>CAWUFW010002895.1:1200000-1800000 GCA_963921515.1 Calotriton arnoldi
AACATGTGACTTGGTGGTTCAATGTTTAATTTCTGTGACAGTTACGTACGCTTAGCTGTCTGCACACTGGATGTGGCTTTTCGATCTATGCTAAGTTGGATGACATGTGAGGGCTGCTGTGGTCATATGGCTCCATGCATCTTGAGGATGGCAGGGTGCATGCACTGTCTACCTATCTGTTCGGTGACACAGTGGAGGGAAATAGCTGCCACATGGTTATGCGTGGGAGGAGTGTACCTTCCTGCTCAGCTTTGGGACAAGGGGGCCTGGTGGGAGTTGCAGTGCTGGCTTCCCACCCACAAACCACCCTTCCTGCTAAGATGGCTACCTACCTGTACGTTTGAGGAGAGCAATGCAATGGCTGCCACATGGTTGTGGGTGGGGGGAGTGTTCCATCCTGCTGAGCTGTGGGACAAGGGGGCCTGGTGGGAGTTGGAGTGCTGGCTTCCCACGCACAAACACCCCTCCCTGTTAAGATGGCTACCTACCTGTAAGTTTGAGGAGAGCAATGCAATGGCTGCCACATGGTTGTGGGTGGGGGAGTGATCCATCCTGCTCAGCTGTGGGACAAGGGGGCCTGGTGGGAGTTGGAGTGCTGGCTTCCCGCCCACAAACACTCCTCCCTGTTAAGATGACTACCTACCTGTTAGGTGAGGGTGAGCAATGCAATGGCTGCCACATGGTTGGGGAGTGCTCCATCTTGCTCAGCTGTGGGACAAGGGGGCCTGTTGGGAGTTGTAGTGCTGACTTCTTTCCCACACACCCCCCTCCCTGTTGGGGAGGCTACCTCCCTGTGAAGTGGAGCAGCGGAAGGGAATAGGTTACACATGGCTCTTGGATGGGGGAGTGTTCCATCCTGCTGAGCTGTGGTACAAGGGGGTCTGGTGGGAGTTGGCATGCTGGCTTCCCACCCACAAACCACCGTCCCTGTTAGGATGGCTACCTACCTGTAAGTTTGAGGAGAGCAATGCAATGGCTGCCACATGGTTGTGGGTGGGGGGAGTGTTCCATCCTGCTGAACTGTGGGACAAGGGGGCCTGGTGGGAGTTGGAGTTCTGGCTTCCTACCCACAAACACCCCTCCCTGTTAAGATGGCTACCTACCTGTAAGCTTGAGGAGAGCAATGCAATGGCTGTCACATGGTTGTGGGTGGGGGGAGTGCTCCATCCTGCTCAGCTGTGAGACAAGGGGGCCTGGTGGGAGTTGTAGTGCTGGCTTCCCACCCACAAACACCCCTCCCTGTTAAGATGGCTACCTACCTGTAAGCTTGAGGAGAGCAATGCAATGGCTGCCACATGGTTGTGGCTGTGGGGAGTGCTCCATCCTGCTGAGCTATGGGACAAGGGGGCCTGGTGGGAGTTGTAGTGCTGGCTGCCTGCCCATATGCCCTCATGGAAATATTGTTAGCTACCTTTGAGGTGATTCAGAGTAAGGAAATGCTAGATATGTGAGACATGTGTTGGGAAGAGTGTGTTGTACGTAAGTGCATTTGTGTCTAGGAAGTATAGCTTTCTAGTTGTGCAAGACAGTACATGGCAGTGTAATGGTAGACATTTGTTGGTACTTACCAGCCTCCACTCCCCCGGGTATTCCTGTGAGACTCTCTGGATGCAGTGTGGCAAGCACCTTCTCCTCCCATTCGGTGAATGTTAGTGGTGGAATGGGAGGGCCACCGCCAGTCCTCTGAGCCAGCTCATGGTTCTTGTTGGCACACTCTTTCACCCTGGACTTGAGGTCATGCCACCTCCTCCTGATATCCTTCAGGGTGCGCGGGGTGGTCCCTACTGCATTGACTTTGTTGACTATCCTTGCCCACATTTGATTTTTTGTGGCTAGTGGTGTCTGTTGGACCATGCTGCCAAACAAATGTGGTTCTACTCTGATTACCTCATCTACCATCACTGACAACTCATTGTCAGTGAATTTGAGCATCTTCTTCTGTGACATGGTGTGTGATGGGCAAATGGGTGAAAAGTGCAGGTGTGAAGGTGGTGGTGGTGATGTGTGTGGTGTGTGTGTGGTTGTGATGGTGTGATGTGTGCTGATTTGCCTCTCCTTTGTGCTGTGGGGTTGTGCCCTTCAGTTCTGGAGTTGTGCAAAGGATTCTGGGCAGGGAAGGGGCTGGTTTTATACTCAGCTATGTGGGTGTGTCAAAATGGAATATTCATGTCAGGTGTGTTGTGTGGGTTGACCTGAGATTTGTATTTTTTACTTGCCATGGGTATGTGTCATTGGGGTGTGTTAGGTGTTTTTTGAGGCTGAGCCAGATATGCAGCCACACTTGGTAGCCTTGTTGTGTGGTTGCTTTCGACCGCCATTACTCTTCCGGCGCGACCGCGGCTGTCGGAATGCAACAGCCCTTCCGCGGGCTCTCCCATTCAGCATTAGTTGCGATCGCGGTCGGAAACAACTGATCGTTCCGCTGGCACTGCCATCGTATCGTAATTTCACTTGCGGTCATTCCGCTGGTCGATCGGCGGTTTTGGGTCTTTCCGCAGCAAATCCGAACGCCGCGGACGGATTTTCAGCTGTTCCGGACGTTCCCGGCAGAGTTTTGTGGAATCCGTCCGGGGCGTTCGGATTTCTTTGGCGGTGCATCCTAATCTGACCGCCGGTTTTGCCGCGGTACATGCGGACGCTTATTTTCCGCTACCACGGCGGTCGGAATGCTTTTCCGACCGCCATCCTAATAGTCCCCTGAGTTTGTTGTCACTCACTTTTTTGGCCTTTGATTGCTGTTACAAAGGGCCCATAATATGAGGGTACAAGGCCGTCACAAGGGAGGAGCAGCTGGGGTAATTACCTCAGGCTCTGCTGTTTTCAGGGCCCCCACTTTGCCACTACTTAATGTATTTCTCAATTACAAAAGGACACGTGGTATGGTTTTGTAGTATATTCTTGATAAGGCAGGTAACCTTATCTGCCACTATGTGTCTCGGTGAAGCCAGAGTAGGGCCCGCATCACGTTTGTGATCGAAGCCGCACAACAATGCCTGACAAGCCCGTGAGGAGAATCATATCACCCTCTCATGAGAATACATCTTTTCGACGGCATGTGACACTGGTTTTGTTCTCTCTAGCTACTAGCATGTCCCTGCAGACTTATAAACATTGCTAAAATAAGCGGACATCTTTATTAGTAAATGAAAGAGCACTTTGTACTCTCAGTGGCATGAGGTACATCGTGTACAAAGAAGTTCCCCTTAGCTGCGTGGAGACTTCATTTATGAGTACAATATCAAATCCGTGTGCACGTACTCACAGCTGGTGAGTCTGTTGTGTGAATGGGGTTTTCATGTGATAAAACAGGTACATACTGGAGGCAGAATAGTAGTCTTCACACACAAGCTATGACACACAGAAATGCACGATTTATTTTACTCAGCCCCAGATCCACAGGACTTCTCACATTCTCCTTTACACGTCTAACTCACCCGTCTCCCACATGTGAGCCATGTTCACGAAATCAGAGGTATGAGCATGATGGCATAATGCCATGCACAACCATTGGTACACTGTGACCTATGCATCCAATGGCGTAAGGGACTGGCCGAGGATGATCACAGATCCAGATCCAACCAGCCCCTGCTTTTACTCCCTAGCAGAGAGCCCTGTTTCCCTCTCTTCTCTCTATTTCTTTCGCCTTACTCGTGTTTCCCTCTATCAGCTAAATTCATACATTGCTGTCCCTAGCTTCCTCTTTTTGTCCATCCAGCGCTCCGGTTACCCCTCCTTCACCCCCAGTGTCTGTCTTCTTCTCCTCACTACTGAAGTCATTTACACTCCATGATTTAAACTTTCCCTTATCCCTCTCCTTTCTGTTCACTGTCTCTTCACCCATTTCTCTTCTCTTTCCCTAAATGTAGCCTTCTCAAAACTCTCTCTCTCCTGCCCCTCCTTCCTCCATCTTTCCTATCTCTTGAGCCCTCCCTTTTTAGGTTGAACCTAGACAGCACTTGCGCTGTCAGGTGATCTGTTGGGTGTACTTTGTGGGGTTTGTCTCTTCCCAACGCTTTGGATTTGTCTTGTAAAAATACTGGCTTGCCAGTGAGTAATTTGTCTTCCTGGTCCTCTTTTTCAAGTTGTTCACTCCCCTGGAATATCGCCACAGGACCTGTAGGCTTCCGCATTTTCTAGTTTACTGTCTGTTCAAGAACTTATTTTTTAATTGAATGAACTTTTCATTGGCTCAGCACAGCGCCTGCTTCACGGATGCCGCGCTTTATCTTTCACTGATGCTCACTCTCCTCCCTTGCTCTCTCTGGCTCCCCTGGTACTGCTGCTCGCTCCCTCTCCTTGGGCTGCGGCTGCCTCTCCCCCATGCTTGTTGTTGGCTTTCGTGTTCCGGCCCTTCTGAGCCACTGGTCGCAGCTACCGAGACGGCTCATGAGTTTAACCGGTGTCCAGACATATCCCCTGGTGCGTGGCAGTCTGTCCGTCTTCTACAGTTGTTTGTAAAATTACCGCACTCTCAGGCGCCCATTTGTTTTCATTTTCCCAAATAGTGCCGGTGTTCTGTCGCGTTTCTAATACACTTGGACTCTTTGTGGGCAGCGCCGTACCAAGGCTAACAGCATTGCACAAGCCAGTGCTTTGCATGCTTGGTCCTAGGTCACAGAAGAGTTGTTTCCTGACATAGAAGCTAGCCACTGTTTATGGAGAGAGTTGCTCTGTGTGCATGGAGGCTCTGCCTGCAGCCACTCAGAACGTCCTCTGGTAATGCTAATGTACAGCTCTATAGCTGACACATGATACTGGGATCTATGGACATTAAAGAGAACATGCACCATGGTCAGGGGTCACTTTTCATACCTGTCATCACACATTCGTATGTTGGGAGTGTATGTCTCTTCCATGAAATTCGCTCATCTTATAGCAACGTGCTTTCATAGGGTTTAGGAGGGTTACCCTCTCTACCTTCCCATATTGCCCTCGTAAAATTATTATCCCTCATTCATGTTCATTGAACCATTCCATTAAATATCGGCTTTACGCTCCTTCACGAGCCAACAAGTTGAAAGATATGCTCTAATGCCGGCCCTTCCGCCATCATAATGAGCCCCAATGTTTTATTGCAGAAGCATGTTGTATTTTTTGTTTGCACGATTGCTGGTGAAAGACAGCATTGCTTTTCTGCTCAAAGCTTGTTGCAATTGTCGCTTGCACCAGTGTTTTTTTGGCGTTGCTGCTTGCCACTGTCGTGGTTGCCGTTTGCCCCCACTGCTGCTGTGGCTTGCCCATGTATTTGTTGCTGCTTGCCCATTCTATGTTGCAGCTGGGACTGTCGTACCCACCCCTCTTGTTGCTTGCACTACTCTGATAAGCAACCTAAAGGGAGTTCCTTTTTATCAGCCTTGGAAGGATGAGATGCCAGAATGTGCCCTTTTACATTTCACACATTTGTGCAACACATGCACTCAGCTTTCATGGGTCCTTTCCTAACTGCAAGCCCTGGTGCTTCTTTCCCGGATTGACAAATAAATCCAAGAGCCACTGGCCACAGAACAACTGAAATTAGGAAATAATAAATGAAAGCTGAGGGAATTCACGCAGGGTTCGATCTTTTGAAGCGACCTTTAAACTTTAAAATAAACCACAACATATTTCTCCTGCACAGACCTATTGTCAAGCCAGGGGCTTGGTAGAGTTTCAGACAAGTGTTGTTAGCAAACTAATTGGAACTCCTTTTGGATCGGCCTAGGAAGGATGAAATGGCGGGTTGGTCCTTCCGACCAGTTGGAAAACAGCTTGTGAGCCCTGCAACGGACATACTGTTGGAGAAGGAGTCTGAAACAAGGTGCAGCCACCACAGGGTTTTCTCAATGTGTGTAGACAAATTATGCCACCTTCACCATCAGTTGTGTTGGGTCTAAACCCATTCTGGAGATCTGACAGAATGCTATGCTCGTCGGCCCAGTGAGTTAATCTCTCCGGGCGAAATGATTTTTACCTCAACATCAACTAATGAAATAGGTCTATAACAAGGAGGGCCTTTTCTGTCTCTCTTCTTAAAAACTGGCACTATCACTGAGTGACACCAGGCCTCAGAAATAGAACTAGAAATAGTGGAGTTGATATGTAAAGTAAGTCTGGGGGCCCATAGTTCCACCAGGGACTTAAACAGGTCCCCTGGTACCTCATTAGAACCAGGCGCCTTACCTGCTGGGAGACACAAGATTGCATTCCTAACTTCATTCCAGTGTATCCTCAACTTTATAACAATTCCAACCCTACTTAGCACACATCCGGCTTTGGTGCTGGTATATCGATGATGTCCTTGTGATATGGAGAGGTAAAATGACTTTAGCAACAGAATTCTGCACTTGGATCAATACCAGGGATCCTTTCTTGCAATTTACCATTGACAGGGAGACAATCACCTTTTTGGACCTTAACAGCAGTACTGTAGGAGACACAGTGACAACAAAGGTGCATGAAAAACCAACAGGCAAGAATAGTCTGTTGCGTTTCGATAGCCATCCTCCAAAATCCATGAGGTAGAATCTACCCTTAGGGCAGTTTTTACGTATTCGACGGAACTGCTCTGACATGTTCACTTACAATGAACAAGCAGACAGGCTAGCGGACAAATTTAAGGCACGCAGATATCCATCTAGAGTGGTCTCAAGAGCCAAAAAACAAGCCCACAACAACAACAGAGAGGCTCTTCTGTAAACATACCCAAAAGAACCAGATGATAGATTGGCAATTTGGAAAAGACGGGCACCGATTGGAAACGCCCTTTGTTTTACTTTAAAAGCAGTATGAGCCTGAGGGACAAGTTGGTGCACACACATACCCCTACAAACACTAACACAACAATAACCAACTGGAGCTTGTGGGATCTCCCCCGGTGGTGGGACACTTCTCTTGTGGCAATTGCTCAGCCTGCCCTTTTACAAAACAGTTTAAAGAAGTTAACATCGATACTGACCGACCATGGATTCTCAATCAACACACTAATTGTAACACTGAAAACGTAGTTGCACATGATCACATGCCCTTGCGACAAAAAATACATTGGGATGACGACCCGAAAAATGCAGTTTAAGATTGGCAAACACTGCAGCAGTATTCGGTGTCGGAGGACCACCACTGGCATTATCAGACATTATTTAAATGAACAACACACAGACAAGGACTTACTGTGGGTTATACTAGAGGTCATAGCTCTTCGCCCTGGGGGCAACAAGAGTCAAGTACTGCGTGAAAAAGAGCAACGGTGGGTGTATCGGTTGTAGACTTATATAACTCTCCTCAACGATGACATCCCCTAGCTACAAGTATAGATTTAATCCCACGTTGGACAATTTGCACTTGTGACGATCACATGGTCTCTTAAACTAGAAGTATGTTTCACAACCTGATTCTTTCACACTAGAAGTACACTTCCAGCAGTTTGAGTCTCAGATACCACATTTGTATGCCTCAAAAAAGCCGCCCGGGTGCGCTGAGGACTGGTGAACACGCCATTGTAAGCTAATTCGGAGCGCCTGGCAAAGGGCTCCCTCGACCGCTATCTTGCGCTCTCACGTTACGAAGTAATCGCCATTGCCACAAGATACTGTTTTTTAAAATTGCACATTACTGTTTTTAAGAGTGTTTTTAAGACTGCTTTAAGATCGTTTACCTTTACTTTGCTCGCGCACTTCCCCGGTCCACCGCTGATTTGTGTCAGATTGAGTGGAGGGAAGCTGGACGCACACACCGGAAGTGAATACTACTTCCGGTTTGAAACTCCACGCAGGTGAGCAGTCTAGCTGTTCTCCTCTCCCACACCTTAAAAGCCACATGCCAGTTGCTACGCGCAGCGGACGCACGCAGCGGGCGCGCCAAAGGCAAGCCAGTCCGCGCCTGGACCGGGCCCAGGGCCATGTCCCCTGGCACTTCTAATACAGAGTCTCACAGTAAGATAATAACTTACACCAGTAGACATCTCAAACATATACTCAGCACCAGCAAACACACACACAGCTGCCCTCGTCTCAACCTTGAGGCCACAGCCAATCAGCTCACCACCCACTGCCCATACTGCCCATTCTCATTAGATATCCTTCACACACCCTCACCCACACGCTCCAACCTACAGTCCATACACCAAGGAAAAATTTGCTGCGCTTTCATAAATGCTCGCTCCCTCCCCAAACACAAATACGAAATACTGAACCTACTAGAAGACTACAAGCTTGACCTTCTTTTCATAACAGAAACCTGGGGTGACCCCTCCTGTGGTCCAGACTTCTGCACAGCAACGCCTGAAGGCTACTCCTCCTGCAGATTTGACAGAACTCTCAAAAAAGGAGGAGGCCTTGCACGCATCTACCGAGAAAAATACTCAGTTAGGACCGCATCAATCCCCACCAAGATTTGTGAAGCCTTCACCTTCACGATCATGGTCTCCCACTCCCTTCCGTTTAAAGGCATTCTCCTTTACCGCCCGCCAGGCTCCCGAACGGAATTCCTCTCAGCCATGGGCTGCCTTCTAGAGTTAGTAGCAGGAGAATGTAATTTCTCCATCCTTGGAGACTTCAATTTCCATCTAGAAGCCCATGATGACCAAGACACGTCAGCCTTTTTAGCCGAATTAGAGGCTGTAGGCCTCTCGCAACTAGTGACTTCCCCCACACACTCCGCCGGCCACATACTGGACGGACTGTTCTCCAACAATCAACATATCTCCTTAGAGAACGTCCTCCCGTTGCCATGGACAGACCACTGCGCAGTCCTTTTCGACATCCAAACTAAAACGAATACCCCCCATCATACCAACTTCTTTCCCCCCAGGCAGTTCAAAGCGTGGGGTAACATCGCACCGCTAGACTTTAAATCCCACCTGCTCTCCACCCAGCAAGACCTGCCACACGACCCCGAACTCGCAGCCAACTTCTACACACAATGGCTCCAGAACGCAGTTAACACGGTGGTCCCCCTCAAAAATGTATCCAACAACAGAAAGACTCCATCTGCCCCCTGGTTCTCAGAGACACTAAGACTCGAGAAACAAAGATGCAGGTACCAAGAATGGCGTTGGCGCCGAAACTACGATCCAGCCCATAAAATCCTCTATAGAGAGGCACTTACCAAATACAAAAGCCTCCTAATCACTGAGAAAAGCAATTACTACCTTAAACAAGTTGAATCGGCGCAAGATTCCGCCAAACAGATGTTCCAGGTAGTTACCAAGCTATCAGGACAAGGGACCAACCCCCCCATAATCGCCTACCAAACACTCTGTAACTCGCTGGCCAGCTACTTCCAAGAAAAAGTCAGTCACATCTATGCCAATTTCGCAGCCCACACTACGACCAACAACCCCACAGGATCTCCCAGCAAAGACAAAAACCCTCCCCTGCCCCGCAAAATGACTCCAACCGACAAACAAACCTCTCCCACACTAGAGGAATTTAGTCAAGTCTCTCCAGAACAAATCTCTCACCTAATTACAGTCAAATCTGGATCCCCCAACGACCCATGCCCCCCTTCAACTCTCAAACTTATTCCCGACATCATAGGCCTTAACTTAGCAAACATCTGTAACTCAATGTTCAGAACAGGCTCGTACCCTTCCATCTGGAAAAAAGCTGTCAACAAGCCCCTACTAAAAAAGAACAACCTCGATCCCACAGATACTAAAAGCTACAGACCTATTGCCTGTCTTCCATTCCCAGCAAAAATCGCCGAAAAAATCATGAACATACAGTTAGCACAATTTATCGACGAAAACAACCTACTTGACGACACCCAATTCGGCTTCAGAAAGGGCCATGGCACTGAAACAGCTCTCATCAAAGCATCCGATGAAATCAGGAAGATATTTGATGGGGGAGGTGCCGTGGTCCTTGTGCTACTGGACCTCTCAGCGGCATTTGACACGGTCGACCACGTAACTTTGATCGACCGTGTCTCAGCCATCGGCATCACACACAAAGCCAAGGACCTCCTAGCCTCCTTCCTCTCCAATCGCACCCAATCAGTGACGCTTGGTGACTTCAGCTCCCCGCCATTTGCCCTCCCATGTGGTGTCCCTCAAGGATCCTCGCTAAGTCCAACCTTGTTTAACATCTATGTGTCGGACCTGGCGAGGGTCATCAAATCATACAACATGGGCCTAACGTCGTACGCCGACGACACGCAACTGGTGCTAGCGGTCAACAATGACGGAGGGGCGGTAGCTGCAAACTTCCAAGAGGGAATGCTATCCATCAGTACCTGGATGGCAAACAATTGCCTCAAATTAAACTCTAACAAGACGGAGGTGATGATCTTCGGTAACCTCTCCCCCTCCTGGTCCCCCTCTTGGTGGCCAGCCAAGTTGGGATCACCCCCGTCCCCCGTCTCAAAGGCAAGAAATCTAGGTGTCATGTTCGATGACAAGCTGTCATTCATACACCATGCTAACGCAGTCGTATCGGCATCCTTCTACGTTATCAAGATGATAAAGAAACTTCTACCTTTCCTCCCAACCAGCGCTGCTAGGACTCTCATCAGCACACTAGTCATGTCCAAGGTCGATTATTGTAAAGGACTATTTATCAATGCCCAAGAAAGAGTCCTAAATAAGCTACAACTAGTGCAGAATGCAGCCGCCAGACTTCTCACAGCCACCCCCAAATTTAAACCTATATCCAACGTGGTACGACAGCTCCACTGGCTGCCGATCAGGAGCAGATCAAGTTCAAGGCGCTATGTATTGCCAACAAGGCAGTCCACGACACCGGACCAGAGTTTCTAAGGAAATCTCTTTGCCCCTACAACCCCACCAGACCTTTACTCTCATCAGCAGCAAACCTACTGATTGTTCCCCGAACCAAAAAAGCCTCCTGGGGTGACAGAACTTTTACCGTCGCCAGCACCAAACTATGGAATAAGCTCCCTCTTCACATCAAGACTAGTCCCACGCTGATCACTTTTCGAAAACAACTAAAGACCTGGCTCTTTAATCAATAGCCATCCGTGCCAGCCTTCCTCTGACCGGTCCGCACCGCCGAGACACCTAAGGGTATTTGCGCGCTTTATAAGTTGCATAAATAAATAAATATATATCTATATATATATTTTTATATATATATATATATATATATATATATATATATGCATTCATATGTGTATAAGAATATTACAGGAACTTCTGCGAGCACAGTGGCTTCCTGCTTGTTAATTTTACAATTTTAAGTATTAGGCCACACCTCTAAATATCTAAATTTTAAAACAATTGAGGTTCCACTCCTGAGTTATAATTTTTATTTCACTGTTGATTTTGAACTCCATGAGGGGGCCACTCTTGACATCGTATGCCTGGGAAAATACTATGGGGGTCATTAGCATGTCGGGCGGATCGCCACCGCCCTCATGGCGGTGGCGATCCGCCCGACATATTCCTCCACCCGCATGCAAATTTCCCCCCGCCACATTACTATGGCGGGGGGGGACCCCGGCGGACGGAAAGACCGTCCGCCGGTTTTCCATCCGGTCAATGAGTAGACCGGGCGGAAAAGCAGTTAATATGGTGGCGGTGTCTGGTAGACACCGCCATCCATATTATGATGCATGCGGGTTATGCCTTTCCGCGGCGGCAACCCTGCCACGGAAAGGCATACGGTCTTCTACATTGGGGGCCCATAGCGGGCCCCCAGGGATTCTGGGGGGTGGGGGGTGCACATGGGTGGTACCTATGGTACCCCCCTGCATTTCAATGTACAACGTGGCAGGCACCACGCGGTGTCTGTCACGTTGTGCATTGAAAAGCACAACTTGCATTCTTGGCATTGCGGCGGGCGGTGCTTTTTGGACCGCCCGCCGCAATGTCAGAAATGCGGGATGCGCCCGCCAGAGTGGCGGGCGCATCCTGATGGCATGTGCGGGACCGCTGCATGCATTGCGGGCGGTCCCATTTCCCAGGGGTATGGCAGGCGGACAAAGTCTGCCTGCCATGCTAATGACCCCTATGTTTTTTATTTTGCGTAGGTTTATAACGGTATTCAGACAGAATATCGAGTTGGAAATGTCGACTTACACAAATATCGAGTTGGAAATATTGTGACACAGAAATATCGACAGCAAAAATATCGTGGTCAAGAATATCGAATTTAAGGTAAGAAATATTGGTTAAAAATATATAGAAGTCATTAATATAGTTTGCAAAAATATAGGGCCAGATGTAGGAAGCCAAATAGCGACCGCAAACACCGAAATTCGCAGAATTTCAGCCTTTGCGATTGCTATTTGGCTGTGAGCAATGTAGGTAAGATTAAACCTACTCGCAAAATAAGGAATCGCAAAAATTGCGATTCCTTATTTTGCAATTACATTTAAGGAATCGCAAATTGCGATTCCTTAAATGCAATGTAATTAGCACAAAAGAAAGTGCACTTTAGCCTTAAGGAATCGCTAATTACCACCAACTTCAAGTTGGTGGTAATTAGCGATTTCCTTTAAAAAGCACTCTTTTGCTTTTTAAAAGTGCCATGTGGCACACATTCATGCCCTTAGGGCATGTATGTGCGCCACATGTGCACACATGCACATTTCAGGGTGCAACAGGGTGTCCTTTGGAACCCTTGCACCCTTGAAATTGCGCCCGGAATTTGCGAGTGCCTCTTGGTTACTTGCAAATTGCGGGCACAAATACTATTCATTCCTATGGGTCTCTTGGCCCATCGGAATGAATGGGAAGAGTATTCCTTGATTGCGAATCTCAATTTGCGATTCGCAATCAAGGAATATTAAGGAATCGCAAATATTTTTGCGATTCCTACCTACATTCAATTTTGCGAGTCCTTAATAGCGATTCGGTAAAAATCGCTATTAAGGACTAGCAAAATTGAATTTACCTACATCTGGCCCTTAGTTGCTTAAAATATCGATTTTTTAATTAGTGTTATGTGTTTTAGTTTATATTCTAAATGTATGTAATGTATGTTTTTTTGTATAAGTATTGTTTATGTTTTTTAATATATGTGTTAAATGTTTAGTAGTTATCAATTTTATTTTAATAAAATTTTGCGTTTTGTTCCTTAGCAGGTGTGGGTTTATAGGGGAATAGGGTGGCAAGTAATTTAATTATAATAAATTAATGATTATTTTGTATTTACGAATATTTATTTAATTGAGATTTTATAGTGTTACTTGTGGGAAGTAATTTATTTGTAATTAATTATTAATTAGCTGTTATTTTATATTAATTAATTGAAAATTAATTATGGAAATTGTGTAATTAAGTTTAGGTGCAGGTTGTGGGGTTTATAGGGGTACAGGGTGGGAAGTAATTTATGTTTAATTAATTAATAATTAGTTGTTAATGTATATTAATTAATTGATTGTAAATTTATTATGTAAATTGTCTAATTAATTTTAAGTGCGGTTGTGGGGTTAATAGGGGTAAAGGGTGGGAAGTAATTTATGTTTAATTAATTATTAATGAGTTCTTAATCAATATTGATTAATTAATTGAAAATTAAATATGGAAATTGTGTAATTAATTTTAGATGTGGGTTGTAGGGTTTATAGGGGTAAAGGGTGGGAAGTAGTTTATGTTTAATTAATTAATAATTAGTTGATCATTAATATTAATTAATTAATTGATATTTTATTAGGGTAATTATTTATATTTTTTGTGTGTGTGTTTTTCTTCTATGGGGTAAAGGGTGGGGAGTAAATAAATTTTACTTACTTTATAATTAGTTGTTAAATACTATTAGTTTTTTAATTGAAAAGATGTTTTAATTGTGTAATTAATTTTTTTTACAGTTTTGTTTTAGCTGTGGTTTCTGGGGATTATATGGGTCAAGTGTGGGAAGTTTATTAATTTTTATGAGTTTTAATTTGTTTTTTAATTAATAATATTTCTTTAATTATGTTAATTATGCAAGTACATTAAAAAAAAATTTGATGTGGGTTGTTAATTGTGGGGTGTTATAGGGTGGGAAATAAAAAAAAGTAAATTTATCTAATAATTAATGTTTTTGTTTCTAAATAATTTCTCATGAAAATATTTATTTGTTTGAAAATTATTATTTTTTATTTTATTTAATATAATATTTGTAGGTATTTGTCATATGCATTTAACATTATAATATGTTTTTTTATTTGTAACATTAATTATATTTGTATTTTAATTGTTAACATATTTATATATATTTTTATTTATTTTGTTTTTTAAATATTTTTGTTGTTAATATTTTGTTTGTTTTTAATTTTGAACTGACTGGAGTGAGAATATTAATTGTTACCCCTCCGCAATCCAACACTTTCCCTACTGTTGCACTCACTGGAGTGGGAGTAGTAATTTTTACCCCTCGGCTATCCAACACTTTCTCTACTGTTGCACTGACTGGAGTGGTAAATTTAAGTTTAAAGATATTTAAATATTTAAATAGTTTAATGTTTTAATTTATAATAGAATGTTTTTTAATAGATTTTATGTTCTTGGTATATATAATAGTTAATAGTTTATTAATTGTTTTAAAGTAAATATATACATATTAATTATTATGTATGTGTTTAACTTATTTTAATTAAGTTTATTTGTTGTATTTGTTAAATGTATATTAAATCTACTTTATGTTTTTTAATTAATTCTATTATTTCATATATTTAATATTTATTATTTTATTTTATATATATATATATATATATATATATATATATATATTTTGTACAATTATATTTTTTACATCGATATTTTTTTCTCAATATTTTTGTACTTACCTGTTTAAGTATAGGGAGTCGATATTTTTGCATCCTATATTTTTTCATCTATATTTTTTACATCGATATTCTGTCAGTGAACCGTTTATAACATCTACATGAGTGAGCGCGCGAGCTGGGAATACATTTCCCAGAAAGCCCAGTCCAGTGCCTCGCATGACGCCATGAACCCCAGATAACCCGGCACCCCGCATGACGTGATTGTTCGACGTCCTCACTGGTGGTCCTCGTTATATTTACATAACTGCCATTGCCACTGCAGCGTCGGGAGGAGACCTGACCTCATAGTAGGTGCCTTTGTAGAAGTAAGTCCGGTGTTTAAACAAACAGAGATGGAGCAGTTGCAAATTGGATACGGGCATTATCGTAGCTGTTTTTCTTTATTCACAGTGTGTGAGTATAAATCTCCCTCACTCCCCTCCTCCATGAAGTAGGAACTCCCCGCAATTAGAATGAGGTTTTTTAGTGCATGCATGATGCATTCTGTATTCACACAATGCACGTTCGAGCAAAGCATGATTTAGATGTTGGGCTTACACGAGCATGAGTTGGATGTAGTGTGCAGTGTACACACTTGGAAGGCACAATATTATCACATGATATTGGCGATTTCGGCCTAACTTGCATTTGATAATCAAGTGTATAAGTGTACTGGTGATTACACATGTATTGTCTCGTTTAAATTATGATTTATGTAAATTCCTTTTTGTCCTTTTGGTGTCAGTAACATTTGAAATAGCTTTTTTCTATGTTTTCAATGTTTTTCCATACGACTATGTTAAGGATGGAAAATATCCAGATTGAACAGACCAGAAATGAGAGATCTGGTATTGTATGCATGTGCACAGAGTGTAGGTGTATGCAGATAGGGAAACACAATAGGGTCTCTTAGGGTCTATGTTTGGTCCTGAAGATAGCCCCGGACCCCGTAGGGGGCCAAGCTAAGGGCTGAAACATGTCAACCTAATAAGAATAGGAGCTCCATAGTTGAGTCTCATCTATTCTGCTATTAATTTTATTCATCCCTCTTCCGCCATATAATAAATTCAGAGTAGTGTTTCTGGTAGGTGGTAGGGATTTTTACTGGACACTTCCCTTCCCTCAGTTCCCTCCAAAAGAAACACCCCTCAGCCTCCGACGAGGGGCCACCCCCCATTAGAGTATACTTTGGTAAGCGCAGGATGGCCGATAATGAAGCATGACACCCTAGGGGTGTGCGAGGCCATTCCGTTACTTTTAATAAATGCCCTCCGGGACATAGTGGTATTGCATCAGAAAGACAGGACCCACCCATAATAGAGGCGTTCCTCATGAATTAGGTGGTTTAGCCTGAAATGTAGGCTTCATTTTAAAGGGCGCATCTTTGTTTTTTTGTGTCACAATATTTAATTGGGAGAGCTCAAACGGTTTGCCCTTCGTATATCTCTGTGCTTCCCCAGCCGCACAACTTGAAAGGGCTATAGTGGTAAACTGGCTGGAGCTTTAGCCTCACTAGAGGTGTTCCAATCCACTAAGAAACTAGTCATGGAAGCATATAAACCTGCTGATATACAAATGTAATCAATAAAAGAGGCCATACATTGGGACAGTTGGGATGCCCTTTTCTAGATTACCAGTTGAATGGAGTGGAATTCCCTTGTGGAAATCCACTCCGCTCATTCATGAGTGGGTCGTTGTACTCACCCCCCAGATTTACCAGGAGCAGGAACGATGGAGCTGATTTCGCTGGGCAGAAAATCCAGACTTTAAAATTGCCTTGTGAATGGATTGCAATGCAACTCACCCTCATTTCCTGGCCCCGGCCGACCTCCTGTGAATGCAGAGGGGGAGCATGTAACGTTTCCCTCTGTCTTCATAGTTCTCTCCTTCCTTCTCCCACCCTCCTCTCCCAAACACTTCCTGCACCAGCCTCCCTGTGGAAAAGGGATTACTGTGTGGAACTGTTCCCGATAAAACTATGTCTGCACATTTGTTCCTTGTTTCAAGGGGATTCATTCATAATTGTATAGAACTGGCAGGGTGTTACCATACAGTACCAGTGCTTACAGGTGCGGGTTACCTCCACGCCTGAAATGTTGTACTCATCATCTGGGAGTCTTTGTTATCGCTTATTACAGAGGCAGGTATGCAGCTGAGTGGCTGCAGTGTATGTTTACCGTGCCGCATGGCCCTGGTTCAATCCAGAGGGTCTTTGCTTCCTTCACTCTTAATATTTTAACAGTATTTTTGAATACTAAACCTTTTATGATTTTTTAACACCTTTATTTATTGTTTTCTGAATAAGAGATACATTTGTCGTCCACCACCAACTAAACAACAATAATGACAACAGTAATGATTTAACCATAACACATTTATCATGACTGTTCCTATTCAGTCCGTAGTATTTAGATTGACACTTTTCAATGTTCATACCCACTTTCTTTTGCTATCTGCAATGGCCACATATACTTCTGTGCTCACTGTACTTCTTGTATTATTTACCAGCTTTCCAGGATATTGCTTCCACTGATCCACACCTTTCAGGGGCTCGCCTCAATCTGCGAGGATGCAAACACTTGGGTGCTTATTTGTAAGGAACCATCCTTTGTAAGCTCTGTTAGCAAATTTACCACCTCAGCCCATATAGCCTGATCATCCTCTGCTCTTTCTTCTGTCCTTAGCTCCCTCATGTGACGTTCTTCAGCAGGGCTCATTCCCACACATATTTTTCCTTGGTCAATACGGAGTATCCTACAGTAGAGCGCAAGTGTATCACTACTCTTCTATTTTGCCATCAGTAGACTAATTCTGTGAACCTACATTGAACTTTATATTTCTTGGGTTTGGGTATTACACCCAAGGTGGAGTGTTTGACCCAGACTTCGAATGATGTTTGTCACAGGCCATATTCTTAATCTTAATCATAACCTTGCAACAATTCCAGCCCATTAGGTCGTATGTAGAAACATGGTTTCCCATCCTCTACATCACGGACAGGCATGTGATCTGTTCGTCTCATATGGGTGAGATAGATCTGATGTAGGAAATAAAAATGTGTTAGCGTGATCCTGGCATTGGTTGCTATTGTCTGTACCTTGGCACAGGTGCTATCCCATTTACTATCCGCCAGGAGCTCGCTGCATGATCCCTTCCCATGTACATCTTCCCTTCAAGTAATCTTTTTGTCTATCCTTCTTTAGAGATACATAAAGTCACAAGACCGGTCTACTGTCTTCACTAGCAGGCACAATGCCTGGGAGACCGTTGCAGCAGTGGGAAAGTCCGTCCACATCTCCCTAACTGTCAATTTACCAAATTGAAGAAACTTTTCTGGTCCTACTCCAAAACCTCCTGTGCTGCTTCTTCAGAAGTGATAAACACCTCCGCTGGGTATAACATACTCAGAGACTGGCAACTTCCTTCTCACCATTAGGACATAGTTATGTCCTGATTCATTTGTTGAAATGGCTGAAACCACTAAAATTGCAGGGACTTCAAGAATAGTGGGCTGCCCATGACTCTTATCTGCTGTTCCCCATGCAGCAGTCACTTGCCCTACCACGGGCAGATTGTGTCCAGCTGATCAACTTCCCTCATTTGCTATACTGGGAGTTCTTCTCCTCCCAACGATCTGACAAAAAGCTGCTTCTCCCAGTTCTTTGCCTAAGTACACGATCTTGCAGCATGTTGTAGCTGTGTGGCTATGTAGAATAGTTCGAGATCTGGTAACCCCTATCTCCCTCTTTCCTGTCCATTTTCAGCATGTCCAGGCATACCCTGTCTTTTTTACCTGCTCACAATAGTGAATTCAGGAAGCCGTCTATTCTTTGAATGTCATTTTTTGGAACTGAACGCATTGGATACAGGCAGTGGGGAAGACGCACCATCTTTGCATTTGCTATCATGCCCAGAACAGGTACCAGCAGTGTTCCAAAATAGGTTTGATGACCTAAGATTTTTCTGTACTCTCTCAATATTACAAAAGTATTGCTTCTCTGCAGCATATGCTATGTGAATTCCGAAATAATGAAACTTGTCTTGTTCCAATTCTAGGCCGAACCTCAGAAGAGTATTCAGGGTCTTTTCCAACCAGGCCCGCCAAGGGAAATAGAACTGTCTTGCCTTTATGTAGAAGCCAGAAACTCTCCAGCTCATGCAACGGCTTCGGAAGTGAGCTTTGCAGCTGTTATAAATACAGTAGCCTATCTTCGGCATACATTAACACCATGTGTGTTACCTCTCCTGTTTTAATACCCCATTCTTGCATAATCTTCCTCAAATGCATCGGCTGAGGTTCAAACACCAGGGCAAATATAAGAGGGGATACGAAACAGCCCTGCCTAGTCCCGCTCTCTATAGTCCATCTGTCCGACAACAGGCCACTGGGACACACTCATATAGTGGGTTCAGTGTATAGCAATTTTACCTAGCCTACAAAGTTAAGATCAAAACTCATCCTATTCAAGACAACCAACATATGTGTAGCATATGGTTGAACCATCTAAGGTTCATGAAGGTACTACATCCCGGAATAGAACCAAACTGATCTTCATGCACCAATGTGCCAATCACTCATAGTAGTATATCTACCAGATTCTTGGAGAATAGTTACGTGTTTACATTAATCACTGATAGGAGACTTTATGCCTCTGCGGCTCCGGATTCTTCTCTATTTTCAGCATCATGGTCTGGGTACTCCCCTCAACTGCCTGTCCTCATTATATACATCTAGAAGTCTGTCAGGAAGCTTTGCTGCAAACGATACATAAAATTCTGAGAGGAGACTATCAGCTCCCATCACCTTTCTCCTGGGCATTCCCTGTATGGCCTCCTCTAATTCCTTCTTCAGGAGAACCGTCTCCAATTCAGTGATTTGGTTATTGGCAAATATAGGAATCTATAACCGGAACCAGTACTACGCCGCTAACGCGATCCACATCAAAATGCTGCCATCAGTCATTTTTTTGCTGATGTCGTGGGCTTTTGCATTTTAAAAATGTTTTTATCAAGTTGTATTGTATTGTATTGTATTAAGCACTTGTAAAGCGCACTGTCGCCCAAAGGGTATCCTGGCGCTGTCAAACATGTGCTCAAATCAGCCGTAGATGGATATATGGCCGTGAGCAGATTGACCGAGGCAGGCTGATTATGGGATGGTTCAGTCCCTGGGAAAGAGCCAGGTTTTGACTCCTTTCCTAAACTGCATCAGATCTTCAGACTGTCTGATAGTAGTAGGGAGTTTGTTCCAAAGCCTTGCTGCCGCAATGCTGAAAGCTCTCCCACCTGATTTTACCTTTCTGAATTTGGGCACCTTAACCAGATTGGCCAAGGATGAGCGTAAACTTCGGGTGGGGACATACCATGCGAATTTGTACTGCATTGGTTTGGGTCCAGTACTGTGCAGAGCCTTGAACACCAAGCAGAGGGATTTAAACTTAATCCTTTCTGACACTGGAAGCCAATGTAGCTCTGCCAGCGTTCGCGAGGAGGATTAGTATCTTGGTCTTGATAAGGCCAGCTTGGCCGCCATTGTCTGGACCCTCTGCAGTCTCTCAATTAAGTACTTTGGAGACTCTAACAGCAGTGCGTTACAGTAGTCTAGTCTACTAGACTACATCGCATCGCATTTGGCGATGCAGCGCTCACAACGAAATTCGTTTTATTTATTTAAATGTTTACTTACCTGTATTCGGCCGTAATCCGTGGTTTACTACCCCCCACCCTGCCCCTCCCCCCGCCCCACGTCACCGCCCGGCCGGCACTCCTACCACGGACCGCTACTGCCTACATAATGAAGGCCGCAGAACGGACGCACCTCCCTGAACCAACACTACACCACTAATGCAATCCACATCAAAACACTGCTATCAGCCATTGTATTGCTGATGCGGTGGGCTATTCCATTTTAAAAACGTTTTTAGCAAGTTAACTCTGTGTTGAGAGGAGGGGGGGGAACTAGGAAAGTCTTTTAGAATTAAACTACCATTGTACTGTAAATCCGTGACTGCACTTTTGCATGTTTTGCACATCTTGAGATGCCATCTTGGTAGGTGCTCTAGTAGTTTTTTCTGGGACGATCCTCAATAAATAAAGGCCACAGCGCAGATGTGCAGCGGACACATGCAGTGGGTGCACAGGTAGCACCATTTATGCCTGACCAGGACTATAGGCTGGACACCCTGCCCCATACTAATAAAATAAGGTAATTTACACTTCTAATCAATTGCA
Source organism: Calotriton arnoldi (assembly GCA_963921515.1). NCBI lineage: Eukaryota > Metazoa > Chordata > Amphibia > Caudata > Salamandridae > Calotriton > Calotriton arnoldi. Next base: position 1,220,917 of record CAWUFW010002895.1, read on the forward strand.
AGCGCTGCCGGTTAAACCCAAAGACTCCTGCCTCCATTTAGTTGATCTTAATCTGTCAGCACTGTCTTGTAAAACTTTTGTTTTACGTCCCCAGCTCGATTCCAGTCGGACTAGCCCAGATACTGAGCAGGCAGAGTGGCATATGTTTTTGGTTAACTGCAGTTCCTTGATTGGCCATAAACTGGATATATTTTCACTTATCCTGGATAATCAGCCGTATGTGTTATTTCTGACTGAAACCTGGCTACAAGAGGGCTACCTACCCGATATAGTGCAAGCATTACCCACAAGCTACCTTATAAGTAGGGCGGATCGGAAATCTAAGAGAGGTGGTGGGGTAGCTATCATCTACAGAGATTTGTTTAGTTGTACTTTTACTCCTCTCACCCTCCCTAATTGCGCAAGTCTTCTTTTCTCTATCTCACTCAGTTAAACCTTCGCTCTTTCAGGAATCTTACTCTATAGGTCCCCCAGTCCATCTGTTTATTTCCTTCATGCATTTTCGGACATGGTCAGTGACGGCACCTCCGCTATGGCGGAGGAGCGTCGCCTCCCCAAAAACAGCAGGAATGGAAAAATAAAACGAAGCTCGTTATATTTTTCCTTTCCTGCCGAGTCTTGGGGGCAGGGCCTGGTGGTTACAGGCACTGAGGGGAGTGGTAGTTCACTCTTATCACTGGCATTGATGGTTTGGCCGGCCGTCTCAGTGAAAGCTCTCTCCAACCCAGCATCGCAGATGGGTTGGACAGAGCAGGCACAGACTCTCAGTCTGTCCTGGAGTGCAAATCGAGGGTGCTCTGGGCAATCCTGAAGCTGCTCTGATTAGAGAGCAGCTTCAGGATTGGCCGCAGGACATTCTGGGAGCTGTGCCTTCCGGAAGGTGAAGCAGAGCAGAAGTACGCAAGAGGACTGCTGCAGGTAAGTTTTTTTAATTTCTATATTTATTTATCCTCCCCGCGACCCCTAGGGCCCCTTCCCCCTCCTGCCTGATCTGCTCCTCCCGCATACCGGCCGCTCCTGAACATGGTTGCAAGTCTGACTATGAATAAAGTCAATTTCACCCTGTTGGGTGATTTAAACATGCATATCGATGACATCAACAATGGTGCTTCGAGGAATCTCCTCCAAGATCTTGCCTCCCTGCAATTACCACAATTGGTTAAAGACCCTACCCATGAGAAGGGTCAAACCATTGACTTAGTATTCAGCAATATCCCAAATCTGCAAGCACTGCATCCTCTGCCATTAGCTTGGTCAGACCACTATTGGTTAGCTATGACCGTGTGTCCTCCTCCCCCTTTTCCCCAAGCCCTCCACCTCCGGCCATGAGGAAGGATCGGCACTGGTGGAACTTAGATCTTGAGGATTGGATAGATGGCTTGAGCCGGTTTAGATTCGAACGAGCCAACCTTATCGCTGTGGCCACTTCCAGGTTCACTGAGTGGATTAATAATTCTATGGATCAGGTCATCCCAGTAACATGGCAAAAATGTGCCTGACAAGGCCACAATTGCCCTTGGTACAACTCCCATTTATAGGAATGTAAGCATCTAGTGAAGAAATGGAGAAAGTTATATAAGTAAAGCAAACTAGAGTACAGGAGAGAAATTAGAAACAACCACACTCCGAAATTAGAATCCCTCAAGCTTCCTATAGACAAGTCCTCTAACTCGCCAAAAGAAATCTTTCAGATCCGAAAATCTATTACTGTGTTTAAATCGTCCAGCTCTCAACCAGAAGCTACATTGGAGCACAATAATGACCGGGCAAACTTTTTCCTAAAAAAGATAACTGATACTTATTCATCCTTCTCTGAAAGGCTACATTTGTTTGATCCTCTGTCTGGGAGAAAGTCCAGAGTACCCGGAACAATGCCTCTTCAATTTTCCTGATATCACTCTGAGTCGTCTTGCAGATCTATTCAGCAGGGTGAAGCCAGGTTCTCCTCTAGACCCGGCCCCGCCTACATATTCTTAAACAAATGTCCGAAAGTATCTTTGCTGTCCTGCTTGATCTGCTGGACATGTCTTTAACCAGTAGGCTGGTTCCTTTTCAGTGGAAACACGCAGTGGTAAAGCCACTGCTAAAAAGTCCAGTCTGGACCCACTATGTTTGGGACAATATAGGCCTATATCTCTGCTGCCAGGAGTGTCCAAACTCCAGTAGAAGCATGTAAATGAGCTGCTCTCCTCCTTTTTGGAGTCAAATAAAGTCTTCCATTCTACCCAAATGGGGTTCAGAGCTCAACACAGTACCGAAACTGCACTGTTTTTTTTTTTTTTAAATAATTTTTTTATTGAGTTTTCCAAAATACATTCAAGACAAAAGCAAAAGAAATCATACGATTAGAAAAGAGCATAGCATTACAGTGTAGCGATACAGGTAGAGACTGCATAACAACATCATACATGACAGTGCATCTAATAGTGGTCATGCCTAAACCCATACAATCTCTAGGTATATATCTGTACCCCAATAATTCCAACAGAATAAACAGTTATTTAATACAACGATTTTGAAAGAGGTACATTCATCCCAGGTTTGTCTTTAGTTAACTGCAGATCCAGTGGGTGCAGGCTGCTCCTGTGTAGGGGCACTATTGCTGTCCTGCGTTGCCAGTAGGTAAGTTTGAAACGGTTGCCAAATATCTACAGGCCGAGAAGCCGGAGGCTGCAGTTGCGCATATGTGTCGCTCGTGGTATTACAATATGTCATACTATGAAGCCATGCACTAAGTGTGGGGACTGTGTGCAGGCCCATTTGAGAGCCACTTCACGCTTGGCGATAAGAAGCGCTATAGCAACAAAACGGCGCTCGGATTTGGGAAGATCATGAACATACCCCAACAGCGCCAATAAAGGCGACGGTGCGACCTCGACCTCCACCATCTTGGATATTTCCCCAAATAGCGATCTCCAATAGCCCTCTATTCTAGTGCAAGTCCACGTCATGTGTGCAAAGTCGGCCTCCAGACAGCGACACCTCGGACACACGTCTGGACTTGAGGGATCCATACGATGCAATTTACTGGGGGTCATGTATGCCCTCCACAGAAATTTGAAATGCAACAATTTGTGCCGGTGGTTTGGAGACACCCGACGAGTCTCTGCACAGCACCGACCCCATTGCACATCCGTCAACGGATAACCCAAATCCCGCTCCCACGCCACCCGTACACCCGTATCATGGCACGGGAGCAGCGCCAATGCCGCCTTGTACATCTGTGCCACCAAGTGGCTCCCATCCCCGCCCTGGATAACCCCGGTTAAGATTGAAAAGTCAGGGGGTTCACTCTCAGGGGCACAAAAAGATCCATTGTAGTAGCGGTTCTAAAACGGGGGTCTTAGGTGCGTGAAAAGATGTGCCCTCCGGGAAACAGATCGCCAAACGTGATCAATTGAAATTTGGCCAGTGTGCGCTTCACTAGGGCCTCCTGCAGGATGGGAACCCAACCGTTTCCCGCAAGCGGCAACGCGGGGGAATACAATACGCGAGCACCTGTCACCCGCAGCAACTTATGCCATGCCCAGCTGGTAGTAGACACTGTTTGGATGTCTTGCGGTTCCCGAGGGAACCCACGTGGTAGCAGAGTATTAAGCCGAGCCGGGAGCACCAAGTCGGCCTCAGGCCTATAGTATGGGATCCGAACTTCTGCACAGTACCAGTGTCGAGCAAAGCTTGCTTGTGCCACCAGATAGTAAATCTGAAGATTTGGACCACCAAACCCCCCCCTCTCATATGGCAGTACTAAAGTGTCTCGGCCAATACGGGCCTGTTTACCACCCACACCAGCCGTGTTAGCAGCGTGCGTAACTTAGAAAAAAAACTGTTGTATAGTGTTTAAAAAGAGATACAAAAATTGTGGCAATACCACCATCTTGATTATAGCTATCCTTCCGGCCATTGATAAGGGCAGTTGCACCCAGCGTTCGATGTTGTGTTCCAGTTACTCGATCACCGGGCAATGGTTCAGCTGAAGGATATGATCCTTATCCCTATGGATGTGGACTCCTAAATACTTCACAGAGTCATCACACCAGGTCAGCGGGTAATCCACCGTTCTAGCACAGGGTGCCTCAGTCAGTTGGAGTACCTCCGACTTCTCCCAGTTTATATGAAGTCCCGACTTGGTGCCGTATCTCGTCACTTCCCGGAGCAATGGTGTTAAATTATCGTCCGGGTGCCGTACATATAGAATAACATCATCGACATAGAGCGTGAGAAGAAAGGGCCCAGTGTTAAATTGCAAACCCCGATGGCTATGCCTTTCTAGTAACTGGCGCACCAGTGGGTCGAGTGTAATTACAAATAGTAGGGGGGATAAAGGGCATCCCTGTTGTGTTCCCCGTGTAAGTGGGAACGCTTTGGTCAAGGTGCCATTCAGTTGAATAAGGGCCGTGGGCAATGTGTATAATAGCCGAACCACCGCCAGGAACCGCTCCGGCACCCCCAATCTCCCCATGGTGGCATATAGAAAGGGCCACTCAAGCGAATCAAATGCTTTCTCAGCGTCAAGGAGAACGGCAGCTGCCGGGACCGTCAGCGAGATCCTATTCAACGTGGCAAACAGCGTACGAGTGTTTAGGGCCGTGGATTTGTGGGGAATGAATCCCGATTGCACTGGTGAAATCAATTTCTCCACAATCAATGCAAGTCTTGTCGTCAGCATTTTAGCTAAAATTTTATTATCAAAGTTCAAAAGCGACAGGGGCCGATATGAACTACATTTCAATACATCCTTTCTGGGTTTGGGCAGTAAAATTATAACAGCTTCTCTCAAGGTGGGTGGAAGTACTCCAGTTTTAATGGCCTCCTGATACATATCGATAAGATGGGGCACAAGAAGATCTTTATATTTTTTATAAAAACAACCCGTGAAGCCATCCAGCCCTGGCACCTTAGAGCCATCCAGCGCATTAATGGCTTCCATTACCTCATCTTCTGAAAAGGGCTCTGCCAGGAATTCCTGGTGAGCCTTGTCCATCCAGGCAAGTGAGACCTCATCGAGGTAATCACTGTAGTCTGCAGGGAAGTCGGTAGTTCTGGAGGTATATAACGTTATATAATACTTAAGTACCTCCCTCAACACTCCTACATTACCGGTGATCCGCTCACCATCTTCCCCACTTAGTTCAGCGGCATATGTGGGCCTGCGGGTTTGTTGCATCAATCTGGCCAATGTTCTACCAGGCCTTTCACCCTCCCCATACCACCGAGCGACAGCGTTATTTACCTAAAAAATGTGCCTCCCGTTCTGCGGCATCGAGGAATTCTATCAGTAATGCCGCACGTCTTTGCAAGTCAGGGAAGCCAATAGTAACTGCACTGCGATCGATCTCAATAAGCTGTGACTCTATCTGCGCAAGCGTGCGTCGCAGTGTCCTAAGTACCCCAGCATTTTTTGAGATACACACCCCTCTGACATAGGCCTCGAAAGCCTCCCAAAGGGTAGCCTTAGAATCCACCAACCCCACGTTTATCGTAAAGTATTCAACTATCGCCTCCCCAGGTTCTGATGCAAAGACAGCATCCCTCAAAGCCATATCCGGGAATCTCCAAGGTCGCTCTACCCTCCTCCCCCCCCCGGTCTAGGGATCTGCAATTTTACCATCACAGGAGAGTGATCCGACAATGTGCAAGGCAGATGAGTAACCGCTTCAATCCATACTGCCACCCCGGCAGACAAACACCAACAATCCAACCGTGTCCAGGTATCATGGGGCGCAGAATAATGAGTGTACCCCTCATGGTCCGTGCAGCGGTATCTCCATGCATCCACCAACCCAAACTGTTCTATAGTGTCCAACAACACTTGCCTCGCCCTCGGTTTTGTGACTGTTGTGTGCGCTGTGCTATCTCGTTCCGGGTCACGCAACAAATTAAAATCCCCACCCAAGTAAATGCAGTCCGCCCCCATGCGGTCTATGTGGTTGTGGATAGTGGCAAAGAACTTAGGGTCATCAACATTCGGGGCATATATATTGACAAATAGCACAGAATGTTCAAGCATAAAGCCCTTAACCAATAAATATCGACCCCCCGAATCCCGATAGACCTCTTCCTCCCGAAATGGCACCCGTTTATGTATCAACACTGCAACCCCTCTGGCATAAGAACTATATCCTGCAAAATATTGATGTGCACCCCAGCCCGTTGCCAATGATGTCTTAACATTTGCTGCAAGGTGAGTCTCTTGTAGGAATGCTATGTCTACTTGGTAGCGCTGCATATTGTTGGTCACCTGCTTGCACTTACGGGTATTATTTAAGCCACGGACATTCCAAGACATCAGCACCACACCGGCCTCTGCAACTACCTTATTAACCATAATCTATATCCTGTGCTTCTGACCCACCGGCACCTGGGCAACGTACGCTACACTGTAAATGGCGTCCGCAATAAGAGCAAACTACAAACAATGACCTACAAACCCAGATCCCCCCCTCCCACCACCCATCCCCCTCACCGAACTCTGGGGGGAAGTCCCCATCCCTCACAATCATGATTAAAGAATCATACAAACAAACACAGAATATACTGCAATCCTGTGTAAACTTAGACATGTGCACTCGCACTGGGGGGGGGGTGGCAACACCCCGCCGCTTCCCCTATTTATTGGCACGTAGTGCCTGCATAATTGCATATTTATACGTCCATGGCGGCTTACTAACGTGCCACTGGCATGAGTCCGTATGGTGCAGCGCAAGATAACCAACATGACATCATAGTTCTGTAGTGTGGAAAACAGATGCTGTGCATCTAACTGTTGGAGAAAAGATCCGCACTTGCACCGGAGTCCGGTATGTCCTGCGTCTGCCGCGGCGACGCCGTGCCTCTCTTCTTCGCAGCGTTGGAGTACTTCTGACAAAACTCTTGGGCATCATGGGGGGAGTCGAATATCAGGGATCGCCCGTCAACATCAACCTTCAGCCGTGCTGGATACAGCATTCCATATCATAGTCCCATCTCACGCAAGGCCGCTTTTACCCCTGCGTATTTCCTGCGTGCCTCCTGGACCATTGCAGTGAAGTCCGGGTACAGGGATATGCTCGAGCCGTGCCAGTCAAGTTGGCCCTTCTCGCGTGCCAATAGTAGGGCAGTATCTCTATCCCTAAAATTCAAAAGACGGGCTATGATTGGTCTAGACGGGCACCCTGGGTTGGGTCGCGGCCCTAAGATGCGGTGTGCACGTTCAATGACAAAGGTAGAGGTAAAAGACTCAGAGCCAAATAGATCCGTCAGGAGCATTTCCACTAAACGGTCCAGCCACCACGTGTTGGTAGATTCGGGTTCCCCCATAATACGGATGTTGTTCCTCCGCCCCTGAGCTTCTAGGTCTTCATTCTTAAGGGCAACAGTCTTGAGGAGCTTCTCCAGTCTCTCATATTTCTTAGTTGTCCGGGCTGCACCATCCTCCAGGTCGGAGATTCTACCCTCCGCCACCGTTAGACGCCCTTCCTGCTGATCCAGCCGGGCCCCCATGGAGTCCAACCTCCTGTCGAGGGCATCAAATCGAGTGTCCAAGGCTCTAAAGTCTGCCCTTAATTCCGCCAACAAACTGTCAGGCCCAGCTACCTCTGCTACTTGGGTCTCTCCACCCTCCTCCATGCTGAGCTGCTGCGCCGCAGTGCTAGGGCCGGTGCTCTCATACTGCAGTTCAAGGAAGCCAGCAAGTCTGTCCATTTAGCTACGTCTCAACAGCCCTCCATACACAATGGTAGAGTTGCCATATATATGCCCCACGCGTGCCGCGGGTCAATGCAGGGCGTCGTCAGTGGTTTGGCGGTCGCATCAGGCCAGGAAAAGGCCATCGGCTCACAGCCCAGCAGTCGCCGCAATCAGGCACTTCAATCGCACAGCCAGTGCAGGGGAAAACATCACTGGTGCAGTTGAAGGCGATGTCTGCCTTCACGCTTGTCCCCACACACAGCGCACCGCTATGGCGTGGCCCCTCACAGCCCAGATGGGCCCAGTCCTCTCCATGCGTCCCGCAGTGATGCACAGGAGCGGATACGGGGGAGAGGAGGGCCCCGCTGCCACGGCGTAAGAGCGCGCCAAGAAACGGGCGGGGAAGGCCGCAGGCACGGGGGGGTGCTCTCGCGGGCAGCACAGTACGCGGCCGGGCGGCTAATCCCCAAGCCCGCCCGCGGCCCCTGTCACCGCAGGGCTTCCGGGGAATGCCTGTGTCCCGCCACAGATGTAGCAAGCCTCTAACCCCCACCGCGACCACTCACCTGTGCACGGCCGCCGCCCGATCCCAGCTCCTGGCAGTCACGCAGTGTCGCGCCCCGGCTCAGGCCGGCGCACAAATCGAGGTCCCGGCTTCCCTCGTGGCAGCAGGCCATGCCACATCCAACACCACGGGTCAACGCCGATCTGCGCCGCGAGCAGTAATCAGGCTGTGTCCTTCAACATGAGCTGCACCGTCGTCTCCTACACCTCCCACGGTGTCTTGGAGTTGTAGATCGCCTTCTGCGCCGCCATGAGGAGCTGGAAACAGGGCATCGGCGGCGGAGCTCCAAGCCTAAGCGGCCATCACGGTCGGTGGCTTGGCCACGCCCCCGAAACTGCACTGTTAGGCATCATTGAAGAACTTAGACGGCTCCTAGATCAAGGAGGTTCCGCAGCAATTATCCTCTTGGACCTCAGTGCAGCTGTCAATACCGTTAATCACGCTGTACTCACCCAGGGAATCTCAGATGCAGGTATTGAAGACAGGACACTGACATGGGTAATATCTTTCCTTGAGGGTAGTAGCTTCCAAGTGCTGGGCCACACCTGTTACTTGGACAACTTCCCGTTGAACTGTGGGGTGGCTCAGGGTTCAGCTTTGAGTCCCATCCTCTTCAACATTTCTATGCACTTCTTGGCAAAGATCTTTCATTTCTTTGGATTGACAATAGTCTCCTACGTGGATGACACCCAAATAGTTATGTCTATCTCACCAGAACGTCGCCCGAACTCCCATCAACTGGCCCCTTTTTTACAGGAAGTGGCCATTTGGATGGCAGAATGCTGCCTTACAGTGAACGGAGACAAGAAGGAGGTCATGTTTCTGGACAACAATATCAAGAACCAGGCATTGACACTCTAACCGGACTGTCTCGGGAGCCCTTCCAGCTCAAAAAGCCTGATAAATAGTCTGGGCGTATGGCTTGATAACACCCTCACTATGCACTGCCAAGCTAAAAAACAAAAGGAACAAATGATGGATGGACTGCTGAACAATGCAAACATTCACCCCCAAGTCACAAAGTTCTGGGTTTAATCCATTGTTCCTTTTCTCACCACACCAACCCAGTTAGGACCTAGTCATATGCAAATCAGTCTTGACCCTGCTCCTCGTGGGAACAGTCCAGCCCAAACTAGTGACTGGGGGTGAGTGTCTGACAACTTTCAGCGTTCCATCCATCATCATATTGTGTTTGCTTTGTTTGCCCTAAGTTGGCAGGATATGCCCAGACGTGGGTCCCTTGCTCACTTTGCCACTGGATTCAAGCTAGCTTGGAGTGTTATCCCGAAACCGGTCCCAGGAATCTTGTTTCCGGTCAGGGAAGACCTGGCTTGGCAGTTCGGGCTGGACTGTTCCCATGAGGAACAGGGTCAAGACAGATTTGCATACGGCTGGGTCTGAACTGGGGAGGGGAAGTGATCAAAAGAACGATAATGGATTCAACCCAGATCTAATAGTGGCTGGGGAAGAGTGTCTGAAAAATGTCAGCGCTCCGTCCATCATCTTATTGTGTTTGCTGTGTTCGCCTTAAGTTGGCAGGGTATTCGAGACATGGGTTCCTTGCTCACTTTTACCCCTGGATTCAAGCTAGCCTGGCTGATGAGGGGTGTTACCCCGAAACCGGTCCCAGGATGCTTGTTTCCGGTCCAGGGAAGACCTGGCTTGGCAATCTGAAAGAAACAGTTAGTTATAGATTCCATAACTTAGAATTACCCCCAGGCGTCAGACTGGATCCGGAAAGTTTTTCGTCAGCAGTACCCCTGCACGTTGAAAGGTGGCGTCGGTCGTCTCCACATTCGTCGTCGGCGTCGTGGTCGCCTGGATGACGTCGCGGTAGCTACATAGACGCGTTTAATGAAGCCCTCACGGACATCCTTTTGGGCACCTGGTCTAGGCCCAACTCAGGGGCTCCTGTGGACAGGATGATTGCCCGACGCCACCGCCCGGCCCCGGGCGACCCCACTTTCCTCTCCCAACACCCCACCCCTGAGAGCTTGGTGGTCCAAGCCTCCACTTCCAAAGGCGCATTCCCTAACGCACCACCCGATAGGGAATCCAAAAAGCTGGACCACCTTGGGAAGAAAATATTTTCTTCCGCCAGCTTGGGACTGCAGTCGGTAAACACCTCATGTCTGTTGGGCCGTTACTCCCATTCTGTGTGAGATACGGTAGCGCAGGTGTTGCCTCAGTGCCCGGAGGAGGCCTGGGCCGTGCTCTCCCGTGCAGTTGCCAAGGGTAGAGATGCAGCGAAGTTTACCATCCCCTGTGGGCTAGATACCAGACGCACTAGGCAGGATGATTTCCACGTCAGTAGCCCTTCGACGCTACGCCTGGTTGCGGTCAACTGGTTTTTCCGGGGATGTCCAATCCACTCTTATGGACATGCCCTTTGATGGCCGTCGCCTTTTTGGCGACAAGGCAGACAACACGCTGGAGCGCTTTAAGGACTCTCGTGCTACGGCCAGGTCCTTGGGCCTCTCCACCACCCAGCCTGCGCAGTCTGCCTTTCGCTCCTTTCGTGGCTTCGGAAGGGCTACCCAGCCACGTCCCGCCCAGGGCCACAGGCCGGCACAAGCTGTTCAGCCTCTGTGCGGCTGGGTACGTGGGAACCAGCGCTGTGGTTCTGGGGGCCAGCGGGCGGGCCAGTCCACCACAGCCCCCTCTGCAGCAGCCTCCAAACCCTCCTAGTCCGACCTTTCAGGGCCACCAAACGCCAGTGGGCGGCAGGATTCCCCATCACCTCCCCCACTGGCGCACCATCACGTCGGACAGGTGGGTTTTGCAAATAGTCCGAAGGGGCTACTCCCTCCCCTTCGAGACTACCCCTCCATCCATGCCACCTCAGTACCATCGCATGTCGGAGGATCATCTGGCCCTTCTCCAACAGGAAGTTTCGGCACTCTTGGCCAAGGGAGCCATCGAGCGCGTTCCGCCCCAGAAGTAGGTCGTGGTTGCTATTCCCACTACTTTCTGGTGCCCAAGAAGGACAAAGGCCTGCGTTCTATCTTGGATCTCAGGAACGTCAACCGCTTCCTCCGGAAGGAGAAGTTCAAAATGTTGACGCTCGCTCAGGTCTTGTCTGCCCTCGACCCTGGAGACTGGATGGTAGCGTTGGACTTGCAGGACGCTTACTTTCACATCCCCATCCTGCCGGCCCATCGGCGTTACCTGCGGTTCACGGTAGGCCACGAGCACTTTCAGTTTACCGTGCTCCCCTTTGGCCTTACCAGCGCCCCTCGGGTGTTCACGAAAATGATGGTGGTGGTCGCAGCTCATCTGCGCAGATCAGGGGTTCCAGTCTTCCCCTATCTCGACGACTGGCTGTTGAAGGCGGGCTCGCCCCATGCTGTCGTCTCCCACCTCCAGACTACGGCCGACCTCCTGCATTCGCTGGGATTCCCCATCAACGTGCTGAAGTCACACCTGACCCCCTCTCAGAAGCTCCTCTTCATCGGAGCGGTTCTGGACACGGCGCAGTTTCAGGTTTATCCTCCCAAACAGCGAGTCAGTGATATTCGGGCTATGATTCCGATCTTTCAGCCTCTATCCCGGGTTTCGGTCAGGATGACCCTCAGGCTGCTGGGTCTGATGGCCTCCTGCATCCTGCTGGTGGACCATGCCAGATGGCATATGCAGGCTCTGCAGTGGGACCTGAAGTTCCAGTGGGCACAACATCAGGGGAATCTGTCCGATTGCGTCCAGATCTCGGAGGGCACTGCACACCAATTGCAGTGGTGGCTTACGAACCAGGATTGGCTCGACGGCAGATCCCTCTCCCTTCCTCAACCAGAGTTCACAGTGGGGACTGATGCATCACTTCTGGGATGGGGCGGCCACATGGGGGAGGCGGAGATCAGAGGCCTCTTGTCTCCAGCGGAGTCCGGGCTCCACATCAACCTTCTGGAACTTCAGGCGATTGTCTTGCTCTCAAAGCATTCCTTCCCTCTGACCGGGGAAGAGTAGTGCAGGTGTCCACGGACAACACCACCGCCATGTGGTACTGCAACAAACAAGGCGGGGTGGGGTCGTGGACCCTATGTCAGGAGGGCCTCCGCCTCTGGACATGGCTGGAACATCAGGGCATATCCCTGGTGGTTCAACACCTGGCAGGTTCTCTGAACGCCAGGACGGACGAACTCAGCCGCAGGTGCATGATGGATCACGAATGGCGTCTTCACTCGGAGGTGGTGCAAGGTCTCTTTCAGCAGTGGGGAGAGCCTTGGTTAGATCTATTCGCCACTGAAGAGAACGCGCAATGTCAGCAGTTCTGGTGTTGGAATTTCCAAGGCGGCACACGCTAGGCGACGCTTTTCGTTGCGAGTGGAGTTGCAGTCTTCTATACGCCTTTCCGCCTATACCACTTCTGTCCAGAGTGCTGAAGAAGATCAAGCGCGACCGGGACCAAGTCATTCTTGTGGCTCCGGATTGGGCACGAAGAGTCTGGTATCCCGAGCTACTCAACATGGCCATCGATCCTCCAATCAGACTGCCTCTTCTGGAGGATCTTCTGTCGCAGCAGCAGGGGACGGTCCTCCACCCGAACCTGTCCAGCCTCCACCTCCTTGGTGGAGATTGAGCGGCGGCAGTTGACGTCGTTTGACCTGCCTCCCGAAGTCTGCGATGTTATCTTGGCAGCCAGGCGTCCCTCCACTAAGACGGTATATGCCTGCAGATGGAACAAATATGTGGCATGGTGCACAGCAAAGGATGTGGATCCCCTTTCCGCCCCTCTTTCTGAGGTTCTCTTGTTCCTCCTTTCTTTGGCCCAGCAGGGCTCTGCTCTGGGCACTCTAAAGGGCTACCTCTCGGCCCTTTCAGCCTTCCTTAGGCTTCCTGATCAGCCTTCTCTTTTCAAGACCCCTGTTGTAAATAGATTCCTTAAGGGCATTACTCATCTTTTTCCACCTGCTCCCTTCGTAATGCCTCAGTGGGACTTGAACTTGGTTCTTACCTACCTCATGTGCGCTCCCTTTGAGCCGCTACATAACTGTCCTCTCAGACTTCTCACTTTGAAAACTGCCTTTCTGGTGGCCATCACCTCTGCACGCAGGGTGAGTGAGCTGCAAGCTCTTTCTTCCAAGCCTCCCTTTCTGGCTGTCCATCCGGACAAGGTCGTCCTGAGAACTAGACTTTCCTTTCTAACCAAGGTGGTTACTTCTTTCCACATTGGCCAAACCATCACTTTGCCCACCTTCTTTCCTCCTCCGCATCCTTCAAAAGAGGATCCAAAACGTGCACTTTCCTGCTACTTGGATCGCACCAAACAATTCCGGGTGGACGACCAGCTGTTTGTTGGTTACGTGGGCGCTAAGAAAGGTCGGGCCGTGCACAAACTGACCATCTCCAGGTGGGTCGTTCTGTGCATCAAAGCCTGCTACTCTTTGGCAAAGAAGGAGCCTCCAATGGGGCTGCGCGCCCATTCCACCAGGGCGACGGCAGCTGCTATTGTTTTGGGACGAGGAGTCCCCCTACATGACATCTGTCAGGCAGCTACGTGGGCATCGCTACATACATTCACCAAACACTACTGCCTAGACAGCCAAGTCCGGCGACACGGACTTTCTGGTGTGAACTTGGTTCGCAGACCCACCTCCGGGGTTGGTATTGCTGGGGTATCTATTCTAATTTAAGGAATCTATAACTAACTGTTTCTTTCAGATGAACAAGTTACTTACCTTCGGTAACGATATATCTGTAAGAAACATAGGTTAGTTATAGATTCCTTACCGCCCCACCCATCCTCCCCGTTCTGCTAACTGACTTCTAGGGGTTAGGACTTCCTTTCAGGGCCCTAGTTTTGTGCACCAGTGGTCAGTGTCTTGCATGGCTCTGCACTTCTGGCGTGGAAAGTTGTGTACAGAACTGACGTCAGCGCGCGAGGGCGGCGTCTATGTAGCTACCCCGACTTCATCCCGGCGACCACGACGCCGACGACGAACGTGGAGTCGACCGACGCCACCTTCTGACGCGCAGGGATACTGCTGACGAAAAACTTTCCGGATCCAGTCTGACGCCTGGGGGTAATTTTAAGGTAAGGAATCAATAACTAACCTATGTTTCTTACAGATATATCGTTACTGAAGGTAAGTAACTTGTTCGTTCGGGCTGGACTGTTCTCATGAGGAACAGGGTCACGACTGATTTGCATATGGCTGGATCTGAACTGGGGTGGCGAAGTGAACAAAAGAACGATAATGGATTCAACCTAGATCAAATAGAGACCGGGGGGAGTGTCTGAAAACTTTCAGAGCTCCGTCCACCATCTTATTGTGTTTGCTTTGTTCACCCTAAGTTGGCAGGGTATGCCCAGATGTTGGTTTCTTGCTCTCTTTGCCACTGGATTCAAGCTAGCCTGGCTGATGAGGGGTGATACCCCGAAACTGGTCCCAGGATGCTTGTTTCCGGTCCAGGGAAGACCTGGCTTGGCAGTTCGGCTGGACTGTTCCCACGAGGAAAAGGGTCAAGACTGATTTGCATATGGCTGGGTCTGAACTGGGGTTGCGAAGTGAACAAAAAAACGATGATGTATTCAACCCAGATCTAATAGTGACTGGGGGTGAGTGTCTGAAAACTTTCATCACTCCGTCCATCATCTTATTGTGTTTGCTTTGTTCGCCCTTAGTTGGCAGGGTATACCCAGATGTTGGTTTCTTGCTCTTTTTGCCACTGGATTCAAGCTAGCCTGGCTGATGAGGGGTGTTACCTCGAAACTGGTCCCAGGATGCTTTTTTCCGGTCCAGGGAGGACCTGGCTTGGCAGTTCAGCTGGACTGTTCCCATGAGGAACAGGGTCAAGACTGATTTGCATATGGCTTAGTCTGTACTGGGGTGGGGAAGTGAGCTAAAGAACGATAATGGATTCAACCCAGATCTAATAGTGACTGGGGATGAGTGTCTAAAAGCTTTTAACACTCCGTCCATCATCTTATTGTGTTAACTAAAAAACTTGCCACATGCTGCTATGGTAGTCTTACAATGCTTAGGAAGGTGTTAGATCTTCTCTCCTTAATTTCCAGAAGACCGATCATACAGGCTAGATTATGGGAACTCTCTGTATTTCGGATCTCCTTGTTATGTATTAAAAAGGTTGGAGGTAATTCAAAATGCTGCATCCCACCTCCCCATGAACATCCCAAGACATCAATCAGCAAAAAAGGCACTGAATGAACTTCACTGGCTCCTGGTGAAGCAGTGGGTTCAGTTCAAGGCACTATGTATTGCACATAGAGCCCTTTACAACAGAGGCCCCCTGCTTTTACAACCTCTGGCCACACCCTACACTCCTGGTAGGCCACTCAGAAAATCCAATGAATGCTCATCGTCTGAAAGTACCTAAAATTGTCAGATCAAGATGGGGAGGCACTTTGTTTGCTCACCTGGCTCCTAAATGATAGAATTCCTTACCGATCGGACTACGTCAAATGGACCTAGAACTATCTTTCATAAAGGCTCTGAAAACCTGGCTGTTTGTAAACCAGCTTTCTCCCAACCCTGATGCAGATTGGGTGGGTGTCGTGTTGGTTTCTAGTGCTGTGAAGACCCTGGGTAGCCATGCTCTCTACAAGTTCAACAGAATAGAATAGAACATAATTGCCCAAGAAACTCCTCTACCAGTATGACTGTAGAACCCTTTTCTATAGACTCTCCAGATACTGGTAAAGGGGATCATTAATTCTCATCTGTGTAGCAGCTGTAGTACCATCTGGTATTTCCAAGCTCAGTGCAATAGGAGTGGGTTGATCTCTTTTCAATAACTAGGAATGCAGGCATGCAGCCTCCTTGATCTGTCTCCTTCTTCATGGAATTTCTATCAGTATTCCCTATAGTACATTCCATGTTTTTCCCTATGTCCATCATGCATAAGCCGAAAATAAGGAGGGCAACAGTTGTCGTCTCCATTTACACCATTCCTTGTTGTCCATCAGATATGTCTCTAGCAGGAATGCAAGCCTTAGAACGTGACGCTTAAGGAATGTGTATACCCTGTCCCTGTTCATGTAGTTATTGAGGCCTTGTACCTCTCATGTGGCCATTTTTATGGTCTTGTCCATCCAACCATATGACTTTGTATTGCGTAGACTTTGTATTACACTGCCACGAACCATCTATCAAATTCCACACTCGCCATGTTTATAATCAATGTAACTTTGATATTAGGGTCACCATCAGACAGATTCATTGAATTAAACATATACTGTAGAAACTCAACCTTCGCCCGAGTAACTACATGGACAGCTAAACAAGGGCTGTCTCCACATAGTTTATGCTGATGAGTTCTTACTCCACCCATTCAAACTCCCATGCCCATATCCCTTAATCCTAAGTAACAGTATACCACCTACATTAAGTAATCTTTATAAGCAGAAGGACACAGTCTACCCATGATCCCAGCATCCCTGGTCCACACTTCGGGCCAGGGTAGTCCGATTCAAGAGGCACACACCTCCGGCAACCCTATATAAAATGGCCTACATGTCCCCCCCTTCCCTGAAGTGGGACCAGCTACAGACCTACCCTTTTGCCCTTATCTTCCTTGCAGAGGTAGCCCTCCAAACCCCTAATTAATCACGTTGCGATTTCCCTTTGAGCAGCAACCCTCCCATTGAGCCTTGTACCAACATTATTACCCGTATAACATTTCTTAGCTAGCCTTTCACCCATCATGATAACTTGCTGATCCTACCATTTATAATATGGTCATATCAGAGGGTCTTGCTGCTTTATGCAAATGAGTTCTCTGTTATCTGAAAAGTACTCTAGCTGTGCTGATTCCATCTGGTCAATCGATTCTGTCTACCCAGGTGAACCATCCACCATCGATGCCAGGTTGCCCCCAAAATTGAGATCTTGTGTGTCTGGTATTAATCGCTGTTCCATTCTGAATGTGTCATCTTGTCTTATTGCTATTCTTGAGATTTGCAAAGATGGTGTTGCATTCGGCAGCATCTTTTGGCAGATCTACTTATCTTTTGGTGGGCTCTCTGTGGTCTTCTGCATCTGACAGCTGCCCCTATCATTCCGCTCCTGTTGCTCGACTTCAACAAGTTCCACATTTCCTCTGGGCTTGTAAAAAAGTGGGATTTTTCCTTGTGTATCACTCTGGGCTTCATAGGAAATAGGAGCACATATTATAAATTAATGACTTTGTGTTCCGGTTTCACAACAACAAATGATTTTCTAAGCTTCTGTACTTTCTGTGTTTAGTCAGGAAAGATCCTATGACCTGGCCTTCGTAATTCAGGTCAACTTCTTTCTTGACAGCTTATAACATAATGACTCTGTCACAATAGTTGGGAATTTTGGCTACCAGAGCACTCTGTGAAGCATCCGGTGTCCCCTCTCTATCACAAAGAATGTGGGTAATTGTTTGTGTTTCAGTGTCCCTTTAATTCATTGCTCCAGACAGAGTTCAGGGGCGCCTCCATTGGGCTCAGGAAATCCCACAAAATGGAGATTACTTCAGCAGTATCTACCCTCGGAATCTTTAAGCCTATCATTCAGCTGGCGTGTCAATTCGGAGAGTTAGTGGACTGTAGATTTAAGGCCATCAACCTACTTCAGATTGTCAACATGTTTCCAACATTCTTTCATTGACCTTGCAGAGATCTACTGGAAGGTGTTTCACCTTCAGAGAGATAGCATCCATCTTGGTATCCAATTTTTATTTAGATCTCTCGATGGTCGCTAGGATCTGATGTCAAGAGGGATCTTGAGTGTACCAAGGGACACTGCGTGTCACTGTCCTCCTCTGCCCCCCAGTCTTCTCTAACCCATCCAGTATACTGTTCAATTCTCGTTTGTTGAGTTTTTCTCCAGGGTCTGTATCTTCCCATGATTCTAGCACTGTGTGAGCATTCACTGAGTGCCCCACCTGCCGTGTCTGCCAGACTTCCTTGGATATGTTTGTGTTCCACAAGGCGGCTCCTCAGGGGACAGAGAGGGATGGCTCACAATCAAAGTCACAGTTAAATAATCAAACAAATACCCCTATGAAAACTGGACTTATCACTGAGACCCATCTGTCTTTGCCACACTCCTTATATTGCTGGACTGCATCATCCAGGTCTCAGTCAGGTGGTTAACCTCACCACATCGTTTTCCTTGTAATCAGGTTCATCATCTACTTAACTCTGTTCCTCCATCCAGTTTCTCCTACATCTGTGAAATTTACCTGTACTCTCTCAGCAGTTGGCTCTTACTTTTATCTTCCTTTCATTATATTCTGCTTGTTACATAAGTCCCGTCAAGTCCTCGTTCACTGATTTAAGAGTCATTGAAGTCCCTTCAGATACCTGTTCATTGATGTATGCCGCCTCCCACACTATTGTTGGTGTATTTGCAATAAGTTACTGCTACCTCATACGATGCGTCATGCATGGTGCTTGTAGGTTGGTAGCTCCAAGAGCTAACGCCCCCGTTTATCAGGTCAGGAACAAAACCTCAGGCCTTGCACACCCCGGGGCAGGTGACTAGCGACAGGACTTCTTCCCTGCTGCAGGTGTAGACCACCCACCTTTGCTGCCTCAGCTCTGACAATTGGTCCCATATGGCTGTCTAGACAAGGCGGACCTCACCTAGCCTTATAGAGTTCATGCTGAGCCTAATGTGGATTGTCAAAAGGCTGTTCCAAAGGTTCCATACTTCCATGATTCACTGGCACTCCACAATCCCTTAAGGTGCTCTGTGGCTTCTTTATGTCTGAGATGGCACAAGATGTTCATGGCTTGATATGGGGTCTCCAGGAACCTCAGAATAATATATGCAGCCAGCAGTCTTGCCAGGCCACACTCACATCCTTGTATGTTTTATAAATATTGTATGATTTTTAATATTTATAAAAAAGTGTTGATTTAAAATGGGCAGGTGTTAATTAATACTATATGGTAAACAACTAACGATAACATTTCAAAATGTAGCCAATGCTGGTGAATCTTAAACCAGCAAACTACAGAACGCAAGAACGATAATATGTTCTTTATAGATCTCACTAATTTTGCTTTGATTTGATTTAACAGATTATTTTCAGTTGTGCCGTTTTTTTCTGCATAGCTTTTAAAATATGCTAGCATTGGTAAAGCCAAAAGCAGCGACCGGCCATCTTGGCAATCTATTTCTTATACTATCAAGATGGCTGCCACGTTGCAGTGCAGCCTACATGGAGAAAATGGCCTCCCCATAGGCGCCTGGCTGGGCGCCCTCCCGACCAATCACAATGCTGTCATTGCAGCGTTGTGATTGGCTTAGGGGAGGGGGGAGGCTGCCTGCTTCGTGTTCCTGACGGAGGCATGAGAGCAGAAGCCAAGAAAACACGGGATCCGGCCGGCTCAGGAGTGGGCACACCACTCCTCCCCTGCCCAGCCCTACTCGTAGAGCAGCCCCGTCCACCCGCAACCAAACACTTCTGCTTTCTCACAGTGCGAGAAGCAGAAACATAAAATGGTAGTTTTACCATTTTATGTTTCTTCTTCTCGCACTGCGAGAAAGCAGTGGGGCGACGCACCTCCGCCCTAGCGGAGGAACAGCCCCTGCATGCTATACTGCATCACACAACTTAGTGGCCCTGTTGAAAGTATAAGAGGTATATTTTCAAGATGGCTCATCACTCCTATTGGCTTTACCAATCCGGGCACATTTTAAGAGCATCTGGCAGTGGGAAAACCAATAGCTGTGACCATATATATATATATATATATATATATATATATATATATATATATATATATATATATGGCCTCCAATGTGATCCTTTAGTTCGACGCGCTCACCAGCTGGTGCTCTGCAAAGGGGCCGGATGCTGGCCCAAAGTAATTTTTGCAACAAAGGACGCGGCACTCCAGAACTGATTTTCTGCACAATTTATTCTTGGCAACTTCTCAGACCAACGCGTTTCAGCCCTCTCACGGCTTTTCTCACAGTTAGTCACCGTGAGAAAAGCCGTGAGAGGGCTGGGACTCTAATTTACCTAATGCGCACTACGGATACCAGAATCCTTTAGGAACTTACACACCTGAACCCACTAGAGGGAAATAAAATTGTTTTAAAAAACGAGTGCACCTTGGGTTTTTGTTTGCAGAAGCTGTCAAACTGCCTTTGAGAAAGGAGCTGGGGGCTCTGAAACGCGTCAGGCGAGGAAAGAATTCAGGAAGTAACTTGCCGGTTCCCCTGCATGTAAAGATTTGGAAGAATATATATATTATGCCCAGAGGTGGAAAGCAGCCATGGTGATTCAGTTTAGTTTTTCTTGTCATTCTTTCAAGTGTGCCTGTACTAAACTTACTTTTTATACATGTAGTTATGATGTATTACAGATTGCACTTAACAGATAGGGATCAAGAACCTTAAGTCCCATAATGCTTGGAGGATCACCACATCCCTGTTACATATGGATGTGGTGTGGTCTGCCTTGCCAGTCACTTTGACACATAGCGTGAGAATGGAATCCAGCAAGGGGAGTTTCAGCCATTCCTTTTGCATATGGCTATTACCTTCCCTGAAGGAGAGTTTCATCTACAAAGCTTTGTGCCAGAGGCATTGCTTGAGATGCCCGCCCAGAGACTGAGTGTAATAGATGACTTGTGTAAACGTATGATGCAGCCATTGCCACTGTTATCAGTGATGGAGTGCCATAATGAATCTGGGTTGTTTTGACACGTACTGCAATACAACACTTTCAGACATCTATAAATGTTTCTATTGGATTGAACTTTTCCTGGCAAGTTGGATTAAAACTATCCATCACATATCCAGCACAGTGAGTGTCGTTGATGCCGTGTTAAGTTTGTATCTCATCCACAGTCGTTTTCCATATATTGTACCCCCTTCCCTGATGGGTTCTCTGCTTTCCCCGAAGATTATGGGGCATATCATCAACAACATGAGATAAACATCGCAACGCGCGGTCAGCGCGATTCTACATATCGCCGGCTATCGCTGGAATGCATCGCCTTGTTAGCGCGCTATCAACAACGATTAGCGCCTTGGCGTTATGAAATCCAGCGATAGCGGCGAAAACCCCCAACAGCGCTGCAAATCCAGCGATAATTTTGTGAGATAAAGCATAAACTCGCTAATACGACCCAGTGGCCTTAACCATGCAATCCACCTGTCATTAAACATATGGCTAAGTCAGAAAAATAGCAGACGTTAAATACCTGCGATAAAGGGTGCATAGCGCGATTCTTCTTGACGCTTCGCGGGTCTGCTGCAGGCTTGTTGATATGGCGAAGCCGTGTTAGCGGCTATTTCCATGTTGTTTTGCTCCGGGACGCCTACTTTGCATGTCATTAGCGATGGCATGCAGGGCGATAAAAACCGGCAGCTAACTCGCGGAAATTAGCGCTAACACGGGTTATCGCGATCTTGTTGATAAGGCGTTGTAAAATTACCATGTTAGCGGCACGAAAGTGCCGCTAACCCGGCGATATTGGCCTTGTTGATATGCCCCTATATTTTTCAGATAGTACAGATTTTTTCGATCATCGTTCTTTTTTAAAATTAATTCTTAAGAATTTTTGTGTACCAACTCATTTACTTTACTGGTATGATGAATTAGTATTTGCATCAGCGGGAGTGCACCAATGCTGAATAGTTACGTATTTGCAATGTTGTAAAGTTTACGTATATCACCTGAGGTTGCTCTACTGCCCAATCCTTTGAGCCTCTACTTTGATGCTACTTTACCACTGATGGTTGGTCTAGCTCAGAATGCGCCCTGCAAATATCTCACTCAGGGGAGTAGCTTAGTCTGTGAGATTTGGGGGTCGTGATTCTCAAATTTCCCAACTGAAAAAGCAGTGTGGTGAAGGGGTTGTAAGGCCACGGTTCAGGATGGAATGTTTCCATGAGAAACAGGGTGACTACAGATTTGCGTTAGGTGGGCCTCTGTCTGGAGTGAGACAGTGGGTGAAAAACGAAGGGTTGGCATGCTGCACCGAGCGATTGCCACTGGTTAGACTATTTGCAAGCATTCATCCCATTACCTTTTGGGTGTTTGATTGCCAGTAGTATGCCTGGAAACCTGAGACTGGTGCAGCTTTCCAAGCCTAATACCGCCAATATTTATGGATTCGAAAAAATTTGTAAATTTGTACCCATTGAAGAAGTACCTTTATGGGCGAGATTTACTATTTTTTGGGGTAAACCGGCCACTATATACTTAAGATCCCGATACAAACAATTAAAAAAGTTAAAAGCTCTTAGTGAAATGAGAATGACAAGAAAAACCGACAGAAGCATAGCAAACCAGACTCAGGGACCCAGACCCAACTATCAAGTCAAGAATGCATTAACACCCCAAAACCTGATTCCAGCCACCCACCCTGAACCCATGAAGCTACGCACCTGGGCCTTGTAGTTCTCCTTGGGAAATCATGATTGTAGTTCTGTACAACACAAGTCAGGAGTCCCTGCCCTGGCATCACTTATTTTAAAGGTATTTTCACTGCACGCACTCTTCTTCATCTCTGGTTGCCAAATCGGTGCTTGTAGGCAGGGATACATGCTTCCATTCTTCACCTTTCCAAACCATTTTATCAAGTGACTGACTGCCCCATGTACTAAGCCCAAGTTGCAAATAGAGGTGGGCGCACATGCAAATTAACATAATCAGCCGTGCAGAGCCAAGCCAAAGAGCCTGGCTTAGCTATAAGTGTCCGTGCACAAGCCTAGTCATAAAAATGTTTGGCATGTAAATCATGCAGCAAGCCTTATGTAAAAATATGATACAGCCTCTTCAAACTTCAAAAAGTGTATTTCTTTAATAAGCGGAAGTGTTTCACCATAGTACATCAGATTCTATCACTGAATAGACAGATTTTCATTAAAAGTGATAGTCTTTAAATAGGAACTTTGGAACATTAGTGTGGTCGTCCCCCATCGACAATGGCAGTAGAGAACTAAGAAGCATGCCAGTCATCATGTAAAACCTAATTGTGGCCTAGATTTTTATTATAGATGGAACAACATTATAATCTGTTAAATGAAACTTAAGAGGTGTTCTACAGCGCACATCCTGAGCTCCAGTATTTAAAAGTGCTCGCCTATATTATAAGAAAGAAAAATGAGAAATAAAATGTTTGCCTAGGATCATACAATTTAGACAAGCAAGGAGGTCGGTATTTTTTTAAACAATCCTGCCACCTGATATCTCTCTCTCTCTCTCTCTCTCTCTTTCTTTCTCTCTCTCTCTCTCTCTGGCCTGTTTTACATCAAAGGTCACTATTTTGTCTTTTGTTTTTGGTGCATGACGAGAAAAACCGACACAGACATAGTAATCCCGATTTAGGGATGGGAAACCCAACTACCAAGCCAAGAATGCATTTATTTGGGGGGGTTTCACACCCCAAACACCCCTTGAAGCTTCGCCCCTGATCTCACCCCGTTACAGTGGCATGGATAGCTTCTCCTCTAGCAAGGAATCAGGACATACTCAGATCTATGTTTTATACTTTGTTTGAAACTGCACAAAAAGTGCACAGAAATATTTCAGGAAAGAAGAAGATGCATTAGTGAGCAGTACGACACTATAAATCTATACACAATGGAATATGTAAATGGATGAATACGAAACTCTTTGTATTTTAAGTTGAAAATATGCTGGTTCTGTGTTCTTATTGGAATCATTTACTTAAGAAAAACTAGTTATTCTTGCAGATGTCCAGGGAGTAACCCAATGTACGGTTACTTTTTTACTTTACTACTTCAATGATGTGGGGTGGCAGCTGTCTATCCAGGGCTGGCTCTACGGCGGTGTGACCGGTGGGGCCGTACTGGGTGCTGGCCTGAAGGAGGGCACTATCCGAGGGGGGGATTTCACTGTGTTTAGCAATAACTTACGATTTTATTTCAAAATCTGTTTATTGAAAAAAAATTCTCTGAGAGTGAGACAAAAAGCATTACACATGCAACATTGGTCATAAGAAAATTCAGCCCAGAGTTACAGATCGCACATGGAGGTTACAGCTTTTTCACAAGGTCCGTGGCGGATAAACTTTAAAAAACTGTATCATCATAACATGTTGCTTTCAGCCCATCGCTTCTGAGCGTCAATCTACCCTCCCAAGAGAGTAACAGAGAAAGGAAACTTAAACATACCTAAAAATGAACATAACTGTGATGTCATGGAGCAAATTAGAATAAGGTGATCGTGAGGATTGGGTTACTGGGGCCTCAGCTCAGGCGTCCGTCGTGCTGCTCGATGCCCCCGTAGCTGTAGTGTGATTAGATATGGAACAGGTTGAGGGCCCTAAGCCGTGAGGCGCAGGCCGTCAAGGGGAGCCCCTCCGATAAGTAGCTCACCAGCGGAGACCAAATATAGTCGAAGCTTTTTCTGGTGTCGTCTACTATATCAGCCATGCGCTCCAACGCCAAAGCCCTCCACAATCTCGCATGCCATTGGGTTAAGGACGGAGCCTCTTGCTTTTTCCACGCAGTGGCAACTGCCATTTTGGCTGCCCCCAGACAAAGCCACATAACAGACTTGTCACTCTGTGTTTGGCATTTCAAATTTGGGTCTCTTACCCCCAACAAAACATGTTCCAGAGAGCTGGGAATAGGATAGCCTAGGATAAGTTTAATTTGGGACAAAATTTCCTTCCAGAAAGGCTGTATGGAGGGGCAGTCCCACCATATGTGTCGGAAGTTGCCTAACATACCACATCCCCTCCAGCACCTGTCCGACGAGTTGGGAAAAATCTTGTGAAGTTTCTGAGGGTATAGGTACCAATCATACATAATTTTATAGTGTGCCTCCCTGAGGTACATCGAGCGGTTGAATTTCACTATATCCCTACCTAAATGTTCCCATTGCTTGTCCTCTAAGGGGGTAGCCAAAAGCGCGTCCCAAAAGCGTTTAAAACGCGGGGTCGATCTGGGGCTCAACGCTTGTATAAGAGCATATAAGAAGGAAATACAACCTTTGGAGGTGGACCCAGACTGAGCAAACTTCTCGATGGGGAGCAGCTCCCTGGTAGCGGCCAGCGGCACCAGGGGTTGCTGTACCCAGTGTTTCAGCTGCAAGTAGTGGTATTCTTCATTGGCAGTCAATGCGAATTGTTTCTTGCATTCCGGAAAGGTGAGGAACACACCTCTGTCAAACTGGTGAGAGATCATGTGGCAGCCTCCCTCCCTCCAGGCAAATAGCGAAATCTTATGGTCGTCTGTACCGAAACGTATCCCCCGTATTTACGGGTTTCCTCTAATCCTGTGGGCTAGGGGTTTTATGCTCAAGGCGAAAAGGAGGGGGGATAAAGGGCATCCCTGTCTCGTCCCGCGAGCCAGGCCAAAGGGGGAAGAAGCAACTCCATTAACAAGGACCCGGGAGCTAGGAGAGTGATAGTTAGAGCGAATCATCCCTATAAAGGTCTCGTTGAAGCCGAAGCAATGGAGCACTCTAAATAAAAAAGTCCATTCCACGCGATCAAATGCTTTCTCCGCATCTAGCGAGAGAAGCGCTGCTCGAATGTTTTTCTTCCGGGCCTTTTCAATGATATGGATGATGCGTCGCAAATTATCATGGGTCTGTCGCCCCTTAATAAATCCGGATTGGTCCAGGTCTATAAGACTGGGAAGTACTGATTCGAGACGAGTGGCCAGGATTTTATAGTAAATTTTAGCGTCTAGGTTCAGGAGAGCAATCGGGCGGTAAGAAGAGCAAGCTGTGGGGTCCTTACCAGGCTTAGGAATCACTGCCACTATCGCTTCGCCCATGGAGGGAGTGACTTGTTGCGTAGAGGCAATGACGTTAAATAGAATAGTTAAGAAGGGGACTAGCTCCGGCGCGAAGGTGCGATAGAAGTGGGCTGAGAAGCCATCCGGCCCTGGTGCTTTCTGGAGTTTAAGGGAGTCAATCGCCTTCTGTACTTCCTCAGAGGTTATGGGTTTCGCCAAGTCTTCGTTGGATCTAGCCCCGACTTGAGGGAGGTCCAGGGGATCCAAGTACCCCGACTGGTCATGCTCCCTCGGGAGTTCCGAAGTGTAAAGAGTTCTGTAAAATTTCTCAAAGGCCTGCGCCTTCCCCTCCTCTGTCTTGTGGGAAACGCCCTCCTCATCCACAATGAGTTTGATATACTCTCTTTCCTGTTTGGCCCGTAGCTGACGCGCCAACAAGGACCCCACTTTGTTCCCGCCTTCATAGCCCCTGGTTTGTAGGCGCAGGATGGTTTTTTCCGCTCTATTAGTATAAATAGCCTGTAGTTTCCCCTTTAGGGCCGTGACTTTCCTCATAGTCTGAACAGAGGGGTTGGCCTTATGGGCCTGTTCTGCAGACTCTAAGCCTCGTTCTAACTGGAGACCTTCCTCACGTTGCTGAGATCTTAATGTAGTGGCCAACTCAATGCACTTACCGTGGACCACTGCTTTGAGGGCGTCCCAGGTAATTGCATGGGAAGTAGCTTCAGGGTCATTTTGCACAAGGAATTCCTTAATGGTTGCCCTGAGTTCATCACGTAGAAGTCTATCCCTGCAGAGGGAATAGGGGAAATACCATTGTGCATGTTTTGGGCATGGGTTCGGCCAAGTGAGCGTCAACTCTAGGGGGCAAATCGGGTGAAACTGAGTTTGCAACACCGAAGGGAGCAGGGATTGGCTCATAAAAATGTGGTCAATACGGGAGTAAGTTCTGTGGGAATGAGAGAAGAACGAGTAGTCACGTACCGTGGGGTTAGCATCCCTCCATACATCCACCAACCCCATGAGCTGGAGATGTGACCTAAGCGCCTTACCAAAAGTCCCTCCCGGTGCTCTCTGTGAGTATGTCGTGTCCATACCCTGATCCCAGACTAGATTGAAGTCTCCCAAGAGCAGGATGTCCCCCTGTGCAATATTCTCCAAAGTCATAAGGAAGGAAAGGATGAAGTCCTGCTGGCCCATGTTAGGTGCATAAAGGACTGCAAATGTGCAGTGGCGGCCCTGAGGTCCCCCCGAACCAAAGGACACTCCCGCTTTTGTCCGTTTTAGTGTCCTGAGCTTGGAAGGGAACCCCTGAATGGAACAACAGTGCCACCCCATTTTGTTTCGAGGAATGTGAAGATCTAAATATGCGGGGATAAGCTTTATGGCGCAGCCGGTGTTCCTCAGACTTTTTGAGGTGCGTCTCTTGAAGAGCCACCACTTGGACATTGTGATCTAGCAGGTATTTCCAAAAGCGCTGGCGCTTGTTAGGGGAATTCAAACCCCAAGCATTCCAAGTTATAGTTCTAACCGCCATTATCATCTAGATGGGATTGTTGCCCTCCTGGTGAGGGGCTCTGCCTAAAAACCTCTTTTGACCCCTCCTCCCTCTTCCCTCCCTGCCCATAAACAATAGAAAAAAAGGCACCATGACATCAAACTAAGTTAACAAACCATAACAAATACTTAAAACGAGTGTGGAGAATCCCCCTCCTAGAGGGGAATCCCTGTACCAAGATACACTCGAGGAATTTCACCATTTCCGTTCCCCCAGCCCTTATTTTAACAGAAATCAAGGCATGTGCTGTGTGAAACTTATAGCTAGATAGCAGTTAACATTTGGATTGAGACCCTCATAGTAGATATGCTTATCAAAGAGCCCCGGCGTCACCCCCGGCGTCCGGAGAATGTAAGTCTTTCGCCTCCGCCACCCTCCAACCGGAACCCCCTTACCACAGCGGAGATAGATCAGTCCCCATGACCTCTCACAGCAGGTATAGTGTTCTCACGTGGTGCCCGTGCAAGCGCTGAGATCAAGGCATCGTGTAGCGCCTAGGCACCTGGGCCCTTCACAGGGACAGTAATTGCAAGTCCTCCGCTCCATCCATCTCTCCATAGCTTTGGCAGGTTGCCCCCAAGGGAAGAGAAGGGGGGGGCAGAGCCCCCTCAGCTTTGCGACGAGTCCAGTCAGAGGGTCCTCCGGTCGATTGCACTCCCACTGGGACAAAGTTCAGTTCCACTTGGGGCCCATTGGTCAAAGGATTCAGTCCGGCGTTTTCGTGTTTCTCCTGCCCACTTTGCGCCACTGGCCTCCACTGTGTCGATCAGGGGGATTCCCCCCGTCCGGGTCCGATGAGGCCGTAGAGAGCTCTAGACCCAGCAGATCCGCTGCCTCCGACAGTTCCACACAGTGGTGCTGCTTGTTGTGCCATTGGAAAGTGATCCCAAAGGGATACGTCCACCTGTATCTGACTTTCTTCTCTCGTAAATGCTCGGTGATCGGGCGGAACTGCTGGCATCTCAGAAATGTGGCTTGAGCTACGTCTTGATAAAGCGTGCATGTGGCATTTTGGAAGGTGATCGTGTCGGTAACCCTTGCCTTCTGTAGGAGCATTTCTTTGATCTTAAATGAGCTGAACTTTGCCAGGACGTCACGTGTGCTGGGGTTCTCCCCCGGGAGTCGCGGTCCGACTCTGTGAACTCTCTCCAACCGGACCTCGGGACCGTCCTCCCCCAGAGCAGAGGAGAAGAGGCCCACCATGAACGCCTCCAGGTCCGGGCCCTCACAGTCCTCCACCAGGCCCCGGACTCGTATGTTGTGGCCGCGGGATCGATTTTCCAAGCACTTGAGTAGCGTAGTCCGCAGCTGGCCACGCAGTTCAGCGGTTCCTTCTTCCAGGGACTTAATCTTGTCAGTCACCTCCTGTTGTTTCGCTTCGAGATCGAGGGTACGCGTATCCACCGAATCGACATCCGCCTGTACGGATACCAGCTTCTCTCTCATCTCAGTGCGGAATGATTCAAAGGAGGCCTCCATGTCTGCTTTAATGTCTGCTCGTAGCTCCTGTTTGAACTCTCGGAGGGAAGACAGAAGGTCTTCCCTAGTTAGCGCCATGGTTGCTGGTCGTGGCGTCGCCTCTTCTTCTATCGTCCCTGCTCCCGCAGAAGCAAAATAATTTGAGACCTTGTTGTTGGGGGTCTTTTTGTGTGGCATAGGGGAACTCGCTACCTGGTCTGCGCCTGGCCGCCCCCTCACTCATGTAGAACCAGTGCGCACCTGGTGCCAGTGTCTGGGGACCCACCTGTGTCACTCCGCCGACCCAAGGGCCCCTCTCACCTCCAAGCGCAAGGGCAGTCCAGGCCACTCCAGTCACCCAGCCGGACAACGCACGAAGAGCAGCGTGAAAAGCCAGTAGCCCAAGTGGTGCCACTGAATATTTGCTGTTGGACGACTAAGCTCTCTGTTGGGCCCCCGTAGCAGTGCCAAATCCCTCCGGGCAAGCGCCTCGTGCTGGACGTATATTCGAAGGAGAGCCCACCCTGGTGGCCATGTTAAGGTCAGGCATTGAGCAACTTGCAATATTCCATGTGGGCTCTCGGCCCCAGCGCATCCTCCAGTCTCCCCATAACAGGCCCCCTGGAGATTGTTGCTCCGCTGTGCTCCGCAGAAGGGGGAAAGTCCCTGAGCGCCCCCCCAGAGCCACCGGAGGTTCGTGCGATCATCAGGCCAGGACCGCATCCACCAGAGAGGGACCCGAGGCAGATTACCGTCCCCAGCCGACTGTCCACTTGCGGAGCTTCCACGAGGCAGATGGGGCAGCTCTCGATACAGAGGGGAGGCCACCAGACTCAGGGCCTCTCCCCCCAGCGGGTCCCGACTGCTCCTTATCGGCAGTCCGCCATCTTGTGTGCCGCCGAGTCCGGGCTAGGATAGCCCCTCACAGCCAACCGTATCCTCCCAGGGGGCAGAAAGGGAGCTGCTACGTTGAGGAAAGCACCCAGCCGTTAGAATCGCCGGAGTCCCCGGGGCAATCCAGAAGAAAAGGGCGCGAGGGCTCGACCTTTGAGCAGCGCGGAGCTCGGCACCTGGGTGTCTGCCATTTTCCCCTTCCACAGCCGCGCTCCTCTCCGCTCACCGGAGACTTTTCATCGCTGCGCCGGGGGTCCTCATCTCTTCAAGATAGAGCCCGGTCGTCACCACATCATCGGCTGCACTGGGCCATGCTCGTGTTGCCATAAACGTTGCCTTGCTCCCTAAATGCAGCAGGGCCTGGGAAGGAGCCTATCGGATTCACGTCCGATCGGCCATGTTGGTTGGCCACGCCCCATAACTTACGATTTTAAAGCACCTGCTGCAGAGTTCCTTGTGTGTCCAGCTTTCCGATAGAAATAAAATTGTCAAGATAATTCTTGTGATTAATGTTCCTGCTAGAGAGAGAGAGACAGAGAGATCGAGTTTTGTCTATTGGCAGTGAAGACTCCCCTTAAAATAGCGCCTTTACCAGCACTTTAAAACAAATGAAATGTATTTGAGAGAGGGACTATGGAGAGATGAGGGGCACTTTTGCCAGTTGATAGTGAGGGTTTTTGCAGAGGAGGTCATGGAGGGGGGGTGCCACCGCCCAATAAGATTGTCGCACCGGGCGCCACCAGCGCCAAAGCCAGCCCTGTGTCTATCCATCACGTAAGCACATAAATATGGAGAAGAAGTGGTAAGCAGGGGCATCCTGGTGCAGTGGCATAGGGGCCCAGAGGCAAAAGGGGCCCACGGCACCAGCTGCTGCTACTTTTGGAGTTTGCAGGATTCCTTGGGTTGTCCTTCTATAAAGGAGTGGCAACACTTCACCTTTGAATGGACCTCTGTGTACGTAGAGTGCTTCATCCAGGGCAGCTTTATCCAGCTACAACAGTAGAATGCAGAGCATTTTTTTATTGGGACCGGAAGTGCAGATTATGCATTGACCTTCTACACTTAATGCTCAGCAGCCTATACCAATGTAAATAAAATATGAACTACCTTTCCCATGTGTCGTGTCCTTGTTCCCCACAAACACACACAGGACACAGGTAAGGAAGATCGCTTCTTTATTCTTTTCTCTTCTCCCCTGCCCACACACACGTCTCTCCTTCTTCCCTACTTCCTCTGTACTGCCCTCCTGCCCCACACCCTGACCGGATGTGGTGTCCGGTTTCCTTTGTCCCCACTGTCCACTCTAGGGTCCTAGTGCCCGTCTCCAGGTCACTACATCTCCCCCCTTTGTCACAAAGAAATGACGAGAAGTTGAAACACAGAGATCTGTAGATAGAGATAAGAACAGATAAGATAGAGATAGATGCAAGTCTGCCAGGGCACATGTTGGTGTGCCTCCCATCATTACATTTCTTCTATTAGTCTTTTTGGCCGTCTGCCTACCCTTCTTGGGCAGGCCTCCGTCTGTTGCTCTTCTGCTGGTCCTTCCCCATTGTGTGTTTCCTTTCTGTTGTGCTCCGACCCTCCTCTTTCTGCTGTTTCCTTGTCTTGGTCTTCTTCATTCTTCTCCTGAGAACGGGGGCCCATTGTCTGTTTTTAATGTTTCGGGTGAGCCCCAGGCTGCAAAGATGTCATCTAGTATCGGTAAGGTTGCTGTCGCTGATGTCGATGATACCTGTCGCACTATAGGGAATCGCGAGTACTCATCAATGACCACAAGCAGATAGCTGCCTGTGTCCAGTGGCCCGAAGAAATCAGCTGCTAGTGTTGTCCACACCGCTCTTGGAAGTTCTGACATTTGTAATGGTTCATGTTTGGCTGGTGGTCCTGTCGTTTGACAGAGGTGGCATGTCGTTATTGTGTCTACCACCATGCGGTCTAGGCCAGGGAACCATACTTTCTCCCTTAGCAGTTTCTTTGTGGCTACTATGCCTCGTGTGACTCATGAGCCAGATCGACCAGTTGTCGCCTTAGTGAGCGTGGTATCACTATTCTTGTTCCTCGCATCATTATTCCTGTTTCTGTTTCTGACAGTTCTTCGTTTATCTTCTTTAGGGCAAGCATTTCTTCTTTGCGTACTCCCTCTCCCCAGGTGCAGTTATTATTGATGTGTTTCCATCTCTGCCTTCTCATTGTCTCCATGGCCATTTGCAACGTGGCATCTTCCTTGGTCTCCTTTCCTAGCTCCGCTAGTGTTATCGGTGCCGGCGTGTTTTGCTTTAGCACGAAGTTGAGGTACTCTTCTGCCATCGATGTCGTCTCTTGTGCCTGTGGTAACGGGTGTCTCGACATGTAGTCTGCCGGGTTGTGCTCTTTCCCTGGCTTGTGCACAATCGTAGTCCATCAGCCTTATGCCCCAGCGCTCAATCCTGGGTGGCATTTTGGCCGACGGGCTGCCATAGATCGTTACCAGCGCCTGGTGGTCAGTTATGATGGTGAATGACTTCCCATAGATGAACATGTGATAGTGTTCACACGCCCATACCACTGCTAGGCTTTCCTTTTCCGGTTGCGAGTATGCCTTCTCAATCTCTGTTAAGCTTTTGCTTGCGTACGCGACAATTTTCCTTGGTGAATCTCTCCCTGGCAGATGCTGCGCTAGTATCGCTCCTAGTCCTACTGGGCTGGCATCCACAGTCAGCTCAGTGCAGAGCATGGGGTCAAAATAAGCAAGATGTTCTACAGTCATCAGCATGTCTGATTTCCTCGAACGCCTTGTTGCACTCCTGTGACCAGATGAACTTCTGTCCTTGTTTGGTCAGTTCTCTTAGTGGTGTGCTCACCGTGGCGAAATCCTGTATGTATCGAGCACAGTAGCTGGCAAGTCCTAGAAATGATCTTACTTCTGCGACATCCGTCGGAGGATTCGCGTTCTTCAGTGTTTCTACTTTGCTGGGATCTGGCCTCATTCCTTGTTTGGAGAAGATGTGTCCGAAGAACACCAATTCCCCTCTTCCCAGCTCGCATTTGTCTCCATTCAATGTTAGTCCCGCTTGCTCCAGTTGTGTGCACACTTGACGCAAAGCTATGTCATGTTCTTTGTCTGTTTTTCCAAACACTAAGATGTCATCACTATATTTTAGGCTGTTCTGTACCGGCCTTATCACCTGCCTTATTGTCTCTTGGAATATTTCCGCAGCCGATGAGATTCCGAAGCTCAGTCGCTTGTATCTAAATAGGCCCAGGTGTGTGGAGAATGTTGTGATGTACCTGGACTGGTGGTCTAGTTCTAGTTGGTGGTACCCTTTGCACAGGTCCAGCTTCGAAAATCAGCAGGCCCCAGTGAGACAGCTGATCATGTCGTTTAGGTGCGGTCCCGGGTGACGCTCTCTCGCGATTGCTGTATTTGGGATCCTCATGTCTACGCAGATGCGGATCTTTGAGGTGTTCTTCTTTGGAACTGCCACTATCGGAGACACCCAGGGCGTTGGCCCTTCAGCAGGTTCAATTATGTCCTGCGCCAGTAGGCTGTTGATTTCCTCTTCAACTTGTGGTTGTAGGTGGATGGGTACTCGTCTGTGATGTTGGGCCACCGGCTTAATTGCTTCATTAATATGTAGCGTTATCTGTTTCCCTTTCAATTTCCTGAGACCTTTCAGTATTGCTGGGTATTCTTGTAAAATGTTCTCCTTTTCCGACATGTGATACGTCATGGCTAGCAACCCCATCACCTGCGCTGTCACATTGCTTAGCAGGCATGGTGCTGGGATGTCACCTTTTAGCACGTGTATTTCTTCTTGGCAGGACCTGCCCTTGTATGTTAAAGTCTCTGTAAATTTTCCCATGTTTTCTATTGGTCTTTAGGAGCCCCACGTGAACACATCTACGGTCGACGGTGAAAGCGGTGGTTTCACTTTAATTTTCCTGTATTCTGACATGCACATGATGTTGCATGTTGTTCCACTGTCTAGCACGAACCTAGCTTGGTGGCTCCCAACGTCGATGTCCACGGTGGCGGTTTTCTTTATTTGCTGCTTCTCCACGAGATGAATGTGCTCTGACCTCTTATCTTCGTTGGGCTCGTCTGACATTAGATATAGTCTCGCCTCTCTCACTGGTGCTGCCGTCTCTTCTGACTCATCAGAGGAGCTATGATTAGCCGTTTCCATGTGTCGTGCGTATCTGTTGCTGGTCATCCGTGGTCTCGTTGCTCTGCCTCTCTCGCTTCTGCCTTGTCTGCTCATGCACGTGCTTGAAAAATGATTGTCCATGTTGCACTTTCTGCACCTCTGGCCCATTGCTGGGCAGGCACCGACGTGCGGGAATTCGAGGCCACATTGATAGCATGTTTGTTCGCTCTTCTTTGGTGGGAACGGCGCCTGGTATTCTTTTTTTTTTAAATTCCCAGTGACGCGATGTGCTAGCGCCACTCTCTTTTCTTTTCCCATCTCCATTTGCTTGGCATGCTCTGTGGCCCGGGCTTCCGTGCGAGCCATCGTCAGTATCTTTTCCAGCGTCGTTGGTTCCTTCAGAATGCGTGCTCGGAACTCCACTGATTGACAACCTTCGATAATGCGCAATCTTATCGCTTGCTCATTGTCAAATTTGTCAAACGCGCAGTATGTGACCAGTTTTCTCAGTCTCGTTGCAAAATTGTCCAAGCTCTCTTCATCTTGCTGGCATGCAGTGTTGAATGTATACCTCTCAAAGTCAATGTTTCGTTGGGGGTCGAATTTCTCTGTGGGACACTTTATTACTCCTTTGTAGTCTGCTGTTTTATCACTGGGGAATGTGGTGAGCAGATCTTCTACTTCATGCCCTGCGAGATTCAGAAACAGGTCCAGTTGTTTGTTATCCGCGACGTCCGTGGCGCGCATGTAGCGTTCAATTTGCCTAATCCATCTCTCCCATCTGATGCCTGCTTGCGGTTCCGATAGGCTGAATGGTAAAGGTCTGCGGAAGATTGCTTGTGTGCTCTTTTTCTCACCGTCGCTCATTTTCCTTCTTTGGCACTTTCCTGACCTCTTTCCTTTATTTAGTCCTTTATTTTCTCTGTATTTCCTGTATTTCCAATGATTGTCTCTATTTTCCTATCTTTTTTTTGTATTTCTTTATTTTCCATGTATTTCAATGGCTGCCTGACTTTAAAATGGCCGCCGAGCTTTCCTCTGCTCCTATTGGATTATTTTGCCTGACTTCAAGATGGCCGCCGCAGTCTCGCGAGATTTCAGCCTCTCGGGCCTTTGCCTGACCTCCTAAAATGGCCGCCGCTTGTTCCTGGCCTCTGATTGGTCCGGCCTGCCTGGCTTTAAGATGGCCACCAACTCTTGCGATAGTTCGTTTGAACTTCGCGCGTCTTAGCGTTAACTTTCCTTATTCAGTCACTTTCTCTTACCGCTCTCGTCCTGCGGTCGGGGTGGGCTCCCGTGACGTTATTTCTTTGGCCACTCGGACCAGGTTGGGCTCCTGGCTCCGTTTCTCCTTCCTCTCGGCTCCCGACTCCACGGCGATTTTTCCGTTCTTCAGCGGACCAGGGTGGGCTCCTGGCTCCGTCACTTTTCTTCTCCGGCTGCTCCCGACGCCACGGCGATTTCCTCTTCGGTTTGCCAGCGGACCAGGGTGGGCTCCTGGCTCCGTCACTTCGCCGTCGACCTCAATGCACGACGACGATTCTTCCTTGGGACGACGATGATCCCACCTTCGTTCGCCAGTTGTCGTGTCCTTGTTCCCCACAAACACACACAGGACACAGGTAAGGAAGATCGCTTCTTTATTCTTTTCTCTTCTCTCCTGCCCACACACACGTCTCTCCTTCTTCCCTACTTCCTCTGTACTGCCCTCCTGCCCCACAACCTGACCGGATGTGGTGTCCGGTTTCCTTTGTCCCCACTGTCCACTCTAGGGTCCTAGTGCCCGTCTCCAGGTCACTACACCATAAACCTTATAGAAAATGATCAAACGAAACCGTCCACCAATCATGGCCATCTGCAGTCCATAAACATCCAAGTATCTTCTTGCTCCTGCTCCTCTTTCTTTACTGCTCTGCAGACAGGATAAGTTGTTCTACTTTGTTTAATTGATGTCTGAGATTGATATTTATCGATAAGTATGATAATTGCAAACTATTATTGATTAGTTATGGCATCAAGAGCTGGTACTAAGAAGTCCAATCAAGCGCAAAGACAATTGCACGGTAGGCATTCACAGTGCAGAAACCCGGACCATACAACAGCAGGTTATCATCCCACCAAAAGGCAGAAGGCAAAGGGAGCCTGGCGAAGCCAACAGGTCTGTGGACAGTCCTTCTTCTGTGTCGGCGCATGCTACTCCAGGATGTCCAATCAGGCAATGTGTGTTGGCGGGCTCTGACACGCCTTGCTCTCTACGCCCTCGGTTTGTTGCAGACTAGTACACTCCATTGCTTGTCCCAAGAGATTAAATCAGATTTCTCTGTGGCAGTCTGATGCTCACTGCAATTGTAGGACAGTTTGGGAGGGATTCATTTACACACAATAAATAATCTCAAAGGCATGAAGCTTCAGGTTACCCATAAATTAAGGAATAGGGGTATATTTTGCTGTGCCTAGACTGCCTTCATTACCCATGTCAACAGACAATGACCATCAATACTCCCGCTATTAAGAGCGGGAGGAAGAAGAGTGGTCTTTATGGGACCTTGGGCTAAGGAGGTCATACATCTTTCTGGGTCACAAGCAGTAAATGAAGCCCTAAAACCACTCAACGGCAGCTACTCATGCTAGTGGTTCACTTACCTAAACCCCTTCCGGAAAGGGAAGAAGAGTTTCCAGGCCACGAGGCCCCCACTCCAAGCGGTCACCATGGTGCCCCCTTCCAAAGAAAGCACCCAAAAACCAGGACTTGAGCTTCCTGTTTGGCTGGGAAAATCTGTGAACCTATGGACAAAGAAGTACAGGCATGCCTCAGGGCAGAATACCCTCAGTGTATGCTTAAGGACAAAGTTACCCTCACACAAGAGATTGGAACAAAGGTGTCAGAGTTTTTGGCAAAGATTATTAGGGATCCCAAAAAAGGGGTGGACAGGTCCTCGCACTCCTGCCAGAACAAGCTATTGTATGTGGTGGGACCCCACACCTAAATTTTAGAAATGACTGAAGACGCTAAGGTGTAAGGTGGCATGATGAATCTGGATATAGTGTTGGGATGGGCACAAAGAGCCGCCTGCCTACTAGGAAATGCCAAATGTGCCCTCTTGACACAGAGAAGTACGTCTCTGTGTATAAAGGTGGACGAGATGCAGTGAGACCTGGCACCCTCAGAGGCAGAAACAGTGGCACAGGGCTGCCTATTCGAGGCCCCATTCATTAAAGAGCTGGTCAAGGTTGTTGCAGTGTTTGTCTCTCTGGACAAAGTGCCAGCCTCTATTAAATAGTTATTTGGAGGGAAAGTTTGTGTCCTGCTGGCTGAGACAGGGGACACTTTGGACCCAAGAGAAAACAGGGAGCGGACGTGAATAGGGATGGTAAGGCAAGCAATTTGGCAGCTTCTTCCCCTCCAGACGTTCTGGCAGAGGCCAAGGCACCTTTTAGAGGAGCTAGAAACACACCAGGAGGTTATCCCTTTTTTCTTTCTTAGATCGGGCGGAATTATGTGGGGATTTTTGGACAAATGAATGAGAATACTTAGGTCCAATGTGTACTGTAAATAGTGCAGGGCTTCCATATAGAGTTCTATGGATCCCTGGTACTAGAGGAGGATAGCTCTTCTGGACATATCAGGGAACATTTTTGCGAAACTACGATTAAATTATATGGAGAACTGGATTGAGTCAGTGGGAATTTTACCAATTGTTTAAATGGGGTTTAGACCAAATCATTCAACTTTGGATTCTTATGTTGCTTTAAGATTTCAAGCAGACAAATTAAGCCCAAAAGATGACATTAATATGCTGCGTTTATTGACCCATCTACTGCATTTGACTCTATAGATCGAAACAGGCTATGTTGGAAAATGGAAACGTGTTATAACAATGGGTCTTTTAAGATTAATAATAGAACTCTATAATGGAGCATGGACCCAAGTACAATTAAGTGGGAATGGTGCAGTTACAAGGAGAATTGATATTCTAAATGGCCCGAAATTGGGTTATATTTTGGCCCCATTATTGTTCAACATCTACATAGCAGATGCTTCAAAGTATCTACAAGCAACACATTTTTCCACCAAAATTAGATACATCTCATATTCATAGTATCGTATTTGCAGATGTTAATGCAGATGATACAATCTTCCTGGATATAACCTCAAAGGGGCTAATTGGGTGTCTTTTACAAATATTGGAACGAAAACTATCTAAAAAATTAATGTAGCCAAAGCAAAAATAATGATATTTGAAAAAAGGAAAACTGAAAAATTTAGCTGGAAAATAAATTCTGAGACTTCAGAAAAACTAGACACCTATGTCTACTCGAGGGTTAGATTTTCTTGGAATCTGAACTTTTAGGCACATATGAATAATGTTGTGGGTCATGCTTATACCATGGCAAGTGCTTTGGGGAAACTATATGCCAAGTTTGCCAATAAATCAAGTGATGTTCTTAAAGAAACAAATGAGATGAAAATTGTCAGTTAATATTACATGAAAGTGAAATTTTGGTGGAAAAGATGTTAACAAAATTCAGTCAATTAAAGTACACATCTGGAAAAAATTGATTGCCTTGCCATAAGGTTCTCCTGGATATGATTTAAGATTGATCTCGGTTTGGTTGATATAATCTATACAAGTTACAAAAGAATTTTAAATAACTGCTATTTTCTTAAAACTGCACCCAATGATTCATTTGGATATTTATTGAATAGGTATATAGAGTATCATCAGATATACAATTGATTAAGAATATAATTAGATTAAATCTAGGCGCAATGTATTGGATATAAAGATGGAAGATATAAAGAGTAGAAATACTTGGAAACACATTTTAAAGTTTGCAAGCAGGTCAACATCATATAAGTCCTACTTAATCGTATTTAAGAAGGATATTCTTATGTTATGTTATTTTATGTTATGTTATGTTACTTAGAATTGTGGAGCACACTATCACCTGGGAGGGTATACTTGTGCAGAGCAGGTGTGAGCCTAGCCACGCTTAAGGCCTAATGGGACGACTTGAAAAGCCAGGCCGTCAGCTTCTTGCGGAATTCAAGAAGTGAGGAGGAGACTCTTATGTATAGTGGCAGGTCATCCACACTTTAAGAGCAATGAAGGAGAAGACTTGTCTGTTGGATCTGGTTTTACATATGTGTGGTATGTGTGCAAGTAGGAGTCCAGACAAGCAGAGGTGTCTGAAAGATTTGTGAAAGCAGATGCAATTGTTGAAGTATGCTAGGCCAGTGTTATGTAGTTCCTTGAAAGTGTGGGTAAGGAGTTTGAATTGTACGCATTTGTGTATGGGGAGTCAGTGGAGCTCCTTCAGGTATGGTGTGATGGAAGTGCAGCTTGGGAAGTTGAGAGTGATTCTGGCTGCCACGGTCTGAATGTTGTGTGTGGCATTCTGGTGAGGTTTTTGTTGATCCTTGCATAGACGGTGTTCCCGAAGTCCAGCTCCCTTGGGGGTGTTAGGTATGCTCATGTGAACTATCCAGATGGAAAAGGTTAACCTTGTAGTTGTCTTAGAAAGATTCAGTCAAAAGAAGTAAGAAGAAGAATGCTAAAACTAAGCATTAGAGAGACAATTAATCAGATAAAATATGAAACTAAGATGCTTGTTATATGTCCATTTTGTACTATGGAATCGTTAACCTTGCAGCACCTTATCTTTTTTTGAACGATTTTGCATTCTGAGAACAAGTCTCTGTTATTACAGATTATGAGAATACTGAAGATTCGTCATATGTCGATAATGTTAGAATATATATTGAAACATTAAAATATAAAACTCTTTTGTAATAATATTTAAGAAATTGGGTGATAAAAAGTTATGACACAAAAATGGCCGCCGATTCTGGCTCTGCGTATGCAGTGGATGTGTGCGAATGGGAGTCCAGCTGAGTAGAGGTGTCTGGTAGATTTGTGAAAGCTGATGCAGTTGCTGAGGTATGCAAGGCCTATGTTGTGTAAGGCTTTGAAAGTGTGTGTAAGGAGTTTGAAGAGTGCTCATTTGTAGATGGGAAGGCAGTGAAGCTTTTTGAAGTGCGGGATGATGTGCATGCAGGGTGGGAGGGTGGGGATGAGCTTTGCTGCTTATTCTGTATGGTCTGGAGTCGTCAGGTTAGTTAAATGCTGATTTTGGTATAAAGGATGTTACTGTAGTCCAGTTCAGTTTACTGGTGAAGAAGGCTTGGGTGACAGTTCTGCGAGTGTTGGTGGGGAGCCATTTGAAGATCTTCTTTAGCATCTTTAGTAATCTTGTAGCCAGTTGGAATCACTGTGGCGATGCCGGGGCCAGTGCGGTGGTTAGCCAGGTCTCCATCAGGAAGAGCTGATCCTGTGAGAGGTCGTGAAGCCGGTCCCAGATTTAGGTTGCATGTTTGGTGAGAGAGCGAGGGTTGAGGAGTGTTGGACCTGACACTCTTGGGTGGTAGTCTCCCAAACGTTTTTACTTCTCCCCTACTGTTTGCTTGAATTCGGTTTTTTTGTCCAAAGACATCATAGCATGGTTGCAAAACAGCCGAATGTGAATGTATAGAGAACAACGTGCATATCGTTTTTGTATGAGTACCAAGTGCCTAACTGTACAGCCATTACCATATGTTACCCATTGCCTGTATGTGTGCACAGTGTATGTCAAGGATATTCTGGCACGGAAGGAGGACCACTCGCTGGACGCTAGCACATAGGAGCAGCGAACACGTTCTGAACGTACTAATGTTTACTTGAGTAACAGAAATGTTTGAAATGAATTATTGGTGACAGCACTGATCAGAAGACTAATTGCGGCCCGCTAGACATGATATAGCAGGGTCATGCACAGAATACATTCCCTCATAGATGTTGGAGTATTCCCCCAGCAGAGTACTAGTCAAAGGCACCCTCAGCCCCAGTAATTGTGAGAAGGGGGCCAGGTGCCCCCCCTCCAGGAGGGTGATCTACTTACGCCACTAATCTTTGGTACCTTGTGATTAGTGTGTGACTACAAAGGACATCATCCCCTCCTTGACCAGGAAGCCAGTATCCCCTAAAGTCTAGGGTAAGGAATAGTCTAGTTACTTTATTACTATAAATTAGGTGGGGGTTTTTAGTACAAACAGGAAAATGGCGCTCAAGCTATTGCGTATGCTAACTATAGATTTGTGTGCATGCGGTGCTGCCAGGTCAGGGGAATAACCCGATAACCCCTGGGAATTGTATGAATCGCAGGATTCACACTGTGAAATGAGTATTGTCCTGGGCACACGCGGTGAGTGTATTAACAGAACGTTAGTCTGTTTGCAGTACGTTATAGTAAATGCGAGGTCGGCATCAGTATTGGAACCGAAAAGTTTATTTCTATTTCAACACCAATTGTGTTAGATACAGAAACCAGCCGACACGTGTTTCGTCACTGGGATAAGTCCCGTGACTCATCAGGGCGGGCTTTGGGTTGCCGAGAAATAATACGAGGTACCGTCTAGGAGGGTGTAGCCTCTAGGAAACTGTAGAGTCCTGTACTAGAGGTGACGGCTGTCCAGTGTCCGGCGTGTGTCCGGGAGTTGGAAGTCTGCACGGTCAATTGCGGACACGTGAGCCCGAGTGCGGGCAAAACGTGGGTAGCTATAAAGGTGGCGGGTGTGGACGCCGCAAATAACTGCTGGAGACTGGAGGAAGAAGCACGTCTGACACTGGAGCCGGGGAGGCTGTTAGGACGTAGAATACGACCGTGCAGACTTCCAACTCCCGGTTCCAATACTGATGCCGACCTCGCATTTACTATAACGTACTGCAAACAGACTAACGTTCTGTTAATACACTCACCGCGTGTGCCCAGGACAATACTCATTACTTTATTACTATAATTTGCTCATAAGGATATTGTTGATATCATATGTCAATCTTACGTGTGCGCCTACGAGGGTTTTACACCCTCCCACTCTTTACATCTAAGTTTGCAATGGTTTGCAGCGACAGTGCACTTGCATGCCCATGTTTCAAATACAAGCACAAAGTATATGCTAATATAGGAAAGTCGTTTTTACTTTCATTTTTTCCTAATATTAAGCAACGTTTGTCAATCCTTTCCGAATAGGTTAATGTATTAAACTAGATATAGTATCATGTAAGATTCACCTGGAATAAAGCTAGCTTACACTGAAAAATGCCCCAGACCTGTTAGGCTATAACTGATGAGCAGAAACATGTTGATAGATAAGAGACGGGTCTGAGCCATAATCCTCTGTATACCTGCTTGTTTTGTTTTTAGATATACCTGGAGTCCTCACCAATAAAGGTGAAATACAGAGGAACCCAGAGGTATTTTTAATAAGTCTGGATCCCGCCTTGTCCAGTAGTTTTTATCTTAACTCCCTCCTTTCTTTAAGTCTTCGAGGAGATTGATTCCGCCCTGGTGACACTAACCTACTACGGTGGAGAGAGGATGCCCATGATGAAGCATGACACTATTATGTGTGTGAGGTTTCCTCTTCCATAAAGAATTACTTTCCTGGTAAGCATGGCAGACATCCTGTGACATCCAAACTCTGGATTCCTGATTGTTTCTGTAAGATTATGAAACAACATATCTTCTATCTTTCTCTTTTTGTTCCTTGCGCTGCCTTGCGCACTCATTTCTGTGTTTTCATTGATACTCCGGTGGGATGTACGGTGGCCTCACCTCCACCTCTCTATTTATGTGCTAGAAGGTGGAGTTTTATACTGCCAATTCATTTTGCCAAGCCTAAATCTTCCCTTTTAATACATCTAAGTCACCTTTAAGGTAGGTCCTAAACAGCTATTAAAGGCAGGGTCCAGTGTATGTAAAAAGTTGAACATGTACTATTAAGTTTTACATGTCCTGGTAGTGAAAAACTCTAACATTTGTTTTTCACCACTGCACAGCCTACCTCTTCCATAGGATAACATTGGGTTACCTTATTACATTTAATACGTGCTAACTTTTAATTGGGAACAGGTAGAAATGTCACGTTTGGCGTCAAAAGAACTGTAATTTGAACTCCTCTTTAATGGTAAAATCAGATTTTAAGTCACAGTTCTGAAAATTCCACTTTTAGAAAGTTGCCATTTCTTGTCCCAGCCATTTGGTACCTGCAGCCTGTGTCCTGGGTAACATGACTATGACTAGTTGGCAGTTGGCCTTTGTGTATTATTACCAGACAGTGAGACAAAAGGGAACTAGATGTTGGCAGGATAAGCCATCCTGCCAGGATTGTTGGGGCAGAGCTATTCCCTACCTCACTTCCATTTTAAAGGGCTGCCTCCAGCCAACTCACAAAGTGAATTGACACCAACCTGTTGTCACCCTAGACGACTTGGAACATGGGCAGGGGAAGGAAGGAACTTTCCAGAACAAGATATGGGTTTGGTATACGCCGTCCTACCACTTCAAAGTCTGGCCCTAAGTATAACTATAGGAGCTCTTCAATCACTCATCAGATCACTTCTGGACTGATGGAAGACTCAGAAGAAGGACTTCCCTACTGTCCTGCTGCTGGAAGGACTGCCCAGCTGCCTGAGAAAAAAAGCCTGGACCTGCTCCTTGAGACCTGGACCACCAGAGTAACTTCAAGGGCTAGCATGACTGCCTTCTGTTCTGAGATACAGGGACACAACAAGTTCCAGAGGCCTCCCTGCAACTGCCGACCTGACCTGCCTGAACCTACAACTGGACCTGCCTGAGTCTTGCTGGCCTCTACTAGATGAACTCCTGATCCCCAAGGGGTGCCTCGACAGGTCCTGGACCTTTGGCTGGCATCAGAGTGCACTTCTTTGCTACGAAAGTTGAAATCCTAAAGTTTTGGGCTGTTCGTACCACAAACTGACCCGTTCACGCCAAGACTCCGCCACCTGCGACCACCGCCAACGTGAAGCTCCACTGAATTTGAGTCTTTGCGCTGCAGCAGTGATCACCAGTGACAACCGGCAGCATGATATCTGTACTTTGTGCTACAGCAATGATAGCCCGCTCCAGCAATGACCGTCTGTGACGCCTTCCCAGATCTTTGCGCTACAGCGATGGCCGTCCGCGACTCGCAGCCTGCTCTCAGCGATGACTATG
This sequence comes from Calotriton arnoldi, assembly GCA_963921515.1. Classification (NCBI taxonomy): domain Eukaryota; kingdom Metazoa; phylum Chordata; class Amphibia; order Caudata; family Salamandridae; genus Calotriton; species Calotriton arnoldi. The sequence continues at coordinate 1,264,912 of CAWUFW010002895.1, forward strand.
CGAAATGCTCTCCCTGCTCCTTGCGGCCTCCTCCACTACAAACTAGTCTCTTTGCACCAGATTTTGAAAAAGGTAACTTTTTCAGCTGGACTAACCTAGTCTCTGTATCCGGCCTGCGCTCCATCACGGTCGGCCTGAGCATGTGACTTTTCCCCGATCCAGCATGACCAGAAGACCGCGATTGGTGCTTTGTGCTTTTAAACGTTATCTTTACCTAAAACTTTGAAATTGCATGTCTCTAGATCTACTGATTGGATTTTTGTTGTTCTGGTCTAATATTATTTATCAAAATGTACTCTATTTTTTGGGGGAAAATTGTGTTATGTTTTCACTTTATTGCTGTTTGTGCTCTGCATAAATGATATACACATTGCCTCTAAGTTAAGCCTGAATGCTTTTGTGCCAAGCTACCAGAGGGTTAAGCACAGGTTAATGTATTGACTTTTGTGGTTCACCCTGACTCGGATTGTGGTTGTTGCTTGAGAAGTGTCTTCACCCATCTCAACCAAAAAACCAAATTTCTACAAGGAGTAAGGAGGGTAGGAAGAAGAGTGGTGCCGTGAGTGCTAAGTGTGTTTGGTTGCAAGTGTGAGCAGAGTGGAGTGCTGACGGTGCAGTTGTGGTGAGGGAAGGATGTAAGTGAATTGCAGGTAGTGCAGGACAATGCCCTTTTGGTGTTGTGAGGTGCAGCACAGCAGCAACACTGAGAGCGGTGTCTGGGATTTAGCGTGTGGAGGATAGTGGCAGGGCTGGGAGGGCAAAGGACGTGGGGTCCTGGCAGTGGCCATGGCTGCGGCGTGGATGGGTACAGACAGGCTTGCCTTTGGGGTGCTGCAGCCACCATTATGTAGGTCCGAAAGGGGGGAGGTGAGGTGGGAGAGGAGAGGCGGGGCATTAGGTGGGTCTGAGTGGCAGCGCAGGAGTTGTGATAGCAGGAGAGCTGGAGAGCATGACAGAGACAGGAAGAGATAAGGAGCGAGGGGGAAACAAAAAGTGGGAAAAGAGTGAAATGAGCACAGAAAAGAGCAAATCAAAAGAGTGGAACAAGGGCAAACTGAGTTAAGCAAAAGAGTGGAAAAAGAGCAAAATTAGCACAGAAAAGAAGAAAATGAAATGTAAAATGAGCACAGAAAGAGTGGAAAAAGAGGGAAATGAGCACAGCAAAACATTGGAGAAAGAGTGAAAAGAACACAGAAAAACAGTGGAAAAAGAGCAATAATGGAATAAAAGAGACAAGAAAACTAATGAGTCAGCACAAGCTAACAGTCAGAACAAGAGGCAGATCAGCAAAACAAAAGCAAGAAAACAGACAACTAGTTTTGAGAGAGAGAGTGGAGCAAGAGGGAGCGGGTGAGAGAGAGATTTCAGAATTATGGCACAGAGATATGTATTTTCTCAGTTTGCGGTGATCGCCAGTGTGTCAGCTCAAATGAGGTGTCAGCTGGCTGAATTAATTCTGGTCAGTGGCGTCACTAGGGAGGTGCGGGAGGTGCGGACCGCACCGGGTGACACCATCACATGGGGTGACACCTTTCCCAAATGAGACTATTTATGTCCTGCTGCTGGAAGGACTGCCCAGCTGCCTGAGGAAAAAAGCCTGGACCTGCTCCTTGAGACCTGGACCACCAGAGTAACTTCAAGGGCTAGCATGACTGCCTTCTGTTCTGAGATACAGGGACACAACAAGTTCCAGAGGCCTCCCTGCAACTGCCCACCTGACCTGCCTGAACCTACAACTGGACCTGCCTGAGTCTTGCTGGCCTCTACATTGCTGCAATTTGGTTCCCATGGCTCTCCCTAACATCAAGGTGGCAGGGCTTTCATCTGTAGTGGAATGGGAAGTTGATCTGTAGGCATTAAGGGCTGAATATAGAGCTGATTTATGATCACTTCCTTCTAGCGCAGCGCACTGAACTACTCGATTTAGGGTTCCCATGAAGCGTTCGACAATGCAGTTGGCCTGTGGCCTGAGAGCGGTACTTTTTGATGTTTGACATTCATGTTAGTGAGAGACTCTTTAAACTGTCAGCTGTTGAACAGTAGGCCATAGTTGGACTTAATAATGGAGGGGACACCCCATGCTGCAAAAATGTCATTTAATGCCCCAAGGACTTTGTCATGTGTGGTTGATAACAGGTCTTCCACCAAGGGAAATCGTGAGTACTTATCACCAACTAACAATAGATAATGTCCGTTGTGAAGGGGTTGAAAAAAATTAACTGCAATCCTCTCCCACACCTGCTTCAGGATTCAGACATGACTAATGGATGGTGCGTTGTTTTGGGAGACAAGCAGTTGCACAAATGACAGGCCTTTAATTCTCTTTCAAATCTTTCGTCAAGGCGGGGAAACCACCCTCGATCTCGAACAGCTCGCTTGGTGGCGACAATGCCATGATGACCCTCATGTGCTAGTTCAATGACCTGTTCTCGCAAACTCTCTGGAATGACAATTCTAGAACCTCGTAAATTAATGCCTTCTTGAGTGACAGAGAGTTCCTGGCTCACATTTTTGAACTTTTGGTATTCAAAGTCATCCGTAAGAGGTTGAGTGTGTATCTTCAAGGATTGCTGGGCAATAATGTCTTTGAGAACACACAGATCTGTTTTTGTAGCAACAAGGATTTGCTCCACTGAAAGAGTTGCAGGTATGTTTGACGTGACCATAATGTTAACGTAGGTCTCAGCCGCTTTAGTCGTTGTACTGTGATACTGTACTGGCATTCGTGAAAAGTAGTCTGCGGGATTTTTATCTTTCCCTGGCTTATGCACAATAGTGTAATCGTACTCTTGCAATCGGAACGCCACTTCTTGATGCAAGGGGGCATCTTGGCTTTCGGATTCCCAGAAAAGATAAGCAAAGCTTTGTGGTCAGTGACAAGGGTGAAGTGTTTTCCGTATAGAAACACATGGAAGTGTTCAGAAGCCCACACCACAGCTAGACTTTCTTTCTCATGTTGAGAATAAGCATGTTCGGTCTTAGACAGACTCCGGCTTGCATAAGCCACGATGAGTATTGTCTGGCCCACTGGGCTGGGAAAGGATTGCACCCAAACCCACTGGGCTGGTGTCTACTGCAACCCCAGTATGAAGTTTAGGATCCAATTAGGCCATTTTAGTAGCATTCTCAATTGCATGTTTGATTTTCTTAAAGTTTCAGTCGCATTGTCAAGTCTCTGAATGGGGCACTAACTGTGGCAATATCACAAATGTACCTGGAATAGTTACTGGCCATGCCAAGGAAGGACCGCAGCACGGTCACATCTTGTGGTGCAGTAGTGGATGATAAAGCTTGTAATTTAGCTGGATCTGGTGTCATCCCTTTTTCAGAGAAAATATGCCCAAAGTATCAGAATTTTGTTTTGTGAATCTCACACTTTTCTGCGTTCAAAGTCAGACCAAAATCAGCCAGCAAGCGGCATACTTGTGTAAAGGCTTTGTCATGTTCTTTTCGAATGGCTTCAAATTCCAGTATTTTATCCCTATAATTAAAAACGTGTGTGACAGGCTGTATTATGCGGCGAATGACATCCTGAAAAAGTTCTGCAGCTGACGACACCCCTAAACTCAGTCTTCTATATCTGAACAAACCAATATGGGTTGGAAAAGGTGGTAATGTACCAGCAGTTTTCTTCTAGCTCAAGTTGATGATACCCCCTTTTCAGATCGAGCAGAGAAAAGACTTTTGCACCATTCAGCTGTGTAATCTTATCTGCAATGTGTAGACCAGGATGTCGTTCTTTCTCAATTAAAATGCTTGGCGCACGTCAACAAAGATGCGCACAGCACCTCCACTGTCCTTTTTGGGTGCTACCACTATGGGTGTAACCCATGGTGTCGTGCCAGTAGAGTGTTCAATGATGTCATATTTTAATTGCATTTCCAGTTCTTTCTCAACAGGTTCTTGTAAGTGAAAAGCAATTTGACCAGGTCGTTGAGCAACAGGGCGAATGTCCTCATTGATATGAAGTTGCTTAAGCTTTCCTAGTCCATGAAACAATGACTGAAACTGACTTAGCACCCCAACACCGGTCCTAGGATGCTTGTTTCTATTCCAGGGAGGACCTGGCTTAGCAGTTCGGCTGGACTGTTCCCATGAGGAACAGGATCAAGACTGATTTGCATATGTCTAGGCCCAAACTGGGGTGGTGTAGTGAGCAAAAGAATGATTGATTTAACCGAGATCTCTTGGCTGGGTGGTGAATGTTTGATTCATTCAGCATTCCGTCCATCATTTGTTGCCGCAGCACTTTTCGCCCTTAGTGGGATGGGTTTGCCCAGACGTGGGTCCCTTGCAATGGATTCAAGCTAGCCTGGCTGATTAGTGGTGTTACCCCGAAACCGGTCCTAGGATGCTCGTTTCCGGTCCAGGGAGGACCTGGCTTGGCAGTTCGGGCTGGGCTGTTCCCATAGGGAACAGGGTCAAGACTGATTTGCATATGGCTGGGGGCTAACTCGGGTGGCGTAGTGAGAAAAAAAGTGGATTTAACCCAGATCTCTTGACTGGGGGCGAATGTATGATTCATTCAGCATTCCGTCCAGCAGCACTTTTCACCCTAAGTGGGATGGGATTGCCCAGACGTGGGTCCCTTGCTCGCTGTGCCACTGGATTCAAGCTAGCATGGCTGATGAGGAGTGTTAATCGGAAACCAGTCCCAGGATGCTTGTTTGCGTTCCAGGGAGTACCTGGCTTGGCGGTTCGGGCTAGACTGGTTCCATGAGGAGCAGGGTCAAGACTGATTTGTATACGGCTGGGTCCAAACTGGGGTGGCGTAGTGAGCAAAAGAACGATGGGTTTAACCCAGATCTCTTGATTGGGGGTGAATGTTTGATTCATTTAGCATTCCGTACATCATTTTTTGCCGCAGCACTTTTCGACGTAAGTGGGATGGGTATGCCCAGAAGTGGGTCCCTTGCTCGCTGTGCCACTGGATTCAAGCTAGCCTGGCTGATGAGGGGTGTTACCCCTGAAACCGGTCCCAGAATGCATGTTTCCGGTTCAGGGAGGACCTGGCTTGGCAGTTCGGGCTGAACTGTTCCCATGAGGAACAGCGTCAAGAATGATTTGCATATGGCTGGGTCCAAACTGGGGTGGCGTAGTGAGCAAAAGAACGATGGATTTAACCCAGATCTCTTGACTGGGGGTGAATGTTTGATTAATTCAGAATTCTGTCCATCATTTGTTGCCGCAGCACTGACTTAGTATGTCTGCCTGTGCATTTATGTTATAGTTGATGGAAATCAGACCCATGTCTGCAACTCTACTGAAACTGAGTAAAACATGCACATGTCGAAGTACCTTTAAGAACATGAATCAGTGCTTGTACCGTTGTCTTCTTGTGTAGCAGGGTTGCTACAAATGATCCTTGACTTTGCAATGGCGTGGAGACGGCCTACGTGTATACCTTTATCTTCGAAGGTGTGAGTCGGAGCACCAGCGACAGTTCATTGTACTTCTCTGTCGGCATGATGTTTATCGATGCACCACTATCAATGATAAACGGTATGGAACAACCAGGAGTGTGATCTTGGGGCGATGTCCAAAAGAATGTGGTTGTTTCACGTGGCGATCGTGCTTGGACTCTTCTGTGCATGAAACCAAATCCATGTGCTCATGTCGTTCATCAGTCGACACCATCATCACACAGCCATCTTCTTCACTGTCGCTCGACAATAACATTTAAGCACCTTTTGAAGATGAATTCGATGATGATCAACTTCATTTGGTCTCCACTTGCCTCAATTGGTGTCGCCTCTTAGTCTTGAGGGTGGGGCTGGAGGTTTTCTGTAACTTTCTGGCGTCCATTCTCTATTCTCGAAGTGACGAAGTCGGTTTCTCTTTCGCTCTGCAAACCAATACAGTTTTATACTGTAGTATATGGAAGTCATCAAACAATACATCAAACCTCATTTTAGCGAAGTGGGTTCACATGCTCAGCTTGCAGAGTCCTGTAACGTGTGGGGAACCGATGTCACAGGGCTATCAACAAAACAAAAGCACAGTATATGGTGTTAAAGTTTTAGTATCTTGGCATGGCGAAGAGTGGCATCAGGCCTCGAGAGAGGGATTGTAGTAGGGGCGGTGCGTCCGTTGGGGCGTTGCCCCCCCGCCCGCAGCTCCTTCGGCGTCTCTGAACTTAAGAGACGCCGAGAACTGACAATCTCATGTCAGTCAGCATGACGTCGGACCGCCCACCCCCTTCAGAGTCTGAAGGGGGTGGGCGGTCCGGCGTCATGTTGACTGACACCGTCACCAGGTGCATGCAGCAGCACAATGCTCAAGTGCGCATGAGTGGGCAAGGTGGGCGAATTTTTCCGCCGTGCCCAGTCATGCGCACTAGTGGCTGCACAGGCTGGCGCATGCCCATTAGGAGAGCGAGGGTTGAGCAAAGGCTCAAACCTCGGTCTCCTAATGGGCAGGCGGGCGGAGAGTAACCGTGCCCGAAGTCAATCCTGGCGCTGCTGGCAGCGCCAGGATTGGCTGAGAGGGGTTGCCCCATCCCCTCACAGAGATCAGCGAAAGAACAAGAGAAAATGGAAGCACCCAGGGGAGCGCTCCCTCAAAACCCCACAGTAGGGAGAAGATCCTCAGGAGGGCAGAGCCAGGGACTTAACCGTAAGCAGACCACCCACAAACGAACCAGCAGCAATCAGCCGGACTGTTGCACCGAGTTGCGGTGCGGTAAAGCGAAACAAGAAAGTGGCTGCAGATCCCCTGATACCAGCCGGGAGAGAGTGCCTGAATGTCTTGGTTGGAGGCGGCATGGTGATCCAGAGGGCCCGCACGCACAACACCGAGACAACAGGTGAGGCAATACGGTTCAGGTGTGGGGGCAGTATTACAAATGTCAGCAGGGAAAGTATCGCAAGCTGACGGGTTACGTTCAAAAGAAAGAGTCGCCGCAAAGGCCGCCAGCATGCTACGTGAAAGAGAAGAGGCAGCAGAACAAATGTTTAATGAGGAAAGTTTGAGGAATACGGGGACAAAAAGACCCGAAAACACAATGAGCACTAAGGAGACGGACATACATGAAACTGCAGCGGAACGAGCTTACTAAATGGTGGGAAGTGAAGTCATTATCAAAGTATCTAGATGTCAGAAGGATCCCCAGAACCCCCTCTCGGCCCCCCGCTCTCAGCACCTACCTGCAATTCAAGAAACTCTTGGAACCAAACTTTACAAACAGGATCTTCGACACCTTAGGGAGCGAGTGAGGATGCTGAATCAAAGCCTTCCAGTACAGCCGACTAGATTCTACCCACTCCCACTCACGTAAAATACTTTTACTGTCTGCTTGCTTCATGGCGCTCCGAAGTGATTAATGTGACATGTCGGCGCTACACACAACTCTGCATAAATACAGGGAATTTCGAATCCACAGCCTTTTCTCACCGCACAGGCTAACACTGAACCCAAGAAGCACAAACAGATTTTAGCCATGGAATGTAAATAACACATCCCTCGACCCTTACCTACCATTGGCTAGGGCCCGGACATACACAAGGACTCACATCAATCAACAACAGCACCACACGCATCTATCTCACAGGCTTGGTTTACACCGAGTGCCAGTGCCACCTCACCTGTATCAAGCGTCTCCTCCCATGTTTTGTCTTAGTGCATCCAAACAGGAAACGCATAAAACACGACAGACATGTAATCTTTACCAATGATTGTTAGCATGGATTTTTTTCGATTTGAGTTAAAAGAGTAACAACTCTCATTCTTTCTGTCTGCTTGCCTCCGACTTCATGCCCTTTCTCTTCATAGGTGTCTTTTCACTCACTCCTTCTGCGTGTACTTTGCTTCGCCTCCTCAACTCCGTCATCCCCACCCACACGTACCAACACACGTAAACGCTGCATTTTTCTTCTCCTTTGGTGCTGTCAAGATTTTCAACAGCTATGTACCTCCTGAACACTCTTTACCATTGAATCCTAATTACAATTGGCACATGTACGATTTTAATCTGCGTGCTCTGCAGAGAGGCCACGAATTGGATGGGCATGTAGTCCAAACATCGTTATGAGCCACTGACGATTGCCACCCACTTGGCAGCAGTGATGCGGGAGTGCGGCTGTTCCGTTCCTGTAGGCGCCCACGCCAACGGACCCGAGGCGGCGGCGCGGACGTGCTCAGGTAGGATTTTTCTTTAATTTTAAAACTCCCCCCCCACCCTGGCACTCACCCCCCTTCCCCCCCCCCCGCGACACCCCACCCCCGCGAGCCGCGACTGATCTGGTCACTCGTAATGAAGGCCTTAAATGGAGGGTATGCGCAAATTCAGTATAAGACTCCAAAAGAAAAAACAGCAAATTAATTAATGCAGACTGTGCACTAAAAAGATAGTGTTTGTAATTATGCAGCATAATACTATTGTTAAAACTAAAGAATAGCTCTGGATATATTATTGATTTTCTTTATCAGTATTATTTAAAATGAATGGAGTTTAGAAAGGAAAAGGATGTACCCAACCGTCGGATGGAGGGTTTCCACAGAGTGTGAGGGAGAGTATTAGCTAAATGATCAATGGTTGGGGTCAAAGGGACGAAGTCCTTTAAACGTGGGGTGGCCCATTTTTGTGTTATGTGATATGTGATAGGACGAGGTCTAGCTGGTTAGTAAAAGTAAATTCAGAGCTTATTAAAAGCATTCAGGTTCAGTATGGGCATAAAAACTTGGAACAGTTGTGTTTTCTAAATTCCACATATTAGATATATATTTAAGAAAACTCCACTTCCAAATCAATTTTTCATTTATTTTTATTTTTTATTTATTGTGCTAATTCACATTACTTCATGTTTTGCTTAAAGTGATACAGGTAAGCTGACATCAATTTATATGAAACCTATTGAACTAACATAGCAGGATAAATGTAATAAAAACCTCACAGAATATGCCTTTACTTCATGCAGCCACTAAACCCCGCTAAAACCAAGCCGCTCAGTACCTATGAGGACACGCAGCCAATGCATGAAGGGATCTCATCTTTCACAAAGCAGCTGACAACCTAGAGCCTGATTACCTACGGAGCTTGCTTTGATACTGGTCTCTGATCTATAGGGTGGAAACAAGAGTGTAGCCATTCCTAGGCTCTGAGGACACTATGATAATGGAAAACTTTAGAAAACAGAAGGGTCTAATTAGATTAAACTACAGATCTCTTCCCTCACATGTTTTGTGGTCCAAATATATGTTTTTTAATTTACCATCATGGTTTTCCTCATCCAGCTAGTTTCAGCCAGATTTTCCTTAATCACGATCTTTGCTCCTGATGCAAATGACTCCAGAATTTTCTAATACTTTACTCATTCAAAGAATTATTAATGCTTTTTAACCAGGAGAGACTGGCTGCACTTGGGAGCCCCAATAAGTTCCTGAGAGCTTCTGTATGGGGGCTGCTAATGCACAATACAGAACTAGTCCAAAGACGGCCCTGCCGGAGATAGGAGCAAGTGGGACCCACATGAGTCCTTCTAGGCCCACGGCGCGGAGGAGCAGTGTAGCACAAACTGTACTGCACACTTAAGGGCCCTCTCGATCCTCGATGGTCATAAAGGCAAACACCAGACCATATACTTAAAGATAAGGCTCAACAATCGGGCGAGGGTCAACTCATTTCGAAATTGAGGAACACGTTGCCTTGTTTATAAGCCCACAATCGTTGTGTTCAAGCCATACTGCCAGCAGTGCGCCAGAGCCGTTGATCCAAGTCAACATGAGAAGAAGAAACACAGAGGCTTGGGGATAAAACCGATAAATGAACACTGCACCAAAGACACTCTGGCTAGAGAAATGCGGTAGCTGGCTTTGCAACTGAAAGTATGGGTTCAATGCACCAGATTTGACGTAATGAAATACATTTTGTGAAAGTCGGACTCGTTACTACCATGTTACATCGTACTTTTCCTTAGGAGTATTCTGTGCTATCAGGCTGTGTGACCCTTCGTTTTCGCATTCCTATGTGCAGTCGAAATATAATTTTACCGAGTAGGGGCTGAAGGGATATGAGAAACTGCAGAAGGCTGCAAGAAAAGCACTGACCCGTACCTTACAGCCTGACTCCTTGCTTATGTATGATCTGTGCCCTCTGTGGGCGGACGGTGATTGCTGCAATTATAGCAGCACAGGTTAATGAGTAGCCACTAATTCACGGGGCTCCTCAAGCGGAGGTTGAAACCTCGTGGACGAAGGCCAAGCCTTATGATTATACATGTGCTCACATCATTTATTATTTGTTCAGCACATGGGGCAGGTGCATTTCCTCTTACTTGCTTTATTTATTTTTCCTGGACTCGCATGCAAAATCAATATAGATTGCAAATGCATGTATTAATCCTTTCCCTTAGTGAACTGAGTGCCATGAGCTTATGTGAACCCCGTAAGACGAATAACTTTCTCGTGTGCTGCTTTTCGCAAGACGTTTGGAAAGCGTTTATTTTTATTTAGTAAGCCTGACAGGAAATGAAATGAAAGCATGATAGATTCTTCTAGTTTTGAACGTGAAAAGTATGTATGATAGCACGGCTGAGATAATCAGTGCATGCATGTCTGAGGAAGTTAATCGTTCGCACCCCAATGGAATTTCTCCGGTTATATATTAGGGCAGAGCTTAATTTTCACGGTGCCGCCGGGACAGCTGTATCGTGTAATCTGCCATGGCATGCCATTAAAACTTCAATGCCTTCGCTGACCCAGAAGGGAAACTCCGACCGTGGAGAGGCTTTTGAAAAGAAGCGGTGATCTTTCACGATTTATGAGCTTGTCTTAAAGAAACAGACTCCACTCACTTTAAATTAATCACCCTTTTCTCGGGGTGCATTGAGCGAGGGGATCCCTCTTAGTGTGGGGACCTACCTTAGGAAGGCCTTGAGAGCCATTTGTGTCTCTCTATTTTATTTATTTGCTTGACCAAAATAAGTTAAGTAACAGGAGGAGGGTGGAATTGCACCGATGGGAACTGGAACACAAGGGCCGGCAAACACTAGTGTAAAATTGAATTTCAACCACCCTGTGAAAGTTTCAATGGGGGACTTATTCATTTAGTCTTCTTTTGGCATTCCTGATCGTCACAGAATCGCATTAAATTAACTCATGCAAACACGAGTCAAAGTTTAAACCCTCAGCAATTCTGGGCTAAACAAAGCTGGTCAAGTGGTGAGAGCATGGGGCATCTGCCGCGATAGTGTTTCTAATTTTGGAATATAAAGCTGTTTGTCAAAGTAGCTGACAAATATGTGTCAAGGAATTATATGTTATGTTAGGTGGTGCCTGTAAAAGCAAACGCCAGTCAATGGTTCTACTTTATTGGCACTAGGCATTTGTTTTTTTACTGCAAATATCAAAATAATTTTTGATCCACTCCTAATGATAGAGGGCTGATAGTTTCCCCAACAGAGAAAATATAGTCAGATTTTTATATGAGCAATATCTATTGTATCAGGCTCTGAGTGTCAGTGCTTTTTAAATGTGAGGTTTTTAAAAAAAATCAGTGCAGCTCTGTTCATATGTTGAGAACTGGAACTTCTCTGTGTTCATAAAGTAATTCTTTGGAGGAATAAATATTAGGCAAAGCTTTTATGCACATCTCCCCTGAAATCCATTGGCAGGCCTGGAATGCAGTTTGCTGTGGATCTGCAATATTTTCAGTGAAGCTATACATTCAAAAGACAAGTACTGCTTTTATTCTCTAGTGACTTTTTGGGACATTACTTGTGCTATGCTACAAGTATGGAATTGTACTGTAATCACATTTATATAATGCTTCACATGCCTGAGGGGTACCAAACAATATTAGTGGATAGATAGCATGTAGCACAGTAGGTAGTGATACTGGTCAGTAATAGACAGTCTGAGGATCTGTTGATAGTTACTTCAAGGCCCAGAGCTGATTAGATCGCATGTTTCATTGCATCGGGATCCTACCATGGAGCAGGGGGTGTGTGTGTGTGTGTGTGTTTTTCTGGGCTAGCCTTTAAACTGTCTGCCTCATTATAGCACTGAAGGAGATCATTCAAGCGGCTCAGGCTGGGATGCCTCATATGGAGAGTGAATTGAGCGCAGTTGCTTGCACTTGATTCTTTTAGGTATTGAGATTTTGATTACAAATAACTTTAGAAGAACTTCACAGAGGAACGGAGGTGTGCAGGAAGTATTTTTCAATACTTCAGGATTGGACAATTCTGGAAAAGAGGGTGAGTGTTATGAGTGTTGTGTCCTCTTTTGTCTTTCCTGGTGAGTTAGGGTCATGTCACGGTTGTGTGTGTAGAGAAGGCACGTGAATTTGGCGGGAAGCTGATTTCATATCATTTTTATTTTTTGTAATTTATGTTCTATACTATGTCTGAAGACTCTGGAACATCTCTGCATAGTAGGTTCAACTCACGAGACCACTGACACAAATCTATTAAATCTCCCACCAAAGACTCACCAAAGACTCCGGATAGTTACCCGTGATTGCTGGTCTCTTTATTAATGTAATAACTGCACTTTCACAATTGCTTTATTAACCTTCCTGCTTTCTCAAATTTGCTTGAAAATGCACCATTTGTCCACTCTTTTTCAAAATTTTCTCGGGGGGAGAACCCCCCCGAACCTCCCTTAGGTTGTTCGGGCTCGCTCGCTACGCTCGCTCGCTGCGGTGCAGTATGCCAATAATTATACGCCCCACCACTTTCAAATGTCACCAGCCACCACTGGATTGTAGTATGTATCCTTAAGCCAGAGAACCACTCTGCTCTGCAACCCGCAAGGGAGTCAGCAAGGAGACAACAGTGTCCGAGTACTGTGTGTCAGAGGGTATGGGTTGGTCCGGAGTCTGGGCTAAATATGCTGTCAAAGGCCCCCAGATATCCTTAGGCCTAGAAGTCTGGAGATGCAAGCTGGCATAGGTTTTGCTTTGGGTATTACACTGTGTAAGATCTTTGTCCAGTCCTGTGTGCGTGGGCCATTGGCACCTCCCCAATACAGCGCAATCCTTCTTTTTAGCTAGTAATAGAGCAATCGCTGTGTATCTGAGTCCTCCTTTCGGAAATGATTTTACAAAGCCCAGAACGGTTATTAGTGGAGTGAGATCGAACTGTACCTCTATCATCCCAGGAAGTATGTTAGCCATCTTTCCCCAGAAGGACCATATGTCAGGGTACTCACATGCCAGGTGTATGAAATCAAACTGTTCCCAAAACTATCTTGTGCATCTGTGCAATCGGGAGGGGTCTATTGTTGCTCATCGAGGAGGAGTGGAATAGAGCTAGTGTAAAAATTTGAAATGAAGAAGTTCGCATTTATGATTCATTGAAACCAGTTTGGTTTGCGTACAACAGTTGGTCCTTTGGGGTGCAGTGATTTCTGTGCCTGTAATTCTGGACCATGCATTCCACGAGTGGTCTTGGACATCAGTGCGTGAAAAGGAGCATGTCTCATATAAGCGGGACTCTCACCCAGCAGACTCAACTGCGCATATAATCAGGGTCAAAGGACGGAAGTCTTTAGGTTTCTCTGGAAATAAACTGTTGTTGAGGGTACAGATCTCCCAGTTACACCACCTCCCACTGTGTCAGGGTGCGCTGTACTAATTTGTCCATCGTGGGTGGCAGCAACAGGTTGCCTGAAAGTGGAGTTGCTGGTAAATAGAGTGTAGAATAACCGAGCTGGTGGCTAAGTTTCTGCCAGACCCAACAGGTTTTCGTACTCGTTTTATTTTGTGGGAATGCCTAGGCAGGCCAACTGGAAAAGCTGGTTTAAAGCGGTGTATCCCCCGCTTGGTCGCATTCTGGATGTAAATACAGAAGGTGTTCTTCAGGATGGTACCAGTGTCGTACATAGGGGCATTATACTACCACATAATAAAGTTCCAGGTCTGTCATCTTCATTCCACTCCTATGGTAGCGTTAATTTGTTCCAGGTGATGGGGGTGTTGCTTTCCAGCCCAAATTATGTTAATCAGAGTGCTGCGGAGTGTGTTAAAAAAGGTCTTGGGAAATGCAAAGGGAATGTTCATGAAGAGGTATAAAAACGGACAAGGACCACCATCTTAATAATAGCTACCCTTCCTGCAAGCGATAGGGGGAGCTTTACCCAGCTCTCCACCTTTGTCTCCAGACGTTCCATCGCTGGGCCATAGTTTTGTTTTATTATAGTATCCTTCTTGCAGTTAAGGATTATGCCTAAGTATCTGACTAAGTCTGTAACCCAGCCTATAGGTCACTCTAGCTGTGTCGGCATTATGCAGTTGACTAGGGGGAGGATATCCGATTTTGACCAATTAATGACCAGGCTGGAATGATGTTAGAATCGTTTTATGTCACGGATAATGGGAGAGAGGTTGGTTCTTTCATAAACAGCAAAATATCATCAGCATACAAGGGTAAGAGGAAATGTTGCGTGGGGAATGCCAGACTTCTATGTGAGTGTCCCTCCAGCAGAAGGCTTGCAAGGGTCCATGGCTAACACAAATAACGGGAAAGAGCGGGCATCCCTGTCTTGTACCTCTATATATTGGTATGAGGTCTGTGAGCATGCCGTTGGTCAAGATGCAGGCCACTGGGTCTACATAGAAAAGTTTGATGAGTGCAATGAAGTTTGGGCAAAAGCCCACCTTAGCTAATATTTTAAAAAGAAATGGCCACTCTAAAGAGTCAAAGGCCTTCTCCGCACTGAGACGGACCACAGCAGCTGGCACATGTGGGATTATCTGATTAAGCACCGCAAGTATGGTGCAAAGGTTTATAGATGTGGACTTGCGGGGCACACAACCAGATTGAGCTGAGGCAATAAGGTGTTCCATTAATAGAGTAAGTCTGGTGGCAAGCACCTTCGCCAATATATTATTTTTGTAGGCAACATGTTTAGGACTCGCTCTCAAGGTACGGTGAGGGTGTAGGGTTGGCAGAGTAAAGTTCTGTGGTAAAGAATGTTGTCCACGATGCTGTGTGAAAAGAGGACGCACCAGCAAAGACGTGTGGAGCGTCGGTGTGCACATATGCCATGGTGGTCTGAGCGGTTGCACGTGGATCTCACCCACCTCTTGGGAATAGCTGCCAAGTTTTCAGGTTGTTTTTGTGTAACATTTTAGAGCCTTATGTGACACTTTGTGTAGCACCTTGTTGAGGGTCATAACATCGTAGGAATTGGGTACATTTCAGATATTACTGTAGCAAGTGCGATGTTATGGTCTAGAAGTTACTGTATGCACTCCTTAAATACTTATACAAGGTCACTAACCTACATCCACTTTCTAACACGATCTGCCCTCTTACTTTCTGGGGCTCTTCAACCCATTCTTCATTGTATAATGGGAAAGCTCAAAGGTGCACCTGTATACTACAAGCAACTTTACAAGTGAGTGACTGTGAGCGGACACAAACTGTTCTTAACATTGGAAACTGCCAATAAAGGCCTCTGCTGCGAAGCGGTAGTAAATGTTGCAACTTTGGAAACAGGTTTATGTTTAGTGATGCCTTGAACGCAGCCAGCTGGAGTTTAATGGCTAGTCCATTCTTGGGAAATGTGCAACTATTAAGTCCCAAAGTGCAAACTGCATTTTGAAGCAACCATTAAAGGGAAAATGACTCAGGCTTATAAGACACAGCAAGCTGGCAGCCATTGCTTGGGCTTATGCCACGCCCTCAGATACAATAAGGCATCCTAAACAAGGATATTCACAATGAATGATGGTTTCTGCCCAAAGGAATTTTAAATATGCAACTCTTTGTATTCAGTTAAACTTCCTAACAAACTATTGGACTGCAAACAACAGTGCATCATATTCCTGTCAAATTAGTTTTCTATTTTAGCCTTAGAGCCTGCTGTAGCGGACTCTACCATCCATTAAAGACCCTTTCCTTTAAAACGGGAGCGGAGATTTAATGGCCGCTACAGCCCGCTACGGAGGGCTCTAAGGCATTAGAACATTCGCCCCTAGAGGGCAGAATGTTCTAATTTGTAAAACAAAGGCTTCACAGTGTCCGAGGGGGTTGAAATCCCCTCGGGCTCTGTGAGGCCTTTGTTAAACATTGGAATGTTGATGCTCCCGGCTTCTAACGCCATTAGAAACCCGGAGCACTCCAATGTTTTCAACGGAGCTCTCAACATTCCAATGTTATAATTTTAGTGGGATCCTACCACAACTCATGACATGTAAGGCTCACATTTATGGCAAGGAATTGAACTCTGGCTAGTAGCTGTCCAGAAGCATTAATTCACGACAAGGCAGTGCCAAAAGAAGTCTTTTTAGTTCAATAAATGTTATTGGTTTTTATTATGAAAGCAATACAGGGAGAATGAGGAGGGAGAAGAAAAGATTCATCCTCCGACATCCGACAGTTGCATGAGGTATACAATAATGTGGCCCATACAGATACAAATGATAAAGGCATGAATTAACAATATACATAGATCCAGTGCATAAAAAGCAATAGAAGCAGTTGGTACCTGGTCATGTGGATCAGATATAACTGGGTGAAGTGAACCAGGTGAGACTGTCGGGTGTATACCTTCCGCAAATGTATCAATGAGGCAATAAAGGAAAAAGAGAGAAAGCAGGCAAGAGAGAGGAGTGGGCAGAGTAGTAGATTAGGAAGGAGAGGGGGGAGGGATGTGATACTATGTGCATGGAGGCTCCGAGAGTCAGAAATGATAGGAGGAGTAAGAGATAGTGGTCAGTAGGTTATTGTGAGATTTCCATTACAGCAGAAGAGTCACAAATAAAAAGGTCAAGTGTATTCCAAATACCCTGAGAGGGGGCTGGGCAACCTTTTGTATTAGATTGTTTGATATGTGTACTGCGTACATAGGTTACCCAGGTCCACCAAGTGTAATAGGTTACATTATTGGAGGATTTCCAGTCAAGTAGTATAACTTTAATAGCGATGGTGTGAAGAAAAAATCAAGGAGTGATAGGTCCATGTCAGAAAGATCAATTGGAGGGTCTGCCATTTGGGGTCCTAGGAGGATGACTGGAAGAGATAGTGGGATAGGTATTCTAAAAAATTCCTGAAGCTGTGAGGACACCTCCCTACAAGTAGAGTTGCAGATGAGTGCAGGAGAAGAACATGTGTTCCTCGCCGCCGGGAGACGAGTCGCAGGCCCAGTATGCATTAGCGACCTTCAACTTTAACCAGAACAGTTTTGCCTGTGTCCAATACATGCGGTGCGCTGCAAAAAGTCTTGTCTGGGTGCCAAAAGAAGTCTTATCATCTGTGACATGGTCTTCGGGTCAAAAGTTTTCTTAGCCAATATCTTCGCCAAGCTTCAGTCTCAATCTTGCAGTTTCACTTTTTCTGTGCCCTGATGACTAAAAAGGCAGAACTTGTTAAGGATGTGACCAGGGCACGAGTCGGGGGTCCACCCTGCCAAGAAGTTGGGCCCCACTGATAAAGATGCTGAATTCGTCCCAGTGTAATATCTAAACACCGGGACACATTCAGCAGCGCCTGCACGTTATCTGCTTTCGATCGGCAACAACGTGCAGGCGGGGGCGGGGACGGGGCTCTCTTATTTCTAACTCCTGCTGGTTCTTAACAAAGGCCGAGTCTGAGGGGTCATCAGGCCTCCTTTTGTTCGAGACCCCTGGCTGGCAGCAGTCAGGAGCCTTGCACCTAGAAGCAAATGCAGCAGAGGAGAAACAAAGGCTCACACCTTGTTAGCACTTCACACATACTTAAGAGAGGCAGCTTTTCACTTTGTTCAATCCCTGTTTAGGAGATATGCATGCACTGTAAGAATATCAGATGTGTTGTTCTTTCCCAGTATTTGCACAAAATAAATAGCATTTATATAGGGCTTACTACCCCTGAGGAGGCATTGTAATAATTTAAATATCACTATTTTTTCTTTTAAAGCACTATGGCTAGAAGAAGCTTTACGCTGACAAAAGGCAACATTGTTTTATGTGTAGCGTACAAAAGTGTGAATCTGCTGCCTAATTCAGGAGAAGTATACTCGAAATGTGCTCCATTGTACTCATGATACACCTGCTAAATATGTATGTGAGGGCTTAAGATCTGATGTCACTTCTTGTGATGCCACTTCCTGTGATGTCACGCGGCGTCATGTCACTTGCTTACTGATTAACTAGGTTAGTCCCCCCACTTCTTTTTTTAGGACTTGTGCCCTGGATGTGACACATGACCGCTTAGGCAATGCTAAATAAATTATCTCTTGCTTTAGTTTAAGGGCAGCTAGCAGATGCACTTGAGAAGGGACTTGGGGTGCACTATGTACTTTGCATTTTAACATGATAATACTCTTGAAGATCAGTAGCATAAACGACTAATGGAAGCAGGTTTTCTGACCAAAATAGCAAGTAGGCATGAAATGTGTTCGCTATTAAATTGTATTTGTTGGCCTGTATGCTGTTGAACCCATTTGCGCTTGTCAGGGATACAGTACTCCTGCAAGGCTGTCATGCAGTTTCTTTAATTGCGCACTCACTGATCTGTGCTGCACACAGGGCCGGAGTAACTCTACATGCTAACACTCACAAAGCATCCCCATATGTATATGCACATGTAAGATCTCTGCAGGCATCATCCGTGTCGGCAGGCGAAGGCGAGGTCCATTCCCGAAAGCATTTTGAAGTCAGATCAATCAGACAAAACAAATATGTGAACTGTGTGATTCTCATGGGGGGGAAGTACTGGTGGGAAACAGGTGAATAAACTATTAAGTGTCAGCTTAAGTAACAATAATTACGCTATGCAGGAGTGTAGATAACAGTTTAGTGAGCCTCCAGTTCACAGCACCAGGTAGACCCTCAGTCTGCGGCTTACAGCATCAGCCTGCTGCGGCGCCATGTGTGGCACAAGCACTGTTGGCCAGAACTTGACCCAGCTCATTGTCTCGGGATGGCAGTAGAGCACATGCACAGGTGGAAACATTCCCTCCCGCAAAGGAAATAACTACCCAGCCGCCTCTCTTTCCTCTTGCTCTCTCAGTTTTGAAAGCTTCTGTTGCTCTTTGATCTGAGTTCGAGGCTGAGCCCCTGGCCATAACCATGGCAACCACCTCTTCTCAACCCATGGATAGTAGCTTAATACTAACAGCTAAATACTAACGGAGAATCATTATGGCAATACATTTAACCGATGAATGATTTGCAGTAGGATGTGAACTCTTAAATTGTGTTGAATGATAAGATAAAGCTTGGAATGAGCAGTGTACTTAGCATGACAATGTGATTAAGTGCTGGAAGATTACTAATTTGGGGGCATATTATCAACGGCCAGCGATAATTATCGCTGGCCGTACATAGCGATAGAAATATTATCGCTGGCTATCGCTGAATATTATCGCCATGATAACGCTATATTTACAACGCATAGCGCTATGGCGATAATATTTCAGCGATAGCGGTGTTTTCAATGGAACAACACTGGTTTTCCAGCGATGTTCCATTGAAAACAGCGATAACATTGCTGATACGACCCTGTGGTCGTATCAGCATAATCCATCTCCCATTAAAAGTATGCCTTAGTCAGGAATTTAACAGACGTTAAATTCCTGAGTTAAGGCTGAGGTAGCGCGATTTTTTTATCGCTGCACCTCCTTGTTAATATCGCGAGCTGCCTTCACGATATTAACATGTGTTGTTTTCACAGCCACGCCTTCTTTGCATCTCATTAGCGATGCGAGGCTGTGAAAAAACGGTCTCTACATCAAGGAAACACGCGCTAGCGTGTCCTTGATGATATTGCGATATAATTATCGCCGCTTTTCGCCCAAAAACGGACGCTAAAGCGGCGATAATTATATCGCCAGCCCTTGCTAATATGCCCCTTGGAGTTAGTTTAACCCTTGCTCAGTGACACTTGGCAGGGCAGCTTGGGTGGCTGCTGTAAAGAGGGGAGAGAATGAATGTCTGTTTTTTCTCATAGGCAGGGCTAGGCACATACACCTGCTCAGCTCCAGAATACCCTCGCGGGTGATAGTGCGCTCTACAAATAGACATAACATAACTCTATTCTGCTCATTTTTAAGGAACTGTATTTGTAATCTGATTGTTTGCCAGCTGTCCAGTACGGCAAAGGGTCCCATATGTGCAAATAAAGAATTTTATAAATTTCTCACCAAATTTTGCAAATCTAAATGCACAGAAGGAACTCATCCTATTACTCAAGAATTTAATGGCAAACTGGCAAATGATTACACAACCAAAGCAGACACTTGGACTCCTATTTAAAACAATCGAAAACCACAAGCACCAAGCCATTCCCAAAAATCACCTCCACGAGTACTCTAACCCAGCCTCTGCATTCTTTTAAACTAATATCAAAAATTGATTTTATGGATCTGGTCAAAGCAAGCATGTCAGCCAGCTACCGTTCTGATCCTTTTCTACCACAAATCTTCAAGAACATTATTTTATCTACCCCTTCTGCCACACCAGTAAAAGGAATCATCAATAATTCTTTAACTATGGGAATCTTTCCAGAACACCTAAAACAAGGCATACATACGCCATTATTATACGGCATTATTTAAAAAAAACTAACCTGGACTCACATGACCCCGACAACTACAGACCAATTACAAATGGACCTTTCCTGGGTAAACTGATAGAAAGAGCAGCATTCGCCCAGATGTCACAATTCAGTGAAGATAACTCCATACTTTCAGACTATCAAAAAGGATTCTGCCTAGGAAGAGGCACAGAATCTGTTCTCATCGCCATCTGGGAAAGACAGTAGACCGGAACGGGGTTGCTGCACTACGTCTCTTGAACCTCTCAGCTGCCTTCGACACAGTTGACCAAGACACTCTAATACAAAGACTCTACAAAGCCTAAATAGAGGGGACTGCTCTCAACTGGATCACATCCTACCTTCAAAACAGAACAAATATCATCCATAGTATCCCTTTCTCACCCAAACTGAACGTCACAAAAGCAAGGGTCCCTCGAGGCTCTATCATCTCACCCATGCTTTTCAACATCAACATGATGTCATTACTTGCAATGATCAAAGAATTTCAGCTCACACGCTATAACTATGCAGACGACACATAAATACTCTTTAAACTGGAAAGCCTCAAAGACATTGGAAACTCAAAGTTATTCAGTCGCCTCAGAGCAGTTGATCAGTGGATGACAGGGAGCCATCTCAAACTGAATGCTTCCAAAACTGAAATACTTACATGTGGTGACTGGAAAAACTATGACCCACTCTGCACCTGGCTTGACGATTGGGGACCACCTCCTGAAGTATCTAAGAAAGTAAGAAACCTTGAAATTACTATGGACTCCAAGTTACCAATGAATGCCCAAGTGGACAAATTAGAAAGATCAAACTTCATTACTATGAAAACTCTGTGGCGCATCTTTCCCTGCCTGTGACTTCCACACCATGTCCAGGCTACTATCAATCTTGTACTGTCTAAACTTGATTACGCCAATGGCATCTGCCACAGATCATCTTTATCAACTATGAAAAGAAAAGACTACAGCTGATTCAGAACTCTGCTGCCAGACTACTCCTACATGTAAAGCCACAAGCCCACATCTCCCCTGCCTTGAGGGCCCTACATTGGTTACCGGTTGCCAGAATGAATGAATGATTGAAAAGGCATTTGTATAGTGCGAATACTCCAAGGAGTGTCTCGGTGCTGACCATGTAAAAGAAGCCTGCCCCCTGCGAAAAGTTATCGTATTATTCATTTTGGTGAAACAGCCATGTTTTTAATTGTTTCCTAAAGACAGGGAGCTCTGAAATGGACCGGAGTTCTTTGGGGAGTTTATTTCAGGTCTTTAGGCCAAGAAAGGAAAACGATCTTCCTCCTGGTCTTACCCTGCAGATTTTTGGAATCCTGGCTAGACCGCTGTAGGAAAGTAGGATCTGCTTTCATGGTCACCCCCACTTTTTGCTGGTGTCATTATGTTTTTCTGACTAGTCTGACTGGGATCCTGCTACCCAGGACCCCAGTCTCTGTGCTTCTTCACGAAATTGGACATGGTGAGTACTTAGGTATACTCCAGATCAGCTACTGTTGTACCCTTGTAAGTCCCTAGTATATGGTACTAAGCTATACCCAGGGCATAGATACACCAGGAGACCCCCATGGGCTGAAGCATGTATTATGCCACCCATGGGAGACCACTCAAATTGTGACTGCAGGCCTTAATCAATCAATCAATCAATCAATCAATCATGTCACTTATAAAGCGCACTACATACCCGCGAGGGTCTCAAGGCGCTGGGGGAAGAGAGGGGTGGTGCTGCTACTGATCGAAGAGCCAGGTCTTGAGGAGTCTTCTGAAGGCCAGTAGGTCTTGGGTCTGTCGGAGGTTGGTGGGAGGGTGTTCCAGGTCTTGGCGGCGAGGTGGGAGAAGGATCTGCCGCCGGCGGTCGTTTTCCGGATGCGGGGGACTGTGGCGAGGGCGAGGCTGGTCGAGCTAGCTGGCGGGTGGGGGTGTAGAAGCTGAGTCGTCTGTTGAGGTAGGCTGGTCCGGAGTTTTGGAGTGCTTTGTGTGCGTGGGTGAGGAGCTTGAAGGTTATCCTCTTGTTGACAGGGAGCCAGTGCAGGTCTCTCAGGTGGGGTGTGATGTGGCTGCGTCGGGGGATGTCGAGGATAAGACGTGCAGAGGCGTTCTGGATGCGTTGCAGCCGTCTCAGGAGCTTAGCCGTCGTTCCTGCGTAGAGGGCGTTTCCGTAGTCCAGCCTGCTGGTGACGAGGGCCTGGGTGACTGTTTTTCTTGTTTCGGTGGGGATCCACTTGAAGATCCTGCGGAGCATTCGGAGGATGTTGAAGCAGGATGAGGAAACGGCGTTGACCTGCTTAGTCATGGAGAGGGTGGGGTCGAGGATGACCCCTAGGTTGCGTACGTGGTCGGTGGGTGGCGGGGCTGTTCCCAGTGATGTTGGCCACCAGGAGTCGTCCCAGGCTGAAGGGGTGGAACCAAGGATGAGGACCTCCGTCTTGTCCGAGTTCAGCTTCAGGCGGCTGGTCCTCATCCATTCGGCGACGGCCTTCATTCCTTCGTGGAGGTGGGCTTTGGCGGTGTGAGGGTCTTTGGTGAGGGAGAGGATCAGCTGGGTGTCGTCGGCGTAGGAGATGATGTTGAGGTTGTGCTGTCGGGTGACGTGGGCGAGGGGTGCCATTACAGCCTGTGTAAGCTGGTGCTAGCACTACTTAGGCAGATATAAGTTTCCTTATATCTGAGGTCACTGCACTTAAAACCTATAAGTCACCCCTAAGGCATGCCTTTCAATCATGAAGGCAGGGTGCTCGGTTATAAGTGTGAGGGTGCCCCTGCATGAGCAGGACACTCCTACAATCCTCGAGGTCCATTCTCCCGGGTTGTAAGTGCATCAGCCATTATGATACTTAGAGTGGCCAAGCGTCAATACGCGATGACTAACTCTAAACTGGCTGTAACGAACCCTGCTGTGTCTGGTATCAAACATGTTGGAATCATACCTCAACACCGTAAACGGTGATGGAGGTATGATTCCATGCACTGTAAAGCTCCTCCGGGATGCCCTCAGTGCTCCCGGTACCAGTCTTCTAGACGCGGACAGCAAACTTTGGCTGCTGCCGACCAGAGACACGATTCTACCCTCCTGCTGCTGAGCCAAGCTCAAGCAGGGGAAGGCAGAACAATAGGTTTCCTGTCATAGGGAGGTGTGACCAACTCCCAGACAGGACTTAGTGTATTGGGACAGGGTGGGGGCGCTTTCCAGTGCCACTAGACTGCTTTGAAGGGCACATTTGGTGCCCTCCTTGCATACTCCAGTTGGAACCAGTTCAGGGAGCAGTTGACTCCCGCTCTGGCACAAAACTGGACAAAGGACATGGGAGTATCCTCCCCACTGTCCAGCCCCTCCTGTGGGAGGGACCCCTGAATCGTCCCAACCCTTTCCTTAGGGTACTTAAGGGCTTACCTGTGGTTGGTTCCTTAGATTTGTCGTGGGACAAGATTCAGATCCGAAACCACTTCATCTTCAACCGTCTGGACACTTTAGAGTTTGTTGGACTTCGCTTTGGGAACCGAGACTGCAATTGGGAAGACTCCTGCTGCTCCTGGTCTCGTCGTCCTGCCAGTCTTCTGCGTCGTCTGTGCCTGTGCTCCATACAGGTTCTTCTACAGGCCTGTGGACATCCAAGACACCCGAAGGAATCTCCCTTGAAGTGAAGGAGTCATTTCCCTGCATCTGCAGTCACCGCAACAAAGCTGACCGGTCTGCTATTCCCGAGCTCCTATGGACTCCGAAAGGTTCAACAACACAGGTGGTGATTTTGCAACTCCCTCAAGGCCTGCACTGTCTTCATAGCAAGTTTGAAGCCAGTATCCCTCGTCGGAACCGCTGGAGCAGTACTCCTGTTGCCAAGGCTTGTTGACTCTCTTCACCAGAGATCTTCGGGCTCCAAGAAGCTCCAGCCTCATGCATATCCTGCAAACAAGATCTTTGCCTGCATCGCATCCTCTGCACCATGGGCCTTCATCCTTTGGTGGGCTGTTCGAGGTCCTCTTGCGAATCCTGTGTCTTCAGCCCGTGGGTCCTCTTGAGGGTCTTCTTTGGCTCCCGTGGGCTCCTTTGCTTGCTCGGGGCCTGCTCTGACTTACCTGCTCGTGATGAGTCACTTGGACCTTGCTGGTCCCAACACTGCACCTTTTTCAACTACCATGTTTGTTGCTGTTGCTAAGGCTTGTTGGTGCTCCCAATGGACACCGACCCCCTGGCTCTTGACTTCCGACGTGGGACAGCTCGTGAATGGCTCCTTGTCTTCCACAGCATCGCCTGGTTCACACAGCTGCAACTTCAAGGGCACCTTCAACTCTCCTGCATCTCCGACAATGGTGGGCATTCGTGTTCCGTGCCTCCTGGTCACTTCTGAGTGGCATAGACTCTGTCCCCTCTGCTTGCAGGTACCTCTCATCTTGAATCCACCTTTGGGTTCCACCGGACTCTTTTGTCTTCTTCGCCAGCGGCATCTTCACTGAAGTCCTCAATTGTGGTCTACGGCGGTTTCCGACGTCACTTTCCACCTATGCACCCGGCTTCCCTGGTGTAGGTATCCTGGTTCCTGGGGTATCCAAGTGTGGGGTGACTCGGGAAACAGCATTTACAACGCTGCCATTACATCACGGTGCTTTTACACCACGGTCGTTAAAACGACCGCGTTGTTAGAACGCGATACCTTCACATCGCAAGTCATTAGATCGACTTGCTGTAGGGTGCGCTCTAAACTAAGGAATAGTATAATTTACTATTCCAACACCTTCCCTACTGTTGCCCACGCTGGAGTTGGAATAGTAAATTATACTATTCCTAAGTCCAGCGCGCCCCCTTCAGCAAGTCGATCTAATGACTTGCGATGTAAAGGTATCGCGTTCTAACAAAGCGGTCGTTGTAACGACCACGTTGTAATGGAACGCGATGTAATAGCATGCGTAGTAACATGCTATATTCGGTGACTCTCCAACCTTCCATCTTCACGGGGTTTCTTCAGGGTCCTCTGGGAAGGGTCCTTCTTCTTAACAACTGCAACCGTGACTTACCCATTGACTTGTATTGAGTAGGCAGTCCTGTTCCCACTTCACATGGCCTCCGTGAGGGTTCCTGAGTACTTACCTAGTTGTGGTTCCTTGGCCCCCAGCTCTTCTACGTCTTCTGGGTCCAGTCTCGACTTAGGTCGTGGTTCGCATTCCACTATTTTAGTATACGGTTTGGTCTCCCCCTGGAGACCACTGTGTATTTGTGCTACTTATGTGTTCTATTATCAAAGTATTGTGTGTATTGTGGTTATATCTCAGGGTAGGAGATATTGCAATGTGTTAGTGAGTGTTTATAATAAATTCATATTTTTATACCTACACTGTGTGGTTCTTTTTCACTTAACCTACACCATAAGATTAAGTACTGGTAAAACAAGCTGCTTTACACTCCTTCTGGACTAAGCCTGAAGGTTGCTTTACACTGCTACCACTCAGAGAGCTTTCTAAGGTTGTCTAAGACCACTTAAATCACCATAAGGGTTGTCTGGATTAGTGCAGGGTGCTACACTTACATAAGTGAGCACTATATACTAAGCCAGCCTCCTACAACCGCTGTGTGAGGAGCGCAGTTCTCTGAGAGGAGTATAGCACATATCCTCCCCCTCAGATAAACCGCCCCTTTCCCGTTGAGAGCTTTTTGTACCAGGACCAAAGTCTTGAAAAGAATCCTCTTTTTCACAGGCAACCAGTGTAGTGCCTTCAACTGAGGGTTCATGCGCGTTCTAGGAGCCAGATTGAGAATTAATCTAGCTGCCGCATTTTGTACCACTTGTAAACGACTGAGCATGTAGTCTGGAAGGCCCAAGTAGAGAGCATTTCCATCAAGCCTCGAGGTGATCAGAGCTTGAACCACTGTTTTCCTCATCTCAAATGCCAAAAAAAGGGAAACATTTCTTTAGGAAGCGCAGGATCCCGAAACAAGAACCCACCAAAGACTGGATGGGCAGTTGAAAAGAAAGGGCGCTTTCCATTTTGATTTCAAATTTTTTTACTACCTTTTGTTGTGCTCCCCGGGGCGGAGTATCATGTGGCCACCACGTTCTCCATATTTCGGGGGAGAAGTCCCCGAAGAAGAGGATCTCAGTTTTATCAGGGTTACATTTAAGTTGCTGGACTGATAACCAATTGAACACATTGGAAAGACAGTATTTAATAGTCTTTCCATCAAATTCCTTTCTCTTTTGACAGGTAAAAAGCAACTGAGCGTCATCCGCGTTTGAAATTACTTTCACCCCCAGAGCTTCTGTCAGACCAGCTTGGGGAGTTATGTATGCATTAATTAATGTGGGACTCGGTGCCGATTCCTGAGGCACTCCTACAGATAGTTCTCGAATAGGGGCAGCAAATGGAGGGATCCATACTTCTTGACTCCTGTTGTTTAGGAATGAGGTAAGCCACTTCAAGACTAGGCCATGAATTCCTATATCCTGAAGGCGGGCCAGTAGTCTTCCATGAGGTACGGTATCGAAGGCCACTGATAAATCCAGCAGTATCAGGGCGGCCTTTCCCCCCTTGTCTAGCGTGCCTTTAATGTGTTCAGTTATTTCTAGTAAGGCTGTTTCCGTGCTACAGCTAGTTCTAAAGCCTGACTGACGTGTGTACAGGAGATTATGATTTTCCAGGTAACTCAGAATATTTGAGTTAACATGCGTCTCTAAGATTTTAGAGAATGCTGGAAGAATTGGTTTGAACTTTAGTGTCAGCCGTGGGTTTTTTTAGTAAGGGAAGAATTTTTGCATGTTTCCATCTTGTGGGCATTGTGCCAGTCGCCAATGATTCTTTTAAAACTTTGTTAATTAACAGGTTAACGGTCAGAGCTACTTCGTCCTGGAGGCTGGGAGGGCACGGATCCACAGGAGACCCTGACTTGAGTTGCTTAATGGCTCTCAAAGATTCCTCCATCAAAATGGGTGGGAGAGTGGCTAGCGTGGAAGTCCACTGGGTTTTCCTGACTTCGTGTGAATCTTCCACTACGATGCTGCTAGCTGATTGATGTTTAGCAAATCAGCTTGGATTGTTGTTATTTTCTCATGGAAATACTCTGCCAGCTGGTTGCACCATTCGCCTGAAGCGTGTAGATGTTTGGCTACAGCCTCTAGTTTAAGAAATGATTTTACGATTTTGAAAATTTCTTTGGATTTATTTCCTGATTGAACAATTTTCCTTTCAAAGAATGTTTTTTTCTCTATTTGTTCCTGGTGATAGTAATCCTTTAATGCTTGTCTGTAGGTGTCCTTATCTGACACCTATATTTTTTTCGCCACTTTCTTTCGAGGCATTTACAGTGTTTTTTGCAGGACCTCAGGTTCTCATTGAACCAGGGGGGCGATTGTTTGGCTCGAGAGGATCGTGTGGTGATGATGCGAGCTAAGTCATTAATATTGTTGCGTATCCAGTCTTCAGTGCGCTTTGCATCTGATTCAGGATCTCCAAACAAAGCTGGGGGGCTCGCTTCTAGAGCGCTGCGTAGATCTACAAGTGAAATTTTGTGAAAGGCTCTAGTCGTAGTTTTGGTTACTAACGGACGAGGCTGGTTATTCCTGAGTTTCTGCCAACTGAACTTGATCAAGTAGTGATCCATTCAGGCCATTGGAAGTGGGTCATACATTACCGTTATCATATTAGAGAAAATTTGATCTAGCATATGGCCAGCCAGATGTGTGGGTTTAAACACTTGTTGCATGCACCCTAGCGAGGACAACGTATCTGTAATGGAAGATGTCTCGGGTTCCGCCGGTTTATCCATATAAATATAAAAATCTTCTAATACCATATAGTGAGCATATTTCAGGGACCACGAGGCTAATGCCTTATTCAAGCATCTCAGAAACTGGCTGGTTTGTCTTGGGAGCCTGTATAAAAAGGCCCCTGCCACCGATTGCTGTGGAGAAAGCAAACAGCAGAAGCATAGACTTTCCGCCCCCTCAACTTCATCTATCGGGATTGATGTGCACTCCTATTTACTCTTATAAATAATGGCTAGCCCACCCCCTCTCCGGTTATCACGATCTTTCCTGAGAATTTTATAGCCCCTCGGGATGGCACTAGCTACTGTTGGATTCAAGAACTCATTGAGCCATGTTTCTGTAAGAAACATAAGGTCTGGCTTTCCATCCTCAAGTAGCTCAGCAAAGTGCAATTCGTGTTTCTGCAGATCCGCCTTCAAGCTGCTTTGTATCACCCACAAAGCAATACATGGAACAGGACTGCTTTTCATCAGGAATAAATTCACCAAATACATTCAGCAAAGGAACCTCCGCTCAAGATTGGCACCTTGCCTCAAAATCCCACCATACAAGAAAAAAACGATAGGTGGTACATCTTTCTCTATTCAAGCAGCAAAACTATGCAATTCATTACCCCAAACATAAGATCCACTGATAACTAGCTTATCTTAAGAAGCCTGCTCAAGAGTTGGCTCTTTCCTACATAACCTCTATACTCAAACACTAATGTATAGCATATCCCTGTGTTTGTAAACATTTTTAATTTGATTATATATATATATGTATCTAGATATGTGTATTTCTTTGTACAAATATGTATAATAACTATGTTTTTTAAAATATATAGATATTCTTTAGTTCTGCTTAACAAATGTATATATTACTTAGGGATATATATATATGTACATATAAATATATATATATATATTCACTGAAAAAACCATAGGTTTCAGGGTCGTTATAGTTAGAAATTAGCATTTAAAAAACCTTTGAAATTCACTGAAAAAACCATAGGTTTCAGGGACGTTATAGTTAGTTGTACATTTCACTCGTACAAAACCAGAGAAATTCGGCCGTTATAGTTAGTTCAGCTAACTATAACTCGCGCCCCCGTAATGCACTGCTGATGACGTCACATATTACATCATTCATGACATGCACTGCCCAGGGTTACCTTAGAGTGCTCTGGAAAGCAACTTACAGGCACAAATCAGTCCATCTTATGAAAGTTCACTTACGTTCAGATATGATTTGTTCCCTCCATCCCGTCGTCGGACCCAGCATATACATCTGGTGGCGGCCTGCCTCACAGTGTTTGAAGTGTTTTTCGCAAATGGAACTGGCCTCTGTGGGGATATTGAAGATATGGAATTTACCGTCCATGGTAACCTTTAATCGTGCCAGGTAAAGCAAACTGTATTTTATCTCCTTTTTGCTCAGCATCTTTTCCACATCTATTAACTTCCTACGGGCATTGATACTTTCATTCTTGACAGCTAGAACATTGTAAATTCCATCCTGCTCGGCTCCGCCCAAGCCCTCTCAACGAAGCCCTAGGAGGGAAGGTCGGTGGCTTCAATGCAGCAGCCTGAGTGACAGGCAACACTTGTGGAAGCACATAACTTGAAAACAGAAGGATTTCCTTTCATTGTTGGCTGCATTTGTCTGCATGTTTCTCTTTCAATATTTTCATGTAGAAGTGCACCTACAGAAATCCCTCACAGCCAATTTGGGTGTGGATTGGTCCCAAAACCCCTTTGCCAAATCCTGGCAGTGCTGTACTCTGACCTGACAGACGAATGCTTAAGGTTTGGAGCTGTGTATTGTCCCTTCCTCTTCAGAAAATTGAATGTTTTCTGATGTGATTTCACTGACTATAATCTAGGATATGACACGTGTGCCAACGTGTAGCAAAACTGAGGTTTTCTGCCTCATTCCAGTGATAATATGTCCATGCAATGCACGCACCAGAAGCAGTGCCAAGAGATACTGATTCGTTGGAGTGATTGAGGAATAACAGGAGGAATAACAGGATGAATGACAAGAGGACTTGCAAGCAGAAGCGGCCAACCCAAATAAGAGGTAGTGGGGCAGGTAGAGGGGGCGAGGGTACGCGCGGGAGGGGGAGTTCGCAGGGGGGGTTAATAATTTTAAAAAAAATAAAAACCACTTACCTGGAGCTGCAGCCGCATCCCGCGTCACGCCTCCGTTTTCTCTTCCTGGTCCCAGGCTCCCAGCAGACTCCTTGTGCAATCCCCGCGCTGCTCTCATGCTATGAGAGCAGCGCGGGGATTGGTCTCAGCGGGCTGAAAAGATCCTCCGCTCAGACCAGGTTGTCGGTGGGGTTTCTCCAGCCTGGCTGTTCAGTGCAGCTGGGCTGGAGAAACCTAAGTGCGCATGTGTTTTTGGCCTGCCTGAGACTGCCAGCCAAACAAGCATGCCCACTTAGAGAGTGCACAAAGCACTCCTCCTCCCCCCTCCCATAGCTCGGCCCAGCCTCTCCCTGAACGCGCTGGCTCAGAGCCAGCAAATGGAAAATAGAACAATTTAGGTAATCATTTTATTTTTCACCTGCTGGCTCGGAGCCAGTGGGGCGATGCTCCTCTGCCATTGCGGAGGAACCGCCCCTGCTGACAAGGTTTCACGCGTTTCCATCGCTGGCAAGTAAGCCTATGGCATATATGACATCTTCTTTTAACAAACAGAGCACTGCATTTGAGGACAAATAGTCACACTTGTCATTGCGTGGTAAGAATGGACTAAAAAATCCCAGCATGCAAAGTGTTTTTGGCTAAAAGGCCTGGGGTAATTAAATGTGACACACGACAGGGAGTTGTTTAGGAGCTTTGCTCTTGAATGTCTGCACATTTCCTTTAGCCTCTGCAAGCACTCCGGTAGGTACTAGTAGGCCTTTTGAGGCCAGTTGGCCTTTTAATGAGCAGAACTGTGCTTACACCTCCCACCAACACAGCCAGTATTGTCGCCGTTCCCTTAAAAACCCAAAGAAAATGGTTCATGTGATGTGTGACACTTTCAGTCATTTCTAGTATTTTAGTAAACTAAATATTTCATTCTTGGAGTTTTATTTTCACACATAGATGTATGAACTTAAAAATCCAATCATACAAACTGTTGGCTATAAAGCTGAGTCCGGTAGAAGGTGTCACCCATGACATAAGTCCAATCAACATCTGCGATTATGACAACTTGCAGACAGCTGTTTATTTAAAGTTGTGATCCCACCACCAAATCACACTTTTTGATGAACGATAGCACACTGTGGCTTTCTCCTCTCTGAATACAAATATTGTCATCAGGTATACGTTTATGTGTTCATATCTCAAAGCCCTCTGAAAAAAGCTCAATAGTGGCATGTTACCAACACAAACAAGCATTTGCAATGCAATAGATCTCACATTAGTTAAATTTAGCGCTATTGGCTTTGCAAATGAGAAGGTTTTAAAGGTTTTTTTCTTTGTCAAAAAAATATTCTTGGAGCAACATAGCTAGTCAAGTCAATAAATATTTTTAAAAAGTTGTGCGTCTGCTGTTTTTTTTCTATTTATTTACTTTGTTAGCAATCGCGGCATACCGCGCTTTAGCTAAATATGTTTAAAAGTAAAGCGCGGTGTGACGTGATTGCTATAAAGGTAAATACATGGATAAGAAATGCAGCGTTCGCCCACTTTTGTCTTTCTATTTATTGACTTTTGTAGCAATGGAGGCACGCCTTGCTTTAGCTTTAGATGTTTAAAGCTAAAGCGCGGTGTGCCGCCATTGCTACAAAAGTCAATAAATAGAAAAAAAGTTGAGCGCCCGCCGTACTTTTTTTCTGTTTATTTACTTTTGTAGCAATGGTGGCAGGCCGCGCTTCACCTTTAAACATGTAAAGCTGCGGAGCTGGAGCTGGGCCTCGAGAGGGCGAAGGCCGGATTCGACCAGGCTGTGGGCCTGCAGCGTCGGAGGTGAGATAGCGGATACTGCCCCTACTCACCCACTGAGCAGGGAGGGGTACTAGAGGAGTGAGAGTCTCCGGCTCCCGGATCAGAGATTTTGCCCCCTGCTTTCTGGGACACACCGCTGAGACCACTGCACCTCCTGGCCGCTGCCTCGTGGACCTCAGAAACTGATTAGGGGTGTCCCCCTTCAACCCTCCCCGTCCCCTCCCTTCCCCATGGTTGATGTCCTGGCTGGGCCCTGGAGACAAGTGATCTCAGCAACAACCGGGAGACCCGAGGGACAACATAGATAGGGGTCAGGGCTGAACAGTAGGGCCCCCCCCCCGGTGCAACAATTGTTACCTCAGCTGCTTGGAATCCATAGAGGCTGCGTCTTCGGGGCGGGACCTACCTGGCTGACTGGACCCTCTTTCCATGCCTTTGGTTGTGCCTGCTAGACTGAGGGGGTACCCTGAGATGAGAGCAGTTGGCTTACTAACTGTGGTGAGTGGAGCCTCCCCCTCTGTAGTCGCATCCCTCCTTTCGGTCAAGAGACCTTCATAGACTCCAATGAGAGTTGCCTTCTTTGGTCGATGGTGGCACTCCTCTGTGGGGAACGAGCTTGAGGGTAAACGGAGGCTGCGGTCCTGGAGATGCCTACTGAGAGCGTGGACCGTCTCCGCCCAACTGATAAGCGGGCCTCCCTGGTGGCCAGTGTTTTAACGCACCCCCTGCAGTGCGCACTTGCTATTCTTCCCGTATGGCGGCAAGTAAAGGGAAGAGGGACCGCTCGGTCAAGGACTTACTCCTCAAAGCCTCTGGTACTAATGCTGAGACCTCTGCATCTTCCCTGGAGTCGCATGCTCTTACGGATACTGGCAATGCCGAAGCCCCGCTCACCCTCTCCTTCATGGAAATGCTATTTGCTTCCTTGCGGGATGACCTACAATCCATGAAGAAAGAACTGGCCCAGGAACTCACGGAGGTGAGACGGGATGTGGACACGCTGGGAGACAGGGTGGACAATCTAGAGGCGCATGGCATGAGTAGAGATGAAGAGATCGAACAACTACAGCAGAAGGTGATCCGTCTTAAGGACCAGCACCTAAATCTACAAGCGCATGCTGAAGACCTATAGAACCGCTCTCGATGCAACGATACGTATTGGGGGGATTCCAAATGGAGCGGAGGGTCTCAACAGCGCTTCCTTTGTGGGAGATCTCTTCAGAGCAATTCTGGAGGCCCCTCCTGACCTGGAGATCAAGCTGGACTGTACCCATCGAGTCGGTTGCAAAGAGACCTGCCCTGGCACCCCCTGCTGATATCCTCACATGTATTCATGACGTTCAGTTAAAAGAGTGCATCCTCAAAAAGGCCAAAGATAGATATCCAGTGCAGTTCCAGGGGCATCAACCTACTCTTTTCCAGGACCTCGCCGCCTCCACGCTTCAAAAAAGGAGGGCGTTCCGGCCGATCACGGCTCACTTCTGTTCCATTGGAGTCCCTTACTCGTGGGGACACTCCTTTCGGTTAATCTTTTGCCTGGACGGGAAGATGCACCAGCTCCGCTCACTGAAAGAGGCCTGCCAATTGTTGGACATCACAGCCGATCCTCCGGAGAATTCCCCACCAACTGCTGGGTCGGGCAGAGATCCAGGAGCCCGCAAATGAAAGACAGCGGGTCGTGCTGCGGCTCAACTCAGCCCAGACCCAGAGACGATAGCCTGAGAATGTCAGGTAGTGCTGGCTTCCCTTGGTGACGACACCGCTGAACCTGCGTAGTTAGACTCATGTCACTCTGGCCAGCTTCTGGCTCCAAGCAGTTTTTGGCTCTCTCTAGTCCCCTTCTTTCTGGTTTCAGCAGGGGCGGGGGCCCAGGCAGGATGTCGCTGACCTGTTTCACCCCCTTCTCATGTGTCTCACCATGCAGGACATTAATGATATTTATTTCACAAATGTTACCTGTTTGTTGTATTCATTTGGGTTTGTTGGTGATGGAGCAAGGTTTCATAAATGAAACTTGCTTGTATTCAATCCTCCTCACAGTATTAATTTATTAAACTTGTATTGTTAATACTAACCTTTGCATTCACGACACAAAAGAAAAAGATGCTTGCCTATGTGTTTTACTAATGAATAACGCTTGTCTGTAATCCAAAATGGCAGCTATGCGCGGGAAAACTCAATGCGCATGTCGCAACCATATTACATGGTGTGACGTCTTTCTTTGCTTGGTGGGAAACTTCTGCTTCTGCGCAGTGTGCATTAAAATGGCTGCTTGATGTTTTCACATGCTTCAGCTTGCTCTCATGTCATTACTAAATTGTCGTTTCCAAACGCTACTAACGTGGGTTAGAATATATAATTAAATGGGAATAGAATAGAAAAAGTGGGTATACAGTGAAACATTTTATTTGTGATTCTAATATTTTCTTCTTGCACTTTTATTAGTTCGTAAACTTGGGCCTGGGTTGGTAACCTGAAACTCGAGAGACAAATGGTTCTGCGCATGTGCCTTGTGTGCCTGCCAAATGAAGTCAACCTGGACGAAGTCCAAGGCCGTAACCTGATGGCCGAAGATGTTGTACTAGTGCTTTCCTGTCACACATTGATACAATGTCTATGAAAATTGGTTTACATTTGTCATGAGACGGGTGGGAAATAAAGCGAATGTATTAATTTGAAGGGGTGGGAAAGTAAAGACAATAGGCTTTACAATTTAGGCCAAATCAACATGGTGCGAGAATCCACCTCCTGTCCCTGTCCAATCAGAAGTAGTGGTCCCATATTTTAGCAACATTAAGGGGAGGTACATGGGCGTAGAAGGGTATAACAGATATAGAATTAGCTAATTAGCTAGAGCTGACTCTCAGAACACACAGAAGAGCCCCAGACTGCCAAGCTGATCGGTTGCTGACTGAATCCCTGTCCAGAAGAGGTTCTGATGAGGGGGCGGCGGAGTCCATTAGAAGGAAGGCACGGGAGAATCGAGAGAAGTCGAGTATCAGAGAGGGGAACGACGCAGGCGTCGTTGTAGAGAGGTCACCGGTCCGGTCCTGATCCTGGAAGAAGTCTTTGCTCTTCATCCTTCCTGGGTCCTATTCTTTCAACTCCTTGGCTAAGGGGTTTGGTTCTCGCACTTAGGTAATTATAATGCAACCTTTAGTTGCGCTGCTGTCTCTATCTTCTCCTCTTCTTTAAACACCGTCATTGACTAGCAATAATCATTTCTATGCTTAATCTTGGGTATTGCGATTAAGTACCATGTGGCTCTGTATTTTACTCTGCTAAATCTTTAGATAAACATTTTGAAACTTCCTGACTCAGTGGTTATTTCAGGATTATGTACTATAATGAATGTCACTCATTTTAAATTTCCCAATTAGCAAAGGATTCATTGGTAAGTCATTACTCTTCAATCGGAAGGTATTTGGTAGCAGGGATTTTGATAAAGAGTAACAACTGATAAAACCCAGCGTAAGTATTAGCGTAGTATGAATGTATGGGCCCAAGTGAGTATCTGGTGTATGAATGCTGTTTGCTAATATCGTGCTGGATCAGTTTTCTGGTTATCAGAGGATGGTTACTTTTTGTTAATTGGGTAATGAGAATTTTATTTGTATTTTTATGAACTAACATCCGCTTAAATTTTGAGTTTTGTTTTATGTTGTCCAGAATACCCCGGGGTAAAAAGAATAGCGGATGGTAAGTGGAAGCCATACTGCAGTGAGGTTATCTGTCAGGCAGAAATAGTACTGAAAAGTTAAGCAGGACTTTCAGTACTCGTTAGGGACTCTATGCGTGTGAGTAATAGCAAAAAGAGTATGCTGGTAAAAATTTGATGTTATATCACCTAGAAAGGGTAACATTGGAGAAGTAACAGGTACTTCTGGAGCTTGTGTGAAGAGTAGACGGAAGTGTTTTACTCGTAGTGTATGTTTAGTAAACGGAAAGGTTTTACTAAGGGTGAGAGAAAACTATCTTTCCTATTTAGAGAAACTGGCACGATAGCGAATGTTTTATGTTGTTACTGAAATTTAATTAAGAATTATAGAGAAAATAAGTTTGCGTAAATTTTTGTAAAGGGAGGGTAAGTTGCCGGAGAGGTAGCTGACGTCACAAAACGCCGCGCTGAGATTGGTTGAATCAGCGGGTGTGGAAAACCCTTGTAAAGGAGGGGTCAGTAGTCAGGAGTAGTACTGACGTCACAGGTGCCGCGCTGGGATTGGTTAAACCAGCAAGGACAGAAAAGAGCAGATTGTAAAGGAGGGGTTGACAGATAAACGTCACCAAAAGGCCGCGCAAGGATTGGTTCAGAAATAAAAGTTAGCAGAGACTTGATTGGTTGATATTTTAGAAGCTAAAATCTTAGTGGATAAAGATTGCATGTTAAAACGCGATCCGACTTTAACAGGAACTCGTCCGGATAGGAGATTTCTAGGTTTTGCATAATTTTGTACACCGAAGATTAGATAGAATGTACGGAGAGAAGAGAAAAATGTCCTTTCTGCAAAAGATTAAGAACTATTTTAAAAAGGATAAACCACTCAAAACTAGAGAAGGAATTATTATTCCACCAGCTAAAACGCCCGCTTCATTCATGATGATGGAGAGAGGTTATCATACTTGTGTATGGATGGAGAATTGGATAGAATATACCAAAAATGATGGAATATTAGCATTTCCAGAGAATGGTACCTTCAATGGAAGGATTCTTCAAAACTTGAGATTGAGGATGAATGACTTAGAACCCAGACCTAGATTAACTCAGTACGAAGCTCTAGAAGAATGGGAAACGTAGGCATTTGAGCGGGATAGATCTAGAAGTAATAGGAGTTATCCAGGATTTTTTCCCAGATATCTACGTGAGTCTAGGGACGGTCAGATGAAACAATGGAGAAGGGCAATGATTACAGAAGGATTATATCCATTGTTCTCAGCAGAGGAGAAATTAGGAAGTAAGTGCACAGAAAAGACAAAACATTTAATGAGAAATGAGGAGTCTGAAGACGAATTTATGGAGGAAATGTTAAGAAATCCCCCACCATATCAGGAAGAAACAAGTGGATGCACCCCAAGTGCACCACCGAAAACTCCATTAGTGCCACAGGTAATGCATGAATTCACCACTAGTAGAATACTTCATGACAAAGAAAAAGAAGCCCTAGAAAAGACCAGAACAGAATTAATACAGAAAATAACTCAGATAAAAGTACATCCTGATTCATTGACCATACCTGTAACAATTGGTCCAGTAGTTCCATTATATGGTACTCAGGGAAGCTGTCCTCCACCGATACTTACACCTACTGCTGTGAATAATCCAAAACCTGAAGCTCCAGTTATAATTGAGGATCAATTTAGTGACTGTGAATCCACAATATCACTCATGGACTTGTCTATTCGAGGTTCTGTAAATAGTACTCCAAGAAAAGATGTACCTGGAGGTTCAAAAGATGTAAGTTTAGTAACTTCATCGGGAGCAAAAAATGCTACCATAGTAACACCTGAAGATCTAGAAAGATGGGTGCAAGGGTCAGTTAAACAGTGCACACCTCCGAAAATAATGGACATTCATAAATTGAAAGTCGAATTAGAAGAAATAATAGCAGGAAATGTAGGACTAGAACGCTTAAATACCTATGATGAAGAAGAATTATTGTTCCTGTGTAGGAGTATCACCAGAAATGTAAGGATATTCCATGAAAAATTATCAAATTTAGCACTACAGATGGGAATAGAAATAGGGAGATCAAAGGTACTACAGAAACCCTATAGAGCAGAATTTTCAGACAAAGATTTAGAAAATATGAATGCCTCTGGAAGAAGATTACAAATAAGAGAATTAATGTTAGTTTTGCAAAAATGGGGAGACCTAGATAAATGGAAAACTAGGTGGGCCAAGAAAAAGGAAGAAGCACGAACAAGTAGAACAGCATCAGAATATGTGATGAAGGAAACTGGGAAAGCAGACCAGATGTATCCAATGCGAGAAGTTGCGGGAGGAGGATATCTACATGTCCCATGGAGCAGACAGGATATTTTATCTTTTACGAATGATTTTCCAAAATTGAGAGAAAAACCAATTGAATGGTACAAGCAGGTTGACAGGTTTGTGAAGGTGTCAAAAGTATTGTTGAAGGATTTGGATGGTTTGTTTGACATAGTGGTACCTGCCGATTTGTGGACAGATTGTAAAATTACAGTTGATTGGCCTAGTGATGAATATCCTAGAGATCCGAAGACAGGTGCCCCGTCAAATGATGTAATGAAAAAGTATCACCAAGTGATAACTTACCTGAAAGGGAAAATACCACCGAAAGAAACAGATTGGGTAAAAATAGATCGAACTCCCCAAGAAGCTAATGAATCAGTACATTCTTACTATGAGCGTCTATTGCAGGTATTTAAACAGTATAGTGGATTTGAGGACATTGGAGACAAAAACATGAGTCAGTTTGTGTATCGATTTGTTTATGGTTTAAAGCCAGAAATTTGTCAGATGATTAAACAGCATATGCTGTGTTGGCAGGGAAAGCCCATAGATGAGATTTTGAAATATGCGAAATATTGTGGAGACGATATTGAGGATAGACATAAGAAATTGCAGGAAAAAGTGATGTGGGCACAGGTGAAAATGGCTGAGAAACAGGGAATTAATTTGGAAAATCCGAGTGAAAATCAAGGAAAAGATTCCGGAACGAATGGTGATACTGGGAATGGTGGAAAATTTAGAGGACGAATGAGTAGAGAAGAAGCTAAAAAGAAATTTCCTTGTCATGGATGCGGAAAATTGGGGCATTGGAAGGATGAATGTAAAAAGATTCGGAATAATAATGGCCCAAATCAAAATTTAAATCCACAGACGCAGAATGACTCACAGCAGGGTGCAAATCCTCAGAGTCAGTTGCCACCTGCACCTATTCAGGGTAATGTAAGCAGAGCAAAGCATGGTACAGACATCGGATATCCGGGAGGAAGTGGTAAGAATGATTATATGACATCACAATTTCTTTTGCAGGACGATTTCTGTCAATACAGTCCATGACGGTGCCTAGGAGAGGGAAGAAGGAGTGCATACTTGGCGCATCCTTACAGGTAGATCAGTCAGGTCCATATGTTGAAGGGAATGTGAAAGGTAATAATATTACTTTCCTTTTGGACACTGGTGCTACCCGGTCTACTGTGAGAACAGAAGACATTCCAGACCTTCCTCTCTCTGGTGAAGATATCCAAGTAGTGGGGGTAGCTAATCAGCGGATTAGAACACCACTTACCGAACCAATGGAAGTTAAAATTGGAAACTTCAGAGAAATGCATCAATTTGTAGTGTGTGATTCTAGTCCAGTAAACTTATTAGGTAGGGATTTGTTGTGCAAGATGAATTGTACCATTTTCTGCACACCAGATGGTGTGGCAGTTCAGACACCAGATGAAGATCATGTATATAAAATTATGATTGCAAAACAAGGTACAGAAGTAGACGAGATGTTTTCGTTAATAACAAAAGATGAGTTGCCAGAAGAATTAAAAGATACAGTAAACCCCATAGTATGGGATTTCACCGGAAAGGAAGTAGGACTTATGGCCAAAATAGATCCAGTTAAAATTACTGTAAAGGAAGGTGCAATTTTCCCAAATACCAGACAGTACAAAATGAGTGCAGAAGTAAAAGCAGGAGTCATTGAAGAAATAAATCGAATGGTAGAACAAAACATACTAAAAGAAGTAATGAGTAGCCCATGTAATTCACCAATAATGGGATTAAAGAAACCTAGTGGAAAATATAGGATTGTTCAGGACCTGAGGAAAATAAATAAGATTGTAGAACCATGTTGTCCCATAGTACCAAATCCTGCAGTAATTCTATACCAGATTCCGTGGAGTGCAGGATGGTTCACAGTAATTGATTTGTGTCAAGCGTTCTTTTCAATACCATTACATCCAGACAGCCAGTATCTTTTCACATTTAAATTTGAGAACAAAGTTTATGTGTGGAATCGTGTTCCTCAGGGGTACACAGAAAGTCCTTCTATTTTCAACCAGATACTGAAAAAGTGCCTTGAAAAACTAGTGATGCCAGGAAGCTCAGTTTTAGTCCAATATATTGACGACTTATTGGTGGCATCGAACACCAGAGAGGACTGTGTTGTTGATTCCATAGCATTATTAAATCTTTTGGCAGAAGAAGTGCATAAGGTCTCACCTGAAAAATTGCAATTCTGTACAACAGCTGTTAAGTATCTGGGACACCAAATTGAGAGAGGAAAAAGAAGAGTAACAGCTGAAAGAGTAGCTTTAATAAAGAAAATGCAAATGCCTGTAACACAAAGACAAGTGAGAATGTTCCTAGGAATAGTAGGTTACTGTCGACAATGGATACCAGGATTTTCCATGTTAGCTAAGCCCTTAATTAACATGACAAAGAAGAAAGCAAAGGACCCTGTGGAGTGGGAGGATGAAAGTGTAGAAGCTTTTGTAAAATTGAGAAATGCACTATGTTCAGCACCTGCCTTAGGCATGCCTGATTATAAGAGAGAATTTGCCTTGTTCTGTCATGAGAGAGAAAATTGTGCACTTTCTGTCCTAACTCAAAGACATGGACTAGAAAGACGTCCTATAGCATATTTTTCTGCTACATTGGACCCAGTAGCAGCCGCATTGCCAGGATGCCTAAAAGCAGTGGCGGCTACTTGTTTGAGCATTGAACAAAGTGAGTCAATTGTGATGGGACACCCTGTAAAAGTGTATGTTCCACATGCAGTTGTCATTCTGTTGACAAGAACCCGAACTCAGCATCTTACTCCTAGTCGGCTGACTAAATATGAAAGAATAATAATGGGTGCTGAAAATGTGAATATGGTAAGGTGTACTATAATAAATCCAGCAACCTTACTACCAGACCCACATGAGAGAATTAAAGATGATGAAGACGATGAACATGATTGTATACAAATCACAGAATTATGCACAAAACCACGCCCAGATATAGAGGGACAGCCTCTTAAAAAGCCAGACAGGGAGCTATTTGTTGATGGTTCATGTCAAAGACATGAAGATGGTAAACTAACTGCTGCCTATGCGGTATGTGAATTAACTGGAATAGTTGAAGCATCCTATTTACCAGGAGTCAAATCTGCACAAGTAGCTGAATTGATTGCTTTGATAAAAGCA
The DNA here is from genome assembly GCA_963921515.1 of Calotriton arnoldi. Taxonomy (NCBI): domain Eukaryota; kingdom Metazoa; phylum Chordata; class Amphibia; order Caudata; family Salamandridae; genus Calotriton; species Calotriton arnoldi. Next base: position 1,306,242 of record CAWUFW010002895.1, read on the forward strand.
TGCAAAATTGGGAGGAATCAGAGAGTGACCATATTTACAGATAGCCAATATGGTTACGGGTTTGTGCACGATTTTGGCCAACTATGGATGCAGAGGGATTTCATGACTTCTTCAGGATCCCCCATTAAAAATGGACAATTTGTAAGGGAATTGCTAGAAGCAATACAATCACCAAAAGAATTGGCTGTGGTGAAATGTGCCGCAAACCAGCCAGGAGATGACTGGGTGGTAGTCGGCAACAGATATGCAGATCTGGTGGCTCAACATTGTGCCAAAACCAGAATGTCAGTCAATAAGAGGGTGGAAAGAATGGGAATCAGCTGCCAACTTATGCTGTATATGCCATCTGAAACTTGGAATGAGGTGAAGAAATTGCAAGATGAGGTTGATGAAAGTGAGAAGAATTTGTGGATCAAAGTGGGTTGTTCGCAAAGAGGAGATGATGAAGTATGGATCAGTGCTGATGGCAGACCAGTCATGCCAGACTGTTTACTCTCACAAATGGCTAGAATGCATCATGGAGACACACACATAGGGAGAGATGCAATGATTAGGCTGTTCAGACAAAATTGGTACAATCCCAAATTCAGAGCTTTTGCAGAGAGTCTTTGCCAGAGATGTCTAACTTGCCAGATGCATAATCCGGGGAGGAAGACAGTAATTGGATTTGGGAAAATTGGAAAGGCAGAGGGTCCATTTATGAGACTTCAGTTTGATTTCATACAGTTACCACCATGTAGAGGGCTGAAATATGTACTAGTCATAGTGTGTCTGTTTTCAAAGTGGGTGGAGGCTTACCCTACTAGAAGAAATGACAGCATTACAGTTGCAAAACTGTTGCTACAAGAGCTCATTCCTAGGTTTGGTTTTCCAGTAACTTTGGAATCAGATAGAGGAAAACATTTTAACAGCGAAGTGATTCAAATAATCTGTGAAGCATTTCAAATAAAACAGAAACTGCACTGTGCATATCGTCCAGAAGCTTCTGGAGTGGTTGAACAATTGAATGGCACTATAAAGTCAAGACTGGGAAAAATGTGTGCATCAACATCATTAGAGTGGCCAGATGCATTACCACTCGTTTTAATGGGACTCAGAAGTATACCTGACAGAACCACAGGATTGAGCCCACATGAAATAATGATGGGAAGAGCAATGAGACAAACACATGTTCCCACAAACAAACTGGTGAATATATCTGATGATATGGTTCTGGACTATTGCAAAGGATTGGCTGACCTAGTGCGTTCTGTCTCTCATCAGGTTGGAGAAGATGCAGTTTCCAGGCAGCCCGAGCAAGAACATGATCTGAATCCTGGTGACTGGGTGGTAGTGAAGAATCACACCAGAGAAACGTGTCTATCACCTAGATGGGGCAGACCGTGTCAAGTCATACTGACAACGAATACAGCAGTGAAGTGTGCCGGATTTCCTAATTGGATCCATGTAAGTCACACCAAGAGAGTACCAGATCCCGAGGAAGAGAATCCTCAGACAACGCCAATCACTGAAGAAGCTGAAGGTTGCCCAGCTGAAGGATCTCAAGTTCGAGATTCCGGAGAAGCTGAAGAAGAACAACCGAGCACAAGTCAGGATTGGATACCAGTGGTAGAAGTTCCTGAAGTATACCACAGAACAAGAAGTCAAGTCAAATTGAAAGAAATTGAAGAAGATCAGATAGGTGAAGAAGAAGCAGTTCAGGAACAAGAAGAAAAGACATTAAGAAATCCTGAACAAGGTCAGATAGGGAAAGAAAACTGGACTCAAAACAGTGAAGACCTAATAGACTTTGATCAGGGACAGACAGGTCTAGAAGAATCCGGTCAGGCTGCAGAAGTTCATAGTGCAATAAGCCCTGATCAGAACAAGTTAGATCAAGAAGAGTGCATAGAAGAAGAAAACCTTGAAAAACATGAACATGAAGAAATAAACAAAGAACAAGGTCAATTATTGGAAACTCACAGCGGAGCTGTTACAGAGAAACCAATCAGACCTGAAAAAGACAAAACCGAAGAAAAAGTGATCAAAGAAAACAAAGCAGTACTAAGCAGTGAAATTAACGAGATCGCTGAAGACGAAAACAAGGAAACAGTGCCAACAAAGAAAACAAGAAAAGGAGATCATTGGCCGAGTGTCATTAAAAGAGTGAAGTACCACATAACAACCAGAAGTGAAGATCCAGATCAAGTGAATGAAGTGACAAGTCAAACTGAACAAGAACATAAAACTGCGAAAAGAAGAAGTAAAAGACTGAAACTTGTGAATAACAAATTTAAGGGTCCTGATTGGACTTATATCATCCTTGAAGATTTTGAAAGCTCAGAATCAAGTGACAGTGGTGGCGAAGGAACAAGTGCAGAATTGACATACGAAGAAGAAACAAGACCACCCTGACTAAGCTAAAGAAAAGAAGAAAAGATAAGAAGAGCAATCTTCCTTGTCGAAAAATGCCTGACGATAGAGTTACTGGGAGACCAAAACAGAAATGTTGTAGAAGATGCTGTGCAATATGCATATGTAGTCTAGTAATGGTGCTTATAGTATGGTTAGTCCTGATTGTAGCAGTTCCTTACCTTATGATAATAGATAAAAAGATTAATAATGAAACTTAAGGGAGGACAGCAAACATGAAGGGCAATAGAGTAGAACTAATGGCAGAAGAAGAGGCAGAAATTCATCATGAAGTAGCTGACAACGATACTAGTTTAAACGTTTTCACAAAGTTATTGTTTCAATATGTAGACACCATGGAAGTTAGTAATTATTACGTCTGTATGAAGTTACCTGGATCAGTAGCAGAAGGATTAACATACCATCACTTACCACTGACATATGGCTAGGCCTGGGCGGAAAACTACGCTACGCTCGCGTAGTTTGCGAAGTTTGCGCTACTTCGCACAACGCGAATTGCACGTAGCACAGTGCAAACACGCGTAGCGTAGTGCAGCGGTCATTTTTGCTTGCTCGCGGTCCTCAACGTCAAGTTGGCGACCGCGAGCAAGCAAAATGACATCCCGGCGAGACTTTTTCTCGTTCGCGATCAGCAACACAAGTTGCCGATCGCGAGCGTGGAAAATAAACCTCCCGGCGAGATTCTCAACGCGGGGAGGTCAGGTTTCTCATTGCGAGTGGTCGCGTATGCTCGCGACCGCTCGCAATGAGAAACTACCAGTCCGCGTTAGAAAGCTGCCGCTCGAGTAAAAATCTACTCGAGCGGCAGTAAAAGACAGCTCGCACTGTGCAAGATGCCGTTTTCAATGATTGCACAGTGCGGACAAGCATCCGGCACTGTGTAATCATTGCGAACACGCACTACGCAGTTCGCGTAGTGCTACGCGAAGCTCGCGTAGTGCGAACTTCACTTTGTGTAGCTTCGCGAAGCGCTACTTCGCGAACTACGCCCAGGGTTACATATGGCATATCATGTAGTGTTTTGTCTAGTTTATTTTATAGAACAGGGAAACTTCAGTATTATTATTCAAACTTAGATGTGATATTTTCTGAGGTTCCGATTCGCAAGAGTATGAACCCAGTGCTTAGTAGTCAAGACGCACAGTTTATGGGAGACTTTTTCTTAACAATGAAATCAATAGACATAACATATGCACATAGACACAATCTAACATGTTCTTTACTTGACGAAGAAAAGATATTTTTGAATTTAGTAGAAAATAGAAGACAAGATTTTCAAAAGAAAGCTTCTGAGCATAAGGCTCATTTACCACCTTGGGCTGAGAAAGAAGGTAGTTACACACCTGGCAAGGCTCAAGCTGCTATGGCTCTGGATTTCGTAAAGACAGGAAAAATTTGTCTTCATAGGTTAAAGACTGATTATAACAATGTTTTCATCGGTACCAATGAATGTGAACACAATTTTTTAATTCTTGGAGGTTGGGGACTCAAAGGAGGAACAGATTCAGTTTTTCCTGGAATTTATTATGTGTGTGGGAATAAGGCTTACTTTAGGCTTCCTGCACGGTAGTATGGAAGTTGTTATTTTGGAATAGTATTTCCGAAAATATACCACGTAAAAAGAAACACTGAGAGCAATGAAAACAATAACGAATTAATACGTAGTAAAAGAGCTAGTTTTTCAGAAATTGTAGGTGATATATTTGGTGCATTGATACCTTCAGTGGGAATAATTCTGAACTCAAGGAAAATATGTAAATTGTCTACAGTAGTTGATCGTTTATCAACGGATACTGCTGGGGGTTTCTAATGATTAATGCAGAAATGGTTGCGATTAGGTCTATGGTGATGCAAAATCGACTTGCTCTTGATATTATATTGGCAAAAGAGGGCGGAGTCTGTAAATTATTGAAGACGAAACATTGTTGCACTTATATTCCTGATAAGAGTGCAGAAATTGGAACGTATATACAAAATATAACTAAACTTGAGAAAGAACTTAAACCACTGGAAGTTGATAGTGTATGGGAAAGATTGACAAATAGTATCTCGTCAATTGGAACCTGGTTTGCTAATATAGGGAATGGACTTATAGGTCAAATATTAGTACCCTTAGCAGGGATAGCAATAATAATATTGGTAGTAACAATATGGTGCAAATGCTGTAAAAAGAATGGAACATATAAGGTGACAGGAAGAGGAAAGAAACGAAAGGTAGATGAAATCGAACTTGAAGAATGGAGAAGTGAATTATACAAGAAATTAAAAGGAGATAGTAAAAATAGAAAGAATAAAGACGAGAATGAAGTAATTTGCTAGAAGTTGGCATCTGATTGAGGGTAATGTTTTTGATGGCTCAGAAACGCCATCAGAGAGGGGATTGATGGAGCAACTTCCACCTGGAGAACAACAACGACAGAAACACCACCGCCCTGCTGGACAACCTCGCCAACCTCGGACTCAAGCAACTGGTGAACACGCCCACCCACTACGCCGGCCACACGCTTGACCCCGTCTTCTCGTCCAGCAAGCACATCTCCTTCAGCCACGCCACCGGACTCCACTGGACCGACCACAGCTGCGTCCACTTCAGCTTCAGAAAGACTGCGACCCACCACCACCCGCAACAGGCTCCCCGCCGGAGCTGGAGCAAGATCACCGCCGAGCAGCTCACCGCCTCCCTCAGCCAGAACACACCCACCGACACAACGGACCCAAACGAAGCAGCCAGCAACCTCGCCAAGTGGCTGACCGCCTGCGCCGACGACCTCGCACCACTAAAAAACCCTCCCAGCAGACCCGGAAGCAAGAAAACCCCTTGGTTCACCAACGAACTCAAGGAATCCAAGAAGAACTGCCGCACTCTCGAGAAAACCTGGCGACTCGACCAGACCACAGACAACAGGACCGCCCTCAAGCACGCCACCCGCAAACACCACCAGCTGATCCGTGCCACCAAGAAGTCGGCACTCAAAGAACGACTGGACAACAACGCCCATGACAGCAAGGAACTTTTCAGCATCGTCAAAGAGTTCTCCAACCCCAGCGCCGGAAACAACGACATCACCCCTCGCAAGACCTCTGCAACTCACTCTCCGCGTTCTTCCACCGCAAGATCACCGACATACACAACAGCTTCAACGCACAAACAACGCACCCTACCGCCGAACCAATGCCCGCCACCACCACCCTCTGCAACTGGACCCCGATCAACACCGAAGACACCACCCGCACGATGAACTCCATCCACTCCGGATCACCAACCGACCCCTGCCCACACCACGTCTTCAACAAAGCCGACGCCACCATCGCACCCCATCTCCGGGACATCATCAACTCCTCCTTCCGCACCGCCACCTTCCCGGAGAGCTGGAAGCACGCCGAGCTTACCGCCCTCCTGAAGAAACCAACGGCGGACCCCACCGACCTCAAGAACTACCGCCCCATCTCGCTCCTTCCGTTTCCGGCCAAAGTCATCGAGAAGACCGTCAACAGACAGCTTGCCGCCTTCCTCGAGACGAATGGATCCTCGACCCCTCGCAGTCCGGGTTTCGGGCCAACCACAGCACCGAGACCGCCCTTATCGCAGCCACCGACGACATCAGAACCCTAACCGACAACGGGGAAACAGCTGCCCTCATCCTCCTGGACCTCTCCGCGGCGTTCGACACCGTCTGCCACCGCACCCTAGTGAAGCGCCTCAGCAACATCGGAATCCGAGAGAAAGCACTGGAATGGATCATCTCGTTCCTCGCCGGAAGAACCCAGAGAGTCCGCCTCTCCCGTTCAGATCCGAAGCCACCGAAGTCATCTGCGGCGTTCCACAAGGATCCTCACTCAGCCCGACCCTCTTCAACGTCTACATGAGCCCCCTCGCAGCCATCGCACGCCGACACAACCTCAACATCATCTCCTACGCCGACGACACCCAGCTGATCCTCTCCCTCACCAACGACCCCACTACCGCCAGAGCCAACCTGCACGACGGGATGAGAGACGTCGCCGACTGGATGAGGAACAGCCGCCTTAAACTGAACTCAGACAAGACGGAAGTCCTCATCCTGGGCTCATCACCCTCCGCCTGGGACGACTCCTGGTGGCCCCCGGCCCTGGGCACCGCACCCAAGCCAACGGACCACGCACGCAACCTGGGCTTCATCCTGGACTCCTCCCTATCAATGACCAAACAAGTCAACGCCGTCTCATCTTCATGCTTCAACACCCTGCGCATGCTCCGCAAGATCTTCAGATGGATCCCCACTGAAACCAGGAAGACCGTCACCCAGGCACTCGTCACCAGCCGACTGGACTATGGGAACACCCTCTACGCCGGAACCACAGCCAAACTTCAAAAGAGACTCCAGCGCATCCAGAACGCCTCCGCACGACTCATCCTGGACATCCCCCGACACAGCCACATCACCGTACACCTGAAAGACCTGCACTGGCTCCCCGTCAGCAAGAGAATCACGTTCAGACTCCTCACCCACGCACACAAGGCCCTCCACGACCTGGGCCCAAAGTACCTCAACGACCGCATGTCCTTCTACACGCCCACACGCCAGCTACGATCAACCAGCCACGCCCTCGCCACCGTACCACGCATCCGCAGAACCACCGCCGGAGGAAGATCCTTCTCCTACCTGGCGGCCAAGACCTGGAACTCCCTCCCCACTCACCTTCGGCGAACCCAGGACCATCTCGCCTTCAGGAAGCAGCTCAAGACCTGGCTGTTCGAGCAGTAACTCTACCCCCTCCCCCAGCGCCTTGAGACCCTCCCGGGTGAGTAGCGCGCTCTATAAATGCCGTGATTGATTGATTGATTGATAGGTTTCATAAATGAAACTTGCTTGTATTCAATCCTCCTCACAGTATTAATTTATTAAACTTGTATTGTTAATACTAACCTTTGCATTCACGACACAAAAGAAAAAGATGCTTGCCTATGTGTTTTACTAATGAATAACGCTTGTCTGTAATCCAAAATGGCCACTATGCGCGGGAAAACTCAATGCGCATGTCGCAACCATATCACATGGTGTGACGTCTTTCTTTGCTTGGTGGGAAACTTCTGCTTCTGCGCAGTGTGCATTAAAATGGCTGCTTGATGTTTTCACATGCTTCAGCTTGCTCTCATGTCATTACTAAATTGTCGTTTCCAAACGCTACTAACGCGGGTTAGAATATATAATTAAATGGGAATAGAATAGAAAAAGTGGATATACAGTGAAACATTTTATTTGTGATTCTAATATTTTCTTCTTGCACTTTTATTAGTTCGTAAACTTGGGCCTGGGTTGGTGACCTGAAACTCGAGAGACAAATGGTTCTGCGCATGTGCCTTGTGTGCCTGCCAAATGAAGTCAACCTGGACGAAGTCCAAGGCCGTAACCTGATGGCCGAAGATGTTGTACTAGTGCTTTCCTGTCACACATTGATACAATGTCTATGAAAATTGGTTTACATTTGTCATGAGACGGGTGGGAAATAAAGCGAATGTATTAATTTGAAGGGGTGGGAACGTAAAGACAATAGGCTTTACAATTTAGGCCAAATCAACATGGTGCGAGAATCCACCTCCTGTCCCTGTCCAATCAGAAGTAGTGGTCCCATATTTTAGCAACATTAAGGGGAGGTACATGGGCGTAGAAGGGTATAACAGATATAGAATTAGCTAATTAGCTAGAGCTGACTCTCAGAACACACAGAAGAGCCCCAGACTGCCAAGCTGATCGGTTGCTGACTGAATCCCTGTCCAGAAGAGGTTCTGAGGAGGGGGCGGCGGAGTCCATTAGAAGGAAGGCACGGGAGAATCGAGAGAAGTCGAGTATCAGAGAGGGGAACGACGCAGGCGTCGTTGTAGAGAGGTCACCGGTCCGGTCCTGATCCTGGAAGAAGTCTTTGCTCTTCATCCTTCCTGGGTCCTATTCTTTCAACTCCTTGGCTAAGGGGTTTGGTTCTCGCACTTAGGTAATTATAATGCAACCTTTAGTTGCGCTGCTGTCTCTATCTTCTCCTCTTCTTTAAACACCGTCATTGACTAGCAATAATCATTTCTATGCTTAACCTTGGGTATTGCGATTAAGTAGCATGTGGCTCTGTATTTTACTCTGCTAAATCTTTAGATAAACATTTTGAAACTTCCTGACTCAGTGGTTATTTCAGGATTATGTACTATAATGAATGTCACTCATTTTAAATTTCCCAATTAGCAAAGGATTCATTGGTAAGTCATTACTCTTCAATCGGAAGGTAATTGGTAGCAGGGATTTTGATAAAGAGTAACAACTGATAAAACCCAGCGTAAGTATTAGCGTAGTATGAATGTATGGGCCCAAGTGAGTATCTGGTGTATGAATGCTGTTTGCTAATATCGTGCTGGATCATTGGCCCTTCCCCCACTCCTGGGTTTCCCGGGGCAAATTCCTTGACCACCTTGCTGCTCAGCTACTGGCTTCATTCAGTCCACCCCCTGACCTTCAGTCACTATTTGTACCACTCCCCCAAACAGCACGTTTCCATAGATCTACTTCTGGAACCGCGAAATGACACTGACTCCTAAAATGATCACTCTAAATGTGAAAGGACTCAACAACCCAGTCAAAAGACGTGCCATCCTTCTTACCTTGAGCACTCTAGTGCCCAAATTTGTCTTCTCCAAGAGACTCATCTTCTTCCTGGAGACACCCACAGAATTCGCTCTAGGGCGTTTCCTCATTGGCTCTTCTCATCTCAGTCCTCTAAATCCTCAGGGGTCGCCATCCTTTTCTCCTCCACCTTTCCCAGAAAGATAGGCTCCAAACAGGCAGAAATCAAGGGTAGGTTACTGGCCCACTCCTTCACGCTGGGTTCCCACACTTTCACAATGGGCTCGCTCCAAGCCCCAAACAAGGGTCAAGAAATCTTTCTGCGAAGGGCAGTGTCCGAGCTCACCCGGTCAAGTGACCAAAAGTTACTGTTAGGAAGCGACCTGAACATTGCCTTCGATAACGCTATTGACAGATCGGCTCAACGACAGGGCCAAACTGGAGCACTTTCTAGAGAGGGGTCACAGGTGCTGGTGGAAGCGGGTTTGGTGGACATTTGGAGGACTCCACACCCCTCGGCCAGAGAATACACCTTTTATTCCCACTCCCATAAGACATATGCGAGGATTGATTATTTCCTGGGCACTCAGAGCATCGTATCCTACACCCAACATGCTGACATACTGGCCCGCGCACTATCAGATAATTTAGTGGTGACTTTAGAACTTTCCCTTCCCTCCTCTTGCCCTCCACCTAGATTCTGGCGCCTCAGAGATATGCTACTGCACCGCCCTGCGGTGATGCAGCAGATCTCGCAAGCATTACAAGATTTTTTAGCCACGAACGATACTACTGAGACCCCTATTGCCACTCTTTGGGATACCCTGAAGGCGGTGATCAGAGGAGAATTTATTGCGATAGCCTCGTTGGAAAATAAGATACGTCGGGACAAGAGAGATCTCCTTACAAGACAGGTGCAGGAGCTAGAACGTATACACCAACGGACCGGCGCTCCCCAGATCTGGCAACAGCTTGAGGCCGCTCGAGCCCAACTATCCTGTTTGGATTTAGACAGGGCAGAATTAGCAGCTCTTAGATTATGACACGCCTTCTACAGGGGGAGCAACAGAAGTGGGAGGTTGCTGGCCAATAGGCTGAGGGCCCAGAGGCAAGCATCTGGGGTCTCATCAGTGATTACCGCAACAGGGAGGAACAAACCGCAGACCAGCAGATTACTGAAACATTCCGCCAATACTACGCGGGGCTTTACGAGTGGAAAGACCTACCCCAATCACCCTGGCTGGCTATCTCCGGGACGCTGCCACCACCAGATTAACGCCAGACCAGGCTGTGCCACTTGTGGTCCCGACCCGATTAGAGGAGGTGATAGCTGCCATCCATAGGCAGAAATTGCTTAAGCCCCCGGGTCCAGACGGGTTCACCTCCCTTTTCTATAAGACATTCTGCACCATTTTGTCCCCTGTTCTCACCAGAGTCTATAATGCGTTTGGAATTTCCTCAGCACTCCCGTCAACTATGCTGGAAGCTACAGTATTTGTTATACCTTAACCAGGCATGGGCAAACGCCAGTGCGCGTCTTATAGGCCAATATCTCTCTTAAATGTAGATTTGAAATTGCTTACCAGGATCTTAGTGTCACAACTGTCCCCCCTTCTTTCCGGCCTGATTGATCCCGATCAGGCGGGATTTGTACCCAACCGACAATGCGCTGATAATACCAAGCGGCTGCTTCACATCATTGACAAGGCACAGCGCTTTGACACTGAACGCATGCTCCTCTCCATCGACGCTGAAAAAGCGTTCGACAGGGTCCATTGGCCCTATTTGAGAGAAAATCTACGGCATTTCGGCCTCCCCGCCAGATATATACAATGGGTCTTGAGTAGTTATACCAAGCCCACAGCGACGGTATGAGTAAATGGCTATGCCTCTACCCCTTTCCCCATCCGGAGAGGTACGAGACAGGGGTGCCCGCTCTCCCCCCTCCTCTTTGCTTTATACATGGATCTCATGGCTCAAAGGACACAGGACAACCCCTTCATATCTGGGGTAGGTTTTGGGGGAGACAAGCATACGCTCAGTTTATACGCGGATGATGTTGTAGCAACGTTGGAAGACCCGCTGACCTCTCTTCCGGCCTTTATAAATGAATTAGACCAATTCGCACAGGCAGTGGGCTTCAAGGTTAACACCCATAAATCCCAAGCTCTTAACATATCCCTTAAAGCCCCTACGCTGGCGGAGCTGCAACGTGCTTACCCTATTCAATGGGCCCTATCTGCAGTACCTTACCTCGGGTTATAACTCACCGCGAACACACAACGCAGTGTCACTTAACGACACCACTCTACTTCACCAGGTACAAGAGGACCTACGCAGCTGGAGACCACACACTTTGTCCTGGTTGGATCGGGTGGCCACGGAGAAGAGGACCATACTACCTAAAATACTATGCCTCTTCCAAACCCTACAGCTAGAACCCCCCAGGTTCACTACAATCCATGCAGCGAGAGGTAGACCGGTTTGTATGGGCATACAAGAGGCGTCGCTTACATAGAGATCTATTCTACATATCCCCGAGGGAGAAAGGTCTTCAGTGCCGAATTTGCGGGAGTACTTCTGGGCGGTACAGCTAAAGACATTTGTAGAGTGGTCCCACCCCGAATCCGAAAAACATTGGCTTTTTATGGATTGGGCGGTAGCAGGGCAATCATTATGGAAGATCCCTTTCCTTGCCAAATCGGCGCCCCCTAAAAGCCTTTACCTGTTGCCTGTCACACGAGCCCCCCTTGCGGCATGGGATAAAATGGCTGAGAAAAGAGCTTTAACCACATTCCCCTCGCCGCTGACACCTATAGTGGGCAATCCAGAATTCAACCCAGGCCTCGGTGCTGGGGCTTTTAACCAGTGGACCCAGGAACCGTTGATCTATTGGTCATTCCTTGGACAAGGCCGGCCCCTTGACCTTCGAGGACTTCCACCTACAACAGGGACTCCCTGAAACTGAACACTACCGATACCATCAGATTAGACACTTGGTGATGCACCCAACGGTTTGACCCCAGGCGCAGCGCCTTCTCACTCCTTTTGAGAAGTGCCTGCTATCCAAATCCTCGGACTCACGTCTCATTTCTGAAACGTATGGCTTTCATCGCCCTCCCTTGGCAGCTAATAAATTCCTGGGCCTGAGGAGGTGGGAGACCGAATTGGGCCGCTCCCTTTCGCAGCGGGAATGGGAGGACATTTACTATCGCGCTCGTCACACAGCTCGCAATGTAGCAAGCATTGAGACAGCCACTAAAATAGCTACCTACTCGTACCTCACACCTCCGAGACTCCATAGAGGGAATCCAGCCTGCTCTTCCCTCTGCTGGCGTGACTGTGGTTCCCTTGGTACACTGACACATCTGCTGTGGGATTGCTCTAAAATCACTCCCTATTGGATGCAAGTACTCGATGATATCGACACCCACGTCAATACACCACTACCCCGCCTCCCAGCTTCAACTCTCCTTGGCTTACCCAACGCTCTCACATTTCCTCTTAAATCTCACAGAGGTCGCCAAATAGGATTGCCATTGGGAACGGCTATCCAGAATATATTAGCTCACTGGGGGTCAGGACGGCTTCCTACCTATGTGGGATGGATACATCACATGTGGTACATATTGGGCATGGAACATATCTCTCTCTCCCTCTCCAATCAGGGTACCTCGTTCGCAGAACTTTGGAGACCATTCCTATCACTGCTCACCTCTGAATTCTGAGAACCCACATGCCCAAAGTACTTGAGACTTTTAAGGCTTACGGAGCCCCTACCGATTGCACCTTAAGAAATAGCTGGGGCATACACACACACATCTGATACCTAGGGGATGGGGTGGGGGGATGGGCCCTAGAGGGAGGGGGGAAGGGGTTTTGGAGGGATGGGGGAGTTTTAGGGGTGTTTTGTTATAATGTCTATTGTCCTTTTAATGACAAGTACGAGCTCAGCTATGTTTTATGCCTTGTCTTCCTTTTCGTGCTGAAAAATCAATAAAGAAATGTAACCATAAAAGTATACTTTTGCCTTTGTGAATCAGGCCCTGTTCGCTTTTCCTACCAAGACCAGCATGCCACACACTGTGGTCCCAAGAAGGGGAAGCGTGTGACTGTTGCCCCACTCTAAATATGGTGTGGTGATCATCAGTGTGACCTGATGGACCTATGACAGAAAGGGTTGTTAGGTCAGAGGTTTATGCCGGCAGAGCCAGGGTAGACTCTGCTAGTGTAAGCCAAGCGCTTCCCCAACTCAAGCAGAGGATTAGTAAGCTTGGCGGGGCAGGAACATCACTGATTTACAGCGCTCATGCTCTGCCAAACATTAAACAAGGATTTATATTAAGCTGATAGTGAAATGAGCGATGATAAATGATGAGACTACAGGCGTTCACAATGTTGATGTTGCTAAAGTAAAACACGGAAACTAGTGTGGGTGCACCCAATAAAGAAAAATACATTTATGCATTGAAAACACACTTGAACACACTTCAACTGATTGGGAGTTGATTTCAATGGATTTACCATGTGTGAGATGTGGATATATAATGCAAACAATGTATACACAGCATCACTCACAAAACCTTAGCCGAGCAGCTAGAGTGCACTATGTCAGACAATTTGGTATGCACTGATTTACTCTCTCTGGAGATGATTATGAAGGAAATTTTAAATATAAAAATTCACACAGATCATTTCGCCTGATATGCTAAAGCTTTTTTAACAAAGGAACATAAAGATTCAGCTGATTCCAGAGTTCTTTAAGAAATGGAGGTTGTTGATTATAAGTGACTATCTCGCCTTCATTTAGATAATAAAAGTTGGACCTGTTAAAAAGACTCTTCAATTTGTGGCAACAAATAATTCTCACGCAGTTACTCATGGCGTGCAATCCCTAAACTCAGTGATTCTTAATCTGTGGTCCGCTGACCATCAGGGGACTGTTTATCAATCAATCAATCAAACATTTATAAAGCATGGCAAATCACCCGTGAGGGTCTCTTAGAAAATAAAATAATATTAACAAATGAATAAAGCATACATACATAAAAAAGCAAACCATAAAAGAAAAAGGTTCTGTGATGGGAATGGCATTTGTCAAAGCATGCAACTAAGGGGAGTTTGTAATCTGATTTTTGGATGTTACAGTAATGTTCTCGTAACCAGTTTTTTAAGGGTCTTATTGTGGTTCCAAGGTAATTATTTCCAGAATGACAGATAATGTTGTAGACCACATAGGACCTTATACAGTTAATCCAATCCCTGATTTGGAAATTGTGGTTGGTAATTGACCCTATAACCGTTTTATTTAGACGTAGTTTGCAGATAGAGCAGTTGCTGCAGGTGTAGAAACCTACAGGATTTGTCAAGAAGGTGGTTGTTCTTCTCTTATCTTGAAAAAGTGAGTGACATAGCTTCTGTTTCAGATTCGGGGCTCTTTTGAAGCTAATTTGGGAGGAGGGATGGAGCCCCTCTTGCTGTTGTATGTGATGTGTTAGGAGCGACCAGTGTTTTCTCAAAGTCTTCCTGATGTGATGGTGACCATTATTATAGTCTGTGATGAAACAAATTGTTTTGGTTCTTGAGTCAATTTTGTGTGAATCCTCTAAGAGTCCATTTCTGTTTAGTTGACTCGTTTCATCCATGGTTTTGTGCATGTATTTCTCATTGTATCCTCGTTCTTTCAGTCACTTAGTGAGGTCAATTGCTTTTTGGTAGACCTTGTACTCGCTGCAGTTCCTTCTGGTTCTAAGATATTCACCTTTAGGTATGTTGTAAATTGTGGTTTTTGGGTGACAGCTTGTGGCTTGCAAGATGAAATTAGCTGCTGTTGTCTTGCTGTGTAGGCGGCTATGCAGTTTAATGTTGTGTATGTATAGGTTTAGGTCTAAGAACTCTATTTCTTTGTTGGAAGTGCATGTATCTTGTCAATAGTAGACTACCAATGCATCATCTTGTATGCCATAGCGGAGTAAAAGACCATAAATCCCCAGAAGCAGGACTCTACATTTGAAACAGCTCAGCGATGAGGTCGTTAATTGTATGAGGCCAAGACTGTTTGTTTTTTCTTAACTCATGTAAACAGATACAAGCAATGGATGCCTCTAGGTTTCTAGTCAGTTTACAAAAAACATTCAGGCCAAGATATCCCTAGTATTATTAAAAGTCATAAACCCATTCTCCAAGCCAATGCTTCTATTAATTAATTCATTGGAAGTGAGAGGTCTTTCTTTCAGCACTTCCTCCAAATGACAGTAGATAAAACTATTACACAGTGTAATTTAAACTACATAGGTTAAAACTGCAAGATTCAACGACTTTGTGTTATGTGAAATTCCAAACATTTTTCCAAATTTTCCATTATGTGATTTTGTATATTTTTTTGCTGTGGAAGACTAGTTCCCAGAAAATGCGTCACCAAAAGACATTTTCTACTGGAACCAGCCTCCAGCCATTATCTCGCTTGACTTTTGTAACGCAAAGTGCAACTTTGCATCAAAAAAGTCAAGCAATATACATGCAAATCACATTTCGGGCTAAAAGTGTAATTCTGTGCAATATTTGTGTAATTTCACAAGAACCAAATAATTCAATTTTGTACACCCTTAGTTAAAATTATAGTTAGAAATTGTGACATGATCGCCTATAAGACAATGGGCACTATTTAAATAAGTGGATCCATCACATCTAAAAGCTTGTCCTGACAGGAGACCTATTACCATTATTTGGATCACAAAAACAAATTACTTTTTTAGTTGTTTCATTGAACTGTGATACTATTTGTAATGATACAGGCACATTACCAAGTACACACCAGGACTTGTACCCTTAACGTTAGGAATGATTGTCTTACACCTTAACCTTTGGGACACAAATGACCCTCCTACATTTAGTAAAAAAGGTAACCACTCTAAGATCTAATATGGGGGCAGCTGTGGGGCTGGTGTGCTGAATAAAAGATAGATCAAACTTAGGGTTAACATTAGTATGTTGACCAACTGACAGTAGTTCTGGGATACTCCTGTCTTGAGGGACTGGGCAATGAACATATTTTGTCTTTTTAATAGGTCAGCAAACAAATGATGGACGGAATGCTGTCAATGCAAACATTCTCCCCCAGTCAAAAGATCTGGGTTAAATCCATCATTCTTTTGCCCACTGCGCCACCCCAGTTTGGACCCAGCCATATGCAAATCAGTCTTGACCCTGTGCCCTATGGGAACAGTCCAGACCGAACTGCCAGGCCAGGTCCTCCCTGGACCAGAAACAAGCATCCTGGGACCGCTTTCAGGGTATGTCACCCTTCTTCAGCCAGGCTAGCTTGAATCCAGTTACACAGTGAGCAAGGGACCCACGTCTGGGCATACCCATCCCACTTAGGGCGAAAAGTGTTACAGCAAACAAATGATGGACGGAATGCTGACAATGCAAACATTCTCCCCCAGTCAAAAGATCTGGGTTAAATCCATCGTTCTTTGGCCCACTGCGCCACCCCAGTTTGGACCCAGCCATATGCAAATCAGTCTTGACCCTGTGCCCCATGGTAACAGTCCAGACCGAACTGCCAGGCCAGGTCCTCCCTGGAACGGAAACAAGCATCCTGGGACCGGTTTCAGGGTATGTCACCCTTCTTCAGCCAGGCTAGCTTGAATCCAGTGGCACAGTGAGCAAGGGACCTACGTCTGGGCATACCCATCCCACTTACGGCGAAAAGTGTTACAGCAAACAAATGATGGACGGAATGCTGACAATGCAAACATTCTCCCCCAGTCAAAAGATCTGGGTTAAATCCATTGTTCTTTTGCCCACTGCGCCACCCCAGTTTGGACCCAGCCATATGCAAATCAGTCTTGACCCTGTGCCCCATGGGAACAGTCCAGACCGAACTGCCAGTCCAGGTCCTCCCTGGACCGGAAACAAGCATCCTGGGACCGGTTTCAGGGTATGTCACCCTTCTTCAGCCAGGCTAGCTTGAATCCAGTGGCACAGTGAGCAAGGGACCCACGTCTGGGCATACCCATCCCACTTAGGGCGAAAAGTGTTACAGCAAACAAATAGGTCAGGCCCAAGGCAGAAAATAGTGGAATCATTCCATTATAATTCCAGGAATTATTGGTATTATAATTATTATAATTATCATATTCATACTCTTGTGTATTCTCCAGAATATTACATAATTTCTTTGTCTTGCATTCTACGTCAAGACATGCAGCGGCTGCATGTAAGAGGGGGGGCTGGCGATTCCTGCGACGGCCACCCGCAACGGCCTCAGGTAAGGAGGGAGGCTGCCGTCCCCAAAATGTGTGCCGCCCGAGGCAGACCGCCCCCTCCCCCTCTTGCTACGCCACTGAAGACTTGAGGGTCAAATGATTCACTTAGTGTTGTTATCTTTGGACGATTAAGAACCACTAATCACAATACAGAAAGTACTGAAATAATCCCAGTTATCATTGTGTGAATTAGGGCTATCATAATTATCTAATTATCATTATCATCCGTCTGTGCATTCTCCAGGATAACAATAGGCCATGTCTTGCATCCTCTAAGCATTAGGGTCAGTGGATTTGACTGAGTGTCAATATCTGTGGGCGGTTGAAAACTGCTAATCACAACGGTGAGAGAGTCTGAAATCCATTGTATGGAAGGGTTCTGGCCCTTATGAAAATGCACATTTTTAGATTTAAAGAACGTGAACCTCTTTTTGTTGAAGTCTGAATTTGTCTGGCTGCAGAGAAAGATTCACCAAAAAAGTGTGCCCCTTCAGAATGAGATGTGCACATCTTGCTAATACTAGCAGGCAAGGGTCAAGTTTTCAGTAATTGTACAGATCCAGGAGCCAATATCGTAACGCCATGAAATTTAAAACATAATTAGTGAGAAAAGAATATAGGTTATATTCTATCAACTCTTCCTTTTCAAATTCAGAATCATATGAAAAGTACCAGGTCCTTCATACCTATTTGTATCATAATCTCAAATTTGCATGTCAACCATGTATATTGAAATCCAAGGTTTAGAAATCAGACATGCCACACTCATTTAAGCTGTACTTTCCATTTTTTACTGTTTGTGCCATGCATAAAACAATCTGACTTCTATATGCACAGTACCATCAATCAATCCCCCTTTAAATATTTTCTCCAATACTTTCTCAGAAAGAGATGAACAGGAATCCCAGGTGCAAGCCATAAATGCATGTGAGCAGTCATGAGACCTATAATTAGTAAACTACTGCAGTGCTAAATCTGTTCTACAACAGCAATTCATGCTGGTTGTTATAATGTCCATGTCGTGTCTTTAAACAAATTGTCAATGCTTGAACTATAGTGTGCCTGCGGTAGGAGCCCTAGTAGCAGGAAAGGGGAAACAATGCCCCAAAACCTATCTAGATCAAAGCAAATGAGAAGCACACCTGTGTGAAACACATCCCAATTAAGCCCACCACGCTGATGTTATTGCAGGTATGCAATAACAAACAAATTTCAAAAGCAATTCTTTTTTTTAATGTTTAATAAGCTTTATTAACAACAATATTGCAAAGAATAAATACAATCATTGCCTATGAAATAACAATTAAGGAGACTGATAACTTACAGCAGAAGAGAAAGCTGTTTACAATTTTTAAAACAAAAAACTATGGGGAGGAAGGGGAAGGGAGGAAAAGAGAAGGAATAGAGTAAAATATATATCATACAACCGAGGGTCGAGTAATATTATACAATGATATAGAGTAACTTAAACAATTAAGGTAATTAATAGGTGAATATAGTGGTTAAGGGTATTGAAAAAGAACAGAGAAACCATACATGGGGGCTTAACATTTTCAGAACAATTGCGAGATATTTGTTGTTTTGCAACCTTTTTCAAATAAGAAGTTAGTCGTAACCAAAATAAGTCTCTGTTTATGTGCGGCATACAAGAAGAGGCAAATGTAACATCTAACCTATGATAGTGACAAACATTATTCCATCATGCTGTAACTGAAAGTTTTGACGAGGATTTCCAGTTTAATGTAATCTGTTGAAAGGCCAAAGCTAACATGAGGTCAAATAAACCTCGTTGAGAAGAAGGTAAACCCAAGGTGTCAGAAAGACTACCAAGAAAAAATAATACGGTGGACAAGGGAGAGTGTAAATAAAAAATAAGTGACATACAAGACCAAACATTCTTCCAAAATGTGGCAGGTGAATAATAGATGTAGTAAATATGCAAAAGGGTGACTACAAGACCAACACACAGAATTATGTGAATGAGAAAAAGAAGCAATAATAACCGGAGTATGATATAATCTATGATATACAAACAATATAGTTTGAGTAGTGGACGCAGATCTAGAGATTTTCAATGATCCAGCCCAAATCTTGTCCCATAGATCAATGCTCCAAACACATCCCAAGTCAGTCTCCCAAGTAAGCTCCAGTTTTGTTTTAGTGCGTTCAGAATTTGGGGCTGTTAGAAAATTGTAAATCAGAGCAGCTTTTGGGAAAAGAGAAAGGATCTTAAGAAGATTATCATCCGGAGAAGTATCATTAGATGACGGAGGCGAATAGAAAACATCAAGAAAACCTCCATAAGGATTGAGTATTTATACCAAAAGGAACGAGGACAAGGAAAATAACCTGAAATTGAGGAAACGAACAGGGAAACGTACCATCAAATAAGTCTTGAACCCAAATTATTCCCTTAAGACTCCAAGTCTTCCAATAAAGGGGTCTATTTTTGAGAGTAATAAGACGATTATACCATAGAGGTGACTGAAGAAAGTCCTTTCTAGAAAGAATCTTGGATTGATAATGAGGTCTTAGCAAAGAACAAGTATGTTTAAATAATGGGGAAGAGGTAATAGACGTCTTTGAAGAAAAAGCAAGAACTTCTTTCACAGAGAAAGGTGCCAATAGAGAATGTTCAAAAATACACCATAAAGGTAGAAAGGGAGAAGAATCAGAAAGAAACCATCTAGAAGCCTGCCGAAGGCAAAAAGCTTTCTGATAAGGGCAACAATTGGGAAAGCGAACCCTCCATTAGATTTAGCCTCTCTGAGACGATTTAAGGAGATTCTAGGTTTCTTATTATTCCAGAGAAATTTAGACAGCATTGAGTCCAGCTTTTTAAAATAAGTGGATGGAATAGGAAAGGGAATCATAGACAAAATATATAAGAATATGGGGAGAATCATCATTTTGATAGAATCCAGGCATCCCCACCATGAGAGAAATAACGTGTTCCATGAAGAAAGAAGCTTCTCAACTCTGTTGAGTCCCTCTTTCATATTAATGGTAATAGTATCAGCAATAGAGCTAGTAAACCAAATACCTAGATATTTAATCTTAGAACTGTTCCAAAGGAAACCAGTAGAATCAAAAGGTTGTTTTACACAAAATTTGGTAATAGGAAGAATCTCTGTTTTATTTGAATCGATTTTGTAACCTGAAACTAAAGAAAAATCAGAAATTTCCTGTAATAAAGGGGGGCTAGAGGTATCTGGATTGGAAATAAAAAGCAAAATATCATCAGCGTAGGCAGATAGTTTTAGATGTCGTTCACCGTAATGAAAGCCAGAAATAGAATTATTATTACGAATAAGAGATAAGAAAGGTTCGAGGGCTAATATAAACAAAAGAGGTGACAAGGGACAACCTGACGGACACCCCGCTGTAATGGGAAAATTGGGAGGTCCGTTCATTAACCAATACCAAAGCCCGGGGAGCAGTATAAAGCAGAGAAATAAAACTATGTCCAAATCCATGCCAAATAAGGGCTTTAAGTAAAAAAGACCAATCAACTATATCAAAGGCTTTTTCCGCATCAAAAGAAACGGCTGCCAAAGAGTAGGAAAGCTGAGGAGCCTTATTCAAGACATTGAAGAAAAGCCTAGAGTTGTCTGAAGTCAATCTACCTTTGACAAACCCACACTGTTCCTTACCAATGAGCTGGGGCAGAAGAGGGTCAAGTCTCAGGGCAAGCGTTTTAGCAAAGATTTTATAATCTACGTTTATCAAAGAAATAGGTTGATAATTCTTACAGAACGAGGGATCCTTGCCCTCTTTGGGAATTAGACATATGGTGGCTTCCTGAAAAGTACCACTCGCTCCACCCATCTCCTGAAAATGAAGAAAAAGTTGTAAAAGTTTAGGGAGGAGTAAATTAGAGAAATGTAAGTAAAATTCCACTGTAAACCCATCCGGCCCTGGAGTTTTACCTTTTTTTAAGAAAATTTAAAGCCTTAGAAATTTCCTCCAGTGATAAATCCGAATCAAGAGATGAGATGTTCAAGGCGTCTTGAGAGGGAGAGGGAACATCAGCGAGGTATGCATCAATAAGAGAGAAGGTAGGAGGGGACTCTGGGGTATACAGATGTTTAAAAAATCTTGTAAATTAATGCAAAATACCTTGATCTTTAAATAGGATGGATCCGTCTGACGAATGAATGTATTTAATGATGTTCTTTTCGTGATTTAAGATTTTTGGCTAAAAGGGACCCTGGCTTATTACGACCTCCATAATATCGAGCACTATTACGTAATAATATAGAGGAAGCCTTCTCCGTAGAGGACTTATTACATTCCAACTTAGCCCGGATAAGTTCTTGTAAGGAGGTGTCAGAGGAAGTAGTGTGATATTTGCTAAGAGAATGTTATGCTTTGTAAGAAGTTGTTTCTTTTTTCTGGACACATAATCAATAATAAAGCCACAAGCAGCTGCTTTAAAAGTGTCCCACAATAATTGGGAAGAGGTATCAGTCGACACATTCAATAAGAAGAATTCATTAGCAAAAGAAGTAAATACGAAGAAAAAACGGGATCTTTCAATAAAGAATTATTAAATCTCCACCTATTGGACTTGGGATGCGGAGGGAGCAATTCAAAATCAGTAACAACCAGAGCATGATCAGAGATAAGAATAGGTTCAAGAGACGAAGAAAAAAGGTTTTGAGACAAGGAACTAGATAGAAAAATATAATCCAAATGGGTAAATGACCCATGGGGGGGTGAAAAAAAAGAAAATTCTAATGCATTCGGGTTATATATGTAATGCTATGTTAAAAGATTTTTGTTGAGCGCACATATCACCCGAAGGTCTCAGAGCGCTAGCCTGTCACGGGGAACAGTGGAGGAGAAGAAGAGAGAGGCGTACAGAAGAGAAGAAAGAGCTCAGAATAGCCAGGTTTTGAGAGCCTTACGGAACTTTCTGTGATCAGTCTCGATACGTAGATGTTGGGGGAGTGAGTTCCAGAGGGTGGGGGCAAGATATGAAAAGGATCTCCCACCATTCCTGGCTGTACGGATCTTAAGTGGGATGAGAAGATGTTTATTAGCCGATCGAAGGGTTCTGGAAGGGTTGTACCTGATCAATTTATTGGCAAAATAGATCAGGCAATTGATCTTGAATGTTATACGCTTTCGGTTAGGGAGCCAGTGAAGAGCTCTCAGGCTGGGTGTCGAGGGGGAACGAGCTGGTAAATTTAATACCAGTCTGGCAGCTGTGTTTTGAAGGACCTAGAGTTTTGTTAGATGCTCTTCGTTGATGGAAGCCATAAGGGCATTACCGTAGTCTAGCCGGCTGATGATTAATCCTTGCACCAGCGGCATTCGAGATGACAGTGGAACCCATTTAAAGATCTTATGGAGGCTGCGCATTAGTCCATAACAAATGCTGGCCACGTGATTGACATGATCAGACATAGAGAGATGATTGTCGATCAGCACTCCTAGGTTGCGAACTGCCGATTTAGGTGAAGGACATATGCCGAGATTGGTAGGCCACCAGTCACTTGACCATAGGGTTTGTGCTTTGCCGAAGAGGATGATTTCGGTTTTACTGGCGTTAAGTTGCAGATGATTATTTTGCATCCAAGTGTGTATTTCGGACATACACTGCCTGAATCGAAGTTTGGTGTCGGTTGGGTCTGGTCCTAGCGTGATTAACAGCTGAGTATCGTCAGCGTACGATACTGTGTCAAAGCCGCGGGATTTAATCACGCTAGCCAAGGGTGCCACATACAGATTAAAGAGTGTGGGGCTCAAGATAGAGCCCTGGGGGACATCCTTGTCAATGGGTTGGCTGCTGGAGACGAAGTTACCCATGTGAACCTTCGAGGTTCAGTTCGTCAGGTAGCTCCTGAGCCAGTCCAATGCGGTGGCCACCCATCTCCCACAGACGATTAATAAGAGTGCTGTGGGAGATGGTGTCGAAGGCAGCCGACAGATCGAGAAGGACCAGAATGGCTGATTGTCTGGCGTCGAGGGAGAGTCTTATATTATCTACTATTTCCAGCAGAGTGGTTTCGGTGCTATGCGAGACCCGGAAACCGGATTGAGAAGGATCCAGTAGATTGTTGTTTTCCAGGTGGGTGCTGAGTTGTTTATTGATTAATGACTCTAAAACCTTCCCAAAGAAAGGGAGGATGGAAATGGGCCGATAGTTGTTAGGCTGCTTAGGATCCAAGGTGGGCTTCTTCAATATGGGTTTGACCATGGCCGCCTTCCACCTTGTGGGAACAGTTGCATGTGATAAGGATAGGTTGAGAAGCTTGGTGAGGCCTGGAAGGAGGGCAGGCCCGATTTTGGACAGAATGTGAGGGGAGACTGGGTCAGCAGGGGAGCCGGATTTGACCTTACAGAGGGCAGTTCTGACATCCTCTTGGGTGAATTCGGTGAATTCATTAAGGGGGTTGGAGATCGTGGGGTGATTGTTGGCCGACCCCTGGTGTTGTTGTTCAACAGGCTTGTTGGGGAAGAGACTGTGGATGATGTTAATTTTGTCCACGAAAAAGGAGGACAAGGAGTCCACCCACTCTTGAGATGTAGGCTGTTTAGGCTGGCCTAAGAGATCGGACTGGTGAATTCTTTTAGTATTTTATACATTTCTTTGTGGGAATTAAAGGCCTGATTAATTCTGTCGCCTAAATATGTTTTTTTGGCCATGGCTATATGGTCAAGATAGCGTCTGTGGATAGATTTGTTAGCCTGTCTGTCGTAGGCACTTTTTGAGTGCCTCCACTTGCGTTCTGCCTTTCTGGCGGCTAGCTTGTCAGATTTTGGATTGGCAGTGAACCAAGGTGATGATTTGTGGTGACATTTGACTTTTGTTACAGGAGTTATTTTGTCTAGAGCATGACTAATTGCTGCCTCGAAGGAATCAACTGCGGAGTCGGGGTTGACTGTGTTGGGCAGAGGGGGGGTGATGAAATGGGGAGAGAAAGTGGCTAGGTTGACTTTGTTCCATGGCCTACTCGGTGTTGGTTCTTTACGTGTGCTGTTTGGGGCGGAAGTTATCTGTAGGGAAAATTTTAATATAGTATGGTCCGACCAGAGAACAGGTATTGGGGACTCCACCTTGATGAGGGGCGAGTTGGTGAATAAGAGGTTGAGTGTGTGGCCTGCTAGGTGGGTGGGGCCGACTGAGAGTGTTGGTATGAATATCGGACAGAAACTCAGCATGATGGTTAAAATCTCCCAATAGAAGACATTTTTCTGCAGCCAAAACATGCGGCGCCATAGTCTCAATCAGATGATTGGTGAAGTGGGCTTTATTGCCTGGAGGGCGATAGAGTAAGGCACCTCTCCAGGACCCCAGGTATCTACAAAGTGTGTTTGTGAAATTGTAGTGAGGAATTGTTTATGGGAGACAAAATGGGCATTAGATTTCCGGTCCAAGAAAGGATCAGTAATCTGGTTACAGTCCCCACCTAAAATAAAAAATTCATCTTTATACTGGATACACTTTTTTGTAATATTAGGCCAGAATGAATAATCAGGTTGAGTAGGACCATAAACATTAAAAACAATTAGAAAAATACCATTAATGAGCAATTTAATCAACAACCACCTTCCCTCAGAATCAATCTCTTTAGATAAAACAGAACAATTCAACTTTTTATGACAGAGAATAACAACTCCATTCTTCTTAGTAAATGTAGGGGAGACTAAAGCTAATCCAACCCAATTGCGTTTAAGTTTAGTGGCTTCCGCTTCTGTAAGATGAGTTTCTTCCAAAAGGACTAGATCAGGGTTATAGGAAGCCAAGTGAGACAACATTTTCTGTCTCTTAATAGGGTTAACAAAACCTTTTACATTCCACGATATGACTCTGAATATGAAAACATTGAACATACATAGAACACCATATGAACATCAATAATGACTAAGCCAACCGTATGACATTTCAATTTGGAGGTTTCCGCTTCCGTAAGATGAATTACTTGAAGAAGGACCAATTCAGGGTTAAAGAAAACCAAATGAGAGAAGATTCTCTGGCGCTCTTAAAGGGATTAACTAAACCTTTCACCTTCCACAATATGACTCTGAATGTGAAGACGTTAACATTACATAGAAAACCATACAACCCTCAATAATGAAAAAAAGGGAAAGGAAAGGAAAAAAGAAATAGATGTGAAAAGGAAAATATACTGGAACATATACTAGAGGAAAGGAAAGAGGAAAAATAGAAGAGGAAAGGAAAAAAGGGACAAAAGATACAGCAAGAAGGGACAGTACATGTCAAACTGACGACTGTAATACGTACCGTTTAAAGGGAGAGCGAAGACAACAATAAGGAGTGGCGACAACAGATGAAGATGGCACAACCGACAAGGGAGAAAGGCATCACGCCAAGACACCAACATGACAAATAAGGAACGGGCAACAGAACTCCAAATAACCTGCAAAGGAATTGTAGAAGAAAATCAACTTGAAACAAGTGAGGAAACAAGCATCAAGAAGCAACCTGTAAGGGAAGCAATCATTAGTATAACTGAGAACAACAGTTACATAAAAGTCAAGTGAAAGAAGAAGGACCAGGAATTTCCATCGATGTTGTAGAGTGTGAGTGAATGAATTTCCTTAGGTCTACAGGATCCTCAAATGTAGACGTATTGTTCTGTAATGTCACTTTGAAGAGGCATGGATGAAAAAGACCATATCGTGCCCCATGGGCCCGTAGAGCAGGTCGTAATTCAAGGAAGTCATTCCGCCATTTAGCTGTTACTGTAGAAACATCTTGGGAGATAAACAAGTTAGCACCAGACCAGACGAGACACTTCTTAGACCTAGCTGCGTTTAACACTTTGAGAAGGTCTGTGAATTTCAAGAAGAGAAGAATCACTCCACAAGGTTTTGATGGGGCCGACGTAGAAGACAGGCGAGGACCCAGCCTGTGAGCACGCTGGATATTCAAGTTATTTGAAGGAGGAAGATCTAGAAGTTTTGGGAAGAAGGACGTGAAAAAAGTAACCGGATCATTCCCTTCAAGGCCCTCTGGAAGACCATATAGACGAAGATTATTGCGTCTGTTCCTGTTTTCGAGACCTTCAGCAGATTTTTTAAGCAGTAAGATATTTTTCTCCAACGTCGCGATTTTTACAGCAGCATCCTGGATATCACTGACACGTTGTTCCACCAAGGAAAGTCGAGAATCCATAGATGAGCACTTATTAATCGTCACTTGTAGGCGAGTGCTGGTCTCCTCAATAAATAGGCGCAAAGCGCGTATCTCCTCCAAGATAGTATCTAAAGATACAGGAGTATGAAGCTTAGGAGGAGAAGGCGGATCTTGCTTGAGGCGCTTATTAGCCGTAGGTACTGCTTGCCTCTTGGAAGTCGACAAAGGCAGAAGTACTGACCGAGAGGTAGAAGACTGAGCCATATCTGCTTCAGAGAGTGAACAGTCCATGGAGGGCACAGTAGACGAAGAGTCAGCCTTAGATACCTTAGAAGTGCTGCTTTTATTTGAATATAATAAGTTTTTACTTCTGCCCATAGATAACCTTGAAGGACGCAGTCGAAAAAAGAACGCAGACAGCAGTAAACATATGTTTCCCTCCACTGATCTCCCAAAGCCAGAAAGACAATCAGTCTGCCAGGTGCGTAAATCTCAGCAAACCAAGAAGCTCAGGACCGGTTAAGACAAGATATAACCAAAAGATGGAGAGAAAAAAAAGCGCCACAAACAGTCCAGTGCTGAGGAGATTCAAAATGCCCAAAAAAACAATATGGCGGGCGCAATATTGAAGCAGAGTTCAGGGGCCCAAAGTAAGTGAAAAAATCCCAAAAACAGGATAAGAAAATCCTCACTCAATG
The DNA here is from genome assembly GCA_963921515.1 of Calotriton arnoldi. Taxonomy (NCBI): domain Eukaryota; kingdom Metazoa; phylum Chordata; class Amphibia; order Caudata; family Salamandridae; genus Calotriton; species Calotriton arnoldi. Next base: position 1,333,318 of record CAWUFW010002895.1, read on the forward strand.
TTGGACATGTTCCGATGCAATTACTTGCCCAATTCCAGTTCTTTTAGGATCGCGGGAACTGCATATCAATCACTGCATTCCTGATGCGATACGGAGCTCTGAGATCAGTCGGCCATCTTAGGCGCCGCCGAGCACGCTCCCCCCAAAAGCAATTCTAACAATAGAATACGGGAAAGAGTTACGTGTAGTACTTAACTGGTGGCTGAACAGCAAGAAAAGAGGCTATTTCATTGTGACTGCTATATGTAGACTAAGTTCGTGGCTGATCTGAGGTTTCACTTCCACTCAACTTGTACTTTGTTCCTGGGGTTGGTGGGACGTGCGGTTCCTGCTTGCTATAATAAAAGTGGAAAGTTAACAAAGTATGATTTAAGCTTCCAGTTCTTTAATAAAAGGAATGTTTTCTCTTTCTACTCTAGAGCATATTATGGGAATTATTTGATGAATGTTATGGCCCATTTCTAAGTAATACCTCTCCAATGGTGAACTTGTGCACCTCATGTGTGCATTATTCTTATGATACATATCTCTTTACATTAATTTCCTGGTTTTTTTAACCAAAGTCTAACAGACCACATGACATTTTTTGATGGCATAAAGTATATTATCCAAATGTAATTTGTTTATCAAAATGAGGATGGTCTGTCACATCTGATTTTAGGATATTTAGGTCACGGAAGGTGCTGTGTTACCTTGTTTTTTAAAAGTTTTTGATTTTCCACCTGTCCTGTTGGCTAGGTTAGAGAGCAAATACTTTACTTAGATTTACCTTTAATAAGCAAATAACATCTTCTCAGAAAGTAGATGCTGTATTTCATCATTGTTCCTCAAAATATTCCAATGTTTAATTTGATCGATCTGATTTTGTGTGACTATATCAAATATTTGAACCAGACACTAATGTTAGCACAAGCACACGGTAACAACATGAATGACCAGAACACGAGCAGTGGCTGTTTGTGTCATTTTTTGCTAAAATATCGTGCCATATACTGGTTTTGCTTTTTGTAAAATTAAGCATAATTTCACTTAATTTATTTTCACAAAAAAACACATAATTATGCAAAAACAAATTAGGCGAGTTTCGTACCCTCCTTCATTGAACTATCCAAAAAGCATTACTAGATATTTAAAGTTCCCGTAGCTGTCATTCAAGCCTCAGTCGATTTGGTTCCTGCCAGAGAAGGACACCTATGAACGAAATTACCTGTGTTGCCGCAACACAAGTGGTGAAGTTTTTTTAGCACAAGCAAAACCCCATATTTCTTCTTTTATCCTTTTCCGTCGGAGAGAACTGCTTTCTCACATTCCCAATCTGCATGGGTTTTTAGGTAAAGTTTCTTCATGTATACCTTCCTTCTGTAGGTAAGCCACCGGTTGCCGAGGAGCATATGTGCTCAGTTTTGCAGTTCTTTTGTTGGCCATCAATGTTTAGAGTTAGATCAATGGAAGCCAAGGTAGTGGTGGGACTATTAACCAGTACAGAGAGTGACTCCTTACTCTTCACTTAACCAATTGTAAAAGGCTACTACTATATGAAAGAGACTATTAGTTATGGATTCCTCACCTTAGAATTACCCCCAGGGGTCAGACTGGATTCAGAGAATTTTTCTTCAGCAGTACCCCTGCGTGTCGGTAGGTGGCGTCGGTCGACTCCGCGTTCGTCGTTGGAGTCGTGGTCGCCGGGATACGCGATATCTACTTAGACGCCGCCCTCGCATGCTGATGTCAGTTCTTTCTTTTTCCACGCCAGCCAGCGCAGATCCGGAGAGAGCGGTACCTCGAGTCACTTTTTTACTCTCTTTTTGTGACTTTTGTCGACATCTTTTCGAGTCGTTCGACTCCTGGTGCACGTAGGGATGTCCCGTCCTCGAACTGGCTTCAAGGCTTGCGACTCCTGTCGCAAATTGATGTCAGTTACAGACCCGCACCTCGTGTGCCTTTGGTGTTTGGAGAGCGACAACAACCCAAAGTCGTGCTCCGACTGCCGGGCCATGAACCCGAAGTCTTTGCGGGAGCGGTCCCGAAAGCTTCTCGAGGCCCGGCAGTCCGCTCTGCACGGCTCGAGGTCCCAGTCGAGAGGGAGGTCGCAGGACCGGTCGCGTAGCTATCACCACCACTCATCGTCGAAGTCTTCGTCTTCGGGTAAGTCGAAGCACAAAAAGAAGGCGAAGAAGCATCGTCGCTCTTCGCGTTCTCCCCGGCCGTCGCGACGCGGGTTGCAGAAGGTAGTCGTCCGGCTCCGCCCGCGGAGCCTGTTGGGTCGACCCGGAACCTCCCTCCCTTTCCGGGAGCCGGGGCAACCCATGCCCAACTTTGTAGTTTTTACGAAGCCCTCCACTCGATCTTTGGGCAGCCCAACTCTGTTGGCGCGCCTTCGGGCCCCGCGAACTCGGCTGGGGGCTCTAGGCCTTCAATGCCGGTGGCTTTGGCGCCGCAGGGCTCCCAGGGATCCAGGCCTGGATCCGGATCAGCGCCGGTCAACCTCGTGATACCTTCTCCGGCGCTGAATCCAGTGGCGACACCTCCGCCCCCTCCAACGCCGGTTGTGTCCCCAGCCGCATCGACCCCAGCCTCCCCCTCGATGTGGACATAGAGCCAGACCGGCGTCAACCAACATCGGGACCGGCGCCGACCGGTACTTTTGTACCACTGTTCTCCCCTGGTGTTCCCTATTGCCCTGAGTGGCTACCAGAGGAGGGTGAGGAGGACTGGAAGGGGTCTGTTGACCCTCTGGCAGACCAGTTAGAAGAACCGGACTGGAGAGAGGAGTTAGGTGAGGCCAGTGGTCTGGACACCTCTCCAGACCTTGGCATGCTTTCTCCCCCTACCGTGGCTACGGAGGAGGGTGCACCATACGCAGTGGTGTTGCGTAGGGCGGCTGAGGCCTTAAACCTTGAGCTTCCTACGGTGGCGGTCAGGACTAACCTCCTGACCAAGGTGCTTCAACCGGCAGCGGACTCTTCGGAGCCCCTGCTGCCGTTCAATGAGGCCCTCACGGACATCCTTTTGGGCATTTGGTCCAAGCCCAACACAGGGGCTCCTGTGGATAGGATGATTGCCCGACGCCACCGCCTGGCCCCGGACGACTCCATTTTCGTTTCCCAACACCCCACCCCTGAGAGCTTGGTGGTCCAAGCCTCAACTTCCAAGGGCGCATTCCCTACCACTCCACCTGATAGGTAATCCAAGAAGCTGGACCACCTTGGGAAGAAAATGTTTTCTTCCTCCAGCTTAGGACTGTGGTCGGTGAACACCGCATGTCTCTTGGGCCGTTACTCCCACTCTGTGTGGGACACGGTCGCGCAGGTGCTGCCTCAGTGCCCGGAGGAGGCCTGGGCTGTGCTCTCTCGTGCAGTTGCCGAAGGGAGAGACGCAGCGAAGTTCGCCATACGTTGTGGGCCGGACACTGCCGACTCACTGGGCAGGATGATTTCAACGTTAGTAGCCCTGAGATGCTACGCCTGGCTGAGGTCCACTGGCATATCGGGTGTTGTCCAAGCTATGCTTTTGGACATGCCCTTTGATGGCCGTCACTTGTTTGGCGACAAAGCAGACAACGCGCTTGAGCGCGTTAAGGACTCCAGGGCTACGGCCAGGTCCTTGGGCCTCGCTTTCACCTCTCGCCCCACCCAGTCTGCTTTTCGCCCCTTTTGTGTCTATGAAAGGGGTGCCCCACCACGTTCTGCCCAGAGCCACAGGCCTGCGCAAGCCGTCCAGCCTCTGTGCGGCCGGGGACGTGGGACCCACCGTTGTGGGTCTGGGGGCCGGAGGGCGGGCCAGTCCACCAGTGCCCCCTCTGCAGCAGCCTCCAAGCCCTCCTAGTCCGACCTTTCAGGGCCACCATTCGCCAGTGGGCGGCAGGATCCGCCATCACCTCCCCCACTGGCTCAACATCACGTCGGACAGGTGGGTTTTGCAGATAGTCCGAAGGGGCTACCCCCTTCCCTTCGAGACTACCCCTCCATCCATGCCACCTCAATTCCATCGCATGTCGGAGGATCACTTGGTCCTTCTCCGTCAGCAAGTTATGACACTCTTGGCCAAGGGAGCCATCGAGCGAGCTCCTGCCCCAGAAGTAGGTAGTTGATGTTATTCCACTACTTTCTGGTGCCCAAGAAGGACAAGGGCCTGCGTCCTATCTTGGATCTCAGGAACGTCAACCGCTTCCTCCGGTAGGAGAAGTTCAAAATGTTGACACTGGCTCAGGTCCTGTCTGCTCTCGACCCTGGAGACTGGATGGTAGCGTTGGACTTGCAGGATGTTTATTTTCACATCCCCGTCCTGCCGGCCCATCGGCGTTACCTGCGGTTCACGGTAGGCCACGAGCACTTTCAATTTACTGTGCTCGCCTTTGGCCTTACCAGCGCCCCTCGGGTGTTCACGAAGGTGATGGCAGTGGTCGCAGCTCATCTGCACAGATAAGGGGTTCCAGTCTTCCCCTATCTCGACGACTGGCTGTTGAAGGCGGGCTCGCCCCAGGCTGTCGTCTCCCACCTCCAGACTACGGCCGACCTCCTGCATTCGCTGGGGTTCACCATCAATGTGCCGAAGTCACACCTGATTCCCTCTCAGAAGCTCCTTTTCATCGGAGCAGTTCTGGACACAGCGCAGTTTCGGGCTTATCCTCCCGAGCAGCGAGTCCGGGATATTCGGGGTATGATTCCGATCTTTCAGCCTCTATCCCGGGTTTCGGTCAGACTGACCCTGAGGCTACTGGGCCTCATGGCCTCCTGCATCCTGCTGGTGGGCTATGCCAGGTGGCATATACGGGCTCTGCAGTGGGACCTGAAGTTCCAGTGGGCACAGCATCAGGGGAATCTTTCCTATTGCGTCCAGATCTCGGAGTATGGGAACGTGTAATATTTTACGTTAGCATAAGCGACAGCCATTTTGGCTGTGGTGTCCATTTTGTTTCCTTCGTAATTCTTCCGTCCTCTGCTGCTCGTCTTTTTACTCTGCTTGTGTTATCTATTTTAGTTGACCTCCTGACATGGCTAAGCAATGTACGTGCTGGGGGTTTGTAGCTGCCAGTGCACCTGGTCTCAGATGTTAACTGTTGGCCATTTACTGCTGCCATAAGCATTCCTGCTCCCCCTCCCACTTTGCTGACCATGTAGTCATTCATCTGCCCTTGTTTGCTGATAGCTATTTCCAAACTTGTTCTTTCCATTTCTGTTCACATGCTTACATTGCAACAAAATGGTATAAAAGGGAGGATGGTTTGTGAATTCAGTGTGCCTCCTCCTGCAACACTTGAGAGTGTTGTGTGGACGTGGTCCCACTCATGAGTGATTAATAAACTTGTTATTTTATTTCAACTCCAGTGCCGATCTCTTTTTGTTAGTCTTTGGACCCGTGGACAAGAGGGTGATCCTGCACCAGTGTACTCACTTTTGGGTACATTTCCACAGTTGGCGCCCAACGTGGGGCCCCATCAGAGATGCGGCCGTCCAAAGGAGTGGTCTTGACGGAGGATTGAAATATTACTGAGGATGCGCACTGCATGAGGAGACCCTTGTCTTTGCAGGCCAACGTGACTTTTCCGGTTTTCCCGATTTGACCCTCCGGGTGGTGACCGGTCTCGACTGGGGTTTTCTTTGGCGTCATTTTGCAGTGACCATTAGGTTGACCAGAGATCAGCCAGTGGGAGTTTGAGACTTCTGTTTAGTAAGGTCGCTGAAGCGGCACTCTTGATTTGTTTGGCTTGGTTTTTGGTTTGGTTTTTGGAATTCATTCTTTGCAAAGATTGAAGGCAGGTAATGTGGAGATTTTTCTCCTTTTGGAATATTTGTTGAGAGTAGTAATATTTTACATATACTTGGAAAAACATGCCTGTTCTCAGCACACTCCGTAAGTGGTGTTGCTGCTCTTGTGGTACCAAGATTAGTTTGGAACAAAGTCAGCCGGCTCCTCCAGAAGGGACGCCCAATAGAGACATGTATGTCAAATATGGTATTTCTCCCATAATGTACGGTTCATTGTGGAACAAATACACAAAGAAAGAGTCCGATTTGCAATGGCCAGTGAATGGGTCATTCGATTCTAAAAGGTTCAATATGTAGAGCAGTGTTTATTTAAAAGAAAAAGTAGACAGGATATGTTTGATTGTGTGTGTATGTGGGAAAAAGAAGTGCGAGAGAGAGCGAAGAGAGCAGAAGCTATAGCAGAAAAAGAACAGCGGAAAACGATATATCAAAAAGCGTTTGAATTAAAAAATAAAGAAATGAAGGAAAAAATAGAAAAAGAAGATAGAGAACGTCGATTAGAGGTAAATGGCCGGTACCCTATTAGGCGCCCTATCTATCCCATACTTAATAAACCCCAGGATGATTGAATCCTATTAGAACGACCCCCACCCCGTATAAATTTCCCGGTCCAAGTGCCCCTGAGATGGATGCCTCTGACGAGGAGGTCTCTTCCTCAGAGGATAAAGATAAAGACAAGCAAGCTGGGCGACAGACTCGCTCTACTTTGACTAAAGCAGAAAAAGATACATTAAAAACCGCTGATAGAGAGGAAGCTCGTCGGCATAACACTGCATCGATCCTCATAAATAAGGTTCAACCTTGGAAAGATATAGACCAGTTATATTTCGTAGAAAAGTTCTGTTGGGAGGTAATATATGGTTGGCGGCATATTTCTTACGAAACAGAACCAGCTGATTTAAACGTTGATTATAAGCGGTTGGTAGATGGGACTTACCTTTTTTCAGATATACCTGATACAATTAGGCAAATAGTTAAATTACGAAATGAAACATTACGTTTACAAAAGGAACAAGAATTAGCTAGAAAGAGTAAAGTCGCAGAAACAGCTCAATCACAGGCAGAGACAACAGATGTTCTGACGGAAGGAGACAATTCCGGCAGTAATAAAGTTACTATGAAACCAATGCGTGAAGCTGCACCTTTGTATGTTCCCCCAAAGGGTGCGGGAACAAATGATGATAAAACTTCAGATGATGCAAAGGGATATTTTATATATAATTGGGTTTACACTCCTTGGAGCAGAGCAGATGTTATGGCTCTTAAGGCTGCCTTACCTGACCCCGGAAAAATCCCGCCGCCTTTTATGAGGAGGTGGAAGGAGCCATCAGCTCCTGCACTATGACCTTGCCAGATATTGATATGTTCTTTGGGCTTATACTGCCCCCTGATATGTGGAGAACAATACGTAAAATAGATGACAATGTGGCATATGGTGATACCCGGGAACATTTAGAAGAAATAGATGCGGAAAGGGAGCCTGCGCAGAAACCTCAGAAGGAGATATTAGATCTTCCTAAAGCTATTGTGACTAAGTTGAAGACTCTCATACCCCCTAAGAAAATAGATTGGACTACGTTAGCGTCCTGTAAACAGAAAAAGGATGAGTTAGTTTCTGATTTCTTTTCAAGATTTGAGGAGACATTCCATGATTTTAGTGGTCAGTCATTGGCCGATGATACGGGTAAGCATTTGTTCGTTGACAAATTTGTCGCTAATATGTTACCAGAAATAGCTAGTCGCTTAAAGGCCAGCGAGAGTTCTTGGACCACGTCTTCCCCAGTTTCCCTTTTGACTATGGCTCAATATTATGAGCGACAGGAACAGGAAGTGAAAGGCAGGAAGGATAAGAAGGTTAAAGAATTAAAGACAAAAGTTATGTTGGCTCAAGTATATGGTCCACCATTTAGGGGAGGTGGAAGAGGCGGACGTGCAATGTATACACCTGGAGTGCCTCCTCTCTCTCAAGCAAACTTGTCCCCTGATCAGTGTGCTTATTGTAAAGAGACTGGGCATTGGCGTTCTGAGTGCCCCCTTTTGCAAGGTCAGCAATACCAGCGGGGAAGGGGAAGTATGCGGGGACGCCCAGGGAATTCAGGAAACAGGGGAGGTACAGAAGCTCGTCCCAGGTTTGAGGCAGTTGAACAAGGACCAAATTACTCTAATACTTTTGATAGACGAAATCAATACCAAATGTCTGATTATTCTGCTGATGCACTTGCAGATTCCGATTACGCATAGGGATGCCCAGGATGGGGTAAGGAACCAGTTGAGGTGCCAGTAGATCAAATAGGTCCTTATGTTGACGCAAATGTCTTGGGATCTACTGATCGGTTTCTGGGTGATACAGGGGCTACCCGATGTGCTCTGTCTAAAAGATTGGTTCCTAGGGCTCCCCTGTCTGGCACAACGATAACATCGATAGGATTCGATGGGACACCTACACCTAGCCCACTTTCACAGCCACTTGAATTCGGACTTGACAAATTCACTGCAGCATGTCCATTTTTGCTTTCCCCTAACACGCCGGACAACATTGTGGGTATCGATATGCTTAAATATTTTCGTGCTACAATACGTTTTTCTCCGGACGGTGTGCGTGTTATTTTGAATGACAGTTATCCACTGGTTGAGAGATCTTGTCTTATCAATGAGGATGTCGCTCTGGCGTCCTTACCTAGTACTTTGTGGGCTAGATCAGATACTGATGTGGGTCAAATGGTTATTCCACCTGTACATATCCAAGTAAAGGAGGGTGTTTCATTGCCTCGACTGCCCCAATACAAAATATCCCGAGAAGGTGAAGAAGCATTAGCACACATTGTTCAGGATTTGATTAAAGTAGGGGTAGTGGAAGAAGTCCCCTATAATACTTGCAATAGTCCTATCCTTCCTATCTTGAAAAAGATACTGACACTAAAATCTACAGATTCATTATTGATTTGCGAGAGGTTAATAAAATTGTAGTGCCCCAATATCCGGTAGTTTCTGATATTACAACACTTCTCACTATGGTCCCTCCCACTGCCACTACATTTTCGGTGATCGATTTGAAGAATGCCTTCTTCTCAATACCCATTCATCCTGAAAGCCGTTATCTGTTTGGGTTCACTCTAAAAAATAGATCCTTCCAGTTCTGCAGAGCTCCACAGGGCTATACAGAGAGTCCTAGCATTTACAGTCAGGCATTAAAAAGACAGCTTGATTCCTTTCCTGTACCAAAAGGAGTGGCCCTTATTCAATACGTCGACGACATCTTGTTAGCTGCAGATACCCCTGAGCAGTGCGAAGAAGGAACACTGTTATTGTTATCGTTTCTTGCCTCTCATAATCACAAAGTCTCGCGAAAGAAATTGCAATATTGTAGACAGCAGGTTACCTATTTAGCTCACCTCCTGTCTAAGGAGGGACGTGCGCTCACACCAGATCGCATTCAGACCATTTTAGATACTCCTGTGCCCCGTACTCAGAAGGATGTCTGTGCACTGATTGGCCTCACTTCTATTTGTAGGCAGTGGATCCCCAGTTTTACGCACATTATTAAACCTTTGTTGGCCCTTTTGACTAAAGACACTCCGATGCCCCTCCCATGGACTGCTGAATGTCAGAGTGCCTTCCAACAGTTACGCCAAGCTCTTTGCTCTGCACCAGTATTAGGAACCCCAGACTACACTAAGACTTTCACACTCTATGTACACGAGAGGGAAGGTTGTGCCCTCTCGGTTTTAACACACGGTGATAAACAACGTCCTTGTGCATATTTCTCAGCTGTCCTTGATCCAGTCGCTCGCGCGCTGCCTGGATGTTTCCGAGCGGTGGCAGCAACGGCTGTATCTATACGTCAGAGTGAAGGAATAGTTTTGTCACACAAACTGCTTGTGTTAGTACCCCATTCAGTCGATGCTTTGCTAAATCAAACGACAACACAGCATTTGACTAGTGCTCGCTTGACAGGATATGAATTGACACTTTTGGCCCCTCATATCACATTGAAAAGATGTGTGACCTTAAACCCTGCTACACTATTGCCATTTCCATCTACTCAGCCACAGTCACAAGAGTCACATGATTATATATTCCTCACTGAAGAGCAAACAAAGGGTCGCGTTGACCTACAAGATACACCTCTCTCTAGTGTTGATGGGGAGTTATGGGTTGATGGCTCATGTTTAAAGTTACCTGATGGCACTACATCTGCTGCCTATGCTATTATGACACTTCAGACAGTAGTTGAGACAGCTCGCATCCCACAGAAGTCGGCCCAAGCGGCCGAACTGATTGCACTGATGAGAGCATGTGAGCTTAGTACAGACTTACTGGTTAACATTTTTACCGACAGCCAGTATGCTTTTGGGGTGGCACACAATTTTGGTCGCCTATGGAAAGAAAGGGGCTTCCTCACCTCACATGGGACACAGATAGTGCATGGATAATTAGTGCATAATCTTCTTACTGCCCTAACCTAGCCTAAGAAAGTGGCAATTGTTAAGTGTAGTGCACATAAGAAAGTGACTGATAAAATAGGAGCAGGCAATGCCTTTGCGGATCACACAGCCCGTGAGACCTCAATGCAGCGAAGTACAACATCCATGTATGTGGTGAAGTCACAAGCTGAACGTTGGCATGATGCCAGGAAAGAGGTGCTGGATATGCAACAATCTGCCTCCGCTGACGAACTAGACCAATGGTCTAAGGAGGGAACACTGGATGATGAGGGCTGCTGGAGGAATAAAGATATGACTAAATGGAAGTTACCCACAGCCTACTTATACCCTTTGATTCACATGGCACATGGGCCAGCACATGTTGGTGCATCCTCAATGGCAAAACAACTTATGCAAGTTTGGGATCATCCTGATATTGCCGGCACTGCTAAAAAGATAGTCCAGAGCCCAGAGCAAGTTCTCCTGGCTACCAGAACTGCAGTGCGAGTAGCCAACCGGAAAAACTGGGTGCATGCCACCCATTGTCGAAAGGTTCCGCATGCCCTCGTGAGCCCAGCTGTGCTGACAGATCAACGCGACATCTTGGTCACCGAGAAAGGACGAGCTGCGTCACCTGAAGGACCTGAGGAAGTCTTCCCAGACCACACGATCCCTGGTACATCTAGATATCTGCTTCGATCCAGGAAGAAAGACACTTCATCGCAGAAAGAGACTGTTTGAGCCACTGTCCTGGGTGGTTAAAGACTGACTACAAAGGGGGGTAGCCTTTTAGTGACTACTCGTCTCAATGTTAGTGAAGAAACCAACGCCTGCCCAGGACCTTAGGGCACCATCGGTTTTGTTGATTGCCGATGAGATGAACATGCCTGAGGAGAAGAAATCTAATGCTGCAAAAATCTGTAACAAATGCACAATGTTCGTTATTGGACTAACTTTGACTGCTGTCATCATTGCTGTGATAATGTGGGTTGTGGAGGAAGTAACTCCGGCTCGAAACTTACTGACTGCTACTACTCCTGTCCCCACAGAACATTATTATTTCACTCTTCCCTATCATGAAAAGAAGCATCGAATGTCATATCTTAATAACACTTTCATACAAATGTTGCATCATACTCATAATGCTACGAACACTACTAACTGCTGGGTATGTGGAATGATGCCAGCTCATCAGAAGAAGGGAGGAACGCCTTTCATTCCCTTGCCATTCTCGTGTAATGGCTCCTGTAGAGCCTGGTTCGCACTGTTGTGGGCCTCTGAAATCAGTAATATTACTCTAGCTGATGTAGGAGGACTTAACGCGCAGCTGAATAAGGTTTGTTACCCTGATGAGGAAGGGGACCCACAAGCCAAAGGAACTGTATGGGAAATGGAGGAGTATCGCAAAGGAGATTCCTCCACAAGCTATGTTTTCCCCAACACTCGAACGGCCAAGGGTAACGGGCCTCCTGCTATCGCTGTTACTAGAGCCCGAGCAAATCTTTGTGTGAGCAGTGTTGGCAGTATTCCAGTGGGAAAAAGTGACTGTACTGCAGTATTGAACATTACTGGAACGAACAATAGCAGTTTTCTATCCTCACATAACACTTATTTCATTTGTGGAAGTGAAGGTTACTATCATCTATCAATTGGATGGTCTGGAATATGCTGTGTGTCCTTCTTGCTTCCTCCTGTGTTCTTAGCACCTGCATCTTATCATAAAGATCAAAAACTGTTTAATGACATTTCCTTGAACCGATTCAAAAGAACTATAAATAATGATGAAGTGGATCAAACTGACACTGCATTACAGCAATATGTTGACTTTAATTTGGGACACTTTTTCTTTGTTGGTGCAGCTTTAAATAGCAGGAAAATCAGACGCTTGACCCGTGTAGTAGAGGCTGTGACTAATCAAACAGCAATGGCTCTTGGAAATATTACAGACGAACTCAAAATTACGAGAATTGTGACTTTGCAAAATAGAATGGTGCTAGATGTTATCCTAGCTGATCATGGTGGAGCATGTCGCATTATCGGTAGTAGTTGCTGCGTGTTCATACCTGACCACACCCCTTCTGTTTATGATGCTATTTCCAAAATGCATAAAATAGCCACTGAGATACATCAAGACTCAGGAACATGGACTTGGGCTGGATGGTTCTGGAACATATTTTCTGTATGGGGTCTGAAAATATTGTCGGCCTTGTTCATAATTATTGCAATTCTCTTCTCTTGTTGTTTGTGTATTCAATGTGGGCCAATGCTCTGTTCCCTCTGTATTCCCACTTGTACTACTTGTTTACCATCTAAAACGAATGTCCAAAATGTAAATGCCCATTCAGCAACGGAACGAGAAATCTGTGATATGATGCTAATTGACATCCATGATATTTATCGTACCCCTTTTAAAGCATAAGAAAATGTCTTAGCTTATGCTAAAAAGGTCATCTGTGGGAACGAGTAATATTTTACGTTTGCATAAGCGGCAGCCATTTTGGCTGTGGTGTCCATTTCATTTCCTTCGTAATACTTCCATCCTCTGCTGCGCGTCTTTTTACTCTGCTTGTGTTATCTATTTTAGTTGACCTCCTGACATGGCTAAGCAATGTACGCGCTGGGGGTTTGTAGCTGCCAGTGCACCTGGTCTCAGATGTTAACTGTTGGCCATTTACTGCTGCCATAAGCATTCCTGCTCCCCCTCCCACTTTGCTGACCACATAGTCATTCATCTGCCCTTGTTTGCTGATAGCTATTTCCAAACTTGTTCTTTCCATTTCTGTTCACATGCTTACATTGCAACAAAGTGGTATAAAAGGGACGATGGTTTGTGAATTCAGTGTGCCTCCTCCTGCAACACTTGAGAGTGTTGTGTGGACGTGGTCCCACTCATGAGTGATTAATAAACTTGTTATTTTATTTCAACTCCAGTGCCGATCTATTTTTGTTAGTCTTTGGACCCGTGGACAAGAGGGTGATCCTGCACCAGTGTACTCACTTTTGGGTACATTTCCACAGGAGGGCACTGCACACCAATTACAGTGGTGGCTAATGATCCAGGATTGGGTCAACGGCAGGTCCCTCTCCCTTCCCCAACCAGAGTTCACAGTGGTGACAGATGCATCACTTCTGGGGTGGGGCGGCCACATGGGGGAGACGGAGATCAGAGGCCTCTGGTCTCCGGCGGAGTCCGGGCTCCACATCAACCTTCTGGAGCTTCGGGCGATCCGTCTTTCACTGAAGGCATTCCTTCCTTCTGTCAAAGGGAGAGTAGTGTAGGTGTTCACGGACAACACAACCACCATGTGGTACTGCAACAAACAGGGCAGGGTGGGGTCGTGGACCCTATGTCAGGAGGCACTTTGTCTCTGGAAGTGGCTGGAACATCAGGGCATATCCCTGGTGGTTCAACACATGGCAGGTTCTCTGAAGGCCAGGGAGGACAAACTCAGCCGCCGGTGCATGATGGATCACGAATGACGTCTTCACTCGGAGGTGGTGCAAGGTCTCTTTCAGCAGTGGGGAGAGCCTTGGTTAGATGTATTCGCCATCGAAGAGAAAGCGCAGTGTCAGCAGTTCTGCGCGTTGGAATTTCCAAGGCGGCACTCGCTAGACGACGCTTTTCGTCGCAAGTGGAGTTGCAGTCTTCTATACGCCTTTCCGCCTATACCACTTCTGCCCAGAGTGCTAAAGAAGATCAAGTGCGACCGGGCCCAAGTCATTCTTGTGGCCCCGGACTGGGCACGAAGAGTCTGGTATCCCGAGCTTCTGCACATGGCCATCGATCCTCCGATCAGACTGCCTCTTCGGGAGGATCTTCTGTTGCAGCAGCAGGAGACGGTCCTCCACCCGAACCTGTCCAGCCTCCACCTCCTTGCGTGGAGATTGAGTGGCGACAGTTGACAGCTTTCAACCTTCCTCCCGAAGTCTGTAACGTTATCTTGGCAGCCAGGCCTCCCTCCACCAAAACGGTATACGACTGTAGATGGAACAAATTTGTGGCATGGTGCGCAGCAAAGGCTGTGGATCCCCTTTCTGCACCCCTTTCAGAGGTTCTCCTCTTCATTCTTTCTTTGGCCCAGCAGGGCTCTGCTCTGGGCACTCTCATAGGCTATCTTTCGGCCATTTCGGCCTTTCTTCGGCTTCCTGACCAGCCTTCTCTTTTCAAGTCCCCTATTGTAAATCGCTTCCTTAAGGGCATTACTCACTTGTTTCCTCCCATTCCTTTCGTAATGCCCCAGTGAGACTTGAACCTGGTTCTGACCTATCTTATGTGTGCTCCTTTCGAGCCGCTACATAACTGTCCTCTCAGACTCCTAACACTTAAAACTGCCTTTTTGGTTGCCATCACCTCTGCTTGCAGGGTAAGTGAGCTTCAGACTCTTTCTTCCAAACCTCCTTTCCTCGCTGTTCATTCGGACAAGGCCTTCTTTCCTTCCCAAAGTGGTTACCTCTTTCCACATAGGACAGACCATCACTTTGCCCACCTTCTTCCCGCATCCTTCTAATGAGGAAGAGAGGCTCCACCGTCTGTATCCAAAACGTGCGCTTTCGTTCTATCTGGATCGCACAAAGCAATTGCGGGTGGATGACCAGCTCTTTGTTGGCTATGTGGGCGCCAAGAAAGGTTGGGCCGGGCAAAAACGGGCCATCTCTCGATGGGTCGTTCTTTGCATCAAAATCTGCTATTCCTTAGCGAAAAAGGAACCTCCAGTGGGGTTGCGTGCCCATTCCACCAGGGGGACGGCAGCCACTACTGCTTTGGGACCTGTAGTTCCCCTTCATGATATCTGCCAGGCAGCTACGTGGGCTTCATTGCACACGTTTACTAAACACTACTGCCTGGACAGCCAAGACCGGAGGGACGGCTTCTTTGGCCATTCAGTTCTCCAGGACTTTCTGGTGTGAACTTAGTTCACAGACCCACCTCCGGGGTTGGCATTGCTGGGGTATCTATTCTAAGGTGAGGAATCCATAACTAATAGTCTCTTTCAGATGAACAAGTTACTTACCTTCGGTAACTATATATCTGCAAGAGACATATATTAGTTATGGATTCCTCACCACCCCACCCATCCTCCCTGTTCTGCGAACTGACTTCTAGGGTAAGGAACTCCCTTTCAGTGCCCTAGTTTTGTGCACCAGTGGTCAGTGTCTTGCATGGCTCTGCACTTCTGGCGTGGAATGTTGTGTAAAGAACTGACATCAGCGCATCGTCATCCCGGCGACCACGACACCAACGACGAACGCGGAGTCGACCGATGCCACCTACCGACGCGCAGGGGTACTGCTGAAGAAAAATTCTCCGGATCCAGTCTGACGCCTGGGGGTAATTCTAAGGTGAGGAATCCATAACTAATATATGTCTCTTACAGATATATCGTTACCGAAGTTAAGTAACTTGTTTATCGCAGATTCTGTGTACAAGCTGTCTCTAAATATATTTGCTGAAACTGCCCAATATATTGAATTAAGTCTCAATACCCCTGGTTCAGGATTAATAACCCACCACAACCAATCTGCATTGTCTGTCTTTTTCAATCAATCAAGGCTCTAAACTGGATGACAAACATGGTGCAATCTGATAATCTGTCAAATATACATAGAGTGGGCTTTGGCTCCATTTTTGACGTATTTCCCTCCCACCTCATGCTACTACCTGTTTGTTGTATCACACTGACTTTTATGGAGTGTTTGCACTGCAGTGCATGAGGGACTAACTTACATCTCAAAAGCACACTGTATCATCCCATATAAATTTTTTATCGTATGCATTGTATACAGAAAACAACCTTTTTTTGCTTTGTTTTCACTTCAGCAAGCTTTTTAAAATGTTTTATTTGGCAATCACACATGAGTCATACATACATGTATGTACATATATATTTCAGAAACAATCACATAGGTATAAGGGTGCACTATCTAGCTGCTTAAAACAAAACAAGCATTGAAAAAGCCAATAGGGCTGACTTTATTAGAGTAATATAGAGACACAGGCATGCACAAGTGCACTTCACATGTATTATCACATTAAAACTTGACCTGCTGGTTTTGCCAATGTTTGTTTAACAACTGGTTTGTTAAACAAATGGTTTGTTGAACATTGTGCAAAGGGTTAACGTGATAGATTTTTTTTATTTTAGAAATACCTTCACATCGAGGTCAAATAACGGGTAAAAACAGAGATCTCTTCGCAAAAGAGTTCGAATGTTCTCAGATAAGAAGCCATGTATCCAGAGACTCCCTCTGAAGGAGGCCAAGGCACTTAGGATGTGCAGGACCCATTGCCATTCTTAGCTTCACCTGCATGCTAAGATGCCACCCTTCAGTCCCCATATCCAGATACCGGTGGTTCACTTTTGTATGCAGCAAATTCAGTTTGAAGTCTGCCACTGATATATTCACAAAGGTCCTTGCTCCTCTGATTGACAATATGGGAGGATAGACAACCAGGCAGGCAGCACTGAGAGAGAGGGTGTTGGGAGAAAGGAAGACAGAAAGGGACTAGAAGAGAAAATCTAACAGTGGAGAGAGGGAAGGTGCAGGAAGTGTGTGCTGTGAAAGGGTATTGACATCTTTGAGGGGGCAGGTGAAGCTAGCAAGATGCTAAGTAGAGCAGACTGGCGTTAGAAACTGTCGTGCAACACATGATTGATATCCTAAGAGGATGGGGGAGAGTTATAGCCTAGAAGGAGGGCATCATTGAAGGCATAAGAGTCCCTTTGAAACTCCACGGCAAGTTAATGAAGGAGGCACACTCACTAACCTCCCTTTGGACGAGATCAGAAACACTTGTGGAAGAGATTCTTGGCAGCAAAGGGGGCTCCTTATAATGTAAGGAGCACGTAGAAGCGGGACCAGGCCTTCAAGTTCCCTTCTATTTCATTGTTTATCTGCAGCGGGATTAGCCCTGTTTGACTTTTCAAGAATCATTGCTTTGCTACGAACATGTCTTCCTCGCTTCGGTGCCAAAAATGTGTTGCTGTTCCAAAATGAGACTTGACTTTTGTGCAGCCTCCCAGATCTGGTGTAATGTTGTGTCTGGTGCAAGGGCTGGAGATAAGACCCGGCCTAACACATCTCCGAAGGGAAATAAGCGCAGATGAGGATGAACAAGAGGAAGGCGAGGCCAGTGTTCTGAGCTGGGTTTCGTTTCTTTTAGTTTTATATTTTTTTTCATTTTGACAAAAGAAAAGAACAAAAGCCAATAAATGAAAAATGGATAGCAGATATAAACCACTGACAACTTTGGGGTAAGACGAGGGTACGGATCTGGCTATCTTGAACATAGGGTGGTCAATGGGGTTGTCCGAGGAGGCCAACCATGAGTCCGCTGCTCACCGTAGGCTCTCTGCTGCTGAGGAGAGCTGGGGCCTGTGTAGCATCTGTCACACCCTGTGTCCCAACGCGGGGGTTAATTGCCGCTGGTGTCCTAGGTCCTGTCCTAACTGGATCTGCAAAGTGAGTCACTACAGCCCCTTCCACACCTAACTCTCAGGGTAGCAAGGGCGAGCTGTTGCAGGCTTTTTTCAGGGAAATAGTGTGGGGTGGCCAACCTCAGTGCTCAATAATCAACCTTCAGACACAATAATGTCAATGTTCAGCGCAGTCATTTAAGAAAAAGGAAGTACTTTTTATTCACATCAGTAATACTACACAATACAGGGCCCTGGCCTGGTTATGATTCTTCCTTGTGGCTCTAGACCTGAAGTGTTCTCTGAACCGAATTCACCTTCGGGTAACCCTTTGCTAGCTGGGCCCATCTAGAAGTCAGGTAAAAGCATGAATCAGGCTTAGGTACTGCATCAATTTCGTTCCCACAAGTCCAATGCTAATTTAGTTCATAGTTCGTTTCAGTTCCTACCCCTGGTATGTGATAGTCCTTTCTTTGCTTCTCCGGAGTGGAGGGGGGGAGGCATGGGACACAAAGAGAGTCCCAGGGTCCCCCGGGTGAAATAGGCGAGGGCCACTTCTTTGGTTCCGGCTTAGTCCCTCAGCAAAGCGGCCTTTATGCCTAAATATGGGAACATACCTGGCTGCTGTGGGTTATTCGGACAGAGGGTAGGTTGTTGACTGGCAGCAGGACCCAAGGAGGCAGCAACTGAGGCGGTTGCCAACCCTTGACAAATGTGTGACCAAAAGGTGACACCCTCTCCTCTTCCTGGGCTTAGTACAAGTAGTGTAAACTATTGATAGAATCCAATGTGAAAAAACATTGGCATTAGTAGTGGTATCCTCCTCGGTAGGAGTGCAGGTTTTACACATAGGTATTTCCTATTATTAACTATAGTATTTTTTTTCCAACCATTTTTATTAGAGTTTTGACATTGACAACATAGTATGCAGGCCAGCACACGCTAGTCGATGAACAAATCAATGCGAGTAGTAATCCCACCTTAGCCCTTATGTTCAAGTGATATATTTCTGAGATAATCAGGAGATACAGGTTCCTCAGAGTCATCAAACATATAGACAATGCAAACAATAAGGCAAATTAGCAGCAGATGTACAGAGAACATCGCTAGGCAGGGGAACTTTCCCTCCTATCCTGTAGCTTATGAGACCTTTGCCGCACCCACCCTGTTGTGGTAAATCCTATGATTTGGTATTTGGAAGACATTCCGCAATCTCTGTGCGATTTCCGCTCCTCCCCCCTCTGACTGTCTGAGAGTGGTTAGGGAGGTCACAACTTATGAAGAGGACGCGCTATATTTGCATATGGCTTGGTCTGAACTGGGGTGGCGAAGTAAGCTAAAGAACGATTATGGATTCAACCCAGATCTGTGACTGGGGGTGAGTGTCTGAAAAGTTTCAGCGCTCCATCCATCGTCTACTTGTGTTTCCTTTGTTCATCCTAAGTTGGCAGGGTATGCCCTTACATGGGTCCCTTGCTCACTTTGCCACTGGATTCAAGCTAGCCCAGCTGATGAGGGGTGTTACCCCGAAATCAGTTCCAGGATGCTTGTTTCCGGTCCAGGGAAGACCTGGCTTGGCAGTTTGGGCTGGACTGTTCCCATGAGGAACAGGGTCAAGACTGATTTGCATATGGCTTGTTCTGATCTGGGGTGGTGAAGTGAGCTAAAGAACGATGATGGATTCAACCCAGATCTGTGACTTGGGGTGAGTGTCTGAAAAGTTTCAGCACTCCGTCCATTATCTCCTTGTTTTTGCTTTGTCCGCCCTAAGTTGGCGGGGGATGCCCGGACGTGGGTCCCTTGCTCACTTTGCCACTGGATTCAAGCTAGCCTGGCTGATGAGGAGTGTTACCCCGAAACCGGTCCCAGAATGATTGTTTTCGGTCTCCCTTGCTCATTTTGTCACTGGATTCTAACTAGCCTGGTTGATATGGGGTGTTACCCCAAAACCGGTCCCAGGGTGTTTGTTTCCGGTCCAGGGAAGACCTGGCTTGGCAGTTCGGGCTGGACTGTTCCCATGAGGAACAGGGTCTAGACTGATTTGCATATGGTTTGGTCTGAACTGGGGTGGTGAAGTGAGCTAAAGAACGATGATGGATTCAACCCAGATCTGTGATTGGGGGTGAGTGTCTGAAAAGTTTCAGCGCTCCGTCTATCATCACCTTGTGTTTGCCTCGTTCACCCTAAGTTGGCAGGGTATGCCCAGACGTGGGTCCCTTGCTCACTTTGCCACTGGATTCAAGCTAGCCTGGCTGGTGAGGGGTGTTACCCCGAAACCGGTCCCAGGATGCTTGTTTCCGGTCCAGGTAAGACCTGGCTTGGCAGTTCGGGCTAGACTGTTCCCATGAGGAACAGGGTCAAGACTGATTTGCATATGGCTTGGTCTGAACTGGGGTGGTGAAGTGAGTTAAAGAACGATGATGGATTCAACCCAGATCTGTGACTGGGGGTGAGTGTCTGAAAAGTTTCAGCGCTCCGTCCATCATCTCCATGTGCGTGCTATATCGACAAATCAATGTTCTCATTCCCGTGTACCAGGGTCTACCCGGGGTCTTCTAAGACGTCCAGTAACCCTTCCCAGTCTGTTGCAATGGGTCTCTTTCGCAGCCCCCTTACCTCCTCCCGCAGCAACGCCACAACCTTGGCTCTACCCCACTTAAGCGTCGCCGTGCTCCAATGCCCCGCCCCGGGCAAAATTGCAGCCTTCCAATCCATAGCGCCCAATTTATGGACCATCAGTATCGCTAAATCGATTAAACGGTTTGAAGTGCCCCCTGTGTGCCTGCGCTCATATAACCCCAACATGCAGCTCGCCATACTATATAGATCAGTCCAACCCGTTATTCCTGCGAGTTTTCCCACGACCTCGAACCATAGGTCCCTTACTAGCGGGCAGTTCAAGAAGATATGCGCCATGTCCACCTCAGGCTCCATGCACTGTGGGGTAGTCGATGCGGATCCAGGAAAGCTCGTGTGGAGTGAAGTAAGCCCTGTGTAGAATGTTGTGTTGTATGTACTGGACTCAGGCATTATGGGAGACCTTTTGTGAGTGTAGGAGGGCCCTGTCCCATTCCTTCTGCATCAATTCCTGGCCAATATCCCCTCCCTTGCCCTGCAAAGTTTTATTATGGGATTCTGTACTACATGTAAAAGGGTCTGTGTCAGCCATGTTATCAGACCACGGCCTGCATTGCCTGTATGTGCAACAATTGTTCAAACTCAGCCACCAGTGCCCTGCAGGGAGGTTCCTATCATCTCTCAGCAGGTCAAAAGGGATCAATGCGCCATCTTGGAACAGGTCTTCCAGGGTTTCCACCTCAGCCGCCTCCACCTGTGCCCCCCACCCCCGACCACAACGAGGAGCTCTCTGAAAGTTCGGATAGAGGGTAAACTCCTCTGAAAGCTGCTGTGGGCAACTTATAATAAGCCGCTGATCTGCTGGGGGAATCACCCCTTGAAGGAGGAAAGCTTCTAGCACCATCCACTGTGTATGGTGCCTGGATGCCATTCCCAACTCTTCTACGTACCGTCCAGCCATCGAGCGGGTGGGCCACTGTAGTTGCACTGCCAAGTAGTAATGCTCAAGATTTGGGCCCCCCTTTTCCACCGGGAGCTGCATCATAAACAGCGCTATTCTGCGACTACCCTTGTTCCATAGGAAGCCCCATAGCATGAAAGGTGCTTCGTGGGACATTTACTGGGAGATTATGAAAATAATACAGAGATGAGGAAGTATCACCATTGTTGATAGGGACGCTCTATGCTGCACCGAAAGCGGGAGCGTAAACCAGAACGGAATCTGCGGTCGGAGGGGGGCAACAGCTTTCATGAGGTTACCATCTTTGAGGTCCCGGGTGGCGTGATGACTGTTAATTGCCAAGTAATAGAAGGTGCATGGTTCCCAGCGGAGGGGAAGTACATTGACCAGCAGTTGCTGCGATGGGCACTCCAAATGATTCCGGAAATAAAAAAGTCTTCGACCAGGACACCTCCAGCCCTGAACTGGCTTAGAACTCCGCCAGAATGCTTGCTATCTCAATGATGCCCTCCTGTATGTCTCTCACATAAATCAATACATCACCTGCATTGACCAAGGCCACTTGCATCGACCCCTCCTATGGTATGCCCCAGGCCTTGCCTACCTGTCTAAGCCTCTGTGCAAGTTGCTCGATTGCCAGGGCGAAGAGCAGCGGAGAGAATCGACATCCCTGGTGTGTGCCTCTGACGACCAAGAAGGGGGTTGAGACACATTGTCCTGCCTTCAAACATGCCATGGGCCTAAAATAAAGAAGCCTTATGAGCCTCTGCAGCCTACCGCCAATGCCAAATTTAGTCAAAGTTGCAAACATGTACTCCCAATCTACAGTGTCAAATGCTTTCTCCAGGTCCAGCACTACACACACTGCGTAGGGCCATCGTGCTGGCATGATTTCTAATACTTGGTAATGTCTGTGGATATTAAGTGTTGTGGGCCTGCCCGGTATACATCTGTTTAGGTACGGATGGACCAGTTGCGGGAGATGTTCTGCAATGATTTTGCTCAATATTTTATAGTCCGTGCCTAGCATCGACAGGGGCTGATGGGATGTCATCTCTAATGGGTCACTCCCGGGCTTTGGAAGTGAGGCCAGTAATGTCTGATGGAGTGTTGGGGGCAGTATATAGCTCCAATAGCTTTGGGACCAATATAACTTCATACGCATTGTAAAACTCAGTGGGCAACCCATCCAGTCCCTGGCTCTTACTTGTGGTGGAGCCCCCGGATGGTGTCTCAGATTTTCTGCTCCGTAATGGGGGCGTTAAGCTCTTCTTTTCCGACCGGCTCAATGACTGACAGTGCAATTGTTCCGAGGAGTTCTTGGATTTGGAACTGATGGTCCAAATCCCCCCCCACGTTAATTGGATCTGAAGTGGATTGTGATACGACAGGGTCTTTCCTAGATAAACAACAAACGTAATCTTCAGCTGGGTGGCATGGTGATATAGAATGTGTTTGAGCCGCACGTGAAGCTCATGTGGCGATGAGTAGGGTCTGGCTGCAGTACGCACCAACTATTTACTAAGGACCAATGTGCAAGCCACTGGTACAGGTAAGTCACAGACTCCACTTCAGGGGATGTCATCAGGGGAGGGTGAAATCAGGCCAGTTGTGGGTTCAGCACACAGCTAAAATCACCCCTATAATCTAGGGTATATGTGCCTATCTGGTCAATATGGTGGAAAGGCCCGCCAAGAATGTTTATTGTGCCTTTATTGTGCCACATTCAGAGTGTAATTACTTCCTAGTAACAGGGGTTTGACTGCCAGTTGTCTCTCCACAAATATATAAATAACATCCCAAGGGTCTATTTCTGTTACTGTGCTCTTAGCGGGCACTGAGGACCTCACCCATATAAGGATGCCACTAGCAAACCGCCGAAAATGTGGTGCTGTAACATTGGCCCGCCACTGTTTTTGTAAGTGTATGTCCTCTCCCTTAAGTATGTGGGTTTCCTAAAGGAATGCTATCTGGGCACCCTTCTGCCTAATGTATGATTGTACTGCACATCTCTTATGCTCTGTCCCCATTCCCCGAACATTCCATGTTACAATCTGCAATCTATCTAATGGGGGTACAGGGGCAGGGGGAGTCAGAAGCACATCCACGAGGCACGCTAAGGTAGGCGATGCTCAGGGCAGGTGTCAATCACACTGCATGGCTCAGTAAAAAGTAAGAACAGCACTCCCAACTTCCAATCCCAGGGCAACAGAGTAACATCTAACAAACAACATATACTCCCACTCGTGAGGACCTCCAGTGCATGTGCCGCAGCACACAACAGTTCACCTGGAGAATGAGAGGGTTGGTCAACTCACTGAAGTCAGTTTGCATAGAGCCAACGCGCATCCGGCTAATAAGTGGGGGAGGGAGAGGATTTAACTCATTCGAAACCTATCACTGTATTGATATGTTAGGACATCCAGACCAGCCCACCCCGAACCCATCTCTCCATCACAGCACAGCGATTCTTTTCTCAAATGAAGAGAACGGCCATGTGGACACAGTCTGAATCAGTGAATCAGAGCGGGGGAGACTGGCAAACGTGCCCACCGCAAAAAGAAGCCATCCCTTGAGACTTCTGAGTGCAAACTGCAGAGGGGGTCAGGCAATATCATCCGCTGTCTGAGGCATGATGGTTGGAAGGGCAACAGAGGCAGCTCTTCTCTCCGACGCGCTTGACCACGGCACATGTTAGTGGCTGCGGACAGTGCTTGTATTTGTTTTTCGCAAGCCTGGGTGGGATGGGGTCCCCAAGAACCACCGTGTCTCCACTCCCACGGCTGGGGTGTCGCCGTAGGCAACACACATCAGTTGGCCGCTTTCATGTTGTCGGTGTATTGGGCTCTGACGACTCATAGCGACGCTGTTCCACCCTGTCCCAAGCATCTGCAGGTTCAGTGAACAAGTAGCTAGAGCGATTCAATAATACCTTTACTTTTGCCAGGAACAGCAGTGAATTGCTAAGATCAGCCAATCACAGCCTCTTCTTTACGCCCAAGAACGAAGGTCTGCGGCACTATACAGCCATGGTGTAATCCAGGAATATGAATATTCATGCGTTATCATGAGCAAGAGGACCCTTGGTGCATGCCACCTGCAGTAAGGCAGGGGTGTGGAAACTTTTCAAAAATCTACTCGGCCAATGGACAAAATGTTACAGAAATCTACTTGTCCTGGGAAGATGTCTGCTTGCTCCACCTATTCCATAAATCACTGAGGTGGGTCTGCACGGAGAGAACCTGCACGGTAACCAGTGCAACATACTGTGCAATATATACTTCAAATGCAAGTCCAATTATGCAGTGCATGGTCATACACCCTTAAATTCAACTGTTGTACTAACTGGATGTACAGCATGTGTGCAGATGTGTCAGTGTGCACTGCGCCCAATTATTAACCAGTCTGCATGTGACAAATTTTCAAATTTAGAGAAATAGTGCCTAAAGGCAGAGTGCAGGCTGGTAATTGACTACATTTCTTGAAGCGTATTTGGCATAGACTGTGTCGGAATATGAACCTGTAGGGCAGAAGGGTGTTCTCCATCCCAGGGCCAACTTGTAGCTGTCCAGTTTCAAAAATACTCACATGTGATCATGCTCTGATAAACGTGTGGATGGGAATAACCACTTCTCGGCAAAGCTTATGAACTGTTCATGGGGCAGCAAAAATCACATAGCAGAGGTGTTTAGTTCACTGAAGTTCCTAGGGAAGACATCGATGACTATGAGCAAAACGTGTCTAACTGGCTGAAGGGGACTAGTGATACCCATGCCCGCAGGCATAGCTCTAACAAGACAAGATACCACGAGGCCGACAAATAGTTCTCCGTAAATCTGAGAACGGCGAAACTGAATCTCTGACGTGCAGAAAGAAAATGGCGCACTGAGTATTCGCCAGCTCTGAGAACCAGTTATGTCCAACAACTTAAAATGTATAAGGCTCAAGTTAAGCAAACTAAAATTATCCATTTTACGAATAAAATCCTTAAGGCATCTAATAAATCCAAGGAAATTTTCAGAATCGTCAACGAACTATCTAATCTAGACAGGGTGACCCTCCCTATTACACCGTCACAGAGTGTGTGTGATACTCTAAATTAATTCTTTGTGGACAAGATTGCCACAATAAAAAGGAGCATCCCGTTGGGCTTGTCTGCTCCCGAATAGCTTTACGCTCTCGCACTTCCCTAATGTATCGCAGGAGGACCTGATGGAACTTATGACGAAAGTTAAATCAGGGTCACCTAATGACATCTGTCCTCCAAGAGTCCTTAGAGAGGTGGCATCCTCTGGTGGGGACAATCTCCGACAATTTCTTAACTATTCTATCAGCTCGGGCCTGGTACCTAAATCCTTCAAAAAAGCAGTCATGATACCCCTCCTGAAGAAAGAGGGGGCAGACCCCTCAGACATGAAGAACGTTCGGCCAGTGTACCGTCTACCGTATTTAGCCAAGATCGTTGAAGCCTACGTGGCCTACCATCTCTGCGATTTCTTGGAGAAATCAGAGTTTCTGGACCAGTGTCAGGCGGGGTTTTGTCCAGCACACTCCACGGAAGCAGTGGTTACTTCGGTGTTGGACGAATTGCGAAGAGAAGTAGATAAAGGGAACACCCAGGCTTTAGTGCTGCTTGACTTGTCGGCGGCCTTTGACACGGTGGATCACACTCTGTTGGCCGACCGTGTCTGGGCCGCGGGGTTACGGGGCGCTGCATTGAGTTGGATGACATCGTTCTTGGAGGATAGATCCCAATCAGTGCGACTTGCTCCTTACTCCTCTAAAGACGTTAAGGTGAGCTGTGGGGTGCCCCAAGGGTCCTCTCTCTCCCCCCACTTATTCAACATCCATATCCAACCTTTGGTCAGATCCCTTAAGATGATGGAAGTAAACATCTTCAACTACGCGGATGATATGCAACTGCTGTTCGCGATTGACGACAGCGATGCAGCTAGACTGCACTTCCAAAACACCATGCGATTCATCAGGGGATGGATGAATGAGAACCAACTGAAACTTAACTCAGATAAAACTGAGATCGTCCTCACTAAGAGTAGAACGGTATGTTGGAACCCAAAGTGGTGGCCTAGTGAGATGGGATCCCCTCCCTCTCCGAAAAGGGCAGTAAAAAGCTTGGGTGTGATCATCGACGAGGATCTATTATGTAAACAGCAGGTCAGTGCAGTAACCTAGGCTTGTTTCCTGCAACTACTCCGGATAAAAAAGATTAGGAAATTTCTGACGAGAGAGGCCTTGATCCAAGTTATCCTGGCACTGGTTATGTCCAGACTGGACTACGTGAACTCTCTCTACCTGGACCTCCCGAAATCCCTCTTGTGCAAGCTTCAATTATTTCAAAACCAGGCTGCTAGGCTGATAGTTCTGCTTCCAAGAGGGGGTTCTATCACGCGGGTGACTAGGGACCTACATTGGCTGCCAGTGGCACAGAGATGCAAATTTAAGGCAGGCTGCACGGTGTTCAAGGCGCTGCACTTCAGATGCCCGGGCTTTGTGAAAGCTCGCATTGTAAGATACTGTCCGACGAGAGAACTGCGATCAAGTCACCTTCACTATTTGGTCACTCCCACCTTCAAGAAACTCAGGATTGGAGGTCGTAGGTTCTCCATCGCAGCCCCTAGCCTCTGGAATACACTTACATTGGAAATGAGGCAGGCAACTGTCTACACCAAATTTAGGCAACTTCTAAAGACGTGGTTGTTTACACAGGCTTATAAATAGTAGGGATCCCTGACTTTTCATTACCTAGCGCCAAGAGTCCTAATCGGTGATCGTGCGCTCTATAAATAACCAATAACATAACATAACATAACAAGCAGTATCCACAAGTACGAATACACAAGAGGAAGTAATGGGCAGTTAAATCAATCTCTCCTTTTACACTGCTGGGCAGGTGTGGTGTGATTATATTATTGTGCACTCACTGCTACATTTCCACATTCTTCTACCACACAAGGAGCATATGCAACACTGGCAGTAGCAGTACAGGGTTCTATTGTGCACAGTACTGGTTAGTAATGGCACCAGCAGAGTAAGCTTCCCTAACATGAAGGGGTGCAGATCAGCAGTAGATGTGCAAGTTTGTCTCACTGAGATTTGTAAAGTACTCACTTTTTTCTTTAAAACCAAAGTTCTCTGCCACTTGTCTCTCTCCTTCCAATGTCCCCAGCCCCCCACTGCCCACCCAAATGTGCGTGTTATCTTACGGGAAATCCTGTAATTCTGTTGCAGGATGCTGATATACGAGTATTGGGAAGCCTGGTGAAAGAGAAGGTTTTAACGTTGCATGCAGCAACTTGTGCAATCAGTTTCTTTATTCAGAAGCTGAGCATCCCGAGGGTCCAAGGGATACTTGGAAATTTGAAAATGGGCACATGCTTAAAGAAGGCATAAAGACAGGCACACAGGAAAAACACCCTTTGGCAAATCATGTAGGGAAAGAAAAACAAACCTTTATGTCTACATAGGACGAATATTCACACAGGCGGAAGAGTCACTTTTCCTTGGATCTGGTATGGGCTCGTTTTTACAACTGACGTAACTGTGCAACAAAAATGCAACACTACAGCGGTTGCATAAAATTCTGAGGTGGGAACATTGTATATTTTCACCCAGTTGTGAATAAAACGTGATTGTGAGACCTACAAATTTATATTTTGATAATTTCTGCTTTAGATTGAGCTCGCTTCTGCAATTTTCGCCATTTTCTATCGTTGCAAATGAAAGATGATCCCCCACTAGTGACAGGTCCTGTGTGATTTATATACAGAGCTACTCTAATTACGAGATTCTACAGCTGAGGTGTTTTCCACATAATTTGTCATATAATCCAACACATGCTGCCTAAACAGCATATTTTAACAAAAAAATGTTGATACTAGCTCAAACAGATCAAAAGTTACTAAAAAGGGGGTAACGTCCTGCCACACAGTGAAAAGCCCATCACAAGTAGTGACTGGTCTCTTTTATATTGCTATTGCTGTATTTGGGCTTAATCTGAAAGTAATGAGGCAAAACATTTATACAGTGTTAACGTGTACAGATGTCAAAATAATGAAGTAATACTATCAACAAAAATGTGCTGCATTATGCTGCATAATTCTCATTTTTGTGGCCACATATTTTAGTCAACCCTGCCGCGTAATTTAGACCTTTCCTGACTCAAAAATTAGACCTTCCCTGCCGCTTCATTACAGTGGGTCTGCTTATTTAGCACAAACTGCCAGAGTACTGTGCATGGTGGGGCGGTTTACAGTAGGTACAGGAGATGAGAAATGCAACCAAATAAAGGTACAGGCTAACAGAAATGAGCCCTAAATGTGGAGAATAACCCGTTTTTTGACAGGATTAAGCCTATAAAAATTGACACGGACGTGAGGCTTTTCCTCTGCCACAGCGGCAAGATTAAAAGATAAAGTGTGGGCACTGTTTAAGCGAGAAGCTGGGGAGCGAAGGGGGAGGTAACGGAAAAGGCAAGAAAGACTGTGGGGGAGGGTATTGGTAAAGGAGACCTCATCTTGGGCAAAAATGTGGACATTGCAACGTTTCAGACGCCAAGAGAGGCCCGCATCTCAGTGAACAGTGTGAAATATGCTGCACACATAGCATTGCCTGGATTATGAATATACTTTCTGCCTTCTGCATTATGTGGTGTTTCCTTTATTCAACTTTAGCTTGATTTGTTTAACACCAGGAAAACAATGTAATTTAAAAAATGTTTCTATTAACAGCACACGCATAGGCTGCATTTTCTGTAAGCCTGCCAGGTGCTTAAAGTATTATCGTTTGCTCCTGGCCCCCAAATGCGACCTCGTCCATAAAAGCAGAGACAAAATAAAGGTCAATGTCTCTCTATAGTAAACTTCCTTTCATCATGTTTTCACTCATTATCAAGGCTGCACTGGTTCCATTGCTAGATTGCAAAAGGAGAGGTTCCCGCCTTATTGTAAATTGTTAACATGCCACACATTTGACCCTGATCCCACGCTCACTGAATCCAGACCATTGCATGCAGAATCACAGTTAACATACTTTTCTTAAGGCTCGGACCGCTGCAAAACCCATTATCAGACTGACTCACCTGCTGGGGAGGCATACAGTGTGTCAGAGACGCCGACTTGTTGCTCCCGATTCCAGGAAGTGCGCAGCAGTGCACCAAAAATGAGTGGCCTGCCTTGGACGGATCCCACTGGACAGGGTGATCGAGCCGCGCAGCAATCAGCGGCAGAGAGACCACCAGCCCACTCGACCCACAGCGCTGGGACCTGGCAGTGGAAAAAGTGTTTCCTGCCTCTGGGCCTGCCCTTGCACGTTCGGCAGCTGGGTTCCAAGAGCAGGTGGGCTGCACCAGTGTGGAATCAGCGCTAGAACACTAACGTTTAGCGCAAGACTCCCCCAGCCAATCACTGACTAGATAGAGCCCAGTCATGGGCTTCCAGCCAGTCAATGGCCTCCAAAAGCTTTCTGACCGCATTTCAAATTGGCTGTGAGCCCCAGAGTGCCCACATCTCATATATTTTTTGTCATTTAATGTCTACTTGTCCGTCGAACAAAACAGACAATAAATCTTCTTGCCCATTATAAAAATCTACTTGGTTCGGGCGTCGGGCGATACAATTTCCCCACCCCTGAGTAAGGTTTCTTTGTCCCTGTAGTTCATCAATCTGGCCACAACCGGTCTTGGTGAGGCAATAGTCCTGTGGGTGATACTAACTGTGCCAGCCATGTTTCGAAAAACACCACCGGGTATGATCCTTCCGTTCCTTCCGGAAATCCAATAATACGAATATTGTTGGGGCCTGATCGCCTCTCCGAATCCTCTGCTCTGTTCTCCAGCTTGTAGACCTAAGCTGTAAGTCACTTGCTCTTCCCTTCAAGTTCCTTCATCGCAGGCTGCAGCAATTCACTTGAGCTCTCCGCTTGTGTGATGCGCACAGTAAGTGTCCTCTGGTTGTCCCGCAGCAGACCAAGTTCTCCCACTATGGCGTCCACTCTGCCTCCTAAGTCTTATCTAGTGTCTGCAATTGCAGCTAAGATTTTGTCTAGTTTGGCATCTGTCGGATCCATCACCACTCCGGTCTGTGACACAGCCGTTCAGTGTGGACCGCGGGTTCCGCATTCACTCCCCCCCTTTGCAGAAGCTCCCCGTACCTCACGGCCCTATTCAGGATATGTGAGACTCTCTCTACCCAGACTTTGTCTGCAGGTCGCGGGGACTATACAAGGATGACGGAGAGCAACTCCACTTCATTGGTCTGACCCATCGGCCTTGGCTCGTAAGGACCCGCTTTTTCCCTTGACGTATCGCAGAGACTGTTCAGCAGGGTGACATGAGCAGTCCAAACGGTAGAGGATTCCTCACCGACCTGATCCTGGAGAAGCCAAATTGGCCTACAGGACCGTGTAGGCGGTGTGAATACGCCTCTGAGTCAATTCCTGGACCTGCCCCACCCCTCATGACAATAGATTTCTGACTGCTATACCCGAGGTGGGCACGAGCAGGCCCACAGCACCCCCAGCAAGGGCTAGACCCAGGCAGGGCTACCTCGTTTAGGTAGGTCGATGTCCCCCACCTCCTGGAGTCCCTCTCATGCCAGCGAGGGGCATATGCAGCCCAAATTATATCATGGGTGGCCAGGATCCAGCACTGTGCCTTCTTCCAGGACCTACCGCACCCCTCACGGCTATGTATGCCAGTTATTTGTCCTTGATGGGGGCACGAGCAGTCTCATGGTGCTGTAAATCGAGGGTCAGTACCCTGGTGGGGGAGGGGCTATCTTGTCAGACTAGATAAGTAACTATGCAACAGGAGGTTCTGGCCAGCACATTCCTCACGTCCCGCTTGGCAGAGTTATTCCTCATAATATACCAGTCTTGATCTCCCAGCGCTGCCACCTCTATAGGAATTGCGCCTCATCCACCGACTCCCATTCACCAGGGCATCTCATACTCTCCTGTGCCTCACTTTTCCGGGGGAGGTGCATTGCACATTCAAGGGGCTGCTGCCTTCTACCTTCTACCTTTTATGGACTCGTGTGGATCTATGTCTGGGGCCTCATGCGGGTCTCCTGCCGCCCACCATGGCACGCTGTCCTGGGCCGCCTCAACTCACCAGGATATCCTGCAGCAGACTACATCTTGTCTAAATGGGACACCATTCATTCGCTCATGCCTCTTGCTCCCAGGCGGTGTGAGATGCCCCGAGGGACCAAGGCCGCTCACTCCTGGCAGCTTGTCCTGCCTTGCAGCTCCGACCCTGCACTTTACCCAGGGCATCAGTGCACCAATGTGGTGGCCCCAGCCCATCCCTGCTCTTCGAGGGGCTCTGGCGGGCCAAGACCTGATCAGGAATGGATGCCCCTGGGTTGCGCAGGTCTTCTGTCCCCGGGAGGTGCCACGCTCACGAGGGGCCGATACCGCCCGCTCCCAGCAACCTCACACGCCTCATGGCCGCAGTCCCACCTGGGACACCAGATGGCCTCCGCACTGCTCCTGGGCCGGTAAAAGTAGACCCACTTCTCGCCCCACACCTCCTCTCCTGTGTCCCTCTGCAGCCAGGGATACGCTTGGTGAGGGCCAACAGTTGGATGGGGCCAGATGACGGGTTTACCGACAGAGCGGCTCTAAGTCGCGTCCGCCATCCTGCCGTAGTTGGCCACGCCCCCCTATTATTACCCATAGTCACTTAAAAAGAATTGGTCCTGAAGAAAGCTGCAGACCCAGTGGGCTGAAGTGAACAGCTGAAACATGTGGAACTAAGCAGGTGAAAGGGTACTAATAGCCACAATTCATCTCTAGCAACCTTTTTAAACCAGTCAAGCTACCCACAAATTAAATAATACCTAGGGATACTGAAGACTGTTTTAGCTTTTCCTTTCTCTGGCACTGGGAGATTTTGTTTCCCTCTAAAACTACACAAAAAAAACCTTGTTCCCACAATTTTTGTTGTAGCCCACTTGAGCCCATGGTAGTTCAAGTATGGTAATGCCCAATGATGAAGCATGCCACGATTGTGTGGGTGAGGGCCTTGTAATTCCCAGTGGCATATTTGTCCCAAATCAGTGTTGACAGATTTGCGAAGCCCTATTCTTCATTTCTATGTGTTTAGTTATTAATAAGAGGACAAAACAATAGGTCTAAAGGACCTCTCTCTCTTCTTGTGTTTGTTGACCCTCCCTGGATAAATGACGGAAGCTGCAGCCTCGATCGGCCTGACTTGGTAACCACTGTAGGCCCAACCCCCAACCGGGATGACTCAGTAACCTTGGTACATGCATCCCCGACCTGACAAAAAGGCACAGATATTTGAAGTGGTTCCCAGCAGGACCCAGATAAGAGAGACCAGGGAGACCCTCTGCTGTGGCGGTCACTAATAACTCACTCTCAGTTAATCAGCGCATTCTGGATGTCCCTCAGTCCTTAGGACATGCTGGGCCTCTCTCCTCCTGGACAGTCTTTTCTTCTGAAGGGCTATTTGGACTCCTTCCCTCTTATAGCAGACAGGAAGGGCTCTACGGACAGGCACTTCAGGCAGATCCTCAGCATCTCCAGCAGAACGTGCAGACTTCATTCAAGTTATGTCCCTTCACTTCTGGCTGTCAAGACACCAGTCCTGGTCATATAGCAGTCCTTTGAGTGCACAGCAGAGCAGTCCCTTCCTTGGTCATAAAGAATTTGTAACTTGATGATTTGATGTTTTTTACACAGCTTTTACAGAGGAGATGTGTATTCACTGCCTCAAACTGCAGGACTGGCTTACTGTGGTTTTCTTTTCATGCATCCTTATCAGGATGCTCTAAAAAATACAGCCTTTGTGTAATGCATCTCACAGCAGGCAGTACTGGGGTTATCTCCAGCTTGGAGCACCCACAACTCAAACACAATGAAGTGTGAGGTTTCTGCACCTGGCTGTCATTTGCCCAACTGAAGCAGTAATCAGGCCTAGTAACGTGCTCACCTTTCGCAGCAGAAATTGTGGGCCCACCTCGCACATTTATCATATGCCATTGGCAGTGCTCAGGAAGAACTGTTCAGAAGCCCCTTGCCAACAAAACATCTCTTTGAATTTCTTAGGGAAGCTCTGTCTCCATCCTCCTCACTTTATTATCTGGAACTCCACCCTCCAGCCACAGGAATGCAGGCAATACACTACAACTGTCTGGGACTGCTGTCCCCATCCTCCATCTAATGCTATACCAGGCTGGGGATATGCAAAAGTGATCCCATAGGACTGAGTACTTCGTTTCACTCACACACATACCTGTACCTGTATGTATGCTACACATGGACACAGGATTCCAGCGCAAGGCTGTGGGCAAACAGCAGAACTTAACACAAGCTGGGCTAGTAGGCCTGACTCCTAATGATACAGATAAAAACGTCTGGTCACACAATTAATTTTCCAGGACATGGTATGATGCTTCCACTGGGGACAGTAGTCTTCTGCCCAAAATGAGGGTCTGCTTGGTGTGCCCCCTTCAGGTCACTGGGCAAGTCCACAATCTCACACAGTTCGGGACAGGCCGAGGTCTCTGCACATAAGCTTAGATTAGCATGATACTAGGGCCAAAATATAAGACAGGATACCAGATACACTCATAGTTGGGCGTTCAGGTCAGGGGAACACACCATGCAGAGGACATTCACATCGCACATGTATCAGTCACCGAAGGGATGGCTGCTCTAAGCTGGGCAGTTCTATT
Source organism: Calotriton arnoldi (assembly GCA_963921515.1). NCBI lineage: Eukaryota > Metazoa > Chordata > Amphibia > Caudata > Salamandridae > Calotriton > Calotriton arnoldi. The sequence goes on from CAWUFW010002895.1 coordinate 1,367,182, forward strand.
AAATGGGAAATAAAAACAAGCAGAAACACTATGGCTTGTCAAAATGATCAAAATTGGCACAAGTGAAATTTGAAGCAGTTCATGAGCTTTTCAAGTAATAAGAATTAAGTTGTTTCTGTGTAAGTGAGGAAAGAACACATTTTTAACATTTAAAACGCACTCTTGCATTTCTGAACAATCTTTCAACCAGCACTTTTTTCGTATCCCATGTTGTCAGTGATGTTTTATCTTAAACTCCCTTAACACAAAAACAAAAAACTTTCCTTTTTCAAATTAAATCCTCACCTTTTATCTATTTGATCTGCAGTGTCAAGAAACTCTAGATTGGCTATGTTTTTAACTAAAATACAGGCATGATTGACTGAGTGGTAGTTGGCTATTCAAGTGTACAGCGGATACATTTACATGAGTTAAAGTGCAGTCAATCACTGACTGATTGGGAGAGAAGTGTCCCATTTCAGCGTGCTAAGGGCAAGATATTTCAGGGTATTGGGAGTATGTTTGAGATAAAGTGTTGTGCGTCACTGGATGATTGAAAGGCAGGTACTCCATCTCAGGGGGCTGGGTGTACGTTTGCATGAGCTATATTGAGCTATAGTGCTGTGCGTCACTGGAAGATTTAAAGGTAGATTTGTAGGCATGAACGCCATTTCAGAGTACTGTGTGTAACTCTACATGGACTACACTGCTTTGTGTCACCGGATGACTGGCATGTCCGGCATTGCAGAGTGCTGGGTGTGTGTTTAAATGATGCTAGGAGGGTCCCCTGCATGGTATACGAATGTGCACCCCTGCCCTGAGTCATGCAACTGCATATGAAACTGATATCCTACCTTTTTATCAGCCCAGCTAACACTCTAATCAGTGTGTGCACTGAGACCTAGGCCTGTGTGTGGTAATGCAAGGTCCCGAAATGGTTCTATGACCAGGAGAGGCAGACCAAATGTGCCCTATTTTGTTGACTTGGTACTACTGTCCATGTCCTGGGTTGTTGACATGAGGCGGTCTTTGGTGTGCAGCTATTTTTGCATATTAATTAATAATTCTGAATAGATAATTTTTTACATATCAGACAAGAGTGTAGCCTTCCAGCCCCACTCATGTAACGGACCCATTGAAGCAGAACTGTACCCCTCAGATCCTTGTACTGACATTCATTGTGCGTGTCAACTGTGAGTGTGCTTTATATATGTGTGGCACATATGGCGCAGCGAGACTGTGTGTCTAATATGAGGTGGCTCCATTGGTTTGCTCCTATCTGGCAGGGGTAGTGTTGTAGGGATTCTGCACATACACAGAGCTATGCACAGGATAATAGGACCTCGGAATATAGTGGTGAGCCAACCATAAGCCTTAGCACCTAAAACCCCAACCCGACTAGCTGTAGCGTCTCATTAGCAACAATACTACCAATGATTAGACAACCCAGAACACGGTATCTCTCTCTCAGGAATCGCAGTAGCAAGAACACCCTTTCATAACTCACTCATACCTGTCCACAACGCGCGTAAGAAGAGACACTGTATAGTTTAAAATGTTTATTTCAACTAACGTGCTCTAAGATACAGTACACGTGTCAGTACTATCAGCATAATGCATAAAGATAATATAATCAGCATATTTACAATTCCATAGAATACAAACGGGGAAAGCATTTCATAAAGCAGTGGATATAGAGCTCAATGACTATACCACCCTCCCCGTGCTATTAGCTAGTTTATTATATAAACAGAAAACCTCTGGGCTGTGTTAGGCGGACCCTCATACCTCAATCTCTAGATGCAGGTTTTACATCAGTAGACAAAAACAGCTCTTCTCTCTGGAAAGGTTTTTTCCAAGTGTCTCTAACAGTGTAATCACCATATTAAAAGCACACAAATTTCTCCAGTGCAGCTGCACATAGTGTTATGTCTAGGTGCGAGGGACTGGCCAGATCAGCAAGAACAAGGGACGTTGTTTTTCGACCTTGCAGAAGCAACCCACAGGGGACAAGAGAAAAGGTGAAAGGCAGAAATGCAGACAGTCCTAATATAGCCGGGCACAAGCAGAGGCTTGAAAAACAAAGTCACAAAGTAACGTGTGCAGAAAAGGCATCATGGCTGCCAGGCCGCAGCCAACTTAGCAGGGCAGGCCATGAGGCCACAAACCACATGACACCCTCCCCTGGACAGTCCATAGACCTAGACGGAGTTCAAAGCGAATGAGCAGAACAGAAACGTCTGTTTGTGAAAAAGTCCCCATGAAGGACAACGAATGGGAGAGAAAGAGAAATAAAAATCTGCAGGAAAAATGCAGGGTGCAGCCGAAAGCGGAGGCCCAGTTCAATCCATCAAGGTGTAGGTTCAGAAAAACGCCACACCCTCCAAGAGGACATCGTTGGAACCATCATAAAAAAGAGACGCCATCCAGTCAATAAATCAAAACTGCAGTCATGCTCCTCAGAAGAGGGAGCAGTGAAGAGCAATGTGGGACAACTTGCGTGATACTCAATATAACTTTGTTGTAGGAGAGTCCGAGCTGCCGCACAAACATCCCATTGCGCCAATATTCCAAGTGCAGCCGCACGCGCCATATAGCCATCCCCGGAACAGTCCCGCTCATGTGCCTCTAAGGGACCCATCAAGGGGACAAAATCCGGGCGAGACAGAGACGCATTGGAAAGGCAATAATCCAAGGACCAGGAAAAAGGACAGCGGATGCAAGTCATCACAGGTTGCACGCAAGTGAAATACGCAAAGCGAAATGAAAGACTGTAGGACACACTGAGGGTCGCCAATGGCAGGACGCCGAAGCCGGCGAGCATGCGTTCACAGTGCATCTGAAGTCGACCGTGGTCGAGAAGTGCCCAATGAAGTGCAGCCATTGCGCAGTAAACAGACTAAAAGCAAAATACCAGCCACCAAAGCGAGGATCAACGGAATGCCGCCGAAGACGCTGGAAAAAACGGAATGAATAAAAGCCGGTATTACACCAAAGATAGTTTGAAAGGAGGTCACAAGGCCAGAGCCCACAACTTTAAAAAAGTGCACCAGACCCTCGGTGCGCGATGCATTAAAAACGCGGTGAATCAGTTCACCGAAATGCTGTGGGAGGTTAGTGTTCAATAGGGCCTGTATTTCACTGTGGGTACTTGCCACCTGGAGAATGAATGTTTCCCGGGCGGATGTGAACATAACCTCCTAATTCAATAATAGCGCCTTTATTCTGCTCAATTTATTGAAATCCGCCTTCAAGGTAGGAATGGAAGGCCAAATGGAACTATCTACGATGTCGTGCGGGGGAGGAAAAAGCACATTTTTGCAGCAGACAACTCTGTGGGAAACTGTTACGATATAGGGTATACCGGCCAGCATGCCACAGCAGTCCTGATTATTCAGAAGCAGATAGCTACCATTTGCAAGCACAGTGAAAGTAGGAGAAATAGCAGGAGCAGGAATACCCTTCAAAACACAAGCAAGATTCGGAGCTGAAACGTTACAAGCGCTGTGCAATTTAATGTGTTTGCAAATAAGGGAATGACCCACAGTAGAATCACAAGTCTCGCCTGTGAGAAACACCTCCTTCCCGTCCCGAAGACATTTAAACATGAAAGGTAGGGACCACAGTTCATGCAAGAAGGCACTGCCCAAAGGTTGAAAACGGCCAACGGGATAATGTTTCATGCAGGAACTGAATTCAAATAAAGAGAAAGGTAAAGCGATAACCCCGTGTACTAGCCACACCACAGAATCTAATTCCGCAACAGAGAACGGTAATGGCTCTATTTTCTCGATATGTAACAGAGTGTATGTGGCATCCTTCATGGACATGAACTGCTGCTTGTCAGTCAAATTAAAAGGTAAAAACAAGGCAGTGGTGTTCCGAAAATGCCAAGGAACTTTACCCAACTTAAGTGTCTGCAAAGTCCATGCAAACTGCATAACTGAACGCAATTGATTCTGACCATGATATAACACAGAAACATCATCTTGTACAATATCAACAACAGAGGACACAATATTCTCTAACGTATAAATGCGGGAAGACAGGGTATTAATACTATTGTCAACAACAGCAAGCACCTTTTCTAAATTTGCCTGATCAATCTCCCGAAGGCGGGAGGCAGCTTCAATTTGCGAAAGCTTCCAGAGTTCATTGTAAGTTTCATAAATGAATCTCTTAGGTCGAGGGCCACGAGGCCCCAGAACAAAATCGGACAGATCAATGTTGCCTGAAAGGAGGGATAAATGCTGTTTTACAGAATCTAAGGAGGAGTGTTGCAACCACTGTTTACATAATTTTCCAACAGAATACGTTGTAACTGTACGAGAGTCAGAAAACCTCGGGTCTGGCCTATCCTGTTTATAACCAGGAACTGAGTCATGAAAACGCAGTTGGCAGGCATTCGCCGCTGTCGGCCAAGCCAACCAGGGTGACTGAACAAACGTGGAAACATTAAAGGAATTGTTCTGAAACAAAGCTTGCAAATCAGTAATTGAAATATTAAAATGCAAGCTTTCATTAGTGGTGGAAGACAACACAGGAATGGAAGGGGCATTTAATTGTTTGGAAGTAGCCAAACCCCAACACGTTGTTTGATAGATGGAATGATTTAAAAACAGAATTTTGGTAGGGATGAGGCAAGCACGGTGCAAGGCTTCTGTGCCTTGCAACTGCCATGATTTGGAACCCCAAATAGATTTCAGGTCAATGGTGTCCCGCCAGTACTCATAACCACCCACAGCCAAAGCGGCCAAAAAGGAACCCGAGTACAATAATTTGGTGTGGGTCAACATGATCTTCTGCGTAGAAGAGGCGTTTAATTTAAAATAATAGGACCCAGGGTTCGATCTATCAAAGTTGGTAAAATAAGTAAACTTGTTTCTAAGAGTGTGGGAGCTGCCTGGCAAAGGGGTAGGACAATGTTCCCATTGGGTGTGATTAACAGGACCCCTAAGGGTACTTGGTTTATGGAGGAAATGGTTGCCCCAATGCTGATAACAATATAGATCGGCATAACTTCCGGAATTCATGTACAAATCTTCAGCATTAAAAGCAGCATAATATTTCAAATCAGTAAATAACGATTCAACGGCATGCACATCCCAATCGTCAGAATGAATATTACTTTTAACGACATCACCCATTGAAACACGGAGGACATTTGGAACATTGATAATTTCAGTAGGTCCATGAATTTGGAAATTTACCGCATCCCATACGATGCCATCAGCGACTGGGAAAGCTGAAATGTTCACAAATGTGTGGTCACGCTTCATGATGTGAGATGAAGAATGCGGAGCCAATGTTCCAGCGACACTGTTCACTGCAGAGCGTTCTGGTAAATAGTGACCATTGATTAGTAGGAAAAAGACTGTGACAAAGCCAATGGACATGAACAAAAAAATCAGGAAAAAGACCAACCAAATATATGTCCAGGGAGGAACCAAAAATTGTCTCTGAACCAGGATACAAACAAGCTGAATTTGGACGGGATTAGTGATGAGGTGGAATCCGAGTCAAAGGAATAACGTGTTGGGCTAAGTGGCGTAGTTGGTGCGTGAGCCACCGACTCGTTGGCTGGGTATGTATACTCAGTCTCCTCTTCACAGGGGGAAGCCGGGAAGTCGAGTAAGCGATCAGGCAACTCTACCATTTCGATAGCAACATCTGTGACCGTTCGGGCAAGAGGGTGATGCAGCGCGTACAATAAAAACTATTCTCCTCCCAGGTTACTTATAGGTCATCCAGGGGCAAACTATATTTCTCATATCCACATGACGATGGGGCCCATAAACATCGCCTAACACACACACACACTCCTGGATTTCCTTTACACCTTTATGAATTTCTGTACTCCTAGGAGAAGCATGAGAACTAAATGGAGAACACCATTTATGTACCGCTGGAAGAGCCAGGATATCTTATTACCTTAATTTGTCACTTTCTTTTAGTTATTTCTTAAGATATTCCTGCTCATAGTTTTGTCGATGAATCATTCAGGTAAGAAATTAGTTCATAGTGATTAAGACCAGCTGAATCACAATAACCAATTACTGATGTCACAATCATTTAGGAAAATAACCACTGAGTCATTTTGGGTTTAAAGAATCTTAAATTTTATATAATTTTAAAAAGCATGGAAAAGAATTTAATACTTTATTCAATTATTCATTCTTAAATTCAAATATTTATTAAGCATAATCAATTTATTGCAGAAAGGAAATTTTTGTCATGAAGCCAAAACCCTAATTACCTGCCTAGCTTCCTAATTTAGCCTAATGATTTCTAACCTAAGTTAAGAATTAGAAATAGCCTGATTCTCATACTCAACTGGAAAATTAAGACAGCATCAGCAACTTCAGCTCGTCAGCATCAGCTACCTGCAACCCGTCTCATCTAACAGTCTTTCAGCATCTCCCGCTCAGTAAGGGATCGATCAGGACCACCCAGCACTGGAAGCCACCAACACGACTCTCCAACTCCTCTCCTGACTGTGACTGCAACCGCGACTGACCCCCTCCCACTAAGAGTAGGCCCTCTTATACCCTAATTCTAACTTTGCTAACTAACTGTTGCAACATTAATAGCACGCTTTTCTTTCATTGGTCCATGCATGTCATCTTATTCATTCTTTTAATCAAGTTCTCTTGGATTCAAGGGTCCTTGGATCATTTCCTTTCCCATACGCTTAAACATTTTTCATCCGTTTCGATCAGTACATTTGTAACTTCTTTCGACACATTCGAGAACTCCGCAGTCATTGTCCTTTCTCTTAAACTTGTTTCCCACGGGCCTTCTGCTGATCATCATGGCACACTATCAGTTCAATTAGGTCACACCAGCCTTGACCATTTCTTGCATCCTAGCGTCTCAGTAACCTCACGAGGTTGGGTTTTTTCTCCGATTTCATCCCGTGTCATGTGTCCCCTTGCGCCTGCGCCCATCTTCCCACTGGCGGCCATTTTATATCGCCACTCGGTTATACTTTTTAGAAGCACTAATTTGAGGCAAACAAAACATAATTAAAATAGAGAAAAATAGCCCTTTCGTTTCCCTCCCGTCGTCTACGTACCCCAATTAGTTATTACCTAGCAGAAAGCAACATTTAAGCTGTTCCTTAATTACCATCACTATTGTTTTTGCATCGACACGTTTTATTTCTATGAAGCACAAACATGCATTTACTTTTAATTAGTACGCATTTATTTTTACGTTATAATTAGACACATGGACATCCATTAATAGATTATTTAGCACACATTTTGGTAGGTTACCCTTCCCATACATACAGTGTTGATTAATACATTTAAACGAACATTTTATTTAATTAATTATAAAATTTGTTAGGGGTTAAATTTTTTATTTTCTCTGCTCCATCAACTCCCCCCTTTGGTGATTTTTAAATCACCACATAAAACCCAAGTCATACTTCTTTTCAAGCAGCATGTCTTTCATCCTTTGCTTTCTGTTATTTACACATCTGTTTCTTCTTCATCTTGCCTTTTAGTCTCTTTATACATGCTTTCTTTCATTTTCTCCAATTCAATTTCACCCATTTCTCTCTCTCTCTCTCTCATTATTCTGTTATTCCTTTTTATCTTATTTTGTCTTACTTTCCTCTTTATACATGTTATTACTATTTTCAATACCATGGCTAACAGTATTACTATAGTTGCTACTATTATAACTTTCCCTATCACTAGTCTACTCATCCTAGTTAACCAATTTGCTACTGAAGAAAACCCTCTACCAAGTTTTCCCAAAACACTTTCAACCTCCAGTGGAACTAGTTCTTTGTGCAAATTTGTAATATTTGTAATATACTTCTGTATATTTTCACTTTTATCAGGAATGTAAGTACAACAATGTTGGACTTTCAACATTCCACAGACTCCACCCTCTTTTGCCAAAAGAATATCAAGGGCAAGCCGATTTTGCATCACCATAGCTCTCATGGCAACCATTTCGGTATTTACCATTAAGAACCCTCCCGCAGTATCTGTAGACAAACGATCTACTACTGTGGATAACTTCCGAATTTTAAATGCATTCAAAGATATTCCCACTGCTGGTATCAATGCTCCAAAAATATCACCTACAATTTCTGAAAAACTTTCCCTTTTTCTACGTGTAACTCTATTAATCATCTTGTATGTTCCCTTTTCTTCTCTGTCCATGTGAAAATTTTTTGGAAAGACCAGGCCTACATAGCAAGTTCCATACCAATGGTCCGGTAACCTGTAATAAGCTCTATTCCCACAAATATAATAGATACCTGGAAATATTGGATCTTTTCCACCTTTGAATCCCCAACCTCCCAGAATTTGATAATTGTCATGGCAGATACTGGAACCTACAAAGTAATTGTCATAGACTGTCTTATTTCTCCTAATACACAACTTTCCTGTTTGCGGCCAATCTAATGTCATTGCTGCATTTATCTTTTTCCCTTCATGATTTCCTTCCTCAAACGTCCATAAGCGTTTTCCTTCCTCTCTTATTGCTTCTTTTTGAAATTTCATTCTTCTTTCTTCAACCATTTCTAAAAATACTTTTTCTTCTTTCTTTAACTCACAGGTAAGGTTGTTACTAACTATTTCTTCTAATGTTAATTTTCTATGTTCTAAAAAGAATTCTCCTAAAACTTTTGCTGGTTTTACTTTGTTAAGTTCGGGTACTATTGGAATGTTTGCAAAAATCTTATCTACATCAGTATAATAAGATTCTAATCTACCTGTTTTATATAATAAACTTGCTATTACACTACATGTTATTCCATAAGTCAGAGGTAGGTGATGATAAGTCACACCTTCTGATACTGATGCAGGTAACTGCATACAAACATAACAATCTCTCACATCCATTGTCTCTACGTATTCATACAACAATTTTGTAAAAACATTCTTTGAAAAATCTGTTACTGACTTATCCTTATGCAACTCTGCACTACTTCTTAAAATAACTGGTTCTTTAATATTAGTTTCTTTTTCTGGTTTAGTATCATTTTTTGCTTCTATCACAGCTACACTAATAGGAATTGTGATTGCTAAAACTATCCATATGGTCATCAATAACCCTGTACAAAAGCAGCACATTTTGCACCATCTCTTTATAAATTCACATTTATCTCTTCTATCCCTATTATTTTCCATTTTTCTTTTTCTATTTGTTAAGTTTCAGAAAATTGTGTCACTACACCTCAGAAATGACTTAGATGCCACTCTGCTCTTAAAAGTCTTTGCTTGGTACTTTCTTTAATTCTCTCCAGAATTCTTTCGTTGTCACATCCAGTGAATTGTCACATCCAGTAAATTGTCATGTCCGGCAGAAGCACTATAAGTCTTCACTTCAGGTTTTGTTGCTTCTCACCTTTTCCCATTCGACTTCTCAGTCTCTGGTTCTCGTGAGTGTTTTCTTCTTCTTCTTTGTAATCTGTTAGTGCAATATACAGCCACTCAGGTGACTTATACTTTGCATTCACTTTCTTTGTCCTTTTGGACTTTTGTAATCTTTTTCCACTTGGTTTTTCTTGTCCCTTTTGACTTGTTACTTCATTTACTTGTTCAGCACCTTCGTCTCCTGCTCTTATTATTCTATATCTCAATTTTCTTACATAGCTGTTGGGCCAATTATCTCCTTTTCTTGGCCTTTTGGCTTCACCTTCTCTTTCTTCTCTTTCTGATTTCCAATTTCTTTTCCTTGATTCAGTTTTTGCTTTTTCCTCTTCTCCACTTTCTTCTGTTTCTGTTTCAACTGTTTCACTATTGTCTCTTATTTTGAAACTTATAATCTCGTCAACTCCTACTGGTGGATCTGTCTTCTCCTTTTTGTTTTCCCTTATTACTGTCCCTCCTCGGGGTTCTTCCGATTTGGTGTTTTTCTCCCTTTCTGCTTCTAAATTTCCCTGTTCTTCTGTTTCTCTATCTGTCCCTATTGCTCCTCGGGGTTCTTCTCGATTTTCTAACTTTTTGTGTACTTCTTTCCCTACTTCATCTATTAATATTTTTTCTGAAGGATTTCCACCATAACTTGTACTTGGTTGTTCATCTAACTCAATTTCTTGCTCAGTTTCTTCTCTAATTGGTTTATAGCCCCAAGTTTTCCTTAGGAATTCTTCACGGTTTTCAACTGAATCATCAGAGTCTGAAGTTGTGTCAGATATTTCCAGATGTCGACTTACAGGTCGATCTTCAAGTTCTGGAATTTCTGAATTTCTTTCTTCCTCTTCTTCTTCCTCTTCTTCTCTAGAGGTACTCGCAGTTGGGGTTTCCAGATGTCGACTTTCAGGTCGATCTTCAAGTTCTGGCACCCTTTCTTTTATCTTTGTTGTCCCAGCCGTTAAACTTTTATCCCACACTTCCAGACGACGACTCACATGTCGATCTGTAGGTTCTGGAACTCTGATTGTGTGGCTGGCATGAACCCAGTTTTTCACTCCTGCACACTTGACTGCAGTCGTTGTCACCAGGATTACCTGTCGTGGCTCGTCCCAACGAGGAACTAGACAGTTTCTTCTCCTGTGGACTTTTATGCGGACCCAGTCTCCTGGATTCAAGTCGTGGGCTGGTTTTCTTTCAAGAGTGGTCGCATCCGGTCCAACCTGATGAAACACAGAACGCACCACATCAGCCAGTCCCTTGCAATAATCCAGTACTAGATCATCAGTTATAGTTAATAACTTGTTGACAGGTACGTGTGCTTGTCTCATTGCTCGTCCCATGATCATCTCATGAGGACTGAGTCCAGTTTTCTTTTCAGGGATGCTTCTGATGGTCATCAGAACAAGAGGCAGTGCATCCGGCCATTTGAGTCCTGTAGCTTGACACATTTTTCCCAATCTGTTTTTAATTGTTCCATTAATCTGCTCTACTACCCCAGAAGCCTCTGGTCTGTAAGCACAATGTAGTTTTTGTTTAATACTCAATGCTTCACAAATCAATTGGATCAACTCATTTTGAAAATGTGTTCCTCTATCTGTCTCAACCGTGACTGGAAAACCATACCTTGGAATGAACTCTCGCAGCATAAGTTTTGCCACTGTTGTTCCATCATTCCTTCTTGTGGGGTATGCCTCCACCCAACGAGAGAACAAACAGACGACCACTAGAACATATCTTAGTCTGTTACTAGGGGGCATCTCGATAAAGTCTAACTGCATTCTAGTGAATGGACCTCCTTCTCGTCCTATTGTTCCTAGACTCACTACTGTTTTTCTTCCTGGGTTAAACTGTTGACAAATAAGACATCTTTGACAAAGACTTTCAGCAATGGCTCTGAATTTTGGGTTATACCAGGTTTGTCTAAAAAGTCTGATCATTGCATCTCTCCCAATATGAGCTTGTCCATGGTACATCCGTGCCATGTCTGCAATCATGCTATCAGGCATAACTGGTCTTTCATCTCTGTATACCCACACACCATTATTTTCCTGTCTTCTACATCCTGCTTTTATCCAGTAATCTTTTTCCTCATCTCTTGCTGTTTCTTGTAACTGCCTTACTTCATCCCATGTTTCGACAGTATTAGTGAAAAGCAAAGGACAAGAGACATGCTCCCTTTCTCTATTTTTGTTCAGGGACGCCATGTTTTCCGCACAATATCTAGCGATCTCATCAGCATAATTATTGCCGACCGCTATGTAATCTTCATTTTTCTTATGCGCCTTGCACTTCACTACAGCTATTTGTTTAGGCAACTGTATCGCCTCAAGCAGTTTTTTAACATAATCTCCATTTCTGATAGGTGTTCCTGCAGATGTCAAAAATCCTCTTTGTGACCAAATCTGACCGAAATCATGTACGATGCCGAAACCATATTGGCTATCGGTCACAATCGTGATTCGTACATTTTTCCCCAATTTACATGCTTGAATCAAAGCAATTAGTTCCGCAACTTGGGCAGACCTAACTCCTTTCAGACAAGACGCTTCCATCACAGTTGCCACTGTGCATACTGCGTAAGCTGCGCTTAACACTCCTTCTTTTGTACGCAAGCATGAACCATCCACAAACATGACATAATCAGATTCCTTTAACGGTTCATCTTTTATGTCAGCTCTTGGTTTTGTGCAATATTCCAGCACGTTCAGACAATCATGATCTACTTCGTCTTGTTCAATTATGCTTTCTTCATCTGGTAATGATGTAGAAGGATTTACATTCATGCATCTATCTATGGTCACATTTTCAGCGCTCAAGATGACTTTTTCGTACTTAGTCAGCCGACTATGTGTCATGTACTGTGTTTTTGTTCTTGTCAAAAGAATTTCTACTGAATGGGGAACATATACTCTCAGTGGATACCCCATCACTATACCTTCACTTTGTTCCAGACTTACACAAGTAGCAGCAACTGCTTTCAGACATCCAGGCAATGCTTTTGCTATAGGATCTAAAACAGCTGAAAAATAAGCGATTGGTCTTTTCATGGTCCCGTGTTTTTGTACCAGTACTGAAAATGCACATCCATCTCTTTCACTGCAGTACAACTCAAAATCCTTCTCATAATCAGGCATGCCTAAAGCAGGGGCCTCGCACAGTTTCTTTTTCAATTCTTTGAAAGATTTCATTTCTTCTTTGTTTAACTCAAAAGGGTCTTTTACATCTTTCTTTGTCAATTTTTGTAAGGGTTTTGCAATCAAAGAGAAACCACTTATCCACTGTCGACAATATCCAACCATTCCCAAAAACATTCTTACCTCTCTCTGAGTCATTGGTGCTCTCATTCCTTGAATCATTCTTACTCTTTCTGTCGCTATTTTCCGCACTCCTTTCTCAATTTTATGCCCCAAATACTGGACTTCTTTCTGACAAAACTGTAATTTTGAAGGGGACACTTTATGTCCTCTTTTCTCTAAATGGTTCAGTAAAGCAATTGTGTCACTTACACATGCTTCTTTGGTTTTCGATGCCACTAATAGGTCATCGATATATTGCACCATCACTGATTTTTCTGGCATTTTTAAATCTTCCAGAGATTTCTTTAGAATCTGATTAAAAATTGAGGGGCTTTCTGTATACCCCTGAGGAATTCGGCACCATGCCAAAATACGCTCTCCGAACCGGAATGCAAATAATGGCTGGCTATCTGGATGCAAAGGAATAGAGAAAAATGCGTGACACAAATCTATCACAGTGTACCACTCAGCTTCATGTGGAATTTGATATAGAATTACTGCAGGGTTTGGCACTATTGGACAACATGGTACAACTATTTTGTTGATCCTTCTCAAATCCTGTACTATTCTATATGTTCCATTTGGCTTTTTTAGTCCCATAATAGGTGAATTACATGGACTGCTCATAATTTCTTTCAGAATTCCCTGTTCAATCATCTTATTTATCACAGGAGTTATTCCTTCAATTATTTCTGGAGTTAATTTGGACTGTGGCGTGTTTGGATAAGTTATCCCTTCTTTCACTGTCACTTTTACGGGATCAACTTCTCTCATTAACCCAATATCTTCTCCTGAAAAATCCCACACACTTTCTTTTACTGCACCTTTTAGTTCTTCTGGAAGTTTTTCTGCATCAAATGCAGGAAACAAACCATTCGTTTCAGGTTCCTGATTCATCAAAGTTACTTTGTACAGAACATCTTCATCTGAAGTCTGAAAACCTATTCCATCTGGCGTACAATAAATTGTGCAATTCATCTTGCATAAAAGGTCTCGACCTAAAAGATTTACAGGACTACAATCGCACACTACAAATTTATGCATTTTGCTAAAAGAACCAATTTTTACTTCCACCAATTCAGTAAGTGGGGTTTTAATCTGCTGATTGGCTACTCCTACCACTTGGATGTATTCACCTGAGAGAGGAAGGTTTGGAATTTCCACTGATCTAACAGTAGAACGGGTAGCTCCAGTATCGACAAGGAATGTTACGTTTGCACCATTCACTTCTCCATCCACAAAGGGACCAGACTGATCTACCTCTAGAGTTGCGCCAAGCACGCACTCTTTCCCCTCTCCTGCGCACCGTCAGAAACTTTCATCCGGGTCATCCTCACTCTGACGCAACCAATACTGAGAAATGTTAGCTGCTCGCGGCAACTGTGTTACCTGCTCTCCTCCGTAGAATCCTGTTTCTGTACTGTATCTTTGCTGGTTAACAGTGTTGGGAAGTGGTGGTTGCGGCACCTGACTTTGTTGAACAACTACCTCATTCTGCACCTGTGGAGTTAATGATTGATGTTCCGGATTAGGTTTAGGTGGGAACTTACACTCGTTTCTCCAATGCCCTAATTTTCCGCAATTATGACATGGCCATTTCTTCTTTGCCTCTTCTAGACTCACTTGACCCTTTCCTTTACCTATGTTTGGTCGCATTTTATTCTGTCCTGATTCGTTTCCATTATTATTGTCCAATTGAGCTTCTTGTTTTTCTGCCACCTTCACTTGTGCCCACATTGCCTTTTCTTTCAACTTACGCTGTTTACTCTCTATTTCATCACTACAATACTTAGCATATCTCAGTACCTTATCTACACTTCCATTCTGCCAGTTTATCATGTGTTGCTTAATCATATCACTTATTTCTGGTTTCAGGCCAAACACAAATCGGTATACAAAATGACTCATGTCCTTTTCACTCAACTCCTCATAACCACTATACTGCTTGAAAACCAATAACAGTCGCTCATAATATGCATGTACAGACTCCTTACTTTCCTGTGTAGTTCTATCAATTTTAACCCAATCTGTCTCTTTAGGAGGAATCTTATTCTTCAAAAAGGTAATCACCTTATCGTACTTCTTCATTACATCAGGACTTGGAGCTCCTGTCTTAGGATCTCTTGGATATTCTGTAGTTGGCCAGTCAACTGTAATCTTACATTCGGACCATAAATCTGTTGGTACCACTATGTCAAACAATCCATCTAAATCTATCCACAACACTTTTGAGACCTTTACAAACCTTTCTACTTGTCGGTACCACTCAACTGGCTTCTCTCTTAACTTTGGAAAGTCATTGGTAAATGACAGTATGTCCTGCCTAGTCCAGGGAACATGCACGTAACTACCACCTGGAGTTTCTCTCATGGGGTATTCTTTGACAACAGATTCTTTTTCAGTTATCATAAAAGCCAATGAACCTTTGTCTGTACTTTTCTCATTCTTCTTTGTCCATCTAACCTTCCATCTGTCCACATCACCCCATTTTCTCAACAACACAATTAACTCCTTTATCTGTGTCAGCCTTCCTGCCGTGTTCAAACTTTCAATATCTTTTTCACAGAAGTCTACTCTGTATGGTTTCTGCAACGTTTTCACTTTTGCAAAATCTATTCCAATCTCACTAGCCACTTCTTCTAGTTTGTCATGTAAATTCTTTGCCCTCCATGTTATACTTTTGCACAGAAACATTATTTCATCATCCTGATAATTTTTTATCTTTTCGGTACCAATCGTTCCTAGAATTAATTCTTCCATATCTATTTTTAATCTGATCACATCTAATGGTTTTTCTTCTGTTTCTTTTATTTTAAAAGCTTTCATCCACTCATTCAACTCATCAGGAGTCGGACCTATGGGTGTATTATTTAGTTCTATCCAGTTACCACTCTTTTCAGGCGTTTCTGTTGCAGATTCTGTTACCATATGCATTTTCCTACCATTGCACTCATTCACCGTTAAATTTGTAGGTGGACTTGGTCTGTAAGTACTAGCCAAATTACTTGTACTTGCACTTTGTTCCATCCTTTCTTTTTCTCTCTGAAATTGTGAACTCAAGGGAATCACCAAAGATCGTTCATCAATTTTCTGATTTTCAAAAACTGGTATTACTGGACCTATTGTTACAGGCACAGTAACTGCTTCCATATTTTTCGTTAATTCTCTAATTTTCTCAGATAGTTCTTTTGTTGTCCTTGCCAATTCGCTTGCATTGTCGCTTTCTATTCCTTCATTTTGAGAAGTTCTCATTTGTTCTTGTGACCTATTTACTTCAATTCTCTTTTCCGGACTTTTATTTCGCATAGTCTCTATTAGTGGCGCATTTGGTGTCACCACTGTAGAACTCTGCTGATACGGAGGTGGATTTCTATTTAAAATATCTTCCAGCAACTCGTCATCCGTTTCGCTCTCATGCATATACTTTTCTCTCTCTATATGTTTCTTTTTCTCAGTCCGTTTTTCTTAGTCCCTTCCTCAACTGTAAAAGCTGGAAACAAACCTCCTGTCATGTTAGCACATCTCCATCGTTTTATTCTGTCCTCATGATTTACTCCCCACAATCTTCCAGGCATAAACTCATGATCTCTCATTCCTCTGAATCTCTCTCGTTCATACATCTCATCTTCCCATTCCGTTAAAGCTTCAAACTGTGTTGGTCTAGGTCTAGGTTCCAACTTACACATTTTTTCTCGCAAGTTTCGCAAAACCGCTACACTAAATGATCCATTCTCAGGGAAAGCCAAAGCACCATCATTCTTTGTATATTTAGCCCAATTTTCCAACCATATGCACGTATGATATCCATATTTCAGCATCATATGTGAAGCTGCTGATTTCGGCGGAGGAATTACTTGTCCCTCTCTAGTCACAACCTTTTTGTCTTTCTTAAAGAAATTCTTCAATTTCGTCGTCCATGACGTTCTCTCCCTTTCATACTCGTAATACGGCATGTTTTCTATTTGTTTTCTCTTTACTCTAACGCTGTTCTGTATACGGAACTTTGACCAATTACAGCGCGACTCACACTAACGTACTAATCAGAACAATTCCCACCGTTCGTGAACCAACCAATCCTAGCGCGGCACTTTTCTACGTCACTCCTGCTCTGTGTTCACGTGACTAGCGCACTATCCAATCCTAGCGCGGCACTTTTCCACGTCACTTCTACTCTTTACCCCTCCTTTACAAAATTTATCGGCAATTTTCTTTTCGCTGTTTTCTCCGTTAGTTACAACAATTAAAACAATTCCATAGTCTGATTCGCTAAACAAAGTGACAGTTTTGTCCTTTTACACAAGAATCCTGTTTTTCCAGTAGGCAGCGCTTACCTCTACCCTACCACAGAATTATTTACTCTCGCCGATAAAGTAGCACTTCCCTCTACCTTACCCTTCTTTCAAACAAACAATTTACTCGTTTCTCTGGGGATAAGACACATGTGGAGACTAGGCTCCTGAGAATTAAGGCCAAAGTTTCACAAGTAAACGTGATTTGCTATTTCAATTACACACTTTTCGTACAGAAATCCCTCACATAACACAACCTGCGTTATTACCAAAATGAATTCAGACCATGTACCAAATTCCATGTGACTTCTCTTGCCACACGTGTTCCACTTCCTACATCCCAGAAGCGTGAAAACTCACATATAACATAACGTGACTCAACATATAGTTTTAGTCATCAAAAATAATCAATAATCAATAAACAATAATCACTAAACTAATCTATAGAAAACCATAACTCTGCTACCAAGAAATCTGATGCAGCGCGTACAATAAAAACTATTCTCCTCCCAGGTTACTTATAGGTCATCCAGGGGCAAACTATATTTCTCATATCCACATGACGATGGGGCCCATAAACATCGCCTAACACACACACACACTCCTGGATTTCCTTTACACCTTTATGAATTTCTGTACTCCTAGGAGAAGCATGAGAACTAAATGGAGAACACCATTTATGTACCGCTGGAAGAGCCAGGATATCTTATTACCTTAATTTGTCACTTTCTTTTAGTTATTTCTTAAGATATTCCTGCTCATAGTTTTGTCGATGAATCATTCAGGTAAGAAATTAGTTCATAGTGATTAAGACCAGCTGAATCACAATAACCAATTACTGATGTCACAATCATTTAGGAAAATAACCACTGAGTCATTTTGGGTTTAAAGAATCTTAAATTTTATATAATTTTAAAAAGCATGGAAAAGAATTTAATACTTTATTCAATTATTCATTCTTAAATTCAAATATTTATTAAGCATAATCAATTTATTGCAGAAAGGAAATTTTTGTCATGAAGCCAAAACCCTAATTACCTGCCTAGCTTCCTAATTTAGCCTAATGATTTCTAACCTAAGTTAAGAATTAGAAATAGCCTGATTCTCATACTCAACTGGAAAATTAAGACAGCATCAGCAACTTCAGCTCGTCAGCATCAGCTACCTGCAACATCGTCTCATCTAACAGTCTTTCAGCATCTCCCGCTCAGTAAGGGATCGATCAGGACCACCCAGCACTGGAAGCCACCAACACGACTCTCCAACTCCTCTCCTGACTGTGACTGCAACCGCGACTGACCCCCTCCCACTAAGAGTAGGCCCTCTTATACCCTAATTCTAACTTTGCTAACTAACTGTTGCAACATTAATAGCACGCTTTTCTTTCATTGGTCCATGCATGTCATCTTATTCATTCTTTTAATCAAGTTCTCTTGGATTCAAGGGTCCTTGGATCATTTCCTTTCCCATACGCTTAAACATTTTTCATCCGTTTCGATCAGTACATTTGTAACTTCTTTCGACACATTCGAGAACTCCGCAGTCATTGTCCTTTCTCTTAAACTTGTTTCCCACGGGCCTTCTGCTGATCATCATGGCACACTATCAGTTCAATTAGGTCACACCAGCCTTGACCATCTCTTGCATCCTAGCGTCTCAGTAACCTCACGAGGTTGGGTTTTTTCTCCGATTTCATCCCGTGTCATGTGTCCCCTTGCGCCTGCGCACATCTTCCCACTGGCGGCCATTTTATATCGCCACTCGGTTATACTTTTTAGAAGCACTAATTTGAGTCAAACAAAACATAATTAAAATAGAGAAAAATAGCCCTTTCGTTTCCCTCCCGTCGTCTACGTACCCCAATTAGTTATTACCTAGCAGAAAGCAACATTTAAGCTGTTCCTTACTTACCATCACTATTGTTTTTGCATCGACACGTTTTATTTCTATGAAGCACAAACATGCATTTACTTTTAATTAGTACGCATTTATTTTTACGTTATAATTAGACACATGGACATCCATTAATAGATTATTTAGCACACATTTTGGCAGGTTACCCTTCCCATACATACAGTGTTGATTAATACATTTAAACGAACATTTTATTTAATTAATTATAAAATTTGTTAGGGGTTAAATTTTTTATTTTCCCTGCTCCATCAAGGGCCACGAACATATGTCCGGGAAATGACTGGACAAGAGACCACTGGTGTTACACTATTCAGGATCGGCCAGAAGTTGTAGCTTGACATTGTCCACTGAGATGAATCTGTTGTCCTTTCGACCAGGAAGCGGTGGTAAGATTACTGTACGAGTACCCTTCAAGCCAAGGACTGGAACTGGTGCACGATAAGATGGGCCAAATTCTTTTTTGTTCTCCACTTTCTCTCGAACCAGATCTCCAATTTTCGGAAGCCAGCCGGCAACCGGAATCTGCAACGCAGCGTCTGTGGCTGAAGGTAAATGTTCATTTGCAAGTTTGTCTCGGTCTTCTTGTAAGCCCTGTAACATAGTAGAATGGTTATCTACATCAAAGATGGCGGACTGCGCCGCCATGTCTAGACCATCAAGGTCGGGCACAAACATTCGTATGCCAAAGAGCATTTCATATGGGGTCCGCCCCCCAGAGGTTTTCTAGGGAGATTATTAAGTGCACGTTGTACGGTATACAAGTGGGCCAGCCAGTTCCTGCCAGTACCTAAGACTCTAGCTGTCAAGGATTGCTTTAAGTCACGGTTCATTCGTTCAACAATCGAATTGCCCTCAGGTCGATATATGGAGATGAAAATTTCACCCGCACCCCCAGGGAACCCATTGCGTCCTTGTAAGCCTTAGAGGCAAACGCTGGACCTTGGTCCGAATGGAAGGTGCCACATGCGAAAACTCCCACAAAGACACGCAAATCCCTTATGACATTTCGAGCGTCAGCACTCCGTTGTGGCCAGACCCAGAGGAACCGTGTGCACGAGTCCACTGCAACAAAGATGTATTTATATGCAGTGTCTGAAGAGAATGGACCGCAGTGATCCAGGTAAACACACGCAAAAGGTCTGTTTGAAATGCAGAGCAGTGTTTGCGGTGGACGTGTAACCGTGGAAGGCTTAATCTGCTGACAAAAGTCACAAGAAAGCACATAAGTACGGGTTTGTTTGTATAAACCACGCCACCAGTAACGCTGCTGCAAGATGGAAACAGTCGCAGACACGCCTGCATGAGCCGAAGCCATGCCCTCGTGTGCGGCAGTTATCAACGCGGTCCGCGTTGGGAATCAGCCGATCACCAACGTCTGGAATACTTACGAAAGGAGCCTGTTCGGGACCTAAATGATAAGTATATTTGGAAGGGAAACCCCAGGGATATTTGGTACCTTCCGTCGTTGCAGCAATAGCTGCCAAGATATCAGTATCTATTTTAGTCATGGATCTAGTAACTGCTGCGACTGAACACGTGGCTACTGCTGATTTGGCAGCTTCGTCTGCCAAACCGTTACCAACAGCGTGTGCGCCCACACGCTGGTGGCCAAGGGTGTGAACCACCTGTGTGAGAGGCAGACTTTGTTTTAAATCTGCCACTCGAACCCAAAGCATTTTATGCTTAATTGTGCTACCTTTGGCGTCTCTGTAGTCGTTTTGCGACCAAAAGAACAGATTGTCATTGAAAGACTGAACACAGTAGTAAGAATCGCATACAATTAGAGTGGTCACATCCGGACTAGCGAACTCAAGTGCGAGCACCAATGCGCGCAGCTCGGCCAATTGTGCAGTACTGTCCCTGAGTGCCTGAGTATGCACTACAGTAGTCTTGAACTTACCGTTCACAAAAGTACCTGCAACAATAGCACATGCGGCTGAATAGGCATGCTTGGAACCCGTGGCTGGTTGTGCCGAACCATCGGTATAGATAACACAGTCGTAATCCTCAAGCGGTAGCAAGGACAGAGGAGGAGGATGAACGAATTCATACTGCAAAAACTCCTGAGTCTGAAGAGAAGAATCAAAAATAAAAGTGACATCCGGAGACGTCAAAGAGGTCGCCCATTGAATCCAACGGGGGTGCAAAGCTTTAGAGTTCGGAACACTTGCCTTTGTCACTGCCTCTAGGGCAGGATATGGTGTTACCACCAGAATGCGTTTTCCCTGTGCCAGTGCACGTTCCTTTAGAATCGCCATCTGCACTGCAGTCAGAACTTTCTCCACAGATGAAAAGTGCATTTCCGCGGAAGTGTAAAGATGTGACTTGTATGCGATGGGTACTGTGTCACCTTCAGTAAAGGTTAAGTACGTGAAACCCACTGCCCCTGGAATTATTCTAATCACCAGGTTTGTGTGGTTATCACGAGTCAACAAGTATTTAGACTCAAGAAGGTCTGTCTGCAAAGACTGCAGAATGGAGGAATGCTCCGGAAGCCAGCATGACTTCGAAAAGTTAGGTTGTATCAAGGCATACAGTGGCTTGATACGCTGGGCATATTCGGGAATGTAAGTACGCCCGAAGTTCATAAAACCCAGTAAAGACTGAAGTTTCTTCAGAGTAGTAGGAGGGCACAAAAGTGCACATTTCTCTAGGAAATGGGGGGCTAAGCCCTTACCTTCATTGTTGAGCTCATAGCCCAAGAACAAAACGGTAAATTCAGCAATGTGAGATTTGGCAAAGTTAAACTTATAACCTAAAACCGCAAATTCTAGAATAATGCGGTCCACTCGGGAAAGATGCAGGAATAGTTAGTCGTCTGTCAGATAAATGTCATCGACGTACGAACTTGCATCTGGGTCTATGCCGTCTAACAAAGAGACAACACGGGCTGCAAATACTCCGGGACTGTTCTTGTAGCCCATAGGTAAACGTCTGAATTTGAATAATTTCTCACCGGAGGTAAAAGCGCTCCATTGGCTACTCTCCGGGGCTAAGTTGTGCGTGTAGAATCCATTGGATAGGTCAAGTGTAGTTTTATATTTCTTACGAACAAGACTGTCTACAAGCGCAGAACTGTGTGTGTTTTGCACCGCAAAGGTCCGACAATGAGAGTTCAAATGTCGGTAATCCAAAACTAAGCGGTACGATCCATCAGGTTTAGAAACCGCGAAAAGGGGATTGTTCATAGGTGACACACAGGTTTCAATCACTCCCTGATATTCTAACTGAGTCAGAATTTGGGAAACGGGACCTTTTGCTTCCCGTTTGATGGGATATTGGGGTTGTGGCTGTGGCAGCGACCGCAAAGGTATTTCATGGGGTGGAGAATCCTCATCCCAGCCCATGTGGTTGCGGTATAACGCTGGAGCCAGGGACACAGCCCACTCAGCTGCAAGAGCCTCTGCTTTGTCCTTTGGGACATGTCGAGAAAAGCTCGGAAGGATTACCTCCTCCCCTTTACGCGCAGCTAGTACGAATGGGGGCGGCCAATCCGCCTCTGCTAACAAAATGTCGTATGAAGATGTCAGATTTACCCCAAAAATCCCTTTTATAACACGCTGTATATCACCTTCAATTTGAATTACAATATTATATAATCTGTCAGGGGGTGCCACTCGGGTGTCTGCTGTCTCAACAGTAATGAATGTATCAGTTGCTGTCGCCTCCACATGAGGACGTAGCGCCTCCCGCACTATGGTAACTTCCGCGGCGCTGTCAAGGAGGGTCACTGCCCACGTCCAATTCAGGAGTCTCGTTCTCACCGTCTGTGGCATATCTCGCTGTAACAGCGGCAACTTTCTTCTTCTGAAATTGTGGGCGAGAACGTGGAAATTCTTCTGCTTTCCCTCTGATTTGTTGTCGAGGTTGGTCTCGTCCCTGTGGAGCCTCTCGACCCCTTCCTCTATCCTGGCGATCTCCTCCACTGTCCTGTGAAGTTGTCGGTGCCTGTGAAGAACGAGGAGAACGCGTATCAGGGACCTGAAACCTATCTGGTGATTTAATTCTCGCCCTATCTCGCAAATCATAAGTGCGTTCAGAAGAGACTGAAACCGGGGATGCGCCTCGGGACCCCGGCTTCTTCTGTTGCTTACCCTGTTTCTTCAACCTCCAGCTCTTTTTAGTAAAGACTGGTTTCTCATCTTTCTCAGATTGAGTTTTTGGTTGTTGTTGTTGCGATTGTGTCTGCAATTTAGCAAAAGCTATTTCTGCCAATTGTTTTGTAAGCCAGGGCAATAATTTTCGGTAATTCGCGCAGCTTGTCCGGATCTGGGACCAAAGCCAAAGCATTCGCTACTTGAAAATTCACTGCATCGCCCTTGACATTCTCAAGGATCAAATCAGCTACTACGTCGAACACTCCCACCAGTCTCATCCCTAATTCCACAGCCGCTTCAGGGCCATGTTCATCCTGTACACGTTTAATTACAGAGGGGAGAACCGTCATGGAAGGGGTGCCGAAACACTTCGCATATACTGCTGCGAATACCCTACCCCAGTTGTTGCATTCTGCCAACTCGGGCACTAAGTCTTTTGGCAAACTAATCGTCAAAATCCTGTGTTTATCCACAGGAGTGGTGTTAGGAAAAACTGCCTCCGGCTGGTCAAATTTTTCTGCAAGCCAATAAGGAAAATCATCCTTATTTTGTGGGCGCTTGCACATCACCGAAGTAACCATGACAGGACTTATGGTCACACCGCCTGCACCAGCTGGATGGGCCGCAACTCCAGGAGGGGCTCCCTGGATGTTGCCTGTAACATACTGTACTAAAGCTCGATGCACTCGTATCAAAGACGAATGCATATCACGCAATTCAGCGACTGCTACCAACATATATCGCGGATGTGGGGTATACCCGGCCAAAACAGGCCAAGTGGCCCCATCAATAGATAAGGGGCTTAAACGAACCATGGTAGTCGGTTGGGGGAGGGCGCCATCAAACCAAACACGGTGTTGCCAAGCCGTGAGCGGTACTTCAAGGTTCCTATACGGTCTATAGTGATTAGGAACTACGGTGGCTTCATATTCATGGAACAAATTATCGTTCGCATCCACCGCCGGAAAGGTGACCCAAGAGTAAAACACCTCAAAGTGGTAAGCTGGATCCGCTTGTACCACAAAGATTAGATCGACACCCGCGTCAGGCACTCCATACACTGTTAAGTGAGCCCGGAGCGCTGCACGGCTATGTGCCGCAATTTGAATAGCCATTGTAGGCTAAATGTTTTCGACAACCTAATGTTTAACAACTTCAAGCTTGAAAGAACCTATAAAAACGTCAATATAGGAGGTATCACCATCACACACGCTTCCGGAAGCGTCTGCGAAGGGAGTTGTGGACAAGCACAAATACTACTCAAGCGTCTCGCAGATAAGCAGCCCACTCGTTGGTTGCGCCATGTTGTAGGGATTCTGCACATACACAGAGCTATGCACAGGATAGTAGGACCTCGGAATATAGTGGTGAGCCAACCATAAGCCTTAGCACCTAAAACCCCAACCCGACTAGCTGTAGCGTCTCATTAGCAACAATACTACCAATGATTAGACAACCCAGAACACGGTATCTCTCTCTCAGGACTCGCAGAAGCAAGAACACCCTTTCATAACTCACTCATACCTGTCCACAACGCGCGTAAGAAGAGACACTGTATAGTTTAAAATGTTTATTTCAACTAACGTGCTCTAAGATACAGTACACGTGTCAGTACTATCAGCATAATGCATAAAGATAAAATAATCAGCATAGTTACAATTCCATAGAATACAAACGGGGAAAGCATTTCATAAAGCAGTGGATATAGAGCTCAATGACTATACCACCCTCCCCGTTGTATTAGCTAGTTTATTATATAAACAGAAAACCTCTGGGCTGTGTTAGGCGGACCCTCATACCTCAATCTCTAGATGCAGGTTTTACATCAGTAGACAAAAACAGCTCTTCTCTCTGGAAAGGTTTTTCTCCAAGTGTCTCTAACAGTGTAATCACCATATTAAAAGCACACAAATTTCTCCAGTGCAGCTGCACATAGTGTTATGTCTAGGTGCGAGGGACAGGCCAGATCAGCAAGAACAAGGGACGTTGTTTTTCGACCTTGCAGAAGCAACCCACAGGGGACAAGAGAAAAGGTGAAAGGCAGAAATGCAGACAGTCCTAATATAGCCGGGCACAAGCAGAGGCTTGAAAAACAAAGTCACAAAGTAACATGTGCAGAAAAGGCATCATGGCTGCCAGGCCGCAGCCAACTTAGCAGGGCAGGCCATGAGGCCACAAACCACATGACAGTAGCTTTTGTTTCTGCTCCTGCCGGGTCGGAGCAGATCTATGTTCCCTGCCCAGGAGAACACCGGCAAGGAATTAGATTTATAATCCCTGCCCACAATCTCCCGGGCAGGGAACAAGTCATTGTCCCGGAGGATGGGGTCCCCGGGACACTGGCTCTATTCGGGAGACATAGTCCATGGGCCGTCTTATGACTCGGGGAGGGGGCCCATGCCCTCCCCCTAAATTACACATCGGGCCCGTGCAAGGCGTCCTCGGGACTTAATGATTTAATGGCTCTGGGAGAGGGGCTCTAGTATACCCCCTCCCCAAAATAATGACATTGGCCCCGGAGAATGGGGTCTCCAGGCCTTTTAATAGATCGAGGAGGGAGGCCTGATGCCCCCTCCCCTAAATAATATTAGAACATTGGAATGTTGGCAGCTCCATTGAAAACAATGGAGTGCTCCGGGCTTATAATGGCTGGTATAAGCCCGGAGCTCCAACATTCCAATGCTTCTTTGTTCACAGCTCTGGCTGTGAATAAAGGCTTCAGGGAGCCTGAGGGGATTTCAATCCCCTCGCGCTCCCTAAAGCCTTCGTTTTATTTGTTAGAACATTCTGCCCTCTAGTGGCAGAATGTTCTAATAGCCTTACAGCCCTTCGTAGCTGGGCTATACCGGCTATTAAAGTCCCGCTCCCTTGTTAAAGGCCTGGAGCGGGCCTTTAATAGCCGGTATAGCCCGCTACAGCGGGCTATAAGGCTATAATATTGCCCCGGGGTATGGGATCCCCTGGGACTTTTAATGGCTCAGGGGGCCGCATGCTCCCCTCCCAAAATAATGTTATTGCCTCGGGGGATGTGATCCCTGGGCCCTTATAAGGGCCTTGTAAAGCACATTTTGAGCCCTGACACACCCTGGGGGACTCACAATGAAGGAGAGATGCAGCTCCCTCAGACAGTGGAAGTGTTATGAATGCATTCCTGTTTTTATAAGGTGGTGACCCAGACATTGAAGTGAGAATGGATGGTGCCTTAAAAATTATACGAGGACCTTCCAGCAAGGGATTGCGGATTCGATTTTCAAAGTAGTGCCATTTTGTGGATGTGCAGAAGAGGGTCTGAGTCAGCAGGTTCTGTTGTTAAAGTTGTTGACGTTTCTAGGCCGGGCCTGTGCTTTGTCCATTTGTCTGTATCTCATTGCTACTTCACAAAGGCTGATGAAAGCCAGGTGCAAAGTTATCATACCTCATTGTGCCCATGTTTTGGATACTCCTGGTTGGAGTCAACATCATTACTAATAGTATGTTAGTATGTTCTGTTAATAACCAAAATCTTGAAATATTTTTCACTGATGTTCTATGACATATTTTTCCCTTCTTTTTGTTCTAGTCCTAGATAGCTCCTTTAACTGCATCAACTTTGATTTTTGCTCGCTCCCTTTTTGTTATTATTCCTTGATGCACATCGCACATCTTGGTTCTTTCTATTTGTATGATGTTTATTTGGAGCGCTATATTGCACCACTGATACACCCTACTCTTCGTGAATGTATTACCTTCTTTATGTTCTGTATAATTGCTGACGACAATGCTGTACAGCGCTCTGATACCCCTTTGGGTCTTGTTCGCGCTCTATAAAACTTTCAAAATAAATTACTACCTGCTGTGCGAGCCATCGTCTTGCACAAAGGCTGTGTCTGGCCAGAAAATTAAACCACAGAGTATTACAGCTGGTGCAATCTTAAAACAAGCCATTGTTTGTACTGATATTGTAGCTTATCAGGTCATAAAATGTGGAAACTAATAACACTAGATAAGAAAATCTACCTCCTTGGGGCCCAATCTGAAAATACTAGAGGGGTGACAGCTTCTCATGTTTTCTATCATTGGTTTTGCGAAAACACATATATTGTGTAACCCCTCCTTCTATAACAAATTAATATTTATGATGTAGAAATGGTGAATACAATGATAAATGAGACTGATGAATAACAGCGGTCATTATATTAGTTTTGCAACTTTCTTTACTTTATTCTAGTGTGTGACCATAGTGTGACATCCCCTTTTTTGCCGTTTTAAGAACGATTAGCCTAAGACCAAGATATATGCACCAGAATATGCACGTATAAAAGTTAGTAGCACCGTCCACCCAGTGAATTATATGTAGTGTGTGTCACTGTAGGCAGTGTTTCACTTGCTTGTAATATGTTTCACTCAGACCATAAAGTATCCTGTGGAGACAACAGGCTAAATTCAAAATTGGATTAATATGAACTGATCATTTTGTAATAAATACATTTTGATTTGGGGGCACTGTTTAGATACACATGGCATTTTCACAGCATGCTTATTGTTTAGTGCACATTAAGGTGAGAGATAACGCACAAGTAGCATGACGTATACTCATAAATCACTGGTCAGAAGCGTGGTGGATTGCGCACAATTGTATGTAAGTCTTGCTCTGGGAGGAGAGGTTGTTTAAGGAGTATGGGTCACTGATCTTTCTTATGGTAGTTTATTGTGGGAGTTTATTATTTGTATTTAATCATAAGGGAATTGTTTTGAAAAATACTCTTTGAGTTGTGTGCTGGCAATATGAGGTTCTCATTTTGATTCTTTCATCACAGTTACCCCTGAAGAAGGCCATCTTACCACCGTGGTTCTGGGGGCCAGCGGGCAGGCCAGTCCACCACAGTCCCCTCCGCAGCAGCCTCCAAGCCCTCCTAGTCCGACCTTTCAGGGCCACCAAACGCCAGTGGGAGGCAGGATTCGCCATCACCTCCCCCACTGGCGCACCATCAAGTCGGACAGGTGGGTTTTGCAAATAGTCCGAAGGGGCTACTTCCTCCCCTTCCAGACTACCCCTCCTTCCATGCCACCTCAGTACCATCGCATGTCGGAGGATCATCTGGCCCTTCGCCAACAAGAAGTTTCAGCACTCTTGGCCAAGGGAGCCATCGAGCGAGTTCCTGTCCCAGAAGTAGGATGTGGTTGCTATTCCCACTACTTTCTGGTGCCCAAGAAGGACAAAGGCCTGCGTCCTATCTTGGATCTCAGGAACGTCAACCGCATCCTCCGGAAGGAGAAGTTCAAAATGTTGACGCTAGCTCAGGTCCTGTCTGCCCTCGACCCTGACGACTGGATGGTAGCGTTGTACTTGCAGGACGCTTATTTTCACATCCCCGTCCTGCCGGCCCACCGGCGTTACCTGTGGTTCACGGTATGCCACGCGCACTTTCAGTTTACCATGCACCCCCTTTGGCCTTACCAGTGCCCCTCGGGTGTTCATGAAAGTGATGGAGGTGGTTGCAGCTCATCTGCGCAGATCAGGGGTTCCAGTCTTCCCCTATCTCGACGACTGGCTGTTGAAGGTGGGCTCGCCTCAGGCTGTCGTCTCCCACCTCCAGACTACTGCCGACCTCCTGCATGCGCTGGGGTTCTCCATCAACGTGCCGAAATCACACCTGACTCCTTCTCAGAAGCTCCTCTTCATCGGAGCCTTTCTGGACACAACGCAGTTTCGGGTCTATCCTCCTGAACAGCGAGTCCGGGATATTTGGGCTATGATTCCGATCTTTCAGCCTCTATCCCGGGTTTCGGTCAGGATGCCCCTCAGGCTACTGGGCCTGATGGCCTCCTGCATCCTGCTGGTGGACCATGCCAGATGGCATATGCGGGCTCTGCAGTGGGACCTGAAGTTCCAGTGGGCACAACATCAGGGGAACCTGTCCGATTGCGTCCAGATCACGGAGGGCACTGCACACCAATTGCAGTGGTGGCTAACGAACCAGGATTGGGTCGACGGCAGATCCCTCTCCCTTCCCCAACCAGAGTTCACAGTGGTGACCAATGCATCACTTCTGGGATGGGGCGGCCACATGGGGGAGGCGGAGATCAGAGGCCTCTGGTCTCCGTCAGAGTCCGGGCTCCACATCAACCTTCTAGAGCTTTGGGCGATTCGTCTTGCACTCAAAGCATTCCTTCCCTCTGTCCGGGGAAGAGTAGTGCAAGTGTTCACGGACAACACCACCGCCATGTGGTACTGCAACAAACAAGGCGGGTGGGGTTGTGGACCCTATGTCAGGTGGCCCTCTGCCTCTAGACATGGCTGGAACATCAGGGCGTATATCCCTGCGTTATCCTTCTCAATTTGTCCCTTAACCAAGGAAAGGTTCTCAGTTCCTTTAAAGAGTCAATAGTAATTCCATTACAAAACAAAATAGGCGAGGACCCCCTTGATCTAAAAAACTATTGCCTGATTTCCCTAATCCCCCACCTGGCAGAAATAGTAGAGGCCCATGTAGGTCGTAATCTCTGCTCCTTCCTTGAGGACTCAGACTTTCTTGACCCCTTCCAAGCGGACTTCCGCCCGTCCCATTCTTCGGCAGCAGTTATACTCTCGGTCGTGGATGACATGCAGTAGAAGGCAGACAGTGGCATCATGCAAACCCTCATCCTCCTTGACCTCTCTGTGGCATTTGACACTGTCGACCATAATCTTCTGGTGGACTGTGTCAGGGTTGTGGGGCTACAGGACTCTGCAATCAACTGGATCATCTATTTTTTAAAAGACAGATCTCAATTGGTTTGACTGCCCCCTTCAGTTCTCCTAAAGTGCAACTGAATTGTGGGGTGCCACAAGGTTCTTCTCTCTCTCCACACCTTTTCAACCTCTACATTCGCCCGCTGGTGCACTCTTTTAAAACATGAAGGTCATAATATATAAATATGCTGACGATATGCAACTTCTCTTCACAATTGACAACACCCCTGATTCCAACAAGTTTTTTCAAGACACGATGTTGTTTATTCGGGATTGGATGAACAGCAATCATCTGACACTAAACTCTGATAATACAGAGATAGTTATCACCAAAAACAAGCTTATCCTCTGGAGTCCTTCTTTCTGGCCCACTGTGATGGGTACTTCCCCACCCTCCTAAGAAGTCGATAAAAAGCTTTGGAGTCCTCATTGATGAGGAACTCTCCCTGAAACCGCAACTTGGCTCTGTAACATCTTACTGCTTCTTCCAACTCCACAGAATTAAAAAAATAAAGACATTTTTCACTGTAGATGCGCTGGTTCAAATTATAATTGCCCAGGTTATGTCAAGATTAGACTACGTCAGTTCTCTCTGTCCGGGCTCTCCCGACTACCTCATTCATAGGCTCCAGTTGGTTCAAAACCAGGCTGGATGGCTGATCTACCAACTTCCTAGACATTGCTACATTTGTCAAGTGATGAAAGATCTCCAGTGTCTCCCAGTTGCCCTGAGATCCATTTTCAAAACACGTTGCATTGTATTCAAATCTCTCCACATGAAAAGTCCATGTTTTACAAAATCCTGTATACAAAAGTAAACTCCCAATAGAAATCTTAGATCTACCCAGTTACACTACCTAGCGATTTCGCTATTCAATAGGAAAAGGACAGGCGATCAAGATTCTCAGTCATTACCCCGCATCTGGAACTCCCTGCCCGTGGAAACTAGGACCACATCTAACTATGGTGATGCTAAAAACTTGGCTCTTCAAGCAAGCCTATAATTAATACTCTGAGCCGCCTCTGTGTTGGTTACCTCAGCGCCAAGAAACTGTCTGGAGTTTGTATGCTTTACAAATTACAGTAACATAATGTAACACCCTTTCTACCCTGAGAGTCAAGTACAGAAAGTGTGGGCTTCGCCTAGTTTGCAGAGCCATAGTGGGATGGGCCACAGGATATCAGCGGCAAATGACCTAACCAACATGGTTGTGCCCAAGTAGCCCATCTCTGTCCTGTGGCCGGTCTGACACATGAGCTACAGTGTTGTGAGTCACTGGGTGATGGGAAGGGTGGTAGGCCATTCAAGGATGCTGCTGTGCCCGACTCCAAGGCATTGAAGGTCACTTAATGACTGAAAGACAGGTAGAGCATTGCAGGGTGCTGACTTGTTTTTATGAGCTATTGTGTTGTGCATCACTGGATGACTGGAAGTCAGGTAGGCAATTTCAGGGTACTGTAAGTATTTGTGTGGCACGTGTACAGTTATTCGTTATTGTTATGGACCACAAAACCCTTTCTGTGTGTAATTTTATTTTGTCGTGACCAGAGTACGATACGCAGGGCAAACGTTTATGTTACAGGATTAGTATATAGTTGTTTTACTTTAAAGTGCGTCTCATGAATATTACCTCAGTGTTTTATGTGCAGGGCTTTAAGTGGGGCGATCCTTGAAAACCGACTTTGAAGCAGGTCCCTATCGGGCTCAATGTTCATTACTTAACTTCACTGGCAGAGACAGTGATCGATTTCTCAACAAGGACTGGAATTTCCTTAAGGTATTCTATGACAGCGATGCAATCCCTGTTGACCTTTTATAGGTTTTGCTTCATGTTGTATTCTCTATGAGTATTTGCTTGTTCACGATGTTGTTTTTCTCTAGTTTTTTTCATGCAACGTATGGCTATTGTTTGGTACATTCTTCCAACTGCCTCCAGATGTTTGGGTGAGTTCAGGTTGCGTATGGTTGTTTATGACGGCACACGATTGAGTGCTCTGAAGTTGAGGCAGGTGCAGTACAAGTTCTCACAGTGCCTGTCTGCGTTATAAAAGTGTGTAGTCTACATGCACATCCAATCCTTGGCCTCTCTGCAGTGCGCATAGAAGGTTGTTTGCATATCTGTGAATTGTGGGAAAGCGTGAGATATGCAGATAGAGCTCTTCAGAAAGTTGTGGTGAGAAAACAGACGTAAATGCGTAGCATTGAGAGACTGCAGAGAAAAGTGGTGTGAAGGGGAGAAGGGGAGTGTTTGAGACACTCCAAAGGCCACAACCTATCTCATAGATCTTCATAATGTGTAATTCACAAATCTCATATTTTCAGAATTGAAACCTTTTCATTTCCAATTATTCACAATAAAATCGTTTTTATTCATTTAACGGATACAGTTAATAAGCATTGTCAAAGCCAACAGGTCTGGTATGTGTTTATTGTTGTGCGATATTCCTGGAATAGATGCATTAATAGAAATCTTACATTGGCCCCTAAATACTGGCCAGATGGCATGCTGTGTGTGAAGAACATACTTTTAGCTCAGATGCTTTAAGCCCCGCCCTTAATTACACAGGCCACACCTCTTGGAAAGGATTTCTAGTTTTGCTTTTGGTACTCCCCTGTACAGATCCCCCATCTTTTACATCCCACTTACAGCACTGCTGATGTGGACTGGTTTCCTCTGTTTCCAGTGCAATACTGGTAGCCCTGCAGTGCTTTCTCCAAACAAATGTCACCATGTATTATTTGGCAAAATTTGTCCAGGGAAAATAGTGTTGGGTGTGCAAGTTGCGCACATTTTGGAGGTCCGAATCAAGATGCCTCGGGCAGGGCCAGCCTATCTTCAGACAGTGTCCGGGGCAAAACTAAGGGGCTTATTTACAAGCCACTTGCCGCCTTGTGCCGCTAGTACGCCACTTTTTCCCATATGTGCCCATCCTAATAGTCATCCTCCACTCTTTCCCCATCTGCCCCCTCCCATTGGTGATCCTAGTTTGTGAGGGGGAGGGGGTGGGGCATTTGTGTTCACAGACCATGTCCTGGATGAATACTCAGAGCAGTGACCATCCTGTGAACACATATTTCCACCTGGTCCCCTCACCTCAGTCATCTATTCAGTTGCTAAACTGGAGGTGAGAACTTCTGGGGGGTGTCTGTGGGAAGGTGGACTGGCGGTTTGGAATAAAAGATTTATTCAAGGCAGCTCAGGCGGTCCTCCTGTGCGCTCCTCCAAATATACATGGCCTCGGGATGAGAACTTTGACGTCGTGTTGTTTCAGAGAGACAGCGAGATGAAATAAATGGTTATGAAGATCAGACTACACCTCAAAGAGCGTGTCGGCAGTGAGGAGGGGCGTTGTACTCTGTAGTGTGTATTTGAGCTCTACATCTGTCTGTGAATCTTCCGCCTCAGTGCGAACAGGCGGTGTAGTGAGTTTTCACAATGACTGCATATGCAGCCATGTCGACATGTGTAGGGAAGTCACCTTTGCCCTGGTATGGCATGTAATTTATGCAGGGAGTTAACCTCAGAATAATTCGATTTAGAAAGCTGCCAGACCGCGCACATCCTTCACTCCAGGCACGCGAAGTCGATGGAGCAGGATTCTTGGCAGAGGCATCGATGGAGCGTGCGTTTTGTGGTGTGGGTGGGAGGCAGGCCCGTCAGTGTTTTAAGATGAGCGAGGGGGTGCCGAAGCCATTCTGTAGACGTCATTGCGTTCTGAAGACTGCGACAGAGTTTTCCATTGTCCAATGTGTTTATTATACAAAGTATTTTCACAGTGAGATAGGCCTGTGGCAGGACAGAACATACTCTTAAGCATGGCTGCTGAGAGGCAGATTATTGGAGACAGCTGTATGTATCCCTCCCAGAGGCACCGGAGGAAGGTCAGGCCGTACTCGCAGAGGGATTCTGGCAGAAAATGGCTGAATGTGATGTCAGCGCTCTCACAGTGTCTGGGTGGATCTCCCAGCAGGCACCACAGGCCCACGTCTAGGGAGGCAGGAGCCATATATGTGTTGTTGGACATTCCACTTTCAAAAGTGTTGTGACCGGGCAGTGCATTAGTGCATCAGTGTAACAGTGACGCCTCTGTACTGTGATGGTGACTACATGCCAGCACTGATGGAGCTCAAGCAATGTCTTCACATTACGCAACAGGTTGGGCCGTGCTGCTCGGGCAGCGGGCACATTGGCATTGCATCCGGGTGTATATCCCTCTCTACTCAGGCTGCGGTAGACTGACAGTGGTGGCAGCAATAAATCTATAGTCAGGAGGGGTGAGTCATTAGCCACCCTCCTGATCAATTCTCTGCAGTCTATCCCTTGCCTGGGGTCCTGCTGCCTTTGCCTACCTGATGTGTGTTTGAGAGCCAGCGGGTGTACTGGGGAAGAATGGTGAGTTGAGCCGTTGTGTGGAATGCAAGCTGTTCTGCTGGACATCCCAGTTCCCCCTGGGCCCCTCCACATTTAATTGGAGAGGCCTGGTGGGCTGGGGTAGACACTCAGCTATTATCTGGGGGGTTTAGCTGCACTAACTCTGCTAAGAGGCCCCCCCCCGGTGAGTGCCTCCTGGTCTAGAATTAATTCAATCAATCAATCAATCAGGGAATTGTAAGCGCGCTACTCACCCGTGAGGGTCTCAAGGCGCTGAGGGGGGGGGCGCAGATCTGTCTAGCCGAAGAGCCTGGTCTTGAGGGTCTTCCTGAAGGTGTTCAGGGAGGGGGCGCGTCTGATGTCTGCCGGTAGCTCGTTCCAGGTCTTGGCTGCAATGTGAGAGAAGGATCTTCCGCCTGCTCTGGCTCTGTGGATGCGTGGGGTTTCGGCCAGTGCGAGGGTGGAAGATCGGAGGTTTCTTTTGGGTACGTGGAAGTTGATTCTGTCTTTGTTGTGTAGGCATTTGTAGGCGTGAGTGAGGATTTTGAAAGTGAGCCAGTGGAGACTTCGTAGGTGTTGGCTGATGTGTTCGTGTCGGGGGATGCCGAGGACGAGTCTGGCGGCGCTGTTCTGTATTGTTTGGAGTTTGCGGAGTAGGGACTTGTTGATGCCGGCGTAGAGTGCGTTTCCATAGTCCAGTCTGCTGGTGATGAGTGCGTGGGTGACTGTCTTCCTTGACTCAGGGGGGATCCTCTTGAAGGTCTTGCGGAGGATGCAGAGGGTGTTGAAGCAGCTGGAGGTGACGGCGCTGACCTGTCGGTTCATGGTGAGTGATGAGTCGAGTATGATGCCGAGGTTCTTGGCGTGGTCTGAGGGGGTAGGTGGGCTTCCGAGGGTGGTCGGCCACCAGGTGCTGTCCCATGCAGAAGGGGTGGTACCGAGGACAAGGACTTCTGTCTTCTCGGCATTGAGCTTCAGGCAGCTGTTGGTCATCCAGACTGCGACGTCTTGCATTCCTTTCTGGAAGTTGAGTTTGGCAGTGGTGGGGTCTTTGGTGAGGGAGAGGATGAGCTGGGTGTCGTCGGCGTATGATACGATGTTGAGGCCGTGTTGTCAGACGATGGCTGCGAGGGGGGCCATGTAGATGTTGAAGAGGGTGGGGCTCAGTGATGAACCCTGTGGGACTCCGCAGGTGATTTTCGTGGCGTCGGAGAGGAAGGGTGGGAGTCTGATCCTTTGGCTTCTTCCGGTGAGGAATGATCGGATCGAGTCCAGGGCTGTTCCTTGTATGCCTGCGTCGTGTAGTCTGGCGACTAGTGTGCGGTGGGAGACGGTGTCGAAGGCCGCTGATAGGTCGAGTAGGATGAGGGCTGCGGAGTGGCCTTGGTCCAGGAGGGTGCGGATGTCGTCTGTGGCGGCGAGTAGGGCGGTCTCTGTGCTGTGGTTGCTTCGGAATCCGGATTGGGACGGGTCGAGGACGGCGTTCTCTTCAATGAATCATGTCAGTTTCCTGTTGACTGTTTTCTCTGCAACTTTGGCTGCGAAGGGGAGGAGCGAGATGGGCCGATAGTTCTTGAGGTCGGTGGGGTCAGCTGTGGGCTTCTTGAGCAGGGGTCTGACTTCTGCGCGTTTCCAGTCGTCTGGGAAGGTGCCTGTTTTGAAGGTGGTGTTGATGGTGCGTTGTAGTTCGGGTGCGATGGTGGCTGCAGCTCTGTGGTAGATGTGAGGGGGGCAGGGGTCGGTGGGGGCCCCCGAGTGGATGCTTTTCATAGTCGAGGCAGTGTATTCAGCCGTGATCGGTGTCCAGTTGGAGATGGTGGGCTGGCTGGTGTTTCTGGGGGGCGGGTGGCCATCTGTGGCACCTGGTGGATGGTCGATGAAGTTGTCATAGAGGTTTTTCATCT
This sequence comes from Calotriton arnoldi, assembly GCA_963921515.1. NCBI lineage: Eukaryota > Metazoa > Chordata > Amphibia > Caudata > Salamandridae > Calotriton > Calotriton arnoldi. The sequence continues at coordinate 1,403,129 of CAWUFW010002895.1, forward strand.
TGAGGTGGAAATAGGTTCCAAGCTTGTCACAGAGGTCTTGGGATGGTGTGATGTCTGTGGCTTCGCTGCATGGGTTGGTGAATTCCTGAATGACACTGAAAAGTTCCTTGGAGTTGGTGAAGTTGGCCAGGATTTTGTTGTGGATGAAGTTCCTCTTGGTGGCTCTGATCTGGTTATGGTAGTCCGTCAAGGCGTCCTTGTAGGTGTTGTGGTTTTCGGTTGTCTTGGTGTTTCTCCAGTTCTTCTCCAGGCGTCTGCAGCTGCGTCTGGCTTCTTGGAGAGCGTGGTGAACCAGGCGGCTTTCCTGGGGCGTTGTCTGTCGGGGTTGCGTAGCGGGGCGAGTTCGTCTGCGCAGTTGAAGATCCAGGTGTGGAGTTCTCTGGCTGCGTTTTTTGCGTCGGGTGCCCAGGTGTGGTTGTCTCGGGTGAGGGTGGAGTTAAGTTGCTCGCCGGTAACCTTGCTCCAGTTCCTTCGAGGTGGGCGTGGGGCTGGTTTGGGTGCCTTGGGTTTGTTGATGGCGAAGGGTACGCAGTGGTGGTCGGTCCATGGCGGCTGCGTTGTGTGGCTGAATTGGACTCTGTTTCCTGCCGCGAAGATGGGGTCGAGGGTGTGTCCTGCTCTGTGGGTCGGTGTGTTGACGAGTTGTTTAAGTCCGATGCTGGCGAGGTTGTCACGAAGGATAGGGAATAGCACTGGCTGGTACCAGGAAAGACAGTAGGTCATCTGAGCATGCTTTGGTCAGGCATTGAGCACACCATGAATGGTTTGTGATTGGAGGTGTAATCAGGTTGCAAAAGTAGCAGACCCTCTGATTGCATCGCTGTGGGAGCCTGTACAAGCAGCAGCTGGGAAATAGAGGCCAGTAAAACAGGCCCCCACCTTTTTTTTTGTGATATCTGGGGGTATCAGAGTGAACTGGCACTCTGTCCAGCCACTACCCTCCTACAGCTAGCCAGTGGCTACTAGACTAGTGGGACTCCAGTAAACTGTGCCAAGACATCAGGCACCTGTAATTAGATCCCTGACGCCACTAGAGCAGTGTCCTCACTCAGACGGGGGGGGCACTACTGTTGCTTTGGGTGGGGGCTATGGGGCTGATCAAGAACCTTTGACTTCACATCATATGCTGAAACTATATCCTTTCAATCCAAATATTGGTATCAAGGTTCTAGCATATGAGAGCAATCCTGTGCAACATGGTCTGTAATATGCAATGCTAATTGTGTGTTTTCAGGTTAATTGTGTTTTTATAGTGCTTGGCGTCTAGGTGCTATAATACTGTTTGGGGTCAGAACTCTGACCCAGAGGGTTGTAGAGACATCTGGTTTTCACTGTTTATCCTAGTTTTATGTGTAGGATAAATCTCTTGTGTGTATTAAAGTAATTTTCTTTTATAAAAAGTAAAGCACGGACTGGACATTGATTTTATCAGCTGGTAGTACGGTGTGCATTGTATTCTGAATGTCTAACCCCACCTCACCTCCTTGAGTAAGCCTTAGACTGCTCTGTCTCGCTACCCTGAGAGAGTCAAGTGCTGGAGAGGAGTAGTTGGTTATCCAGTTTTGGGTCCACTAGTACTGAGGCCCCAGAACACCAGTGGGGAACACTCCAGTTGATGTAATTCGAGCGCAGTAACCCCTGAGTGCCCTGGTGCCCAGGAAAACGGGTTTAACATTGGTGGCAAGCGGTGTTGGATCACTAGACTTCAGGCTCAGTGGACACTGAGGCCAGTTGATAAGACCAGCAGATACATATAAGCTATATGTAAAATGGCAGATAACATTGGAGAGGAATTGGAACTGCAGAACTTGACTGTGGAGCAATTAAAGCATATGTGTGCTGACAGGGGGTGGAAAGTCCTAAGGTCTAAGGACAAGGAGCACTTGATTAGCCACATGACAAAATGCTTTGAGCAAGAGGTCACTGTTGTGCATGAGAGCACTGTTATCACAAGCCTGCCAAGCCAGTCAGTGCAGGCTTCCCCTATACCAGCTCCTAGGCTTTCCCCTATGCTTTCCCCTAGATTTTCCCCTAGACCTGCCCGAAGACTTTCACCTCCCCCTATCTCAAGGACTAACGTTTCCCCTGTCCCAGGATTTGCCTCCTTAGGAGGGGCTGAGCGAGCAGAAACCCTTAAACTTCAGCTGAAACTACAGGAAGCTAAGGATTTAGCAGAGGAGAAAGGAAGGGATATTGAGAGGGAGAAGCTAAAGATGACCCGCCAGGCAGAAGAGGAGCAGTGAAGGGTCAGACAGGAAGAGTGGGCTTGGAAGGAGAAGGAGAGGGAAAGGGAGAGGCAGGAGAAAGAGAAGGATAGGGAATTGGAGAAAGAGCGGATAGCCCTGGAGAAAGAGAAACTCAAGTTAGCAGCTGATAGAGGGCCAAGCTCTGTGGATGGTGAGTCCACTTCAAAGTCCCAGGGAAAGGAAAACACCACCACGGTACCAAAAGAACTGATGCGCATGTATGTCGCCGGCACTGATATTCTCGGTTGGATGCGTGCCTTTCATCTTGCATGTAAGGCTCAAGGTCTTAATGGTCAGTTAACTTAGTTATCCAGTTTTGGGTCCACTAGTACTGAGGCCCCAGGACACCAGTGGGAAACACTCCAGTTGATGCGATTGGAGTGCAGTAACCCCTGAGTGCCCTGGTGCCCAGGAAGCTGGGTCTAACAAGGGCCAAACATTTTATCTTCATACCCGTACTCCTTTTAAATATGGAGCCTCTTGTGACAAGTTTAGTTCATGGAACCTTCAACAAGAGAACGTTCTGTTACCTTTAGTATCCCTTCACTGAAAAACAACACTACACATTGAGCTCTAAATAGAGGACCTCCGCACTCGAGGCAGAGCCCCCGCATTCATGGGGGGACCCCGCACTCGTGGCGGAACATCCGTACAACAATAATCCATTGTGAAGGTCCCACCACGAGTGCGGCCCCCCGCCACGAGTGTGAGACCTCTGTCACGAGTGTGGAGCCCTTTGTGAATTGGGCCCATACAGTGTCATAGGTATTATAACCAAGCTGCTAGAGTCCAGTGAGGTGTGTTTTTCCCCGCTTCCAACATTCTTCACTTCTGGACCCTGAGACTAACCTTAGGCAGCCCTTTTCTTAAGAAGTTCGGTTTTTAGAAGCCTTCTTAATTGGATGTAGTTGGATTTGGCTCTAAGTGGGGGTCCAGACATTCTTAACTTTTGGAACCATCACTCCTAGAGTTGAGGTTCTTCTAATGGGTGAAGGTGCTCAGTGCGAGCAAGCCTAATGATGCTGATCAAAGGTTTCTAGGGAGGGATGTAGGCCCAAGTTTGATGAGCCTTTATTTCAATACACCTTGTGCCTTGTATTTAATCCTAGCGTCCACTGGGAGCTAATGAAGTGCCTACAGAGCCATTTTAGCACTGCCATATTTATATATATTCAGGTGCATCTTAATGGCTTCATTTTAAGTCTCCCCAGTTTGTTAATCAATTTCTCTGTCAGGCTTGTGTAAAAAGTGTAACACTAGTCTATCCATCCTAAAATGAGACACGTTGTAAGCTCAATTCGATGTGAGGTTTGCATGGGAGGGATAGTTCAATGTTAACCTTTCTCCTCACTACGTTGATTTGAAGGGTGAACTAGAGGGTCTATTCAAAGATGATCTCCAGCGAGCAGACTGTAGACTGGTTCACCACGTAAACAGCAGAGAGGTTGCGCCTCGACATGCTTTTCAGATCTGTGTAGCTAAAGGAAACTTTCTTTCAATCAGTGTTGGAAAATGTATTAATAATTGGTAATGTCTCGTCCCTCTGAATTGTTATCCAGGTGGATGGGTATTTATTTATGTGTCATCAGCACACTTATGGAAGTGAATCTTTTACGGATCCAGAAGCTGTACTAGTGCCACATACAGTGAATAAACAGGAGCACGGAGAGAGTGGATCCATAGGAGACACCGCACAGACATTCATGAGATACGTGATACGAACACAAAAAATATCCATTTGAAAGCAATACTGGTTAACTTCTGTCTTACTAAATACAAAAGAACCTTCTCAAAGTTGCCTTCATTCATTTTATTAGAGGGAAAAAGTCCACAAACGAAAAACTATAATTCTAGAAGTAGGGTCTCAATCCCAGAAGCAGGATGTCATGATCACCGATGTCATAATTTCGAGAGTGATTCAGGAGGATAGAAACAGTTTTCTGGCATTCATCGAGTGTGGGAAGGACCCCTCTCTGATGTCAGCCAGAGCTGATTTTGCCCCTCTCAGAGTTCAGAAACCTGATAGGAGCTCATGGTGCAACTGGCAGTTTCATGTAAACTTGTAATTGGTTTGTTAGTACTCTTACCTGGAATTTGCTGCAGTTAAGTTAGAAATCAGACAATCATTGGCCAGTATTTGAGGATTTGCACTGGATCTTTGTTGGAGTGGGGAGATTATTCCATGTTTACGTTGGCAGATGAAAGTGAGGAGTTTACCTGGGTTGACATATCGAAAGATAGAGTAGGAAGGACGTATGTCTTGCAGGACTAAGCTACACAGAAATGTTCGGTAGTTTGGTTTTGGGAATCATTCTAATGATCTCCTCCTTAAGAACTGGGTTGTTGGTAGATAGAGATGTTTTTAGTGAGGCAGGGTCGGGGAACGAGAAAGGGGGTGATTAATGGTTTAGGAAAAAGGGTTCTGGTTGGCTAGTTCTTGATAGATACCTAAGATTTCTCTGGTCTGGTTTGTAGCCTCATTAACACTCTTAGGATTGTGCACTGTTTGCTGTCTGCAAATGGCTTTCTAGTAACTTTTTTTGCATCTCTAAGGTTTTCCTGGCTTCAGACTTGGACTTAAGCCAGAGTTTTCGTATGACCATTTGTGGGAAGCTTTGACTCTGTTTGAGTTGCCTCAGTTTTTGAGGGGCCAGGTTGTTCATGTCATGGCAGACGCAATCTAGTCACATATTGCCTCTATTTGTGACATGCTCTGTCACTTAGTCTCGCTCAATTCCATTTATGATTCCCCTAAGTAACACCACAGTAACATTACATTGACGTAAAGTGATCCAAACCAGCACAAAGGGGTATTTTTGCTGAAAAAAGGGCACCTTTTCAGCGCAAAAAACCATTTGCATGGGAAAGTAACTACTCATATGTTGCTTTGTGATGCAGCCGCGGGCGGTGCAGGTAAGAGCGGTGGGGTGGTGGGCCGGGTGGGGGGTTTCGACGGACGATGACAAGGGAAAATTAATTATTTATTTAATTCAAAAGTTAAAAATGTATTTAATTTTCCCTCCTCATCGTCCGTCGAAATCCCCCCCACCCGGCCCCATCGCCCCACCACTCTTACTTGCACCGGCTGCTGTTGTGTTGTTTTACATGACTTTGCATCGCCATGCAATGGCTCAAAGCTTTAGTAAATCTGGGCTTTAATCTTTTGTCTGGAAGTCAGACTCCAGCAGGTCATGGCTACAGCTTTCGTCGGTCTCTAGAAGTCAGATTCGTCAACTTCGGGGTAATGCTGAAGCCTTCTGTTTGCTCCCAAATGATCTAAGCAATTCTGCAGTGGCCTCGCTGTGTCCGGGACCCAAATTTTACCTATGCAATTAGGCTCAAATTACAAGTTGGTATATAGCTAAACAATGGTTCTGTCAGATCAATATTTAAAGTTTTGACAATTTCAGGGGGTCCGTAGGAGATTATCCTCCAATCCGGCCAACAGGATTTATAGTAGCATTGTATACACATATACATAGACAATAACACAGTGTTTCATTAACAAAAGATATATTGTCTCAATAAAGTTACTTTCACTCGAGAAACAACACAACTTATCAGGGTGTTCCATGCACAATAATTGTAACATGCTTGTGTAAAGAAAGATGTGCGTGAATATAAGGAAGACGTATATACAATATATCAGAAAATATTTTAAAACCATGTTTAGCAATCTGTCCACTTGATGGTATGCAACAAATATAGTTCATTCAATTTATAAGTCCATTCATATTTTAATAGCCTGCAGGTGTGAGACAGATACAAATTCGCCGATGCTTCAACCCCAAAAGTTAAATGTGGCAATTGGTCATTAGATGGGTCTTCCTCAGGACAACAAATGGAGACACTGTGAGTGGACAAGGGCAGTGTGTCATTGCTATGTGTAATGGTCACAAGTAGTATAAGTTAGTAAGTCCAGACTAGTCACTCACCTACTTTCCTATGTGAGCGTCTTCAGTTCAGGGGTAGGAGGAATCGCTTATGGTTCCCAAAGGTCACCTGAATTAGGTCACTGTGTGTGCAACAATATGACCTTGGAAGACCGGAACTCACCCCACCCCCCACCTATTTCATAGAGTTGTCACACCATGCTAGCGGGAAATCTGGTGAGAACCGTTTAGTGCATTGCATGAGAGGAATAATAACTGACTTTCTACAATTTATGGTGATCCCCGTGAGGCCTCCATAGCTAATGAATTCCCTTAGAAGTGGTTTGAGCCTTATATGCGGGTCGCATATGTAAAGTGTCATGTAATTTGCATGTAAGCAAATTAAAAGAGTGTGTATTTAAGGGAGTACTCAGCATAGAGTTGGCTCAGTTTGGCTGCTATTGGCTTTAATGCAAGCACAAACAGGATAGGGGACAGCGGGCACCCGTGTGTATGACATTGTGAAATTGTAATGGGGGCAGCAAGGGATTAACTTGAAGTAGTTTGAGAAGTTAGTGAAAAAGGGTGGTATCTTCTTATACGTTAGTATGCCAAAGAGGCATGATCACTCCACGGAGTCAAACACTTTGGTGGCATCTAAAAACACAGCAGCTGCATCATGACGTGACTCAATTTGATGTAAGAGTCCAAATAGAGTGCATCGTAGAGCATCCTGGTATAAAGCCCTCTCGATCTGAGAGCGTCAGGAAGGAATGGGTGCTAGTAGCTTCACCAGAATTTTGACTTCGCAATATATTAGTGACAGTGGTCTGTATGAGGCATAGCTCTCAGATGATTTACAGTGTTTTAAGAAAGAGAATAGCCCAAAGGACTTCTCGCCTGGAGGGGGAGAAGTTTTTTAGTGTGGGATTCCTCAAAAAGGTCGAGCAAGTGAGGAGCTAGTATCTCAGAAAACCCTTTATAGAATTCAGTCGGCAGCCCATCCATACCCGGGGCCCTACTTGTTAGCAGACTCTGAATCACTGCTGTGATTTCCTCAGATGTGAACAACTGAGATAAGTATTCCCTGTGTCAATCATTGAACCAGGCAAGATCTGTATCATAGTCGCCCACCTGAACATCCGATTTATAAAGGTTAAGGCTTTGAATAACAATTGTAGTGGCTCAAGATCAACCCTGTAACTTCATGGCCTACCCACCTCCAACACCAGAACCCCAGTCCGCTGGTGAATATTCAGGCCCATCCATACCCTAAACATCAGGGCCGGACTGGGAACAGAAACCGGCCCTGGCAAACTGCTCAGCCGGCCCCCCTGGGGTGAGGGGGAGTGCAGCCGAGCAGTTTGCGAGGGCCGTTTCGGCCGATTTTGTTACAGGGGGCCGATATTGCCGACCCCCGGTAACAAAACCGGCCCCCCCAGGGGCCCAAAACCGGCCCCCACACTAGCGGCCTACCGGGGAAATGCCCGGTGCCCCCTATGGCCAGTCCGGCCCTGCTAAACATAACCCATTGAGATCAGAACCAAAAGTGAATTGCTCATCGTTACAGTGGACCTTCCCCATTGGGAGAGACAAGAGTGCCTACTTGAGATCCTCCAACAGTATTGGAGGTGACCAGGGGGATTATAAGGAAGCTCAATAGGATGATCACAGAATTTTGCTTCTTTGATTGTACAACTCAGTTCCAAAAGTAGTGCGTTAGTTTGGGCGTGTTGCACCATAAACTTAATTTGTCTTGTCTCAAGGTCTGTTGTTTTATCAATGGCAAGAGAAGAAGTGGAAAAGTCATTCAGGGTCTCTATCTTGCTCGGTGGCCATTCTTGGGCTCAATCCACACAAGCCCTGGTCACGTATGCTAAGCTGTTTCAGAAATGTTGCAAGGTGACCTGTTGCTTCCCTTTATGACCTACCCAAGCTGAGTACAGGATAGCATATTTTATGCCCAGCTTCTGTAGTTTTTGTTTTACTGGCAAGTATTCCCTGCGTGCTGCCTAGTGTGAAGTCAGGGAATGTCTTGATGTTGTTTTTCTGATAGTTCAGGTCTTATTTTTATCAGGTTACACTGAGAACTGCATCCCTTTATCTGTAATTCAATAGCCTGGCTTTTATTTGGCATTCGGGATTGCATGGTGGGGGTCCCGGTGTCAGCTTTTGGTGTGCATGCTTCACAAGCGGATCCACACTCACTTATATGGTCCTGAAGAGGCAGAAAATTAGCTGGCCCACACTCTTCGACTATTTCTCAAGAGAAGTCCACATCAAAAACAGAAAAGGAGGACTGATGCAAGGATTACCGGCTTAATCACATTAGATGTGAAATATAAGAATATTAGGCAATTGGTTCCAGGGACATAAAAGTGGACTACGGGCCCAACAAAGAATGATGTTTTGGGACGCCTATGCATTATTATTTACATATATCAGGACAGTGTGTTTTGTTTTTAACGAAGTGGAATTTGATTTAAAACAAGTAGTTATGAATTAAATATTGATGTATAGCAACAATCTGGAAGTGTTACACAAAGTACACAAATTTATATAATTGATTATGGTTTTGCTAAATTATGATATGAGTCCAATAATAATTCAGGTATTATTGTAGACTAAAAACAGTACATTTATCCCTCCAGAGTTATGTTTATCGGTTTGTTATGTTTCACGAGCTGCAGCTGGGAAAGGTTTTAACAGGCAAACAGAGTGGTTAACATGTTCAACGCAAAGAGTTCAATTTTTCCTGCCTTTGTGATCTCAGGGATCTCTAGTATGCAAATATTGTTATGGCAGGATCGCTCTTTAAGATCTTCATTTTTCACCTTAATTAGCCAGAGGACCCTCTCTATATTCAGCTATTTTTGATTCTTCTGGTTCAGATCATCCTCCACATCCAGGATACATTGCTCTATAATGCCCATTCTGGACACTTGTTTCTCTATCTCGGAGACCATGGAGTCCATCTGGTGGTTGAGGTCGTAAATTTTTGCGTCAGTGGCCATTAGACTTTTGTTCCTAGACTTGGTCCATAATGTCTCAGGCCCTCAAACGCATTTCGGTCACTGTCTATACCTTGTATCCTGCTTGTGCGTTTGGGTTTGAAGGGCAGCTTGGAATGTTTGTTATCAGATTTATCCATCTTTAGCTGCTTTTCGTTAAACCCAATAAAATCTCTTCAGGATGCGTCTGCGTTTCCCATCTGTTGATTTTTTTACCTGTCCCACTGAACAAGTAACAGAGATTACAGTGATGTATCCAACGGCAATGTCAGTGATCATGAACTTGCCTCACTAACATTTGGCTAAGGCACTTTTGATGTGGCATGACCCTAGATCACATTTCAATGTCTAATCTAAGGGCCTGCAACCACAAGCTACCCATCTATAGTTAGCTGAGGTCTATGACATTGTGTTCATGGCTATTTTGCGTGTTACATTCACATGTCCGAGATGCAGATGATTGTATTTTCCATTTTCTGTTTTTTTACAGGTATATAGAGCGCGAACTCGACCCAAAGGTATTGGAGCTCTTTAGATGAGCACCAGTTACGTTACACATTCATTTTTGGTAGACACGGGGAGATTAAGTTATTTGCCCAGAATCAAAGGGTGTTGAGCCGATGCCAAGATTCGAACCCGATTCCCCAGCTCCAAAGTCGGCAGCTCTGCTGTCACCCCCTGAAGCGGCATCATTTGATGGCATGCACCCCTAAATCTCACTCCTGTGTCAAATTGGATAGCCCGCCTCTCTTTGCCATACTTATGCCTTCAGGGGCTGCAGCTCCTCGTGTGCCTTACAATTGACTAGCCTGTTATATCCAAATTTGCCAAAATATTCAGTCTACATCGATCAGCCTGGGCATACTCCCCAATATGTTGATGTAGCAATTTAGCAAATTTAAAACAAGGTCCTGCCCATCACCCACAGTGTTGTGGGCATAAGCAGACCCTGGCAGGCCTTCACCAGAGGAGGCCCCCAGACATTTGCACTGGGAGAGGGTCTGAGGTGACAGAGGTCCCTCAAGCCTTTGTTCCTGGTGTTTTAATAAGGAGGGCCAGCACAATATGGTACTATTAGGGTATTTTTTTTTTACTTATCTGTTTAACCAATGTAGGTGTGTGTCTTTGATGCGCGTGAATCAGTCTTCTCAGTGTGGACGTGCTGCTGCCCTCTTCAGCGCACCACAGCAGTGCCTTCTCTCGGTATTTGGGCACTCGCTCTTTGTTTGACTTCTGGAGCTGCCCACGCTTAGCTCCCTAGGATTTCACAGACCCGGGCACAGGTTTCCGCTATATTTTGAGGCCCGGAGCGGTGTGATTGTTCAGAAATTTCTTCCTACCCCACGGACTGATTGATACAAGAAGAGATTGTATAAGGTGGTGCATACAAAATGAGTAGAACAACAACCAAAAGGAATGAATCAAACACAATAAATAATTGATTCAAAAGTAAATATTAATTGAGACAAAGACAATAGGCAGAAATGAAATAAATAAAGACCGTGGTTTACTGAGACTGGAACAAAGAGACAAAATATGATCTGTGAAAAGGACGTGGCTGGGAGGCGGTAGTGTTGCTAAAGTGTGGATGTCTAAAGAATAACATTCTATTCTTCTACCATGTTCAAGCCATTGGCTGTCCATTGACAACGGAAAATCTACCTACACTCAAGTCCGTTAAGTGTCAGGTCAATACTACCACCACGAGGTGGATTTTGTACCATGTCAAAGACCTGCCGGTAAACATCATTGTCATTGTGTTGCGCTGTCGTGTAGTGAGCTACATGCTGGCAGTAGGTACCTTGTAGCGGATTCTGCTCTTGTGCTGGCTGAAACATGTTTTTACCTTCTGTGAGATCCGTCCAATGTAAATCAGATTACAGGGGCAACAATGCATTAAATCACATTTTTTGAATTGCAATTTGAAAAGAAATCCAGGTACTGTTTTATATCAAGATAGTGGAAGGCCTTAGCACTTGTGATGTAATTGCAAGCAATGCAATTACCACTTTTGAAATGTCCTTTCACAGGAGGTAAGTTTCAAAGGGATTGAATTGTGTTAGTGTTGTCACTTGGGGTTATCTTTACAAAAATTGTAGCTAAGCAGCTTTCAAGCTGTTTAGCTGCAATTTGTTTCAGCTGCCAATCGCCAAATCCTAATGCTTTCGACGTATTTACAATACGTTGTAACGTAGCGTTAGGATCAGCTAGCGGCTGCGAAAAAATGCCGTTTTCTCTAGCGTGAAGGTGATAAAAAAATTCACGTTAGTGTGAAAAAAGTGACGGCTGGCCAAATAGCGGTAAAAAAGTGCACGCTAGTCAGCCCAGCGTCACTTTTCAGCATCTAGCGGCAAAAAGAGCTTACAAATACACCGCTAAGGAAAAAATATTTAAAAAAATTACCTGAATGCAGAATGGAGCAGCAACGACCAAGTTCAGCACAGGACAACAACCTCCCTCCCACCCCCCAAACAGCCAGGATGACCAGCCAGAGTCCCAGGAGAAGAGGAAGAGAAAACGCAGATACAGTCAGGAGGAGAATGAGATCCTGATTGCAGAGGTGACGGAGCATCAACACCAGCCCTTCGTCACCTCCAAGGTGTCATTGGGGACCAAAAACGCTATATGGCAGTCCATTGTCAACAAGGTGAACTCCATGGCAGAAGTCAAAAGGACAGTGACGGACTACAAGAAGCGCTGGCATGATGCAAAGTGCAAAACTAAGCAGAAACTTGTGAGTAATCAACAGGCAGCATTGCAGACCAGAGGAGGTAGTCCAGTGTAGTTTGTTTGAATGATTGTGCCGCAAGTGGGTAAGAGTTGGATTTCCATTGACAACTCATGTACTGTGCGAGTTTTTTTATTTCGGCTATGAAAACTTCATGCTAACATGTAATGTGGTTAATAAAATAACACTAGATGGTATTTGACCTCTATTTGCACCATTTATTTTAGCTGTTGCATGCCTGGCAACAGTCTATGGCTATGGCATGTGACATATGTTGTGTATGTGGATTTCATTGGTCAGATGTCGTTAGTTCAGAATGTGTCTGGGCTCTCAGCATGCAAACCTTCACAGATGCATGCTACGCAATAGATCACAATGTTTGATTGGCAATGCATGCCATGGTACAAGTTAAACTGTTTTCCATATGTTGTATGTGTGACTACATATGTGGCAAGTACTTACCCCATCCCAGTAAGGTGTCTACCACTATCATGGGGTTGAGACACACACATATGTGTCAACCAAGCATGTACTATTTGTGTCAAAGATTTGGGGGCATGCATACTAGGCACAAACGTCAATGCGACATCACTTTTGTTTATGTTCTTGTGGTGTTAAAAACATCCCATATTTACAGGGTTGTGCAAAGCCAGTTAACCTTGATTTACGCCACATTGTTCATATTTGCCTTACCACAGCAGTCTGCTACAGCAAAGGGGTGGGCAATTGGTGCTGGGTTGGACGTTCCACCACAACATCCATAGCTTTTGATGCGGCTCCAGATTCACATATCTGGAGCAGTGTCAAATTTGACAGCTCTGAAAATGCGATGTTAAACAGGCTGCATGCTGCAGCACACATGGATGAGGCAAATCCCCTTTCCAGATTATTTTTGTGCTGTAAGGGGGCCCTTCATGCACAGAATAAATAACCATGCAGGGCAGTCACCCTTGCTACAAGGCACAAGTGTGCCGGCACTGGCACTGCCTAGATTTGTTGGCAGTAGTGCAAGGTCACGCACAGGGATGCACCATATATATGGAACATTTGCCTCATCCCTGTGTGTTGAGACAAGACAAAGCGCTGTGCTACCAATTGTTGCACACTACCAGCCTCAGACCTTTCATCATAGATTACCCCCTACATTTCTGATTAGAAATTTGCTGTTTCAATGTGTGAGGCATGGACATGAAAGTGGATGTATGTGACCCTGTGAGATGTTTTACGACACATGGTGGTGCACAGTATCCACTGTAGGGACACTATACAGAAGTTAGTAGATGTGTTGTGAGGTTGCACAGAACCATTGAACAAGTATCCTGCGTACACTGCAATGCAACACACTTTGGGGCCAATGTAGGCCACAGCTGTGACAGTATTTGCTATCCAATCATTGTGGGTCTGAACTGGCAATAGTAGTGCAGATTTCCTCTGTGATACTCGCGGTATGCCCTTGGAGACGTCGTTGTTAGCAGTCAGGCTTATGTTGGCATCCAGGACAGTGGGGAAGAAAGTGGAAAAGAATGCCTGTGATACTCCTGCCACTCTGGCGGTGGCAGGTTGAAAAGTTCCTGACGCCATTATGTGGAGGACAGCGAGTAGCTGGAGGGATGTAGGTGCATTGCAGGGATGTGGGCTGCAGGCCAGGCGCTATCTGGTTCAGGAGGCGGACAATGGACCCCTTCTTAAGCATGTAATGGGCTATGACCTCCTCTTGCCAGAGGTAAATGAGGGTGATCCTCTGGCAGTACATGTGCTCCCTTCTACGGCACTGCCGCGGTGGTGGTTGTCAGGACCTTACTTCCCCCTGTCCTTGCACATTGTGCGCACTCACGCTTGTCCAACCTAGAGTGTAAATAGTGCTTGTATTCTGGAACTGTCCCGCATGTTGGAAGTTTAACTGTCCCAATGTATCATGTGTGCTACCTAGCTAAGTAATCCCTGGTGGCACTGGTTGTTCCATCAATTACATGTTTGTGCACTCTGGATATGTCCAACAATGATTGTATACATGAGGAACATTAATTACGTGAAAGACATTAAGCACATTGCCTTCGCAACAATGGCACATGTCCACACAACCATAGACACGCACACATGGCCTAATTGATGGTGACACGTTGTCAGCACACCTCCACTTGTGGCATCTTAAGCGCTAGGCTACAAAAGACGCTCAATGCAAAAAGAACAATTGATGGACAGAGTGCTGAGCAATGTCAAGCATCCACCCCAATACAGAGATCTGGGCCTAAATCCATTGTTTTTTGCTCCCCATGTAATTCCAGTTTGAACCCAGCCACATGCAAATCAGTCTTGACCCTGCTCCCACTTCGAATAGTTCAGTCCGAACTGCCAGGCCAGGTCCTTCCTGGACTGGAAACAAGTATCCTGGGGCAGGTTTCGGGCTTTCGCCTCTCATCAGCCAGGCTAGCTTGACTCCAGTGGCATGGAGAGCTCGGACCCATTTACTCCAGTATTGGAACTTTCATAGATTCACATGCTTGAACCATTCCCCGTCGTCGAGATGGGAGTCCCCGGTATATCAAAAAAGCAATGCTTAAATCAATACAAAGCAGAAAAAAGGCCATGGCCCATTTCAGTTTTGTAACCCATAACTCTCGTTTTGTAAAAGAGACCAAAAATAATCCTTGAACCAATCAGGATCCTTCACCCTCTAGAACACTCCTGAGAGAACCTTAGACCTTCAGATTTTCCGAGCACTTGTGCCCAAGATAACCCTGCACAAAAATCCAAAGGTGAGCTTCTCAGGGGAGCCAGGCGGATCGCATGTGAATCTATGAAAGCTTCCAATACTGGAGAACTACAGTTACAGGTAAGTAACTTGTTTTCTTACTCCAGTATTGGAACTTTCATAGATTCACATGCTTGAATCAGAGTAGCTAGCAGTATGTAGCACATTTTATTCTGCATCCACATGAACATATGCAAGAGTGTGATTTAAATTGTCAATATGTAGGGAGGAATAGCTTTACCTGAAACCACCATAGAACCCACAATTGTTAAATATTCCATGCTTAACCTCTATAATTGTAAACACCATAGAGAATAAAGAGTCCTTTTGGAAACCACTATATTATAAATAAGGCTCCCTGTTTTCCGTTTTTACGGATTTTTACACATAAATACAGACAGAAAACTATGGGTTTTCTGTCTGCATTTATTTTTAAAAGTGGATAAATACAGAAAATTTGCTTCTTTTAAGTGACTCTTCGTGCTGTCTTTCATGAATTATAACCCAACAGCTGAGCAGATGGACAGCATGGAAAATTTTAAATAAGGATGAAATTTCTTTAAATAACTGCATGTGTCAACATACATTTGTGGAATAATGCTAATATTTGCCAGTGGATGTACTACTATGCAATATTTGGCAACTTAAATAGCTAAAACACGACAGACATCAAAGTATGAGTGCGCATCTATCATTTAAATAAATATGGAAATGTACAGTTTTACAACACATTTATTTGCAAAACACAAAATAAATATGGATAAATACAGAAAAAATGGCCAAAAAATAAATATGGATAAATACAGACGGAAATGTTAAAAAAATAAATACCATAAAACCGGGAGCCCTAATTATAAACCTCTACACAATGAGAAATGCATTTATAATAAAATGTGCACATTCTTACAGTATAAAGGAAGGAGGGATGAAAGAGAGAGCTCACTGTCACTGGAAAAGGTTCCTCAGCACCGCCTGTGCCTCTGCCACACCATTGTTAGTGGCTGCATCCAGGCAGTAATGCCTGGTGAAGGTGTGTGTACTCTTCCAGGTAGCAACCCTGCATATATCCTGGATAGGTACTCCAGCAAACAACGCAGTGGATGTAGATACAGCTCTCGTCGAATGAGCACGCACTCGTGCTCCCAAAGGTTTCCCTGCTGCTTGATAGCAATATTGGATTGCACTTGAGATCCATCGAGCAATCCCCCTTTTGGAAAGAGAATAGCCCTTTCTGGGTGCACTGAAGGACACAAACAGCTGTGGCGATTTCCGAATAGCTTTTGTTCTTTGTAGATAAAATTTCAGACAACGCTGGATATCCAGAGAATGAAGAGTCCTTTCCGGTGCAGTAGTCGGTTGAGGGAAGAACCTCTTAAGGATAAGAGGCTCATTCAAGTGAAAGTCTGATGGTACTTTGGGTATAAACTTTGGATTAGTACGAAGGACTATTCGATCCTCTTTAAACTGTAGAAAAGATTTCTGTATAGTCAGGGCTTGAATCTCCCCAACTCTCCTGGCTGATGTGAGCGCCAGTAGAAGAGCCACCTTCCAAGACAGGAACTTAAGGTCTGGACTGTAAATGGGTTCAAAGGGATGTTTCATGAGTTGCGATAATACTATATTCAGCTGCCAGAGAGGTGGCGGAGGTTTAACTGGGGGAAAGGTACGAAATAATCCTTTCGTGAACTGTTTTATGATTCTCTCCGACCATAACGATGGTCCTGAGGACGTCCTCCTAAAACGGGATATAGCAGCTAGATGGACCTTTATTGACGCATGTGCTAATCCAGATTTTGCTAATAGTAGAATGTCAGGAAGAATCTCATGAGATGCAGATCTTAGAGGATGAACATTTGACTCCTGGCACCATAAACAGAATCTTCTCCACTTCATCCTGTACGTCTTATTCATACCCTGTGCTCGGGCATTTGAGAGAATATCCCTTCATTCAGATGGTAGTTTTAGATGTTGAAATTCACAATGTTCAGGAGCCATGCTGCTAAACGTAGTGACTTGGGGTCTGTATGAATCACTTGATCCTGCGACATCGTCAGGAGAGATGGAATGGGCTGAAGGAGAATCGGTTGTGTCTCCGACAGGAAGAGAAGCTCCGTGAACCAATGTTGTCTGGGCCACCATGGGGCTATCAGGATCATCCTGCACGGCTCTCTCTTGATCTTCATGAGAAGACGTGATAGGAGGGGAATCGGCGGAAAGGCGTAGGCAAAGACACCTGACCATGCCATCAAAATCGCATTTCCCCAGGATCCCGGTTGGTGACCCCAACTTGCAAATAAGTGGCATTTCTTGTTCTGAGCCGTCGCAAAGAGGTCCACTGTTGGTTTGCCCCATTTTAGAAAGATACTGTCTAGGGTTCCCTGATTGATCTCCCACTCGTGGCAGGTTGACTTGAGTATGCTTAATGTGTCTGCCTTGACATTTTGATCCGTTTTGAATAGCCCATCTCCAGACTCCCTGGGCGTCCTGAGACAGGGGGAGAGATCTCGTGCCGCCCTGCTTGTTGAGATAATGCATTGCTGTTTTGTTGTCTGTCCTGATCAGCACAGCCGAGTTCCTTATCCTCAGCAGAAAAGCCAGCAATGCTAATCTCACTGCCCTGAGCTCCAGTAAACTGATGTGAAGTTGTTGGTCTTGACTCTGCCAACGTCCACTGACCTGGAGGTCTTGCAGGAAGGCCCCCCCAACCTTCCAGGGAAGCATCAGTGGTGATGACCTGTGGAGCCGGCATGGTGAGAAAAAAAAGACCGACGGAAATATTTTGACGTTGAGTCCACCAAGACACGGCCTGGATTGTGATGACATCCTCGAAGGATCTTACTGCTTGACACCATTGCCGATCCAGTTCCTCCTGTAATGGACGCATCCTTAACCGGCAGAAAGGGACGAGAGGGATGCATGAAGACATTGTCCCAAGGAGTGACTTGTAGCGGCGTACTGAAAGTGACTTTCTTCTTGCGAATGCTTGGGACAGAGAGATTAGTTTCTGCTGTCTCTCGAAAGAAGGAAACGCCCTGTTTATTGTGGTGTCCAGAATTGTCCCATAGTACGTAATGCTCTTGGATGGAGAGATGATTTTTCCTCGTTCAGAGTCAGGCCTAATTCGGCAAACAGTCTTGTGCATGCCACTGTGGACGACTGAGCAGCTGTGTGTGAAAATGCTTTGATCAACCAATCGTCCAGGTACAGAAATACCTGATGTCTTTGTTTCCTCAGAACAGCTGCTACTGGAGCCAGACATTTTGTGAAAATTCTTGGTGCCGACTTGAGGCCAAACGGCAACACCTTGAACTGGTAATGGCTTCCGGCTACGACAAATCGAAGGTACTGCCTGTGGGAGGGATGGATGGGGATGTGAAAATATGCATCTTGTAAGTCTAAGGTGGTCATATGATCCCCTGGGTTCAGGAGCAACAGAATGTCCCGAAGGGAAACTATGCGGAAGGACTGCTTTTTGAGATAAGTGTTTAGAGTTCTCAAATCCAGGATCGGACGCCATTGACGTAAGTTCTTGCGAACCAGAAAGAAACAGGAATAAAATCCCTTCCCTCTCTGGGAGATTGGCACTGGTTCTATTGCTTCTTTTTGGAGCATTGTAAGAATCTCCAAACGCATGAGATGTAGATGTTTGATTTCCTGGTGTCCTGGTGAAGTACAAGGAAGGATTTGAAGGAACTCCAATGTATGGCCAAATTGTATTAGATTGAGGACCTATCGGTCCGTGGTTATTTTCTGCCACTGGTGAAGGTGAGTAGAAATTTGTCCCCCCAGGGGAACTTCTGGAAAGGTGGTAATAAACATAGCCGGAGCCTGAAGCTCGTCATTGACGTCATGAGGTGTCTTTTCCCTGACGTCCTGTTCTTCCTCTGGGGGCAGATTTAGAATACACCTCTGACTGCTGCTGTCGCTGAACATACTGTTGACGGTACGGTTGGGAAGATGTAGCGTACGAGGGGTATCTGTATTGTTGAAATCCTCCCCTGTAGGATGGAAGGCCTCTTCATCTAGCTCCTCTAAAGGGCACTTTCCGATACTGTAGTGTCCCTAGAGCCTTCGCTGTATCAGTATCCTTCTTGATATCTTGCAGGGCATTGTCTACGTGCTTCCCAAATAAAGCCTCTCCATCGAAAGGAAGGTCTAGGATCTTATTTTGGACCTCCGGTCTAAATGATGTAGCTCAGAGCTATCCTTGACGGCGCAAAACCGCTGCACCCCCCAGCGATCTGAAAGCTGTAGTTGCGATATCCATCGCACAATCTATTACTTCTGCAGAAGCTCTCTCTCCCTCCTGCAGAATCTTCTTCACCTCTGGTCTACTCTCTTCCGGAAGCTGATCCATATACGGAGCCAGATCACACCACATCTGTCTGTCATATCTGCCCAATATGGCAAGGGCATAAGTCGCTCTGACCAACAGAGCTGACATTGAGGAAAAATGCTTACGGGCATTATCTAGGCACCTGCCCTCTCTAACCAGAGGTGTTGTAATGGGTACCGATGGGTTTTAGGATTTCCGTTGAGCTGCCTGGGAAATAACGGAATCCGGTTTGGGATGGCCCACCAAACAGGCTGGAGCGTCCTCTGGGGCCTTGTATTTCTTCTCCCACCTGGAGAGTACTGGTGTTACTGTCGCTGGTGTTGTCATTACCTTAAGTCCTTCCTCCCATACGTGACTAATAATCCGGATAGCCCTCACCAACTTTCTATATGGCTCCTTAAAATCATATAAGAAACATTCCGTTTAGGTAGCCGGCATAGGCAGGTCAAATCTTTTTGCAGCTCTTTCTAGCAAGTTATGAAACCCACCAATATCCTCTGGTGGTGAGTCAACCGGTACCGAAGAAGGAGAAGAAGGCGTGGGAATGAGGTAGTCATCCCATTCTCTATTAGGATCTGTAATTTCTCCTTCCTCCTGGTCATCATCCGTAGTAACCGGATCTTGTTGAGGGATTGGTGGAGGTGATCTCTTCCACCAGCACAGCTTGGCCCCTCTTAGAGGTAGATGGTATAGAGCGTAGACCAGGAACTACTGATGGCATTTCCTGAGGTACAGGAGTTGGTGGAAATCTCTTCCTGTAGTCAGCCAACATGAACTGTATGTCCGTCAACAAAGAGGAAGGCATGCAAACCACCTCCTCCTGATAACTCTGATGGCATTGTTCCTGAGGAGGATATTGATATTCGCCATATTCTTCGTCAAAGTCATCCTCCTGACACTTAACGTGCAGCTGGGACGCGCTACTCGCATAGCCATAAGGCCCCTTAGCTTCTTCCTCAGAATCCTGCTCTTCCAGCAGGTGAGATGGCAAAAGAGGAGTAACTTTGCTAGGTGATGTAATCTCAGGTGTAATTCTCCTTTTTCTAGTGTTTTCTGTCCTGTCCGGGGTTTTTTCCCTCGTCGACGAGCCCGTAAACGAGATCGCCGACGACCCCGTCGACGAGATCGCCGACGACACCGTCGTCGAAGCTGCAGCCGTCGGCGGTTATTTGGAAACCATCGGCGATGGTGTAACCGCCGTCAACAACATTGTTACTGTCGTCGTCGCTGTCGTCGACATCGTAATTGTCGTCGACGCCGTCGTCGATGATACCGGCGTCAAAATCTTCATCGACGGTGACAAAACCTTCGTCGACGGTGACAAAACCTTCGTCGACGGAGTTCCCAACTCCACCGTGGACGCTGAGGCTTTCTTCAGCAGCAGGCGAACCTCAATCTTTGTCGACGACGACAGAGGTGGTTTCTTCGTCAACGGTACCGTCGATGATGAAGATTTCGTTGATGTTTTTACTTCAGGAGGCACTGAAGATGGCTTTTTGAAGGAGTGCCTGACCTGAAGGGGTGTCTTAGCGGCTCAGAACTCGCCTTTTTAGCTGTGTTATCCCCCGAAGCATGTCCCTTCCTCTCCTTTTCATGTCTTTGAGGAGATTTTGAGGGACTGCGCCCATGAGACCCTTGAGTGGTCTTTTTAAGGGGTTTTCCTGGACGCTCCTCAGATGAATGGGCGTGAGGTGATCTTCTCCTCTTCTGGGACCTTCTGGATGAGGAAGAGGATGCCTCATCGCTGTCACTAGAAATCACCTCCTTTCTGGCTTTTAGCTTCTGAAGCCATATCAAAAGGCGTCCCTCACGGTCCCTTAAGGTTTTACTAGAAAAGGTACGACATACCTTGCAGTCCTTTGCTTGATGGTCTGGATAAAGGCAATAAATACAGTCCTCATGAGGGTCATCAGTATAAAGCCTTTTCTTGGAGCAGGTAGCACAGGCTCTAAACAGACCCTTTTTCTCCTTTCCTGACATAATAAAGTCAGAGTGATGACAAGCCAGCACTGAAGATGGATCCTGCAGATGAAAATCTGAGATGAAGCTAAGAATACTGTCCAATATCACTAATAACAAGAGAAAACTGAGCAGAGCTCAGAGGAGACTCCCTAGCACAACGTGCGGTAGAAAATCTGAAGGTCTAAGGTTCTCTCAGGAGTGTTCTAGAGGGTGAAGGATCCTGATTGGTTCAAGGATTATTTTTGGTCTCTTTTACAAAACGAGAGTTATGGGTTACAAAACTGAAATGGGCCATGGCCTTTTTTCTGCTTTGTATTGATTTAAGCATTGCTTTTTTGATATACCGGGGACTCCCATCTCGACGACGGGGAATGGTTCAAGCATGTGAATCTATGAAAGTTCCAATACTGGAGTAAATGGGTCCGAGCTCTCCATGCCACTGGAGTCAAGCTAGCCTGGCTGATGAGAGGCGAAAGCCCGAAACCGGCCCCAGGATACTTGTTTCCAGTCCAGGAAGGACCTGGCCTGGCAGTTCGGACTGAACTATTCGAAGTGGGAGCAGGGTCAAGACTGATTTGCATGTGGCTGGGTTCAAACTGGAATTACATGGGGAGCAAAAAACAATGGATTTAGGCCCAGATCTCTGTATTGGGGTGGATGCTTGACATTGCTCAGCACTCTGTCCATCAATTGTTCTTTTGCATTGAGCGTCTTTTGTAGCCTAGCGCTTAAGATGCCACAAGTGGAGGTGTGCTGACAACGTGTCACCATCAATTAGGCCATGTGTGCGTGTCTATGGTTGTGTGGACATGTGCCATTGTTGCGAAGGCAATGTGCTTAATGTCTTTCACGTAATTAATGTTCCTCATGTATACAATCATTGTTGGACATATCCAGAGTGCACAAACATGTAATTGATGGAACAACCAGTGCCACCAGGGATTACTTAGCTAGGTAGCACACATGATACATTGGGACAGTTAAACTTCCAACATGCGGGACAGTTCCAGAATACAAGCACTATTTACACTCTAGGTTGGACAAGCGTGAGTGCGCACAATGTGCAAGGACAGGGGGAAGTAGGGTCCTGACAACCACCACCGCGGCAGTGCCGTAGAAGGGAGCACATGTACTGCCAGAGGATAACCCTCATTTACCTCTGGCAAGAGGAGGTCATAGCCCATTACATGCTTAAGAAGGGGTCCATTGTCCGCCTCCTGAACCAGATAGCGCCTGGCCTGCAGCCCACATCCCTGCAATGCACCTACATCCCTCCAGCTACTCGCTGTCCTCCACATAATGGCGTCAGGAACTTTTCAACCTGCCACCGCCAGAGTGGCAGGAGTATCACAGGCATTCTTTTCCACTTTCTTCCCCACTGTCCTGGATGCCAACATAAGCCTGACTGCTAACAACGACGTCTCCAAGGGCATACCGCGACCTGTAACTGTAGTTCTCCAGTATTGGAAGCTTTCATAGATTCACATGCGATCCGCCTGGCTCCCCTGAGAAGCTCATCTTTGGATTTTTGTGCAGGGTTATCTTGGGCACAAGTGCTCGGAAAATCTGAAGGTCTAAGGTTCTCTCAGGAGTGTTCTAGAGGGTGAAGGGTCCTGATTGGTTCAAGGATTATTTTTGGTCTCTTTTACAAAACGAGAGTTATGGGTTACAAAACTGAAATGGGCCATGGCCTTTTTTCTGCTTTGTATTGATTTAAGCATTGCTTTTTTGATATACCGGGGACTCCCATCTCGACGACGGGGAATGGTTCAAGCATGTGAATCTATGAAAGCTTCCAATACTGGAGAACTACAGTTACAGGTAAGTAACTTGTTTTCTTCTGGGCATACCCGTCCCACTCAGGGTGGCAAATGCAAAAAGAACAATTGATGAACAGAATGCTGAGCAGTGTCAAGCATTCACCCCAGTACAGAGATCTGGGCCTAAATCCCTCGGGCCCGATTCACAAAAGTAATCCTTACTTTACTACTCCTAAATGCCCTTTGTGAATACCGAAAGTCGTAAAGTTAGGATTGTGTCTCAGTTTAGGAGTAGTAAAGTTAGGAATCCTAACTTTACTACTCCTAAATACCCTTTGTGAATACCAAAAGTCGTAAAGTTAGGATTTTGTCTCAGTTTAGGAGTAGTAAAGTTAGGAATCCTAACTTTACTACTCCTAAATGCCCTTTGTGAATACCGAAAGTTGTAAAGTTAGGATTTTGTCTCAGATTACTTTTGTGAATCGGGCCCATCGTGTTTTGCTTCCCATGTCATTCCAGTTTAAACCCAGCCATATGCAAATCAGTCTTGACCCTTCTCCCACTTGGAACAGTCGAGCCCGAACTGCCAGGCCATAGAGGAGGAGCCGCCACTGCTGCTGGGCCATTCCTCTCTCTCTCCCTAAATACACTTTTACACACTTTTATATATATTTTTGAATTCACCTCTCTAAATTGAGCGTCTGCCATCTGAAACATTACATTTAAAATAAAAGTGCTGTTGCAGTGTCATATGTGATGACTCGTGCATGCGTATATGTCATTGCACAGGGGCCAACCCAACATAATGCCACATGCTTGGTGACATATGTACACATATTCATCATCATGCTGGACCTGGCTATTTTGTGGGGGGGTTGACTATATTGTTCAGCATCTGCAAAAAATAAATATTTTTGCTGATGCATTACATTGGCAAAAACGCATTGGCAATGTCAAGATTTTAATCTAATGCCTATTAAATGCAAGACCTATCCGCTTAGTAAAAGGTTATGTGTGTTTTTGCACCTTATTTAAAGTTTGGTGGTAAAATATGGAGACAACGTGCATATGTGGGCCGTTTTTTTTTATTTTTATGCAGACAGATGCAACCATCTAAGAGAGAGTGATAAGTGTGTTGTAAAAAGCTTGAGCGCATTCAATTCTTGTGCCACTCGTTCACTTGTGATAAAATGGGTCTAAGCATGGTTTACAATGATTTAGTCCTACTATCCGGTCATAAATTACCCTGCAGAAAGTCCATCAGTTTTTTCCAAGAAGCAGTGAATACACAATTACAGTGCTAGTCATATACGCTATGATGTATCTACATAGAAAGAATTACGTCTTATCATAAAGAGAAATGTGAAGGGGGAGTGGCACGAGATAATATCAATGATCCTCTTGTACAAAAGCATCGATCTCCCCCTATTGATTACTACAGGGCAGTTTCTGAACTCACGCATTTGAAGGTACTCTTATTTGTGATAATGATAAAAAAAGAGACTCTGTGAAATAAAACATTTACCTTGGCTCACAAACTTTGTTCAAGAGGGGAAGCCGGGATTGACCCCAGATTTTCTGGTTTCACATTGTGCAATTCAGCTAGTAGATGGGTATCTCTTTCTCTCACCCATTTAACATCAAATGGAACTGTTTTGTCATTAATTCTTGGTGCATGAGGTTAAATCTTGGGGGCAGGCAGACGCCACATGAAAGCTCAGCTCTTTATGGGCTCTTGAGATGAGCCAGAGCCAGGCACCGGGCTTTAGATTTAAATAGCTTTCCCACCTCTTAGACTGGGCCAAAGATTAGAGAGTGACCTACGAGGATGAGTGTGATGTGCAAGCAGGGTCGATGGCATAGATCTGATTGGGCCCCTGTCTGTCACTCACTCCACATCAGTGTGCCCCCTGCAGGGCTTTAAGTGAGTCGGGTAGTGATGAGACAAAATATTGAGTTGTAAATCTCGACTTGCACAAATATCGAGTCAAAAATATCGTGACATGGAAATATCGTCAGCAAGAATATCATTGTCAAGAATATCGATTTTAAGGTAAGTAATATTGATTTTCTTAAAATATTTAGGTTATTAATATCGATTACAATAATATAGTTGTTTACAATATCGATTTTTAATTATTGTTATTTATTTTGGTATATATTTTTAATGTATATGATGTAATTCTTTTGTATAATTATTGTTTATGATTTTTAATGTATTTGTAAAATGTTTAGTAGTTATTAAATGTAAGTATTTTTTTTATTTTTAGTACCATAGCGGATTGTGGGTTTATAGGGGTACAGGGTGGGAAGTAATTCATTTATAATAAATTAATGATTATTTTTAAATTAATTATTTAATGAATAATTAATTATGTTATTAGTGTAATTAATTTTTTTAATTTAAATTTCATGTGTGGGTCATGAAGTTTATAGGGGTTTAGGGTGGGAAGTAATTTAATTGTATTTAATTAATAATGAATTGTTAATATTAATTATTTGATTGATAATTGATTATGTTAATAGTGTAAATATTTTTTTAATTTAAATTTTATATGTGGGTATTGGGGTTTATAGGGCTATAGGTTGGGAAGTAATTTAGTTTTAATTAATTAATCATTAATTGGTAATTAATGTTAATTATTTATTTGATAATTAATGATTTTTATTTTTTTTTAAAAACATATTTTATTGGTATTTTCATTTCAACAGTATACATACATTTAATCATCAGTGGTTCATGTCATTGTAGTTCGGCAGCGTGGTCGCTACTTAGATTACAGTAGTTCAGGTTGCTTATATCATTCACTGTTTATCGTTGGTCATTTCTAAGGATCTCATTCCGAACAGTGTTGTCCTCCCGTCTTCCGTTTAAGAACTGTCCCCCCCCCAACTAACCCCTCCTCCCACCCCCGCGCTGCTGTCAACTAAGAAACCTATGGCTCTCTGATGTGTGTGCGTGATCTGGGTCTTCTTCTACTGTGGCCAGGTGTGTTGGGCCGTGTACACCTCTCCAGGGCTACTGGTTCGGCATGTCATTGCGCTCCATGCTACTCATGCTGTCCCCCTCCGGGGTCTACTTGGGCCGGACTTACAGGTCGGGACGGTCCCTGAGGTGTGCTAGGCGCGGACTCCTGTCCCTCGTTCCTAATGTCATCGAGTAGTGTTCCCCATGCCTGTGCCCTTTCCAGCCTCCCTATTCCTCGTTCTGCATTTCTGAGCAATATTCTGTGTTCACAGCCTGCCCATTTTGCTAATTCGCACTTCCACCTGGTGACCCCAGGGCCCGCTGGAGCCTTCCACCTGCTGGTCAGTTCTCGCTTCGCCAGTATTAAGGCCAAGTCCTGGAACCTCGCAGTCACTTTAGTCTTCGCTGAGTGGGGGAACAGGTTGAGCAACACGTGGCTTGGCGTGCATGGTACTACCCTTCCTATGATTCGTGCTGTTTCCTGAGTCACTTCCTGCCAATACATGTCTAAGTGTGGGCAACTCCACATCATGTGGATGTAGTTAGCATTTTTTTCTCCACAGCGTGGGCAGCCTGCATCATCCCTATGGAAGTATCGGTTAATTCTATCTGGGGTGATGTATGCACGGTGTAAGGTATAGAAACTGATCAACCGAAATCGCTCATTACGGGATACTTTAGTGGTCCTCTGAACTGCATTTTCCCATTCCTTATCTTCCAGAGGGTTTCCCAGGTCTGCTTCCCATTTGGTTCTCAGCCCCTCCAGCGGCTTCGTGGAGTCCCGCCTAATGGCTCGGTAGAGGCATGAAACCGCTTTGATCACACCACCTGCCAGGCTAATGTATTCGCATGTGGAGTGTGTGGGTGGTTCTGTTGTTCCCCTCCTCCAGTGTCTGCGCATGGCCCCGTGACAGCCCCATAGAGTAAAAAGTGCCCCTGAGGGATGTTCCAATACGCACAAAATTCCTCGAATGTGAGCAGCTCTCCATCCCTATAAAGATCGCCTATTTTGGTTACCCCGGCTTGCAGCCATTCCTCGAGCCCCTCCATTGCCCCCCATGCGGGAGCGCCTCAAGTAGTGTCACCGGCATCTCTGGTGAATAAGGGCGCTTGGTCTTTGTTTTTTGTAAACATCTGCTCCAGCAGCGCCTCAGCACTTTGTGCTCAGAGGAGCATACCCTTCGCAGTTTAATAGTGCTCATGAGTGTGCTCAGTACGTCCGCTCTATCCGGGGTAAATGGCAGCTGTCTACGGTCCGGGTCGAGACTCCCTGCCACCCACTGTGTAAACCTCTGAAGCTGTCCTGCTAGATAGTATTCTCCATCTCCGGGACTGCCAGGCCACCTTCAGTTGTCACCCTCGTCAGCGTGGTCAGTGCAACCCATCGTCTACTAGTCCCCCAGATAAAGGCCATGATAAGGGAATCAAGGGTGCGGAACCACGCACTGGGAATCCATACGGGCAGTGTGGTGAAGAAGTACAGCAATCTGGGGAGGGCTATCATTTTTAGGAAGGAGATCCGCCCCGCTACTGATAGGGGTAGGCTCCCCAAAAAGGCCATACTGCCCTTCAATGCGCGTAGGGCCCCTCCCACATTTCCTTCTTGGACATCTGCCAGGGTGTGGTACACTTTCACTCCTAAGTATCTAAAGCAGCGGGGTTCCCACTTCAGACCATGCAAATCCGCCGGAGGTGGGGTATCCCCTTTTACCGGGAATAGTTGGGACTTCTGCCAGTTGACGTGCAATCCCGATAGGGCCCCAAACTCGTCCATCATGTCTCTGGCTCCTCTCAGGGCAGTTGTTGTGTCGTTTAAAAATAGTAAGAGGTCGTCCGCGTATAGCGCTATATGATGTGGCTGATCGGCTAGGCGCAGACCCTCATAGGCCGTCCCCATGCATGCCTTACAGGCCAGTGGCTCTACGGCCAAGGCAAATAAAAGAGGGGAGAGGGGAC
Source organism: Calotriton arnoldi (assembly GCA_963921515.1). Lineage (NCBI taxonomy): Eukaryota > Metazoa > Chordata > Amphibia > Caudata > Salamandridae > Calotriton > Calotriton arnoldi. Next base: position 1,430,720 of record CAWUFW010002895.1, read on the forward strand.
ACCCCTGCCGTGTGCCCCTCTCCACCCGATATTGTGATGAAATTGTGCGGCCCGTGCGGACTCCCGCCAGTGGGTCTTCGTAGAGAACTTTCACCCATCGGATGAACCCCTGCCCGATCCCCAGTCATGTCATCACGGCGTACAGGAACTCCCACTCGAGGCTATCAAAAGCTTTTTCTATGTCGATAACGAATATCGCTCCTCCCGGGACTGCCTCGCCCCCGTGTTCTAAAATGGCGAAAAGTCGCCTAATGTTGAGTGTCGTATTTCTGCTGGGAATGAATCCCGCCTGATCGTGGTGGACCAGGGAGGTCATGTGCAGTCTGGTGGCCAATATCTTACTTAGTATTTTAAAATCAAAATTTAGCTTCGATAAAGGCCTGTACGCCGTGCATTCCGTTGGGGGTTTATTGGGCTTAAGCAAGGGGACCACCACTGCTTCTCGGGCAGTGCGTGGTAGAATCCCTCCCTCCCAGACCTCAGCATATAAGTCTACTAATCTAGGGGCTAACTCCGGCAGATAGGTAGCGTAGAATTCCTGAGGGAGTCCGTCTGTGCCCGGGGTTTTCCCCCGCGCCATGGCTTTAACGGCCGCTCTAATTTCTTGTTCATTGATCTCGGCCCCCAGCAGGTCTGCCTCTTCGTCCGTAAGTGTGTGCAAAGGAAGCTCCGCCAAGTAGGCTGTGATCTCTCCTGCTGCTCGGGGTCCAGAGCTTTTGTACAGGTGTATGAAATAGTCTCGAAATCGGTTATTAATCTCTGCTTGGCTATGTAGGGGCCTCCCCGTCTGATCGTGAATTGCCACAATATTATTACCCCGCCTTGATGGATTGGCAAGCCATGCCAACAGTCGCCCCGCCTTATCCCGCTCTGCATGTGTCCTATCTGTGTATGCCTGATAGTCAAAGCAACGCAGTCGCTCCTCCTGCACCGCCACAGCCTCTTTAGCGTCTAATAGTTCTTGCCTTGACTCCGGGTGTTCTGGGCGTCGTATTTCTAGGTCCCTGAGTACCTTGTCGGCCTTATCTACGTCTGCCGTGAGCGTCCTGCGCACTCCAATTGATGTGGCCATGCACTTGCCTCTAATAACGGCCTTAAAGGCCTCCCACTCTGTAGCCCTGGAGTCCGTGGAGCCGGCGTTATCGGTGAAATATTGTTCAATATGGTCTTTAACCTCCTGTCTGAAGGCGTGGTCTTCCAGAGTCTCTGGTTTAAGGCGCCATGTAGGGATTGGCTGTAGCTGCACTCCCCCTTGTAGTCTAACCAGTAGTGGATTATGGTCAGAGACTGTTCTAGTCAAGTATTCTGTCCCTCCCAGCTTGGCATGTATATCGGGCGAACTCAAGAAGGTGTCCAGGCGGACATGTAATTCATGGGCGTGAGAGAAGTGTGAGTATTCCCTGTGGAGTGGGTGTGTCGGGCGCCATGTATCCACCAATCCCCAATGAGTTTGCCATTCCCTAAAGGTTCTGGCCACGTTATGTACTGGGGAGTCTCGAAGCGGAGGATGTGACCTATCCAAGTCGGGATCAGCAATACAGTTAAAGTCTCCCCCTATTAGGACCGGTCCTGTCATGTACGGTGCCAGGACCCCTGACATCTGTTCCAGGAAGTGGGCCTGGTCTATATTTGGGCCATATATGTTAATGAGGGTAATGTCCCGACCATCCAGTCGCCCGTACACAATTACATATCGTCCCTCTGGATCTATTTTGTGCCCGACCGGCTGGAAGGGGACCCCCGCCCGTATCCAAAGTAACAACCCCTGGCATATGCCGAGTATGATGTGTAAAATGCCTGACCCCTCCATCGTCTCTGTAATGCTGCCCCCTCTGCAGCTAGTGTATGGGTCTCCTGGAGCATAGCTATGTGCACCCCCCGCCGATTCAGTTGGGAGAATATTTTATATCTTTTGTGCATGGAGTGCATGCCCCTGACGTTCCAAGATATTATGTTATATGTAGCCCGTGGCATCTGTGGTATTGCTCAACGCCGCCCCCCTTAGGGCTCCTATACCCAGACCAGCATTAAGATTTTCAGGATCTCCCCGTATGGGATATCTTGTCTTGTGTCCTTCCCCCATTGACAGCAGCGCCCCCCATGATTCTTCTAAAACTATGTAAACATCCCAACTCCCCCTCCCCAGGACAAGTGAGAACAGCTCTCTCATCCAAACCTTGCACTTTCGCGCCAAAACAGCCAGTATCTGACAGTGGTGACTAGACCAGTATCCGCTTGGAGGAAAGCCCTCTGCCCCTGCCCCCCCGGATCTCCCCACCCAGCATTTAATTTGTATGCTACTGTGTTGGGGCCCCACGCTGTATTACTCGTTGCAGTGGTAGTCCATACCCCCATCCCTAGCCAAAAATGTCCGATTTGTACTTGCGTGCCGTGGCTGGCTCACATCGGGTCGTCCGCCGATCTTGGGGTTACATCTGGGAGGACCTGGCTGGTGTCTCCCATTGTACTCGTGCTGGCCTCAGAGTCCGAGTCTTTCTGCTCCTCACCAGAAGGCGAGGAGGCGTCTTGTGAACTTACAACGCTCAGGGAGGCCACCGCCGCCACCGCATTTTCTCTGTCTCGGCGAACCTCTGCAAGGGTTGGGTGGCTCTTGGGTTGCATCCCTCTTCCAGGCGACCGCATGTGTCCTTTCTCCGGTGAAGCTGTTCCGTTTCGCCTTCGGTCGCGCGGGTCCTGCTCCTCTATCCAGTCCCAGACATCCTGAGGCGCGGTGAAGAATGTAGTCCCCTCTGCATGCACTATGCGGAGTCTAGCTGGGAACACCATGGAGTAGGACACCTCCATTTGGCGCAGTTTCCTTTTGGCTGGGACAAAAGAGGCTCGCTGTCGTTGCACATCTTTGGAAAAATCGGGGAAAATCCTGACCACGCTGTTGTCTATTTTGAGTTGTCCTTTAAGGCGCGCCTGGCTCAGTACGTGATCCCTATCCTTATAAAATAAGAGGCGAGCCACCACCGGCCTCGGTGGTCGTCTAGGTAGTGGTGCCCTGGCAGGGACTCTATGCGCCCTCTCTAGGGCGAAGAACGACGAGAGACCCTCTTCTGCCACTTCAGTTCGGAGCCCGTTCTCGAGGTATGCCACCATGTTGTTGCCTTCCACTTTTTCGGGCAGCCCTGTGACCCTAATGTTGTTTCGGCGCGCCCTATTTTCGGCGTCCTCGGCGCGCTGTTCTAGGACCTGGACTCATTTTTCAATGTCCGTGACTTTGCGTGTGGACGTGGATACTAGTGGCTTCATGTCTTCGACATCTTCCTCCACTGTCGTGACCCGGTCTGCCAATTTTCTGTGGTCCGCTCTCAGCAGGCCCAAATCTTCCCGGAGTGTGTCTATCTTCGTTTCCACTGCCATCCGTGATGTTTCAATGGCTTGTAGGTTGTCGTGGAGTGATAGCTGGCCCTGGGGTGCAGCCTTTTCTGTTCGGGTCCCTGCGCGTGCGCGCATTTCCCCATTGTCCTCGCCCGCTGACTCCTGTTGTTCTGCTTCGCGTCTCTTGTTGACGCGTCCCATGGTGTGCTTGGGGCACTCGCCGCTTGCCAAGGCTGAGCTGTAGAGGTGTCGTCCTCATACTGTGAGAGGCAAGAGTGGTAGTATTGTCGTTGCCCCAGTGGCTGCGTGCTCATCAGACCGCTATTGCCCGAGTTCTCTGTGTTCCCTCAGTCGCTTCTGTTTGTACTTTGCTGCCTGCAGGTTCTTGCGTGCATGATAGAGGGTTGTGCAGGCCTGTGAATAGTGCCAAGGCCGGGTCTCTGTTATGTGCACCCTCTGGTGCTGCTGCGTCAGCGGCCACTGCTCCCCAAATTCGGCGTGACTGCACGGGCCACGCGCGTCCACCCGCCGCCCTTGTGCCGCATTCGGCGCTGCTGCTATCTCAGGGACTGGGCTGTTCAGGAGGTTCCTCGGCGCCCACGCCCTCTCAGGCTCCCCGTGACTCCCTCTCCGCTGTATCGCCGATTGCTTCAATATCCTCAGTCTGAGGGGGGGGGAGTGTTGGCAAATGCCCGTATCGTCCCATGCAGCCCCCACCTGTGGCTTCTGTTGTGTAGTCCCCGCAGCCCCTCGGGCGCACTATTGTAGCGGCGGCAATTCACCTGTATGGTTGCTCCCGTTTATCGGTAGAGGCCTGTAGGCCCGTCACAGGCCCGTCGCAGGCCGATGCCGCATTCCCAGCAACGTCGCAGGCCGCCCCGTCTGCCCCCCGGCTCCTTACTGCAGGGATCCCTCTGTTCGTCGTTTGGTCGGCCCCCGGGTCTGTAATCCAGAGGATTCCGTCTCCGCTTGGGTCCCGGTGGTTGTCGCGTCCTCTTCTGGCCCTCAGGCAGCGGTCACCATTATCCGCGGTCTCACGGCTCCTACGCTCGTCGCGCTCTTTCACCAGGCCTCCGCCGGGCCCCCTCCTCTGTTTCCGTGGTAGTCTCGGTGGCGCCGCCTCCCAACCTGCTTACTGGGCACCGGGGCCCCTCCGGCCGCTGCCTGGTTCGCCACGGGGTTTCGGACATAGGCAGTGCTGCGACGTCCGAGCTTCAGTTGCGCCCGTAGTGACAGCTAGTTAATCCCGTCGGGTCGCGGCCGCCATTTTGCGCGACCTCGCGGTCTGGCCCGGAGCCGTGAATTTGCTGCTTTCTCCGGTGCCCCGCAGCTTGCAACTTTCTCTGCAGGTCCCCCGATGTCACCAGGGCTAGGGGATCCGTCTCCTATCTGTGGGGTCCCCCTATAGCTGTCAGGATGGTGCTAGATGGGGGATCACCAGCGGGAGCGCAGGTTCAGGCTCCCGTCTCCATCGGCGTCCGGCCACGCCCCCCTATTTGATAATTAATGATGTTAATTGCGAAAGTAAATATTTTTGCCCCTCCACAATCCAACACTTTCCCTACTGTTGCACTGACTGGAGTGGGAATAGTAAATTTTACCCCTCCACAATCCAACACTTTCCTTACTTTGCACTCACTGGAGTTGGAATAATACATTTTACCCCTCCACAATCCAACACTTTCCCTACTGTTTCACTGACTGAAGTGGGAATAGTACATTTTACCCCTCCACAGCCCAACATTTACCCTACTGTTCCACTGACTGGAGTGGGAATATTAGATTTTACCCCTCCGCAATCGAACACTTTCCCTACTGTTACACTCAGTGGAGTGGGAATAGTACATTTTACCCCTTCGCAATCCAACACTTTCCCTACTGTTGCAGTTACTGGAGTGGGAATATAAAACTTTAAGTCACTGTAATCTAAAACTTTTACTAGTGTTGTATAAATTGTAGTGGGAATAGTACATTTTAGTACTCTGCAATATAATATTTGATCTAATTTAGTATTTATTGTAGTGAGAGTAGTACATTTTACTGTTGTGTGATGTAACAATATTTTTACTGTTGTGTTGTGTGAGGTGGGAGTAGTACATTTTCTATATTATTAGTATAAGAATTTGTTTATTTTGGTTTCAATTGTAGTGGGAAATGTATATGTATTAATTTTAATTTGTAATCATTTATTTCATATTGTTTTAATGTATACAATTATGTTTTTGTTTATTTAGAAGAATATTTATAATTTGTTATGTTTGTAAATAATTTTTATTAAATTGTAAAAAATGTATGATGTTTACTTTTTGATTTTAATTAAAGTGGTTTGCTTTTTAAATATTTAATGTTTTTGCTATATTTGTATATATATATATATATATATATATATATATATATATATATATATATATATATATATATATATATATATATAAACCACAGATCCCAAATAAAGCGCGCTCTCAGATGCAGGTGGAAAGCAGTGTCGATTTATTCCTCAGAACGCGCTTTATTTTGGATCTGTGGTTTATGTTAATGCCGGCTGAAGCTCTACCGGCTCAACGCGCCACCAAACAACGGGCGGATTTCCCGGGAAGAGCTGCTTTGTATCAGCATATATATATATATATATATATATATATATATATATATATATATATATATATATATATATATATATATATTTATATATGTACGTGTGTTTAACTTTTCGAAAGTTTATTTGTTAAAATATATATTAAATATATTTTATTTTTATTAAATTAATGTTAGTATTTAATATATTTTATTTTTTATATTTTAATTTGTATATATTTAATACAACTATATTACGATATATTTTTTCGATATTTTTGTACTTAACTTTTTAAGTATAGGTAGTCGATATTTTTGTAGTCAATATTTTTGTCTCGATATTTTTGTAGGTCGATGTTTTACCAATGGATAGGTTATCAGAGAACCGAGTCAGGTCATGCCAGGTCTCTGATGCAGCAGTAATTAAAAACTTTGAAATAGGTCCCTATCGGAACCTAAATTTGTGTCCTTTACAGGGAAAAAACAATGCTTGAATTCCAAACAATGACTATAGAAAGCCTTGAGGTAATCCATAACAGCCATGCAGTCCCTGTTTACATTACATTTTCTTTTCATCTTGCATTCAATAAGAGTATTTATTTTCTCCATATTTTGTGTTTCTGTAGTTTTTTCATGCAACATATAACTCTTTTATGTGAATCGAGTCACTTTTAGGCATCAGGATGAGTTCCTGTTGCGGGTAAGTGTTTGTAACAAGACACGAGTAAGAGGTCTGAAGATGAGTCTAAAGGCAGTGTGAATTTCTCATTGGGCCTGTCTGTGTGTCAAAAATGTGCTCACACTTCAGAAACATGCAGTCTGGCCTGCTGGGCTCTCGCTTGCCATTCTGCGCATGTCTGCTGTTGTTAGGTATGGTCTTTTGCTAGATTGCTCCTGGACCTCTCTGCTCTACATTGCTCTGAACTAGAGTGGACAACATAGTCCAGACTATCCCACAGAGGCCTTACACAGGTGGGCTTCAATTTTCCAAATAAATGAAAGCTAATGCCCTTACCCTGTACATTACCACTGTTCATTGGCGCCAACAGCCCTTTCCTTTTTAGTTGGGTACACCTCACTGCTTGTTGGAAAACTCAGCCTCACATCCCCCTAACATTACTGTCTAAGATATGCCCTTCATAGACGGTGATTGGTCAAAATGCCAGGGGTAACGGAAGTGACATCACATGCCATGTGACTCGCCTGATGTCACAGGAAGTGACATCACATGAACTTTGACCTGGTGACAACACAAGAAGTGACATCACCTGCCCTTTGACCCACCCTGATGATGTCACAGTAAGTGACATTACAAAGCATTTGACCTGATGACATCACAGGAGTGATATCATGTGACCTTTGGACACCATGAAATCAAAGGAAGCGACATTGCATGACCTCTGGCTTGGTGGTATCACAGGAAGTGATGCATCGAATTTTTGGTTACTTACATCGCACACAGAGGCTGGAATATCTCTACAGATACAAAAGAAATATCCTATAAAAAGACACACTTCAAATCATATTGAAAATGCAGCTACATACATTGTTTCAGGTGGTATCTTCAGATATACAATTACTATAATGTAGCATTGATTAAGAACCTATCAAGTAGTGTATAATAATGGAAAATATGCTAATCAAGTAGAAATCAGTCATTATCAATATCAAATAACTCTTAAAATGGGAAGATTAATGGGCCTATAATGTTCAAAACATCTTCATTTTATCATTTGTTTTAGAAACTAAGAGAACGATGTAATGCAGATTGTTAGAAATGGGATTTCTGGTTGGCTAGGGCTTGCGCCTTAACCAGGCAGAAACCACCACTCTAGTCAGGGCAAGGGAGTTACACGCTGAAGATAACCCCTGCTCACCCCCTTGGTAGCTTGGCACGAGCAGTAAGGCTTATCCCAGAGGTAATGTGTAAAGCGTTTGCGCAACACACACACAGCAGCGACACACTAGGCACACCACAAAAGAAACACCACACAAGGTTATAAAAAATAGCCTTTGTATTATCATAAACACATTAGAATCATAATCACAAATGTACACTGTGCCACCTGGCACTAGGCAATACTTCACAGGGGATTATATTCAGGACAGGGCCATCTCCTCGCCGAAGGTAATCAAGTCCCCCTTCACTCCCACAGAGAAATGGACAAACCATATGGCACAATATTTTTATAATAAAATTAAAAATATTCAGGATGCTTCGAACTGGGCCCCAAGTTGGCGACGACATTTTAGCCCCTCCTTTTCCCATGTACTCCAACTCAGATAAGACTCTTTTGGAGTTTCCCCCTATCTCCATGACTACGTCTCATAAAATAATGCAAGCACTGAAATCTGGCTCCCCCTTGGACCCTTGCCCGGCCAGAGTGCTGGCCTCTATTGCGGACGCGATCAATCCAGCAGTGAACCTGGTCCTGAATTTGTCGCTTTCTGAGGGCCGGATGCCCGAATGTTGGAAACATGGATGTATTTTGCCACTCCTCAAAAAACCTACGGCAGACCCTTCTATAGTCAGCAACTACAGGCCTATAACGCATGCTGCCATACTTCTCCAAGGCTTTGGAGAAGTATGTGAATACTGTGTTCACTGATTTCATTGAGACTACTCATGCTTTGCATCCCAGTCAATCTGGGTTCAGACCTAATTATAGTACGGAGACGGCTCTACTGGAAGTCTCTGACACCATTAAAACCACTTTGGACAGTGGTGGGAAAGCGGTACTGATACTGTTGGACCTTACAGCGGCCTTCGATACCGTGCCCCACGATCGACTTATGCACAGGCTTCAGGACTGTGGTATCGGGGGCACGGTCCTCAGGTGGTTCGCCTCCTTTCTCGATAGCCGCCAGCAAACGATATGGTCCCTCCCTTCCACTGCCCCTATCCCCCTATGAGGGTTGGAGTGCCACAAGGTTCGGTTTTGAGCCCAACTTTGTTTAATCTATATATGGCTCCCTTGGCACTCCTGGCAGAGCATCATGGGGCTACGGTCATATCTTATGCTGACGACACGCAGCTGTTGTTTTCCTTTGGTTAAAACGAGATGTTGAGAGGAGATGATATTAACAACTGCCTGTACAAGGTGTTCTCCTGGTTCAGGCAAAACCAACTGCTGTGTAACTCTGATAAGTCCGAAATCATCTGTTTCGGCAATAGTCCCGGTGTGGAATGGTGTCACTGGTGGCCTCAGGATATGTCCCCCCCCCCCATTTGTCCAGTGACCACCGTAAAAGATCTTGGGGTAAAAATGGATGCGGACATGTCCATGAAGGCACAAGTTCAATCTGTGGCCGCCACTTGTTTCGGACTACTCAAAATGATGAGGAACTTTCTCCCTCTCCTCTCAGTTCCCCACAGGAAAACAGTGGTCCAAGCTTTGATAACATCTAGGCTTGACTATGCTAACGTTCTGTATCTCGGCCTCCCGGACTACCTACTCGGGCGTTTGCAGGTGGTACAGAACGCAGCAGCAAGGGCCGCCTTGCTGGTTGACCTCAGAACTCATATGACGCCTCTTGTTGTCTCTGCATTGGCTTCCAGTGCGGAAAAGGGTGATTTTTAAGGCCTTGGTTCTAGTTTTCAAAGCCTTTCATAATGTTGGAGCCCCCTATATTAGGAGGAGAATCCAACCATATTCTCCTATTAGAACCTTGCGATCCTCAACTCAGAAGCTGACGGTCGTGCCAAAATTTGCACGCTCTCGGCTGGGCGGTCGCTCGTTTCAGGTGACCGCTACTAAGCTGTGGAATAGTTTACCGCCGTATCTGAGACAGGAACAGGTTCTTCTCAGTTTCAGAAGAAAGTTAAAAACCTGGCTGTTTCAATGAGAGTGGAGTCACCCGTAGTCGCTGCATTTTCTTTGTCAACTGGGTTAGTTTGCGCCGGGACACTTCTAGGAGTAGCCGTGCGCTTTACAAATACCCCTATAACATAACATAACAGGGAATTATATACAGGACAGGGCCAATCGGGCCACTGTCAAAACCATAAGAACAGGTAAGTAATGAGAACAACCAGTGACTACTGGTAAAATACTGTACTTAGCGGAAACATATTATGCATAAACACATTAGGCATAAATCACATTTAGAAGTGCACCGTAGTAACACTCCCTAGGTGCATACATCACCTCAGGCATAAACACATTATGCATCCTTTTAGGGCCTTGCGCCCTACCAACACTACAAAAATGACCCCAGGCCAACTGCCCTTTGTCCCAAAAGTCAGGACTTAATAATCATAGGGCCTTCCACCAGGCCCTCTGGCTGCCAATGCTTTTGAGAGATGTGCGTGATGCACAGGGGGTGGAGGGGTGCATCTCACCCCTTCCTCGCTATTAGAAAAAGCATGCCCCCTTCATTGCAGCTGCCCGCGCTCTCGCTGTGCAGCTGAGAAAATCAGCCTTGGCACCACTGTGCCTCTGAAGCCCCACTCCGGGACTTCTAAACAAAAAGTGCCCCCTCGTTGCAGCTGCCCGCGCTCTTGCGGTGCAGCTGGGAAAGAGAAAGCACTGGCACCAACCGTGCCTTGAAGGCCCCCTTCACCGGGGCTCTTCTCTGGAGAAACGGCACCCACAGTGCCTCGCACAAACCCCACTCACCGGGGCCTTCTCTGACTCCTTCCGGGATCTGCAGGACTTCGGCCGGGAGCCCTCGAGGCTCCGGTCCCACTCCGTGACCGAGCCCACGAGGCTCCGTCCCTTCAGATACTGGCCTCACTCTCGCGCAGCAATACGCGGGGCTCTCTGTTTCCTGAGTAGAGCCCCGCCCACTATCAGGCCTTCGCCTGCCTGTCTTCCGGTCCGGCCGCGGCTGCTCTCGCCGCACCGGGGACCCAAGCCCACTGCTGTAGAGTGGCGGGAGGGGCCCACCACGCACTCCTGGGGGGGGCATACACGCCCAAAGACACTGGCTCGCACAAGGCTTGAGGGCAACGCGGGGCTCTCCTCACCCTCACGGGAGCCCCGGCTACAACCAGGCAGCCTCTGCCTGACTTCCGGTCCGCGGACCGAGCGGAGCTGGAGCCCTTCTCCCCGGGGCACAGCAATACTCTGCAGGGGCAACGCTGGAGTGCTCGTCATGCACTCTGATCTGCACACATGGCTCTCCTACCATGGTGCGATGGCGCCTTCACAGCGGCAAGGTGAGAGTCCCCTCCTTGGGCTCCTGGAACACAGGCCAAGTGGAATCCCACTCTTTGGGATCTGGCTCCAAGGATGTAGCGCTCACAAGGCGCTAGGACACCAGGTCTCAGAGGGGCAGAGCAGGGCAAAGCTGGGCCCAGGCAGGCCAGCTCACAGGGCCCTCCAGCAGAGGGGCAGTCCCTCATGGCCTTTCCTTCTTGGGCCCAACAGGTACAGAAAGCACCCAAAGCAGCACACCTTACATGGGTTCACAGCCCCAATATTTATACTGTGTTTGTCTTTGTTCTGCCCTGGCACAGGGCTTGGGGGAACCAGTCCCAACTGGTTCTGGGGGGTACTGAAGCACTTAGTGTACAGTGCTCACACCCTCCTTTGTCAGGTTGGGCTCCGTCCTCAGACACACCACAGGGGGGCGGAGCCAGCATTGAACAAGGCAGGCACAGACCTATTCAGGGTCAGGGGCTACTCCTCCCACTACTCCAAATGCAGGTCTGCCCATTCAGCCTAGCGCTGACTCACCCAGCCCATCTGGAGCCACACACCTCACCAGCCTCTGTCACTCCAGAGCCAGACATGCAATACACATCAGGCAGGCAAAGACACATAGCACACAGCAATGCCAACTTCTAAAAGTGGCATTTCTAAAATAGTGATCTTAATCTGCACCCACCATTACGTAGCATTTACTACCACTATTCCAAACATACCAAACTTGACCACGCTGCTCCTCTCATATCAGGAATTACCACTGAAACACTTATCATGGAATCCCCAATGCATTCCTATGAGAGGGCAGCCTCACAGCAGTGAGAAACCAAAATGGCTGTTTGTCACTACCAGCATATGTCACACACTTAAGGTACATGTCCTACCTTTTACCTACAACGCACCTGCCCATAGGGCTAGCTAGGGCCTGCCTTAGGGGTGACGGACATGCAGTAAAAGGGGGGGTCACAGACGTGGCAACCACTTTAGGTGCCACGTCACAGCAGCAGTAAACTGCGCGGACAGGCTCTGCAATGGCAGAGGCCTGGGACAGGTTTGAAAGGCTACTTTGGTGGGTGGCGCAATCAGCGCTGCAAGCCCACCAGTAGCATTTAATTTACTGGCCCTGGGTATCTGAGATACCACTTTACAAGGGACTGACAGGTAAATTAAATACGCCAAACAGGTGTAGACCAATCTTACCATGTTTACCACAGAGAGCACATGCACTTTACACTGGACAGCAGTTTAGCACTGCCCAGAGTCCTAAGACCACCAACACCAGGTCAGAAAAAAGACGAGGAGGAAGGCAAAAAGTTCAGGGATGACCCTGAAAAAAGGGCCAAGTCCAACACAACCACCTTCCAGCCAAAAGCCAGTGTAGACCAATCATTATCTTGATGGGCTTCCCTGTTTGGGGCGATAGAACACGGACGCAGACCTGCAACTGCAGGGGCACACTCCAGTTCTACGCCATTCTGAACCCATGTGGTTCCCTCTGTCAAACCTCCCAGGACCAAGTAAGCTACCCCACTGGTACTCCCTAGTTGTCCGTGGCCAGGACCAGGCCCTAGGCCACCCAGATATCTCTGGTCCTTGCCACCTCACAGAGTGGGGGGCAGTAACCCCTGGCACATAGTAACCATTCTCCACTCTTCCTATCATCAGTGCAATTCCAAACTGCCACTGATCCTCCAACCTAGGGTCCGCACCCTCAGGCTGACCAGAGGTCACGGGCGAGGCTCTCCTCCTGGGGTTACGCACTCTCCTCCCAGAACCAAAAACTGTCAGGACGCTGGAATCAGCCCTCCCACACAATCCTTCCGCCAGTTCAGGGCCTTGACCCTGCAACTGATCTACCAACCAAGGGTCTAAACCCCCAGGTTGAACCGGGGTCAGAGGCGAGGACTCCCTCCCTCTGCACCCCCTTCCAGAGTTCTGCACCCTCCCATCTGGAGTGGTACCCCTAGAAGACAAACCGGTCAGGACACTGCTTACAGATGTCCTTCCCTCCAGGTCAGGCAGGACCTGAAACTGGCCTCCCAACCCAGTGACTAAACCCTGCGGCTGAGCACCCGCCTGGCACACCAGGACTTCCTGGGGAGCACGCATGCCCCCCCCCAGGGTAACACCTACCTCATGTGTTGCGTGACAGTCTACCTGGCGCTGATCTCCCGACCGACCCCTGTCCATCTGACAGTGCGCGGAGATCCCCCAAAACAGAAGTGGTGTCACCATGGTCACTCGTAGGAGGCTCAGCCCTTATGGCTGTCCCCTGAACCACTGGTTCTTCCACTGGGGACTCTCTCCCCCTCTCACCCCTCCATCTGGACTTCTGCACCCTCCACTTAGGAGTGGCACCGCCAGACACCAGAACTGATGGAGGTCTGCTTACAGACACTCCAAGTTCTCCTGACACTAGGAGATCCCCCTCAATGGATGGCCTACAAGTACAGCCTAGGCTCCCCACCTGGTGTTCCCTTAAGGAACCCTCCAGGCCCTGAGACTGGGTTTCGGGCACCTTGGGACGCATCCCATTTTCACTCCCTCTCTGCAGAGACAGGACGTGAGTCCCTACACCCCTCCCACTACACCAGGACCTATCTGGACTACTAAGAACCTTTCCCACCACCCTGGACTGGGAAATACCTGAGCCACTCCTCTTAGGGTCACTCCCCAATGTCTCCTCAGACCCTCTGGCACTCACCCAGAGGTCTGCCTCCCGTGCAAGCTCCCTGGGATCACAGAACTCATACTCCAACAGGTGTTGGCGTAACCCTGGAAAACAATAACTGAACATGTGCTCTCTGACAGATTGGACAGCCATTCAAAATTGTTCGCCGTGCTACCCATCACCCAACTTTCCAGTGCATCACAACACACATCCACAAACTCCCTCCAAAACTGGTGAGGCAGTTTCCTACTGCCCCTGAACCTCAACCTATACCCTTCAGGTGTGGCACCCTCTTCCTGGGAACTAGGTACCATACTCTGGGCTCTGGGAGTGGACGCTTCCACACTGGACTCCAAATTGCTGCCACCACTGGACCCCACCCTCACTGGTGAATCCAGACTACTGAAACTACACTCAGGGGACAACCTTTCCTCAAGAGCTAGTTTCTCCCTGGCAAAGGCCCTCTCTGCCACCGCCATCCTCTCCTGCGCTAAGACCCTCTCAGTCTCTAGCTTTTCCTCCTCCACACCCAGCTGCTCTAGCTGCAACCTGAGCCTTTCCATCGCCAGCTGATGCTCCCTTTCTTCCCTCCCATCCACCCACTCCTCTGGGGACAGGGAAAGGGATGGGGCACTGCCCCCGGCACTGGACCCAGCAAGGGACTCCCTATCTATGGGGTCCTCCCTGCCCTGTCATTTTCTCCCTCCTGCTCAAACTCTCCAGGTCCACTGCCCTCTGGGGGTGCTGGTTGGGGACCCTCCCTCTCAGAGACCTCACTGATCTCGGGGCCCTCCTTCCCAGACTCCTCCCCCACCCGGTTTTTGGATGTCCAACAAGCCAACAAGGCCTCCTGCAGTTCCACTTTCTGGGCAGACACCCAAGATCCTGGCAAAACCTCTTTAGGTCCTTCACAGTATATTTACGCAACCTCTTTACATTAAATGCACTTCCTGTCACAATAACTGCTGGATCACCGAGGTGAGACATGACTGACACTTTAGCGGTGTCACCAAAATTTTAGAAGAGCAGAAAACACAATTCAAAAATGACACTTTTAAGGAGAAAAAATAATCAGGAGAAATAATCCCCAACCATATGATTATCTAAATGCAGAGTTTGTAGTGCAACCAGTTGTCGCTGTGGTACTGCGCAAACGCAAGTCCTATCCTCACCGCTGACAACCAATGTTAGAAATGGGATTTCTGGTTGGCTAGGGCTTGCGCCTAAGCCAGGAAGAAACCACCACTCTAGTCAGGGCAAGGGAGTTACACGCTGAAGATAACCCCTGCTCACCCCCTTGGTAGCTTGGCACGAGCAGTCAGGCTTATTCCAGAGGCAATGTGTAAAGCGTTTGTGCAACACACACAGCAGCGACACACTAGGCACACCACAAAAGAAACACCACACAAGGTTATAAAAAATAGCCTTTGTATTTTCATAAACACATTAGAATCATAATCACAAATGTACACTGTGCCACCTGGCACTAGGCAATACTTCACAGGGGATAATATACAGGACAGGGCCAATCGGGCCACTGTCAAAACCATAAGAACAGGTAAGTAATGAGAACAACCAGTGACTGTTGGTAAAATACTGTACTTTGCGGAAACATATTATACATAAACACATTAAGCATAAATCACATTTAGAAGTGCACCGTAGTAACACTCCCTAGGTGCATACATCACCTCAGGCATAAACACATTATGCATCCTTTTAGGGCCTTGCGCCCTACCAAAACCACAAAAATGACCCCAGGCCAACTGGCCTTCCTTGGGGCCCGTCTGGGCTGTCCCAACTACCCTTTGTCCCAAAAGTCAGGGCTTGATAATCATAGGGCCTTCCACCAGGCCCTCCGGCTGCCAATGCAGCAGAGAGATGTGGGTGATGCACAGGGGGCGGGGGAGTGCATCTCACCCCTTCCTCGCTATTAGAAAAGGCATGCCCCCTTCGTTGCAGCTGCCCGTGCTCTTGCGGTGCAGCTGAGGAAATCAGCCTTGGCACCACTGTGCCTCTGAAGCACCACTCCGGAACTTCTAAACAAAAAGTGCCCCCTCGTTGCAGCTGCCCGCGCTCTTGCGGTGCAGCTGGGAAAGAAAAAGCACTGGCACCAACCGTGCCTTGAAGGCCCCCTTCACCGGGGCTCTTCTCTGGAGAAACGGCACCCACAGTGCCTCGCACAGACCCCACTCACCGGGGCCTTCTAGGACTCCTTCCGGGATCTGCAGGACTTCTGCCGGGAGCACGCGAGGCTCCGGTCCCACTCCGTGACCGCTGGCTGAGCCCACGAGGCTCCGTCCCTTCAGATACTGGCCTCACTCTCTCACAGCAATACGCGGGGCTCTCTGTTTCCTGAGTAGAGCCCCGCCCACTATCAGGCCTTCCACTGCCTCTCTTCCGGTCCGGCCGCGGCTGCTCTCGCCGCACCGGGGACCCAAGCCCACTGCTGTAGAGTGGCGGGAGGGGCCCACAACGCACTCCTGGGGGGGCATACACGCCCAAGACACTGGCTCGCACAAGGCTTGGGGGCAACGCGGGGCTCTCCTCACCCTCACGGGAGCCCCGCCTACAACCAGGCAGCCTCTGCCTGACTTACGGTCCGCGGACTGAGTGGAGCTGGAGCCCTTCTCCCCGGGGCTCAGCAATACTCTGCAGGGGCAACGCTGGAGTGCTCGTCACGCACTCTGATCTACACACAGGGCTCTCCTACCACGGTGCGACAGCGCCTTCACAGCGGCAAGGTGAGAGTCCCCTCCTCGGGCTCCTGGAACAGAGGCCAAGTGGATCCCACTCTTTGGGATCGGGCACCAAGGATGTAGCGCTCATGAGGCGCTAGGACACCAGGTCTCTAGAGGGGCAGAGCAGGGCAAAGCTGGGCCCAGGCAGGCCAGCTCACAGGGCCCTCCAGCAGAGGGGCAGTCCCTCGTGGCAGTTCCTCCTGGGGCCCAGCAGGTACAGCAAGCACCCAAAGCAGCACACCTTACATGGGGTCACAGCCCCAATATTTATACTGTGTTTGTCTTTGTTCTGCCCTGGCACAGGGCTTGGGGGAACCAGTCCCAACTGGTTCTGGGGGGTACTGAAGCACTTAGTGTACAGTGCTCACACCCTCCTTTGTCAGGTTGGGCTCCGTCCTCAGACACACCACAGGGGAGCGGAGCCAGCATTGAACAAGGCAGGCACAGACCTATTCAGGGTCAGGGGCTACTCCTCCCACTACTCCAAATGCAGGTCTGCCCATTCAGCCTAGCGCTGACTCACCCAGCCCATCTGGAGCCACACACCTCACCAGCCCCTGTCACTCCAGAACCAGACAAGCAATACACATCAGGCAGGCAAAGACACATAGCACACAGAAATGCCAACTTCTAAAAGTGGCATTTCTAAAATAGTGATCCTAAATCTGTGCACACCATTACGCAGCATTTATTACCACTATTCCAAACATACCAAACTTGACCACGCTGCTCCTCTCAAATCAGGAATTACCACTGAAACACTTATCATGGAATCCCCAATGCATACCTATGAGAGGGCAGCCTCACAGCAGTGAGAAACCAAAATGGCTGTTTGTCACTACCAGCACATGTCACACACTTAAGGTACATGTCCTACCTTTTACCTACAATGCACCCTGCCCATAGGGCTAGCTAGGGCCTACCTTAGGGGTGACTGACATGCAGTAAAAGGGGGGTCACAGACGTGGCAACCACTTTAGGTGCCACGTCACAGCAGCAGTAAACTGCGCGGACAGGCTCTGCAATGGCAGAGGCCTGGGATAGGTTTGAAAGGCTACTTTGGTGGGTGGCGCAATCAGCGCTGCAAGCCCACCAGTAGCATTTAATTTACTGGGCCTGGGTATCTGAGATACCACTTTACAAGGGACTGACAGGTAAATTAAATACGCCAGACAGGTGTAGACCAATCTTACCATGTTTACCACAGAGAGCACATGCACTTTACACTGGACAGCAGTGCTAAAGTGCCCAGAGTCCTAAAACCAACACCAGGTCAGAAAAAAGACTAGGAGGAAGGCAAAAAGTTCAGGGATGACCCTGCAAAAAGGGCCAAGTCCAACACAGATGTTCTCAGTAATTTATGAAGGAAAGTCTTAATTTTATTAAAGACACGAAGCGAGTATTATGCATTTTTGGTGCCCATTCTTTCAGAGGAGCCATGGCTTCCAAAGCTTTCGGGCCGGCTCTCGTCTCAATGGCATTCTGAAATCAGCTGAATTACCTAATGATAATGTATTCAGACGTTCTATTGCAAACCTGTACACACGGCTTCTTCTGTTGGTGTTAACACACTTTAAACAAGCTTAATAGGAGCCTCCTGTCTTGCAATAAAATTTAGATTTTCCTAGTAATTTATGAAGGAAAGTCTTGATTTTATTAAAGATGCAGATGCGAGTATTTTCGTGCCTAAACAGGTGCTCCAGCACCTCCACCCGCTTCCTCTTAAGGCTCTCACATCTCATCCTAGTGCTTCCCTCTAGCTTTACCTGGGACCTGGATTGATGAACTTTTGCCAAAAACTTTTTTCCGTAACTATGACACTGGCTATTGTATTTTCTCTTATTCTGTTATTCAATATTTATTAACTTCTCATACAAGAAAAGAGGACTGTTCACAGTCAAGTTAGGTATTATTGGTGTTGCTAGGTTGCCATTGACTGGTAATTTGTACTACGTTCTTTATCCTATTGGCTGTGTTCCCTAAGCCCTAAGGGATTTGTAGTTTTCTTATATATCTTGACTACTGCTCTTGAAAATAAATCAAAAATTTAAAGCATTGTAGGAGCCTCTGGTCTTGCAATAAAATTAAATCTCCGTCTTGGAAAGTAGATAACAGTGCTATTTAATGTTGGTCCAGCTCTCCCAGCAACCTTCCTTTCCATGACATTGTATACATACTTCTAAACCTGTGGAGCCATTGATCCTTTCCAGGTTTACTATCATTAATTTCTTCTACAGAAAACATGCCCATCACTGGTACAGTACAGTTGTGTTGAGCAATAATATGCTTGTTCTAAAATTAACTATCATTAATTTCTTTTACAGAAAACATGCATATCACTGGTACAGTACAGTTGTGTTGAGCAATAATATGCTTGTTCTGCATTAGCATTCTTTAAAAGCAACAAACATCTTATCTAACAGCCAGAATGCCCAAAGACATGAATGCTTGCTTTACAAATGCAGATGTTACAGTCCGCATTTAAAAATGACTCCATTAATTGCTGCTCTTAAAGCAAAACTTTCCACATTTTCAAAATCCATCACACCCACTTACAGAGACAATGAATCATACATGTGTAAATCAGTGTATAGAAAATCTTACATAAGACAAAGGGGACTACAAGGTGTAGGATGCACCGGTCATCCATAGTGGTAGGCTCATAACACAGTGGTTAGGGTTGACTTTAATAAGAAGAATTTATTTCTACCCAAACAAACCTTTCTTAGCAACATCAGGATAGAAAGACTAGTAAAAAACATAAGTTTCTAACCTGTACCATGCAGCTTGCATGTAGCTCTTAGATGGCAGTTCATAGCTCACTGTGCTAGGTTACGAATGAAACTTATGACCTGCACAGTAACAACAGAATCTCTGTGACAAAAGCGGTAACCCACTGAGCTATCCACATAAAATATTGTTCTTTGATAAGCATGGTACACGTTCTTTGCAGCAGGCATATTAACCCTCTGCACGACCGCAGATAAGTGAAAACTGCCACTAGACACAACTCCCATCTCTCCAGCAGGTAAATTAATAAATCACCAGAGTTAGCTTGACATCTTTATTGTTGCCCAAAAACTGCTGAACATACAAGGAACTTTGCAGCCCTTTTAAAACTGCTGCACTGCTACAAAACCGGCCCCCACTAACAAAACCTGCCTTGTTATGTTATGTTAAAGGTAATTTGTAGAGCGCACGTTCACCAGACGGTTTCTTGGCGCTGAGGGAGGACGGCTGTGGCTGCAAGATAGTGAATGAGTCTCAGTTGTAAGCCTGGGTAAATAGCCAGGTCTTGAATAGCTTTCTGAACTCAATATAGGAATCAGTGGTGCGCAGATAAAAGGGGAGAGCATTCCAGATCTGAGGGGCCAAGGTCGTGTATTTAAGACCTCCATGTTTTTTACGTTTGAAGGTATGAGGGACCAACAAATTCTTGTTTGAGGAACGTAGGTCGCGAGAGGGGATGTACTGATGATATTTAAGGCGATAAAGGTGGGACCACGTCCTGAAAGGGCCTTAAAGATGGTGCAGCCTAACTTGAATAGGCAGCTTTGAGGCAAAGGAAGCCAATGGAGGCTTTTCAGCAATGGTCTCACATGACGATGTTTAGGCTGACCGAGGATAAGCCTTGCTGCCTGATTTTGGACGAGTTGCAGCCGGTGTAGCTGGTATACCGGTATACCAGCATACAGGGAATTTGCGTAATCGATACGCGAAATGACCATGGCAAGAACCACTTGGGTCAGGGCTGCGGTGGAGAGGAATCTGCTGATTTTCCGAATTCTTCGAGAGATGGAAAAAGCACGCAGAGACCACTGAGCTGATCTGGACCTTCATGGTTAGATCATTGCTGATCACAATTCCCAAGCTTTTTACCGAACTGGCTGGGAGTGGAGGGCTCCTAATAATGGTGGCCAGAAGTTGAATTCCACGGATTAGCCAGACCACCAGTAAGGATCAGCTCCGTTTTATCTGGATTTAACTTAAGTTGATTGGCATTCATCCAATTACTAATGAAATTCATGGTAGATTGGAAGCTGGACACAGATGATGCGGAAGCCGTCAATGTTGAATACCAGCTGAAGATCGTCAGCGTAATTAAAGACTACGTCCTCTCTCTTACGCAGGGCCAGAACCAAGGGGAGAACATACAAATTAAAAAGTAAGGGTGAAAGGGAGGAACCCTGCAGGACCCCGCAGGTCAACTTTTTTTGTTCTGCCCTAAAGCTGGCAAGGCGCACCGATTGAGACCGGTTACTGAGAAAGGAAGTAGTCCATTTCAGTGACAGGCCCTGAATTCCAGCACAGCCGACACGGTCGATCAAAAGGTGATGATCGACCGTGTCAAAGGCAGCCGACAGATCGAGAAGCACCAGGGCCTGAGTAGCACCCTGGTCGGCCGCCCTTCTCAGTTCATCCAGAACTGCCAAGATGACGGACTCGGTGGAATGTTCAGGTCTAAAACCCGCCTGGTGGGAGTCCAGATAGTTAGTCTGTTCTACAAAAGAGCTAAAGCAGGTGGCCACATGGGCTTCTAAAACCTTGCTTAGATAGGGTAGCAGAGAAATGGGGCGATAATTGCCTTAGTCTCGGTTTCTTAAGAATAGGGACAACTTCCGCCATCTTAAATAAATCGGGGACAATCCCTTGGGCAAGGGAATTGTTAAGAAGCAGTAAAGGGGGTCCGGGCAACGTGAAAAAATTTCCCAAAGGATGTGAGGGGGACAGCTGTCCATGGGAGAGCCAGATCCAACATTTTTAAGTAAGGCGGAGAAAGCATCCTTAGTGATTGGAGGAATATGATCTAAAAGTGCGGGATCCGTGCGAAGGTGAGGGTCAGCCAGGGGAGTAGTAGGTTTGGGGATACTAGCTTTGATGGTGACAATCTTCTCGATGAAAAAAGTATTAAGCGAATAACATAGAGATTGTGATGGGACGGGTTTTGCGATGACTCGATCTAATTTGGAAAGTTCATCAACTATAGAGAAGATGTCCTTCGCTTTATTAGTTGATTTTAATATTTTAGAAGAGAAATATTCTGTCTTAGTTTGAAGGATAGTTGTTTTATAGTCTCTAAGTAGGGACGTAAAAATTGCCTTTTGATTAGGGCAGTAGTCGCATCGCCATTTGCGTTCCGCTTGCCTCAACGCTAGCTTCTTTGCCTTCATATCTGCCGAAAACCAATGTTGGGCATCATGGGGCCTCTTTATTTTAACTTTCCTCAGTGGTGCTATTCTATCTCTGATAGAGTTCAGCCAGATGTTAATATTTTCCGCTTGGACATGGGGGGACTCCTCCAAGGCAATAGGGGCTGAGGCTGTTAGCAAAGAACAGAATTCATCGATATCCACTCTACCCCAGTTTCTGGCCAAGAAGTTGCCTGACAGAGGGGCGTTATTTAGATGGGCGTTAGGCATAAAGAAGGTAATAAAGTGGTGGTCTGACCATGTGCAAGGCAGGACCTGTAGCTGTGAGATTTCCAGGTTGGCGGTCCAGACCTGGTCTAGGGTGTGCCCTTTAACGTGAGTGGCTACTTTTATGTGCTGAGTACAATTCATTCCCACTAAAAGTTCAGCAAATTCAGCCGAACAGGGACTTTCTTGTGTGTCGTTAGGCCAGAAGTTGAAGTCTCCAATAATCAAAATTGAGAATTGTTGACCACCACCTCAGCAATCATATCGCCCAATAGCTGGGGAAATGTGGGCATATGGTGTGGGGGTCTGTAAAAAAGGGCACAGATGAACGAAGAATGATGGGTTCCACCCTTCCAGCCTCCCGGGGAAACGCCTGCCTATCACCAGATGCCCGGGACGGTCATTCCGGCCTTGATGGTGTTCAAAACAGACAGGGGCAGATCTACAAGAAAGTGCCGCAGCGTGGCGCTGCAAGCCCTTTGGCTGCGCCACGCTGCGGCACTTTCAGAGCACAGGAATGCGACATATTTACAAGAATATGTCGCATTCCTGTGCTCTCCCCTGCGCTGGCGCACAAACAGCTGCCAAGCGCCGGCGCAGGCACCCTTGCACCATGGTGCAAGGATGCCTGCGCCATGGGGAGATTGTTTTTGTGCAGGAAGGGGCACCTTTCTGCACAAAAACAATCAGTACAGGCTTTTTCCTCAGTGGTGGCTGAGTGGCTTTTTCCTCAGTGGTGCTATTCTATCTCTGATAGAGTTCAGCCAGATGTTAATATTTTCCGCTTGGACATGGGGGGACTCCTCCAAGGCAATAGGGGCTGAGGCTGTTAGCAAAGAACAGAATTCATCGATATCCACTCTACCCCAGTTTCTGGCCAAGAAGTTGCCTGACAGAGGGGCGTTATTTAGATGGGCGTTAGGCATAAAGAAGGTAATAAAGTGGTGGTCTGACCATGTGCAAGGCAGGACCTGTAGCTGTGAGATTTCCAGGTTGGCGGTCCAGACCTGGTCTAGGGTGTGCCCTTTAACGTGAGTGGCTACTTTTATGTGCTGAGTACAATTCATTCCCACTAAAAGTTCAGCAAATTCAGCCGAACAGGGACTTTCTTGTGTGTCGTTAGGCCAGAAGTTGAAGTCTCCAATAATCAAAATTCGAGAATTGTTGACCACCACCTCAGCAATCATATCGCCCAATAGCTGGGGAAATGTGGGCATATGGTGTGGGGGTCTGTAAAAAAGGGCACAGATGAACGAAGAATGATGGGTTCCACCCTTCCAGCCTCCCGGGAAACGCCTGCCTATCACCAGATGCCCGGGACGGTCATTCCGGCCTTGATGGTGTTCAAAACAGACAGGGGCAGATCTACAAGAAAGTGCCGCAGCGTGGCGCTGCAAGCCCTTTGGCTGCGCCACGCTGCGGCACTTTCAGAGCACAGGAATGCGACATATTTACAAGAATATGTCGCATTCCTGTGCTTTCCCTGCGCTGGCGCACAAACAGCTGCCAGCGCTGGCGCAGGCACCCTTGCACCATGGTGCAAGGATGCCTGCGCCATGGGGAGATTGTTTTTGTGCAGGAAGGGGCACCTTTCTGCACAAAAACAATCAGTACAGGCTTTCCTCTTTCAATGCGTGCTGCAGAATGCAGCACGCATTGAAAGAGGAAAAACGAGGAGAAATGAAAACATTTCTCCTCGGTGCGCCTCGCCACGCCACCTCTAGGGTGGCGTAGCTTCAGACGCATCTCCAGATTTACGATTTCTCGTAAATCTGGAGATGTGTCTTGTTCCATGGGTGTTGCGTGGGAACACCCACAGCAACACCCATGGAACGCCCCTTCAACGCAAAGTGCTGCGTGTGAAGGGACGAGTAGTCTACAAGGAGAGGAAAAGTCACGCATGGTGGCTTTTCCTCTCCTTGTAAATATCGAGGAGCTTGCGCCACCAGTACGTCACGAAAAGTGACGTACTGGTGGCGCAGGGGGCTTGTAAATCTGCCCCACAATGTCTTGCTGGCCAATCCGCCAGCACTCACTGACCGGCGTGCGCATGCTGTGGCTACACAGATGCAGTGTTCGACATAAAATAATGGAGATTAATGTGTTATTCATATTACTTCAACAATGGCTAGACCACTAGAAGGGTTGACCTTGAAATGTGTGCTCTTTAACTGTAAGTTCTGAAGTTTTGCAGGGCATTTGAAAATTATGTGGCAACTCCAAAAACAGATGATCTTATCTTATTTTACTTGTTGCTTCTGTTAAGGTTTGCCCAGGGCCCACAGCTCACAGGAGTCACAACGACCGACCGGCATCACCACAAGGAAAATAGGTGAGTCGAGACTAGTCAAGTCGATGTGCCACTCAGTCAGTCTCACTCTCACACAACCTCACCTGCCCCACGGCCCGCATGAGGTCCGACCGTCCAACTCAGTCAGAGAGTGACCATTAAATGAAGCAAGTCACTCACGGCCCAGTCCCAAACTTGCGTTGATTCTAGTTGGTCACTCTAGAGTGTTAACACCCAGCGCCCGTGCAACAGACACGAGTCCGACTCGACTCCGAGGCCGCGCCACGTCAGAGTGGCTTTTACTGCCAGGCAGGGGCTGGCCAATCATTTCTGCCAGGGCAGTAATCATTGGTAGCGCTTTTGCGCTACCAGATTGAAGGCCCTGGGACCCAGCCGCGGTCCCAAACATGCTGGTACACATACCTCAGCTAGGTTAGGGTGCAGCAGGTGTGGGCTTGCACACATGTAGATAGTCACTGTCCTATCATGCCAGCCATGCTGCACGTGCTTTGTCTCATTCGCTCAGCTTCCTTGCCCATGCCCGCAGCAGATACATATATTGTATGAAATCAGACTGCGCTGACCGGCCCTGCCAAAGGTCACCACAGCAACCAGTGAGACACGTTCTTTCCATAATGAGGCAAAGCTTCAGCACAGCAGTGTAATCAAACGCTGCTCACACTGAGGCTGATTTTATCCCACCAGAGCGCTTGCCAAGGCTGATAAACAGCAGGGGTCACAAGCAAGGTGACAGGGGTCGCAGCAGGTGGCGAATCCTAATTGATGTCCATGATGTCCCTGCGGGTAATAACACGTCCTCCTCCCCTTCCATAGCTGTACAAAATCTAATTGTGAAATGTCATGCCCTCTCTACGGGAAACAGCGTTTAGAACGCTGTCTCCACAATGCGGTACAATTACAATGAGGTCGTTACAACGACCGCGTTGTTACCACGCATACCATTACATCGCAAGTCATTACTACGACTTGCTGTAGGGGGCGCATTGGTGTTGGATTTAGAATCCAACACCTTTCCTGCTGTTGCACAAATTGGAGTAGTAATAGTAAATAATACTATTCCTAAGTCCAGCGCGCCCCCTACAGCAAGTCGTAGTAATGACTTGCAATGTAATGGTATGCGTTCTAACAATGCGGTCGTTGTATCGACTGCGTTGTAATGGCATGCGCTGTATTCGCATGCGTTGTAAGGGGATATATTCCTCTCTACTCCTCCCGTCCCCTTCCCTCTGCCCCCTGCCCTGCACAACCTTAGTCAGTTATTATGTGGCAGAAACTGCATGCTATCGTGAAATTAAGAATCACTTTTTCTTAGTTTGTTGTGGCAATCAGAATAAGGGTTTTAAATGTGTTAATGCGGGGCGTGGCCAGGACGCAAATGGAGTGAGACGTGTACTGCTGAGTCTCCGCTCCACCGCGGCCTGTTGAAGCTAAAGACCCCGGCCACCAGACACGCCAGCCATTACCGAGTGTCCTGCCCGTTATCGGAGCAGGAGTAGGTGCACTTACCTGCTTGGAAGCTGCTCCGTGAGCATCGTGGGGACCGCTGTTTGCTGCCCGGAGGAACCGCTGCCGGGTACACCGCTGCCATCTTGCCCTTGGAGCGGCGAGAAAGAATCTATCCCACGGCCTTGCTCCTGGGCTCACCGGCTCATTGCTTTGTCCTAAGGGACTCTCGGGGGTGGTCGGACCTCGAGAGGGACCCGGAGCCTCCAGGCCCCGAATCCGGAGCTCTGCACTCCTCCGGCAGCGTGAGCCGGAGAAGCTGTCTGAGTCACCCGCTGGGCTGCCTTCCACGTGCTGGAGGCTACAACTGTGGGACGTGCCCGCCGGATGGCGCAGCCACGATTGAGTGCCCGGCCCTCTGGCGGGACAGGAGTGGGTGCCCTTACCTGCTTGGGGGCTGCTCTGCTCCGTGAGCACCGGAGGAGTCGCGGACTACCGTAGAGGGGAGACGCCGCCAAGCACGCCGCCATCTTCTTGCCATTGGAGCGGTGTGCAAGAATCTGTCCCCCGGCCTTCCTCCTGGAATTATCTGCTCGCCGAGGTGCTTTGAGGAGCTTACGGGGGTGATTGGACCTCGGGAGAATCTTTGGACCTCTAGGCCCTGAATCCGGTGTACTGCTCTCCTGCGGCGGCGGGGGCTGAGGGAATCGCCTGAGTCACCCGCTGGGCTGCCTTCCATGCCCGGGGGCTAGAGCTGTGAGACGTGCCCTCTGGACGGCGCCTGGCCACAACAGCCTTGCTGAGGGGCCCTCGAGCCCTGGAAGACATTTAAATGCTGGCAGGGCACACTCTGCCCCCTCGGTAGGGAGGAGCTGCGCAACTGAGGGGATCGGAGCGAGGCCCATCCACAAGGTACCCGTTTGATTGCCCGGTGGGCCTAATTCTGCTTGGGACTCGACCCTAATTGCCTGGAGGTGGTGGGGGCCCCCCCGCTCACGAGAGTTACAGGGAAGAGCCGGATAGACCAGGGAGGGACCGACAGATGAGTACAGTGACCCGTGGAGGCCTACAGCTCCAGCGGAGGCCCACCCTCGCCGGTGGAAACGCGGATCTCCCCGCATGAGGCCTAGGTGACGCAGGTTTGTCGGGAGCTGGGTACTGGGGAACCCCTACTTCTCCTGATTCTCTCTGTCTACTACTTGGGGTCCCCCCGTCGATCCTGCCTTAAGCCTGGGACACCACCCTCACTAATCTATCCCAAGCACGGCGCTCCCTCCGCCGATCGTCGGCCTGGACCTATCCCGGAGACCATATTGGACCTGGGGGAAGGACAATAAGCCCTTTTGGTGGCTCGACGGCCTGCGCCTACCTGCTGAAAAGAAAGTGGGGTGACCTGGACCCGGTTATCTTGCTTTGAGGACACGCTTTCACCCTTCCCCCCACCGCCTATAGTCCTCTACTTGTTTGAATCTGAATAGCTTGGGTCACATCTGAACCTGACACATACTTTGCTGCATTACCTTTATGCTGAAGCGATATCCAACTCGGAGCTGCCGGGGCGCCGCCAAGGAGCAAACTCCAGCTATGCCCAAAACTAAAGCAAATAAGGAGCGGGATCCCACCCCGTCTAGAGACAATCCGGTAACCTCCGGATGGTTAAAATCCAATCCGCAGTCACAGCCTGCAACCGACTCCCCGGAGCCTGCGACGGATAGGGATCAAGCTGGAATACCGATTACGCAGGCCTTTATGAACTCTTTCCTCCAAGAAATTAAGGCCGAAATAGGGTCGCTTAAATAAGATTTTAAGTCTGGCTTGCAGGATATTCGAAGGGATGTCACAGAAATGGGAGGACGAGTGGATGACCTTGAGCGCACTTTGGATGCAAGGACGGAGGACCACGAGAGCCTATGGCGTCAGATGGCGGAGCTGGAGGAGCAAAACATTAGTCTACAACTCAAGCAGGAAGACCTTGAGAATCGAAGTCGGCGTAACAACCTACGCATTAGAGGAGTCCCTCACGGAGCGAAAGGCAAAGACATCATGGCCTTCACAGCGGACCTCCTCCAGGCGATCCGTGAGAACGAAGAAGCATCCCCACCCGCCCAGGACAGAGCGCATCGTGTCCCTTGCCCCAGAGGCCGTCCAGACTTCATCCCGGACATACTCACACGGGTCCACTTCTTTGTCGAAAAAAAATCCATCCTGAAAAAGATCCAGGGAGCCAAGACCCTATCCTATAATGGCTATTCAATTCAAATCTTTCAAGAAATAGCCCCTGCCACCCTCCGGAGGCGAAAAGACTTTAAGCCAGTTACAGACAAGCTTCGTGAACTCAATATCAAACCCTGCGGGGCCATCCATTCACGTTGACCTTCTCTTGGGAGGGCAAATGACGAGTGCTCCGCTCACTACATGAGGCGAAACAGATCCTTCACCTCCTGCTGGATCCTGAAGATGGGGGTCCCCTTCCACACATGGGCGCTCTGGAAAGCCTCCCCGTCTGGAATGGTTCACTCTCCCGCCGCCCAAACACAGGAGGCGCCTCCGGGAGCAGGACTCCTCCCTGGCTAAGCAAGATATCATCAACCATATCTGGACTTTGAATGACTCTTCCCCACAGCCTCGATCCCCTGAGCAAAAGGAATGATCCACGCAGGAAACTCTCAGGTTTTTAAGCCCTCAAGGTTCAACATAGTTCCCTAGAGGCTAGACATGCCGGAGGGGACTGAAATATTTGCAACGCGTCTAAGCACCCCAGTACACTGGGGGGAAGAGTGCGCCCGAGGCGGAACCACGGGCTAAATTAGCGCTGACTTGAGTCCTCCGGCCTTGCCCTCGCTCACTTTGACACCGACTCTTGGTCCTCCCGGAGACATTCCGGCGGCTGGCGATCACTGTGGGACTCTCTGCAGCGGGTCGTTGGAAGCGGAGACCTGAGGAACTGCCTGCGCCTGCCACCTCCCCCACATCTACAGTGTCTCTTTGAAGAGTGACTTCTTCAGAATGGCCCGTCCTGTGGACTACGGGCTGTTCCTTGTAGACATTGACCTCGATTGGCCCTGTTGGCCATCCCCTGTTGAGAACATTGTCCCCACCTTTTCCTTCCCTCCCTGTTACTAACCTTTGGATGCGTCTCTCATAAAGGGGACCTGGTCGGGTACCCCCTGCCTTGGGAGTTTGTCCACCGTTCGGGGACACCCTGTTGCTCAAACTGCCTTACACACGCCCCTACCCACCCTCCCGTACCAGTGGCTTCCCGGATATGTGGTTGGGTTCACACAGGCACTTTTGATAGGCTTACCATGTAGAAAATCCTATTGGGCCGACGATGACGAATCTCTTTAAATTCCTCTCACTAAACGTTAGGGGACTTAACTCCCCTAATAAGAGACACCAGATCTGGTGGTATCTTCTTCTCCAGGACCTTGATATTATATTTCTTCAGGAAACCCACCTTCTCTCCACTGACACTTGTCTCATGTCACATCCTAAATATCCAACACAATACCGGGCTTGCTCCTCCTCTAAAACTGCCGGAGTAGCCATACTACTGAGGGCCGGCCTGGTTGGGAACTCCCCTAAGGTGATAAGGGACACTGAAGGGCGCTATCTTAAAATTCAAATACATTGGGGCACGCGACCTCTGACCCTCCTAAATATTTATGCCCCTAATCAGGCCCAAGACAAGTTCTTGCGCTCACACTTATGTGATCTGCTAAAACCGTCAAAAGAAGCGATTATTCTTGAGGGCGACTTTAACTTGGTTTCAGATCCTGTCTGGGACCGTAGTGCACAAACATATCAGGGTACTGGTGCCATGTCAGCAGCTCTTAAAAATGCCATTACTGACCTAGGGCTATTAGATGCCTGGAGATATTTACCCTGACTCCAACGACTTCTCATTCTTCTCCCACGTATACCGTGCATACTCACGAATCAATTATTATTTTCTCTCTCTCCCCCTGCTCCAATTATTAGTCACTGCAGAAATGTCCGACATTTCAATATCTGATCATGCCCATATCTCAATATCACTTCAGCCTCCCAATCCCCAGCGTAAAGCCCAACCTCGATGGAGACTACCTCCCCAGGTCCTCCGTGATCCAGTTCATCTAGCAGATATCCGGAAGGAGATCGAGGCCTTTTTTATCACAAACGACACCTCTGACACTTCGGAAGCTGTCAGATGGGATGCTTTTAAGGCGACCATCCAGGGAGTCATCCCCTCTATCGCGATAGCCCGATCTCGAGAAGTTCACCTTCTTGAATCGACCCTCTCTGCTGACATCAAAGCCCTAGAGCGAAAGGACCACCAACAACCCTCACTTCACAACAAACAGCAGCTGACTGCGTTGCGAGGTCAGCTTCGCTTACACCGCACTAACAAAGCAGAACGCCTCCTGCTTGCTCTCAAACAAAAATTCTACACAGGGGGAGACAAGTTTGGAACATGCCTCACGCGGCGCTTACGAGCCCGGACTACGCACGCTCACATCTCCAAACTTATGCGAGCAGATGGTACCTGGGCCACATCGGCACTTGACAAGAGCTTAACCCTTTCAAATTTCTACAAAGATCTATATGCGGACGAACCCTGCCCCCCAGAGAAAATTATGTCCTTTCTTGACTCTTGCCCCTGGGAACCTAACAGCCCCCACCACATGAACCTCTTAGACGAACCAATCTCACAAGAAGAGATAGCAAAAGCCTTCAAACAGCTCCCAACAGGGAAAATTCCTGGCCCTGACGGTCTTCCTGTTGTCTTTTACTGCACTGTTTATCCGCAGCTCCAAGACCACCTTCTTCACCTTTTTAATAACTTCACAGACGCCACCGGTCTCACCCCAACTATGTCAGAAGCTGAGATAGTGCTTGTCCCTAAGCTGGGGAAAGACCTCTCTCTTTGTACTTCGTACCGCCCCATTTCCCTCCTAAATACAGATGTGAAGATTTATACAAAGATCCTTGGGAATCGCTTGGAACCCTATCTGCCTGGTATCATAAATCCGGATCAGGTGGGATTTATCCACCATCGCCAGGGTGCGGATAACATCCGCCGCATAGCCCACCTCATCAAAAAAGTCCAATATAGAGATATACCTGCCTGCCTGGTGTCACTAGATGCTGAGAAAGCCTTTGTCCGGATAGACTGGTGCTTTCTCAGAGCGGTCCTGAGGCGAATAGGATTAGGCCCTATCATGATTTCGAGGCTGATGGCCCCATGCACACAGCCGACCACACGTATTCGCATCAATGGCCGTCTTACCTCTCCCATCACCATACACCGAGGCACCAGACAAGGGTGTCCGTTATCTCCACTCCTATTTGCCCTGGTAGTGGAACCTCTGGAGATTGCAATCCGCCGTTCACCCGCCATCTCGGGCATTCTCCTTGGAGGACATGAACACAAGATTTCTTTGTTTGCGGACGACCTCCTTCTCTCCCTAACTACTCCGTCCTCATCTCTCCCAGCATTAGCTGCACTCCTGCGCTCTTTTGAGGACGCCTCAGGGTTTAGGATCAATTTAGCCAAATCCCATGCCCTGAATTTCACCTACCGACCTCGAAGGTACGAGATTTACAAAACCTGATTCCTCTGAAATGGTCTGAGAAGACGATACGATATCTAGGTCTGGATCTGACCCCTTCGCTTTCTTCCTGGACTCAAGCCAACTGGCCGAGCTATAGACGCGCCATATGGGAAGAGATCCACAGATGGCATAACCTCCCTCTTTCCTGGTTAGGGCGCATTAACACAGTAAAAATGTCACTCCTCCCAAAGATATTATATTTATTCCAAACCCTCCCTACCCCAATTCCACAAATTGACATTCAGTCTCTCCAACGTGACTTCACCAACTTTATCTGGGGCAAGTCTCGCCCGCGCTTTTCTAACAAGGTCTTGATGCTTCCCCGAGATCGGGGTGGGCTAGCATGCCCTAACCTCCTTGAGTATTACTGGGCCTGCCATCTTCACTACATCTCGGAATGGGTGGTTCGGGAGAGTGAAAAGCACTGGTTCCACATGGATCAGGCAGTCCTATGTAGACCTCTGTGGGACCTAGCCTGGCTGCCATGCTGGGCTCGCCCCCGTAGTGCATACATAGCCACTCCCACCAGAACGGTATTAGACATATGGGACAAACTGGCGATATCTCGTGGCCTGACCTCCTTCCCTTCCCCTAACACCCCCATAGCACGCAACCCCATCTTCCCTCCTGCTTTGCAACCTCAAGCCTTTTGCTCCTGGACGGAAGGCGAGTGTCGCATAATTCAGGATTTATTTCAGGGTGACAAATTCATCACTTCTGACCATTGCAAAAAATCATTCCACCTTACCGACAGGGCACAGATGCAATATTATCAACTTCGACACTGGCTACTCTCCCCTACCTACACACAAGGAGCGACCAGGCAGCTCACTGCCTTCGAGACTCTAATCCGCAACTTTGAGGGCTCGAGAGGATTGATCTCTCACACTTATAAAGTGTTGCAACATTCGCAACAACTCCAACCCCACACGTACCAAAAACAATGGACTATAGATGTCGGCGAGGAGGTTCTCCCAGAGAGCTGGGACCGACTGTGGGGAGACATCCCAAAAATCTATCAAAGCATCCCACAGCGCGAG
This sequence comes from Calotriton arnoldi, assembly GCA_963921515.1. Taxonomy (NCBI): domain Eukaryota; kingdom Metazoa; phylum Chordata; class Amphibia; order Caudata; family Salamandridae; genus Calotriton; species Calotriton arnoldi. The sequence continues at coordinate 1,462,988 of CAWUFW010002895.1, forward strand.
TCGGCTTACAAGCTCATGATACGATGGTACTTTACCCCTGTCCGTATCCAGCAGATGGTACCGGGCTTCCCCCCAACTTGTTGGAGGTGCCAAGAGGATAGAGGCGACCTCATTCACATTTGGTGGTCCTGTCCCAGTCTGACGCTATTCTGGAAAGAAATCCTTAGCCACATCAAGGACACAGTGGGATTCCCTATCCCTAGCTCTCCGATAGTGACCTTGTTAGGTATCAGGCCCTCAACATTGGTAGCCATGACCCACTCTGATTGGCGCTTAATAACACAAATGCTGGGGGCGGCACGGCAGTCCATTGCTCTTTATTGGAAGAAACCTAACCCCCTCCTATTGCCACATGGTTTCTCCGCTTATGGCAAGTTCTGGCCCTCGAGTTACTTACCGCCCGTATCAACCACACAGACACTAAATTCAGCCGCACCTGACAGCCATTAATCCAGCATTTCTCCCAGATAGAGCATTCCCGCTTGGTTCCCCCTCGCCTGAGAGCTTTACAGCTCTTTGATGATCCCCTCGTACCCTACTCAAGAGGTGTACACCAGGCTTCTCCTATTCCATTGGACCCACATGGGGACGCCACCCCCCTAAAAGGCTCTAATCAGCCTCCCCAATGACATTCTGAATGCATCCCTCCCTTCCTGTCCCTTCTACCTGGGTTACGCCTTTCCCTCCCCTGTTTGGTAGTTGAGTCATACATCCACTACTCCCAAATTCTGCTAACAACAATGCATTGCGCTTAATACATGAGCAAAGTACTACACAGACATGCATAAACCCCATTCATCTCGCCTCTGCACTGGGGTTGGGCCCATAAGACCCCCACATAATGGTTCTTTAACTGATGGAGATCTTTCTTTAATAATAATGTTTACCAGTATCTCAAGCTAAGGAAACAGCGTATTGCCCCACCTTCATTGTTCCCCCACCCTTCTTTGGTTCATATTTTAACGTCTGTTCCTTGCAGGGCTCCATCAGTGTATGATGTTATTTGGGATGTATTTTGCTATATGTCTTCTCTTGACCTTCCCTGTTCCATTTATATTCAATAAACAGATTTGAAATAAATGTGTTAATGCCATTGTAGTATTACAGATAAACAACTGTCATAAACAGACCCTTTTCATTACGCGCATTGACCTACCGCCTTCGTGGTTTGTCTAGATTTACTATACTTGGTCAGAAAATATATTCCTAGAAATGTAGACATGGAAATAAATTTATGTTTCAGTAGACTGCTGTTGCTGCGTTAAACCGTTCATAGATTGCAATCCCTTATTATTAAAGCCATGTACACATGTAATGTTTACGTACCCTTTCCTCGTGAAATACTAAATCTGAAACAATATTTTTAAGATAATAGTGGAGTTAGTTAAATAAACTTCCAGAGGGATACTGTCTCAGATTGAACCTAATCGTACTAACATGTTTTTTTAAGCTTGTAGACAAACGTCTACACCTACAGAGTGCCAAACACAAGTCTACCTAAAAATAGGCCCTAGTGTATACTTGCCTCTTCACCTGGGTTTCTATGCAAACATGTGCAAAACCCCAAGTTCGCATTTAGTGAAACAAGCAGCCGGGTCTCACTTCAGTATCTTTACCTGCTTGACATGATCCTGTACCAAGGCCCTCATTTAGTGTGTGTCGCGTGGAGGCCACTGGGTAGCCATATCGTAAGTGGCACCACCCAAACGTCGCTAGCCATAGCACACTCATCATATACAGAGTTCCCCTCCGTACAAGTGGAGAGCTTTTACCAAAAGTACTACCACCAATATGGCGGGAGCATGTTTGGTGAAAATGCACAATGTTGCCCATCCCATAATATCGGTGCATGGCAGTCCGAGGCAGGAAAATAAGAGTGTCAAAACACCACCTTAAATAAGGAAGGCTTTGTAGTGCCATTGACCTGGTGGTCCTGCAGGAGCTAGACTGCTGCAGAGGGATTTCTGAGAGGAAAGCCATCTTAGTTTTGGCCAAATGTTAATAACCACTTCTATGACTGCATGCTAGCGGTTAGCGCCTGGATTGGCCAGAATTGTTTGAAACTGAACTCAGACAAAACAGAGGTTGTTCTGTTTGGTAACTATCCCTCCTTCTGGTCCCCCTTCTGGTGGCCAACAAATCTGAATTCACTCCCTATCCCAGCCACACAAGTAAGAAATGTAGGAGTTATCATGGACCACAGACTTACCTTTTGAGATCAGGTTAATTCAGTTACTTCCTCTACATTTCTTATCTTACGAATGTTTAAAAAAATCCTGCGTTTCATACCGCTAGATGCCCGGAAAATCGTAGTGTCCTCGCTTATTCTGTCGAGACTAGACTACTGCAATGGTCTGTACATGAACATGCAGCAGCAACATCTTCACAGGCTTCACGTCCTCCAAAATGCGGCTGCTATACTTCTTTCCGGCATTCCTAAAATCTGTCCCATTAAACCTGTGATCATGGATCTTCATTGGCTCCCCGACATAAAAAGAATTAAATACAAAACACTCTGGGGCCGATTCCGATTCGGGCCGGAAATCTCTCCGACCGAGCCGGACCCTGAGAGATTTCCGACCGAATCGGACTCTAGCAGTCCGACCGAACGAGTACGATGCGCACGTATGCTATCGGACTCGATTCGGTCGGACTCCCATTGAAGTCAATGGGAGCCAGTCGTACGACGCGTACACGGGCTCCCATTGACTCAATGGGCACGACGCGAACAAGGGCACCCCCTACAGCGTGTTCGCGTCGATGCGGGTCGCGCCGTACATGCACGTGTAGGGGGACCCATGGGTCCCCTGTGTGCGACTCGCGTGCCTACGCTTCCAGGGGGTCCGACACGGACCCCCAAAGTGCGGCTCCGACAGCTCCTTGGAGCCGGACTGCGCGAGTCGGTCGGAGCGGTCGCGATGCGCATCGTACTTACCCGGCCGGGGAACGTCTCCATAGCGCGGTGCGAGTCGTCCCCGTGCGAGTCGGTCGGAGCGGTCGGGTCCTGCGTACGAGTCGGTCGGAGATTTCGCGAGCGCACGCATCGTACTAGCTCGCCCGGACGCACGTACGATTCGGTCGGGAAATAGGGCTCCGAATCGGATCCGGTAAAGCCGAATCCGATTCGGAGCCCTACCGGCCGAGATCGGAATCGGCCCCTCTGTAGTGTACAGCCTATAAGGCTTCCCAAAATCCGGGTCCTGGCTTCTTCAGACAAAAGCTAGTCTGGTATCTTCCCAGAAGAACTCTTCGATTCTCCAGCGCAAAGCTCCTGACAGTCCCCAGATTCAAAAAAGCTAACTGGGGAGGTCGAAGTTTCATCCTGGGCGCTGCTAAAACTTGGAATACTTTACCACTTTCCATTCGTTCCTCTTCTAGTCTCCTGGCTTTTAGTAAGGCCTTGAAGACTTGGCTTTTTTCCCATTAGTTTGCCCAGGTTTGGTACAAGGAGTTAGCGCCGGGACGCTTTCAAGTAGCTGTGCGCTTTATAAAAACGCAATAACATTAACATTATAAAAACCCAATAACATTAGTTTTGGCCTAGTTTCTGGCTGATGTCCTGGTACTATCAAATCCCCAAGTCTTCTGTGGCATTAATTACGGTGGTTACAGAAAATCATCTTAAATTAGAATCAAAATAAGAAGAAGCTGTACATCTCATAAATTGGCATTAAGAGTTATTTATTTAAGTAGCTTTGCTACAAACCAATGTCTACTTTTTCAAGCACTCCCTCTTCTTCAGGCGGCACGGTGTAATTATTCATTAAACATAGTGTCAGAATATTGGGATTTTCTTTAGACATAGGCTCACGATGGACCAAGACTCTTGTAATAAATGTCATATGTTCAGCTGTTTGGTAAGAAGGTAAGAAGGAGTGGAAAACTACACTTTTAATCTAGAATCATGCACCCCCCAACAGCACATTTAAAAAGCATATTCCAAGTCAGAGGTTTGGAGTTCTGTTACCTCATAAAGGCCCTCGGCCTGCGTGCCCATGCCACTGTATGGTCATGGAACTACTCGGGCCCTATGACCACTCGGGCAGAACAAAATGAACACATACTTTAATGAGCTGGTTTCGCCTGATTATATGTTGTTAGGATATTCTAAACCTATTTTTTCCAGCTGTGGAAGAACCTGGCTTGTGTTTTTCAGTCAGCAAAACCAGTAGATTCGGCCAGGAAATGTGCATGCTACAACAATGTTTTCCCTTCCCTCCACTACTTCACCCACACCCCTCATCCGTCCTCCACCCTACATAGAGCCTTGCAGCATACATTTAGCACTTGTTCAGAGAGGGTGGTAAATGTGTGCATTAATTCCTATGGATTTGTGACTTCTGGTTGGTTTTACAACTGGACATACCAACTCCCCATTTCATGGGGTTTAACTCGTTACCAAAGGGTAGGAGCAAATTTACCATGCGGTAAATCTACCCCAGTGCCCCTGCTGGGGCCTCGATGACACAACAGAATTTCATAATGTGAAGTTGTGTAATATTATCCTGTATATCCCTCACCTCCCATTCATGGAAAGGATCGCGGATAGTGCTTCTCACCTGTAAGACCACATAGTTCCCCGCAAATTGCTCTAAGCTTATGGATCCAGGTTCGGTGCTGCTGCAATATTGACACAGCAGCAATCCAGATTGTTAAAATCTAATAAACAAGACCATTGTCTATGACATTTGCATTCAGCATCCAAGGCAACCAGGCCCTCCTGACGTTCCTTTAGTCTTACCTGGGCATCTTAAACACAGCCCAAGACTATTTCACAGCATTCCTTTATAACAGACAATAATTTGTGTACAAGGAGGCTTTCAGATCCTTCGCACCTCACTGATTGTACAGATTGCTAAAGCTGCAATCTTTCTCTTTTGACCTTTAATCTTTCTTCAGGATCAAGCAGGCTGCCACATTTTGAACCGCCTGAAGTCTGTTAGCATAGTAGATGGCAAAGCAAGATAAGAGCAAATTTTCACAATCATGTCTAGATCTAATGATCGTGGTGACAGCAGCGCTTTTCCCATCTGTCTTCAAGAATGGCATCAGTTTCCTGAGAACTTTCAGGTGAAAGAACCATTTGAGACCATTGAGACAATCTTATTCGACATTTTTTACTTTTCCACTGAAGAAGATTGAGTGGGTAAAAGTTCCATTTCGACTGGCCAGTATGAATCAAACTATGACCAATCTGCAGGCAAAGTGTAACTGTACCTCAAAGCATAATCGACCAAGGACGTCCAACATCTTACAGTCTGGCTTAACACTATACAAGTGTGTACATCTCACATTTATCCAAAGTTGAACCCCTCCAAAACCAAGTGTGTCTCAATGAAGTGGCATATCTCAATGCAGGATTCAGACATGTCCCACTGTCAAGTGCCTATGCCAGCTTCTTCCTCTCCCATACAACTGTACCACATCGCTTGCATTCTTCATTCACAACCATCTCAATTACGCAGACAAGTAGCCTTAAACAGCACAGTTTTATCTAGGTCTGTTACAGAGAATAACACATGCCAAAATCCAAATGCACTGCATCCTCTTCAAGGCCTTCATCCATAATTCAAACTGTATTTGAGACAAATTAATCTCAGGCGACTGCCTTACCACTTGTCACCAATAAGTTGGAAACTGAATGGTGCACAAGTGGAGGACATGCAAGAAAGCCTTCTCTGTGTACGCACACGGGCTCTGGAAAGTGCCCCCTCTGATTCTGTAGATCTTCGCGGGCTCTGGAAAAGTCCCCCTCTGATTCTGTGGGTCTTCATTCCTCCAACAATCACAAAGGATCTGAAGACCCTCCTCTTCAGACAATAGGTGTCACAGTGCAACTTCCTCTAAACCTCTTCTGCCCTCTAGCACTGTCCTACATGTCTCACAACCAGTACCACCACCAGTGTGTGCACCAATGTGTGGCCTCTACTGCAGTCCTCCTGAGCACTGTCCTGCCCTACTACTTATCTCAAGTGATCCCACCCCCAGGATAACTGGTGTAACCCCCTCCCTCATGTTGTCGTGGCAGTATGTCTAGGCCACCCAGAATGCAGTTAGCTGTGTGTACGACCACGCCCACCCTTACTGGGCCTGTGTTCCGCTGGTCGAGCTTGTTCGATATCCTTTCGTTGCTGGATATGCTCGTCCATACACCATGTAAAGTGCTCTGTTATCCTGCAGAGAGGCCCCTCTTTATGCTGTAACACTTTCAGTGAGTAGCCCTCCCGGACCAAACGATGCAGGAAATGTGTACATTTTTGTGCCTCCCATAGGCTTACTAGCAGAGCAGCGTGGTTTTGAAAATGCTTTTCATATGAATCATATTGTGATAAGGGCTTTTCTCCTTTCAATCCCTCAAGTGTTTGGCTCAGACCATCTTCTCTCCCCAGTTCATAAAAGAGATTTAGGAGAAAGCAGTGTTCCTAATAACTCTGCTGCATTTAATAACATTTCCTTCCAAAATATAAAAGAATTAGAAAATAATTATTTACCATGGAATATAGCGAAAGAATGCAATGTAAATTCTAAAGTCTCTAGCCAAGTATGACTCAGCATTAGTGGGCATATATCCAAGCTTGAGCGTGTGAGAATACATTGCCACCCTCAATTACTCCACAAGACAGTATCCACCCACACCCAAGCAGGTGTAGAGCACACCACTAACTCAAACAAGCATTGAAAAAGCCAATGGGTTTGACTTTTCTTACAGATACAGAGACACACAACATGCACATACATGCAGGTAGAGCAGATCAAGACAACATTAGGAAAGGCACCTATTTTCACAGTCAGCACACTAGCAGACACCTATGTACACACACAGTGCACATACAGACACCCTTGTATACAAGCAATACATGCAGTCACCCATGTCCATATACAACACATATATTGCACATACTCGGCTACACGTGACACCATGTCACGCGTGCCATCTCAGCCAGTCCTGGTCAAAATATTTTGCATGCTGGGATTCGTAAGTCCATATGTAGAACTGTAAAAGCATAAATACAAAAGTGAAAATACAGATCTCTCCCAGTACCAGAAGTGGCTGAATGTGTTACATGTGACATTGAACCCTCAACAGCTATGCCCATGTATAAAAACACACATGGACAAATGGATATTTCTTTTTAAACATACATTTGGCTTTTATGGTGCCAACTTCACATGCTTTGAAGAGGTTTATATGCTTTGCTTGTGCATTTGGATCGAGGGTTGTGTCTTAAAACTACAAGGAGAGCTGTTCTGAGGCTACTTGGCAGATACAATACATGTCGGTATTGGGGCATGAGGGGTTCTGGTAAGAGTGAGCTACTGCAGAGATAGTGCTGCTGAAACATACACACATTCTCTGCTAAAAAGCCTGACTCCAGTGGTATCCGTTATGGAATTTCTTTCTAACATCCCCATCAATGAAAACAAGAATGGCATATTATCACAGCGAGGAAGCTATCTTCTAGTTCAGTGAAGCTTACATACCTCTATCGCTCAACCAGTAGTACAGTCAGTAATCCTACAAAGCACACCTGAATCCTTTTTTTAAATATTTCCAAAAGGGTTTAGTGTACACCTAAATTAGAAACAAGGATTGGCAAAGCCAATAGGTCTTGCCTCAGAGAACTATTGACAATGTTTTGTAGCCATGTTGTACAGCAGCTCGGATGCTTTGCAGGGGGGGGTAAAACTGATTTAACAAAGTTCTATGACGCAGCCACAGCTAATGCACTTTTTTTTGCATCATAGTCCTTTTTTAATTATTGTTTACATTCATGCTGCACAGCAGCCACTCTGCTATTTAGCATGGCTACAAATCATTGCCAGAATCTGGAATGACCATGCTGTAAAGCATGAACAAAAGGCAATGGCAGAGCCAATATTCTCAAAGGCAAGCTCTTGGCTTTGCTAATGCGTGCTAGATTTTGGCACAACTCCCCTGTAATTTTAAAAATCCCTTAATCTCCCAATGTGTGAAAAATAAAATAAAAATTACATTTGGCAAAACAAATCCTATTACGTAAAGACAGCAATTGCGCCCATGCCCATGTCTCAGTGAAAATACGTTTGGAAGTAGAATAAAAGCAGATAACATCTGTTGCCACGAATCACTGACAGAATATCGACTACAAGAATATGGACGTCAAAAATATCGGAGGCGAAATATCGAGATCCAAAATATCGACATCCTATCTACATTATGGTAAGTACAAAAATATCGGAAAAAAAATATCGATGTCAAAAATATCGTTGTTAAAAATATAGTTTATTATTTAAGTTTAAAAAATAATGTAAAATAAAGTAAATAATACATATAATTAAAATAAACATAGTGAAATGATATATAGATATAATGTAAAAATAAATTAAACATATACATATAATATATAATGTATATACTTACTAATAATTTCTAAAAAATATTTTAATAACTTATAATTTTTTAAAATATCATATATATTATAAAAACATCTCTACACAATAAACAATAATATAAATAAAAATTAAATAAATATATATAACAAATTGAAAAAAAAATTACTCTTTTTAATATTAATTATATACTACATTAACAAAAATAATATAAAAACTATTAGATAGCAGAGGTAATAAAATTACTATTCCAACTAAAATCAGTGCAACACTAAGGAAAATGTTGGATAGCGTATAGATAAAAATTTCTATTCCCACCCCAGTGAGTGCGATAATCCTCCAAATTTAACCTATCATGGACCAATGTCTGGGTCTGTAATTGACTATACTATTCTTTCCCTGCCATTAATACAGCAACTAAGTATGTTTAAAATCAAGTGTACAACGGACAGTGATCACTCAATCCAACATATAGTCATAAACATTCATCCAGACAGATATCAGTCTGTTTTAACAATTGATGAAGGAAGTGCACTAATTATTTATAAACGATTAAATTGGTCATCTCATCGACTTCCAGAACTCGCAGGCAAAGCTAAAACAGTCTTGGAGAATAATATAGGGTCATCCTCAACAGTATTAAATGCCTGGATCAAATTTGTGACCAAAATGACGAACCATAAGCCAAATCTAATATCAGGACGGACCAAAAGCTATATACATCAATCACTACAGAGAATAAAAGAATTGAAAAAAGAACTGAGAAGAGAAATAAGGAAGGTAAAGAAGCGAGGTAATCAAACAGTCGCATGGGATAAGTTAAAACAATTGAAGAAGGAATTTAAGAAACATGTCTGGCAGGAAAAAGAAAAATGACAGACGAGTTCTGGGCTAAACTGCTCTACAATTGTAAACAATCAAATACCAAAGCGTTTTGGAAAACAATAAACGGCTTAAATAAGGCAAACACAGTAACAGTATCTTCAAATGTTACGGAACAAGATTGGGTAGTTTATCTGACAAAACTCTTTATTGATGAAGACCACCTTCAAGTAAGAAAAACAAACAAAGTTATTGAGTTTGAACTAATAACCAAGACCAAAACATTGCCGCAATTTGAGTTCGTACCCGCTTTATATATCACATCGTGCACGCTTACAAGAGTTGAAAATGTGATCAAATCAGGAAGAAGTGACAGCGCCCCTGGTCCAAATGGCATCCCACAGGCAATATTTAAATTGGACCCAAAATACTGGGCCAATCCAATAATGGTCTTGTTTAAAGAGGTGGAAAATACAGGAATGATTCCAGACAGCTGGAGGGGATCAATAATAAACCCTATTTTTAAGGGAGGAGACAAAACAAAGCCATCTAACTACAGATTAATAGCCCTTATTGACTCTGAAGCAAAATATTATGCATCATTAATATTGGAAGATCTAATAGAGTGGTCAAATTCTAAAAATTGATCCCACCCCAACAAACGGGATTTCGGAAAGGGTATGGCACGTCTATAAATATGACAACAGTAGCATCAATTGCGGAAAAGAGTAAGCGCCAAAAGAAGAAATTGCAACTCTGCTTTATAGATCTGAAAGCAGCTTTTGATCGGGTGGATCGACCACTTTTATGGGTTAAATTAAGACGGTGGAGTATTCAAGAAAAATGTTAAGAGCAATTGAATCGTTATATACAAAAACATGGATTCAAATTAAGGTAGGGGATGGGACCAAAATATCAAGGAAAATACCAACCGCAAGGGGTCTTAAGCAAGGGTGTGTGCTAGCGCCACACCTGTTCAACCTCTTTACGGCGGATTTATCCACCCACCTGGATCAAGTCAATTCGCACGCTCCAAGGTTAGGCCCACTAACGATATCCCATCTATCATATGCAGATGATATTGTGCTGCTGAGTCATACAGAAATTGGACTTCAAAGACTGATAAAAGAAACTGTGGCATATACAAAACTCAATAAATTGGAAATCAACATTACCAAGACAAAAACCATGCGTATTGGGAATAATCCCCATGCCGCATTAAAGATCAAGCTGGATAATGTAACCATAGAAGAAGTCAGTGTTTATAAATATTTAGGTTTTAATTTTGATAAAAATTTTAACTTTCATGCACACCAACAGTATATGGTTAGGAAAAATAATGCTCTAATACATTCATTCAGTTTACTTGCAAAAAAACTAGATGGCCCCTCTTATCAACCATTGCTCTCGGTTATCAAAGCAAAACTGCTTCCATCTCTAACTTACGCAAGTATGGTGATGCATGGAAAGGACTCCAAAATGTTGGATAGATTACAAATCAAAACATACAAACGGGTCTTTTGTCTGCCCTGTAATGCTTCTCCCGCTCAAATTCGTTTGGAATTTGGTTTGACACAGCAAAACATAGCAAGAAGATATCACTTCATCAAATCTATGCATAAAATACGAAACAATCAGTCCAGCCCTTTAATTAGTGCTTTATGGGAATCGGTGAATAATGACGTGAATTCAAGTTATAACAAATACTTGTCATCATCTATACAATTAACCAATGCGGGTGACTTATGGGGCTTGAATTTATTGCATCCTACTTTCTGCCAAGCCATGAACAAAACAGCAAAAATTAATTCGCTAGTTGAGGACAAAAGCACATTTTCGCGGCGATCCCATGCCTGGATGACAATTCAAACCTATGTCACATTGCAACCGGCAAATTACCTACACCTAACCTATCCAGTGTATTTCAAGAAAAAACTATTGGCTATGCGCTTAGGTGATCTGCCGTCTTTGTCAGACAAACCAGCATGGCGATATAAAGGACCAAAAACGTGCAGACTGTGTGATGCTCCAAACGAGTATTTTGTCCATTTGATCACCATATGTCCCAAAATGAATAATGCACGCCGTACACTTTTAAAACGCCTATTTAATGAGAGAGGGATCCGTACGTGCAGAACAGCCATCATGAGAAGTCTGGACCCTACAGATCCTCAGCTAAACTGTAAACTTCTGAAGTTTTTACAATTTCACGACAAAGCAGTCAAACAGAATTTTAAGCTGCATTCTATAGCATGAGGAATTTGCCTCGTATTATGAGTAGAATACATTTATATGCTGTTAAAATGGTAGTAGGATGTTGACATTTGGAGCTGTGGAATTTTATACTGATGTTTACGCCATTTTATAGCAAATAGTGAAGAGTATCCATATTAATGATTGAATTCATTTTACAATGTTATGTTTTAAATGAGACAACGAGATTTTCCTGAGTCGTAGCAATATTAATTCATGTTTTTAAATAAGTGATTATTTAAAAAAGGATTTCTTTAAATGTACATTGTGAAGGTTTTTATTAACTAATAACAATAAACATTTTCATTTCATTTCAGAGTGCAACATTAGGGAAAGTGTTGGATAGCGTAGGGGTTAAAATTACTATTCCCACTCCACAGAGTGCAACAGTAGGGAAAGTGTTGGATAGCGTAGGGGTTAAAATTACTATTCCCACTCCAAAGAGTGCAACAGTAGGGAAAGTGTTGGATAGCGTAGGGGTAAAATTTACTATTCCCACTCCAGAGAGTGCAACAGTAGGGAAAGTGTTGGATAGCGTAGGGGTTAAAATTACTATTCCCACTCCAGAGAGTGCAACAGTAGGAAAAGTGTTGGGTAGCGGGTGGGTAAAAATTACTATTCCCACTCCAGGGAGTGCAACAGTAGGGAAAGTGTTGGATAGCGTAGGGGTTAAAATTACTATTCCCACTCCAGAGAGTGCAACAGTAGGAAAAGTGTTGGATAGCGGGTGGGTAAAAATTACTATTCCCACTCCAGAGAGTACAACAGTAGGGAAAGTGTTGGATAGCGTAGGGGTTAAAATTACTATTCCCACTCCAGAGAGTGCAACAGTAGGGAAAGTGTTGGATGGCGGAGGGGTAAAAATTACTATTCCCACTCCAGTGAGTGCAACAGTAGGGAAAGTGTTGGATAGCAAGTGGGTAAAAATTACTATTTCCACTCCAGTGAGTGCAAAAGTAGGGAAAGTGTTGGATAGCGGGTGGGTAAAAATTACTATTACCACTCAAGTGAGTGCAACAGTAGTGAAAGTGTTGGATAGCGTAGGGGTTAAAATTACTATTCCCACTCCAGAGAGTGCAACAGTAGGGAAAGTGTTGGATAGCGGAGGGGTAAAAATTACTATTCCCACTCCAGGGAGTGCAACAGTAGGGAAAGTGTTGGATAGCGGGTGGGTAAAAATAACTATTCCCACTCCAGGGAGTGCAACAGTAGGGAAAGTGTTGGATAGCGTAGGGGTTAAAATTACTATTCCCACTCCAGAGAGTGCAACAGTAGGGAAAGTGTTGGATAGTGGAGGGGTAAAAATTACTATTCCCACTCCAGGGAGTGCAACAGTAGGGAAAGTGTTGGATAGCGTAGGGGTTAAATTAACATACTTATTAACTATATACTTTTTGTAGAATAAATCACATTAAAATTAATTAACTAATAAATTAAAAATAAATACCAATAAAATTAAATTAATAATTACTTAAATAAAATTAAAATACTTCCCACCCTAAACACACAACCCACTACCCATAAAAAAACACAATTATTTTAATTTGCCATTTATCTATTAATAAGAATTAATTAACAATTAATAATAAATTAATTAACAAAACAAATAAAAAATTAATTATAATTAATATATTTATAAATTATTCAATTAATTAAAATTAACTAACAATTAATAATTAACCAACAATAAATTAGTTATCAATAACAATAAATTAAAAAATATTAATTAATTTTTAATTATGAAATTACTTCCCACCCTATTCCCATATAAACCCACAACCGACTACACATAAAAATTAACATAATTTAATTATCAATTAATAAAAATTAATTAGCAATTATTAATTAATTAACAATAAATTAATTAACAATAACAATAAATTAATTAAATAATAAATTATTTATAATTGATATAATGATAAATTAATCAATTAATAAAAATTAATGACCAATTAACAATAAATTAATAATCAATAACAATAAATAAAATATGAATTAATTAATTATAATTAAATTACTTCCCACCCTATTCCCCTATAAACCCACAACCCGCTCTGATACTAAAACGGAAAATGTACTTTAAAAATTACTAATTTCTAAACATTTACTACATATATTTAGAAATAATTAAAATACATTACAAAAAATTTTAAACATACATATAAAATACATACTAAAATACATAACACTAATATAAATATCGATATTATTAACAACAAAATTTTTGCTTACGATATTACTTACTTCGATATTACTAACTTCGATATATAAAAAAACGATATTAGTTACCTTAAGGTCGATATTCTGGTCAACGATATTCTTAACATCGATATTCTGTCCCTACGATATTGTTAACTCGATATAATTGTAGGTCGATATTACAACTTCGATATTTTGACTGCTTACCGTTGCCACAGTTAACATCCATTTGAAAGGAGAAAAGCACTTCTTTCAAGTGTGTGGCATAGTAAAACATAGCTACAAATGGCAAGAGGTTCAACAAGGACAAAAGGGAAGAAGAAAAATTGAAGTAGCGTCTCTATCACAGAGTGATCAGCAGAAGGACAGCAATCATAGCTGAAGCAATCAGTACTTGGTCCATGCCCAATTAGAAAGAAGAGAAAGTGAAGCCAGCAGATGCTGGTCAATTAGAAGGCAGAAAATAAGAGTGACAGTGAAGCCAACAAATGTTAAGCAGTGGCTGGGCTACAAGCCCCTTATTGTATACATTATCTCTCGCAAGCGAGAGAAACCGAGTGAGAATATATAATAATTTGTGGAAAAATTCTACAGTGTGCGAGGGAATATGTCACCTCCCAAATCTGCAGCGTTCAAACCCTGTGAGGAATGTTGCAAACAAATGTCTATGACTGACCCACATGTGGTTTGCCTCCAGGGACATCTTCAGGATTTTGAGGGCCCTGGGCCATATGTATTTTGGGGGGCCCTGTTCGGAACAGCTTTGAATTTATGATTCAATTTCAAATGTATTTCCAAATTGTACCACAGAGCGGCTCACTAATATTACTGCGAATAATCTCTGTGACACACTCCCATTTCTCATCTGTGCAGTCCTATTGTCGTCTAAAAGAAACTTTTTATGGATGTTGCATGAAACAAACACATTTCTCTGCAAAATGTCTGTAATAGACTCTCACACATCACCCACACTAAAAACACATTAAGGTATTTAAAACAATCTGTTTAAGAATTATTCAAGGTCATCAGGGCTAGACTCTCTGTAGAACAGAGTTGGCTCTATCAGGGGCCCCCTGAAAGCTTGGGCCCTGGGCCAGAGTCCACTTTGCCCATGCCTTAAAACGTCTCTGTTTGCCTCGACCAGGACTCTAAAAGCTTCAGTATTTGTACAGTGATGCACCTCAAGGCCTCTTCGTGGTGAAGCACATTAAGACCCGAAGCCAAGATCGGTCAAGGTCGAAAGGTAGGTCCCAGTCCCACTACAGAGGTCGCTCCTGCTACAGATCATCTTCACAATCTAAATCCTCAGGTAAATCCAAGAAGAAGCGCAAGAAGTCCAAGCAACACTCAGCTCTGTCTAGTCATACTGGATCTTCCGAGAAGGCACAAATGTAACATTGTGCCTCCAGGTCGCACTCCTGAAGCCACCCTACTTCAGAGTCAATTCTGATCCTTGTTCTGCCGCAACCAGAATTTCAAGGGCCGTCGCCAACTCAACCGAAAACGAAGGACTTCCGCAAAGCCATGCTGCAGATTTTTGGCATGGTACCGGCTCCCTCTGGTGTGTCTGCGGGTCCCAAGAGGTGAAGAGACCTCATAACTGGACTTTTGCCAGCAGGTCCATCCTTAGCGCCACCAGGGCCCTCTGGATCCTCTCAGGGCTCCGGAACGACTCCGGTACTGGTTCCATCCCCGGTATTGCAACCTGCACCAGAATGCGATGCACCGATGCTGATGCTGGCGCCATGGACTCCTGATGATGACGGGCAACCCATTATGTTGTCCAATGCCAAGACAGTACAACCCCAACCTCAACCAAGGTCGCGCGCTCCTTTATCTGCGCTGCCTCTGTTTTACCACCTTTCTGATTCTGATACATTTCCTCTACCTCTCGGAAAGGCCCAAGTTCTTCATGAATTATTCAGCAAAGACTATGATAATCGGAGCTGTGATGCTGGGGATGAGATTGCCAAGCATTACCAAGAGGACAACTGGTACGAAGACCTCCAGGTTGCCAGTGGTCAGGAAACCTCCCAAGACACTGGACTAGTTTCCCCCTGGGGCATGCCATGGAAGACAGCGCCTCCTTCTCTACGCTTATGCGAAGGGTGGCGGAGGTTCTTGATCTTCAAATTGCTACCAAGGAAGTTAAAACCAATGTCTTGATGGAGGCTCCTGAGAGCCTTCTAGAGCAAGCTTCAGCAAGCAGGGTGAACTCAAACTTGTTCGCCACTACTCAACCTGACAGGGAACCAAAGAGGATAGAAACATTTGGTAAGAGGGTTTTTCCTCTACAAGTGTGGCCTTTCGTTCGGTGAATGCCAGGTGCCTCTTAGGCTGCTACTGCCACACCTTGTGGGACTCAGTGGCCCAATTATTGACCATGGTCCCGTAAGAGGCCAAGGACCTACTTTTCCAGGCCATACAGGATGGTCGTGATGCGGCCAAGTTCACCATGCACTGCAAGTTGGATACCACAGACTCCCTCAGCAGGGCTAGTAGCACCAGTGTGGCCAAACTCAGGCACGCCTGGATGCAGTCCACTGGCTTTTTCGGAGACGTCCAGGACAGGATTATGGACATGCCATTTGATGGCTTCCCACTTTTCTGGGATAAAGCAGCCCGGAGCACATGAAAGATAGCAAAGCCACAGCACTTTCCCTGGTCCTAGCTGCTCCAGCCACCTCAGCAGTTTTGACCCCCGTGGCTGTGATGTGGGGGTTTACGTACTGTCAATAGTGCCTGCCAGAACAGCACTCACCCCAACCTTTGTGTGGGTGCGGTGCCCACAGGAGAGGGCAATAGGTACGAGCACAGCTCAGTCTTCTGTGTCCCCAACTGCTGCACCACCTAAGCCTCTTTAGTATGCCCTTTATGGCGCACTGCCGACAACATGCAACTCATTCTCTCCCTCATGGACAAGACACTCCGTACCCAGATCAAGATCAATGCCTGCATGACTGAAGTCGTCCATTGGATGAAGACCAACTGCCTAAAGCTGAACACCGACAAGACTGAAATTGAGATCTTTGGGAAGAGCACATCACTGTTGTATTCCACCTGGTGTCCAACAGAGGTAGGACCGACCTCCACCACTCACGCCAAGAACCTCGGAATCATCATAGACAGCAAACTCGACATGACCGCCCAAGTCAACGCCGTAACCACTTCTTGCTTCCATACCTTGAAGATGCCAGGGAAGATTTTCAAATGGCTCCCAATCAGCACCTAGAAAACCATTATGTACGCCATGGTCCCAAGCAAGCTGGACTACGAGAACACCCTCTATGCTGGGATGAACAAAAACTCGCTAGTAGCTGGCAGACGATTCAAAACACGGTGGCCAGTATCACACTCTTCCTCCCACGCCACACTCACATCACATGACACCTGAAGGAGCTCCACAGGCTCCCCATTTGCAAACGACCACAATTCAAACTCCTTACCCACACTTTCAAGGCACTACATAACACTTGCCCAGCATACCTCAAAAATCGCATCTGCTTTCACAAACCTTCCAGACACCTCCGCTCGTCTTGCCTTCTACTTGCACAAATCTCACGCATATGGAAAACCAGAACTGGCTGTCGAGCCCTCTCCTACTTTGCTCCTAAAGTGTGGAATTACCTGCCACACATTAGAGCCTCCTCCTCACTTCTTGAA
Source organism: Calotriton arnoldi (assembly GCA_963921515.1). Lineage (NCBI taxonomy): Eukaryota > Metazoa > Chordata > Amphibia > Caudata > Salamandridae > Calotriton > Calotriton arnoldi. The sequence goes on from CAWUFW010002895.1 coordinate 1,480,295, forward strand.
ATCTGCAAGAAGCTGAAGACCTGGCTTGTCGAGTAGTCCCACAAGGCCCCAGGTGTGCCTAAACTCACACTTGCTCAGTGCCCGGGTGCCCTCTCTGGTGATAGTGTGCTCTACAAATCTGCATTACATAAAATACCATAACAGCCACCCTGTTGGAGGCAGGATCTGACATTTTCTGCCAGGGTGGCAGGCGATAACTTTGGCCAAGCGGATCCTGCAAATTGTTCAGCGGTTTACACCCTACCATTTCTTGACAATCCGCCACACCTTCCAACACCCTCAGACTGTCTGACGGAGGACCACCTGTCTCTCTTACAAAAGGAAGTGCAGGTTCTTATGGCCAAAGGAGCCAAAGTGCTTGTTACGGCGCCAAACGTTGGTCATGGTTGTTATTCTTGCTTCTTACTGGTGCTGAAAAAAGATGTGGGCCTCTTGTCTCATTTTTGATCTTTGCCCTTTCAATGCCTTTCTGTGGAAAGACAAGTTAAAAATCATCACCCTGGCCTATGTTCTGTGTACCCTCGACCCTGGAGACTGGATGGTAGCACTGGAATTGCAGGATGCTTATTTACAAATCCCCGCCCTGCAGGCCCACAGGCGGTTACCTGCTGGTCACGGTAGGTCACCAGCATTTTCAATGTGTTGCTACCTTCAGGCCTTAGGTTTCTCCTCAGGTTTTCACTAAACTAATGGTGGTGATTGCAGCTCATCTTTGGAGGTCGGGGGTCCCAGTCTTCCCCTACCTCAACAACTGACTGTTAAAGGCGGGCTCGCCCCAGGCAGCTGTCACCCACCCCCAGACTACGGTGAACCTCCTAACATCCTTGAGGTTCACTATAATTTGCCAAAGTCACACCTAACTCCTTCACAGACGCTGCCCTTCATTGGAGCCATTCTGGACACGGTGCAGTTTTGCGCCCGTCTGAAAAGAGAGTCCAGCACATTTGAGCTGTGATACCCATGTTTCAACCTCTGTGGTGGATCTCAATAAGGGCCACTCTGAGGCTGCTGGGACTGATGATCTCTTGCATCCTGCTGGTGAAGCACGCCAGATGGCATATACGGGCTGTGCGGTGGGATCTAAAGTCCCCGTGGGCACAGCACCTGGGGATCTCTCCAATCAAGGCCAGATTTCAGAGGAGACTTGAAAAGATGTGCAGTGGCGTCTGCTGGACCACGATTGGGTCAACGGCAGACCTCTGCCCCCACCCCACCTGGAGCTGACAGCAGTGACCGATGCCTCGCTCCTGGGCTCGGAGGCCACTGGGAGAGGTGAAGATCAGAGGCCTCTGGTCTCTGTTGGAGGCTTGTCTCCACATCAGTCTGCTGGAGCTCCAAGCCATTCACTTGCTATTAAAAGCTTTGCTTCCTTCCCTCAAGGGGAAGCTGGTGCAGGGGCTCACAGACAACACCTCTACCATGTGTTACTGCAACAACCAGGGTGGGGCTGTGTAACCTGTGCGAGGAGGCACTGTGCCTCTGGACATGACAGGAACATGAGATTTTCCTAGTGGTTTGCCACCTGGCGGGATCTCTCAACATCAGATAAACTCAGTGCATTAGGTGAAATTGCTGCAGTGAGGATGATATAGTGCCTCTTGTTGTGACATGAAGTGCGGTGACATTCCGCAGAAAGTCAGAGTAACAGTGCTTCATATAGTGCAGTGTGGTGACAAGTTGATGCGGATAGCATACTGCCTCTTGGGTTGAGGTGTGGATCACATGCTGCAGTGTAGGCAGTGTTGTGCCTCATAAGGTGCAATGTGGGTAACATGTAGTAAGTCGGTGACATGGTCCCTTATAAGGTGCAACGTTATGATACGCTGCACTGCAGTGACATCCTGCAGAGTGTGGTATGGTTCAAGCGTGGTGGACATGCTTCAGTGTGGGCGGAATAGAGCCTAGGGTGCTGGGAGGGTGACATTCTGGGTTGTGCCTCGAAGTGCAGAAATATGTGACGTCATGTGGATTGTGCGTGAAATGCTGCAGTGCAGATGACACAGATCCTCATAAAGTGCAATGTGATTTACATGATGTCTGAGTGACATGCTGCAGCAGTCACGCCACCTGCAGCATGGGTGAAATATTGCCTCGCATCAGCCGGACTATTAGGTAAAGAACGCCTTCTATATGGAATGACAACAGAAGACTAAGGCTGGAAGACTGCAGCAGCGCACACAAAACATCCACTGAGACAGAAAAGACCTAGTGAACCTGTCCCAGGACAGGAGGCCTGCCCCAGCGCACACCAGGCCTGTGCGGGGGTGGTGACCCAGGGCAGAGTGCTTGCCCCAGCTCAATCATGGCCCAGGGACTGAGTTCAATATAGTGCTGACCTTTGCTAACTGTACACGGTGACATATCAGCTGCCCTTGGTGGTATTAGGGGTCTCTGGGAAAGTCGTTCAAAAACAGCAGCTGAAGAAGGCCAGGCCCTGACTTCCTTCTTCTGGTGGGACTGGGCCCTATCAGGAACTATGAGAGATCCAGTCAGTGGAGTTCTTCTGAAAAGCAGGAAAGGGACTGGTGGTCACATGCCATGCCGGTGATCTGAAAGCCCAATTGAAGATAAGCAGATTCAGTCAAATGTTGGGCATGCTAGCCTTTTAAAAGGCTGGTAGAGCTGGGCACACAAAGAGGGTGTGCCCCCATCCGTGACAGCACGAACGGCCAGAAGAAGGGTGAATGGGCTGTTCCCTTCTGCAAGGGGTGGACAACCTACTGTAGGGGATAACTGCATGTTATTTTAAGGCCTCCTCATCAGCAGATTCAGCAGGTCTTTCAGGCCAGTGCAGTTCAGAAGCCAGGACCTTCAGTGCACCTTAAAGACCTCGCAGGTCCGGACTGGCCATACCGTGCGCCAGACGTTATCCCGATTGGCTGCCAGGGTAGGGATCAGTTTTACTGCAGGTGAGAGCCGGTTTTGTTGCTGGGGACTGGGCTGGCTGCATTTCTTGCTGGCAGCGCTGCATCTTTTTACAAACAATGCAAAACAAATGGTTTTAAAAGCATGCAGGACGACGCTCGCTTCAAAACCATTTGGTGTTACATTTGGTTGGGTCCTGTCTCCTGCACGAGCAGCTCTGACCTTCAGGACTACAGGAGGAAGGGTGGAGAGGGTTCTCCTGCTGCTTGGCTCAGAGAGTCCAGTGTATATATGATCAAAACAGTGCATTTCTTTATTATGCTACCATTGCAACGTATTTCATTTTATCATATTAAAATATACAATTGCATTGAGTGACAATTCTTAGAATTGTCTAGTTATGAAATTGGAGACATGCTTGCTCCACTGCTCTGACAATGATGCCATTAGTGAACCAAGAGCAAAGTCAGTTGTCTTTTGCCCCCTATATGTGCCTTACAGTGTTACTATAGATTGAGTAACATTATAGTCTTTCGTTTTTGTGCAGCGCACACTCTGAACTGATGTATTTCAAGGTGCTCTCATGTGACGATGAAAGAAAACAAGGCATAGTGAAAAAAGTAATTATCTAGGATCACACAATGTGGACAAGTGGAAGCTGGGGCTGATGCAAGGTTTCCTTGTTCGACATTGTTCAATTTGGCCACTACATTGTTATTTCTTTCTCTCTTCCGGCTTAAACCAAGGCTTAATGCTTTGTGCTTAATTCTTTGAGGGCTAAATCAGAGCACTGAGTGAAATACATCCAGGCTATGCATGTTTCACAAGGACTGCTGGTGGTAGTGTGTAGGGAGAGGGATGTTATAATGCAGAAGCTTAAATGAAAACAGGAGCATCCACCACTGATAAGTGCATTAAGATCATTTGCTCCACGTAGCTAAAATTCATGATCCATTGTCATCCTTTCTTGAATTAACTCATCCACCCACTCCACACCCATCCAACTATTCATTCATTCATTCATTCTTTGAACCATGCAGCCATGTCTCCATCCATCCAATGATTGGACAAGGTTCTATAATGAAAAAATATGTTGTAAAAAGCACCATATTTGCACTTTGTTTTCCCGAATATGTCTTGGGGGAAGAACCCCCCCTGGCCCTCCCAACCCCTTGCAGTGGTCAGGCTTCGTCACTGTGTGCAGTATGATGGTTCGTCAGACAACATTTGCCAGGGCTGCTTTTGGTTCTCAGTCCGGGCATGAGGCCTCGTCCGTAGGCCCTATGGTGCTTCAATACCAAGGTGTCCACACTTGCTACGTAAACAACCGTCAGTATATGCAGGACTGCAATGAACTGAATGGGGAAACAGCTGCACTTTTCAGCAAGAGAGGATGGAGAATGATGTAATATCATGAACAAAAGGAAGTGCAGGTTCTTATGGCCAAAGGAGCCAAAGTGCTTGTTACGGCGCCAAACGTTGGTCATGGTTGTTATTCTTGCTTCTTACTGGTGCTGAAAAAAGATGTGTGCCTCTTGTCTCATTTTTGATCTTTGCCCTTTCAATGCCTATCTGTGGAAAGACAAGTTAAAAATCATCACCCTGGCCTATGTTCTGTGTACCCTCGACCCTGGAGACTGGATGGTAGCACTGGAATTGCAGGATGCTTATTTACAAATCCCCGCCCTGCAGGCCCACAGGCGGTTACCTGCTGGTCACGGTAGGTCACCAGCATTTTCAATTTGTTGCTACCTTCAGGCCTTAGGTTTCTCCTCAGGTTTTCACTAAACTAATGGTGGTGATTGCAGCTCATCTTTGGAGGTCGGGGGTCCCAGTCTTCCCCTACCTCAACAACTGACTGTTAAAGGCGGGCTCGCCCCAGGCAGCTGTCACCCACCTCCAGACTACGGTGAACCTGCTAACATCCTTGAGGTTCACTATAATTTGCCACGGTCACACCTAACTCCTTCACAGACGCTGCCCTTCATTGGAGCCATTCTGGACACGGTGCAGTTTTGCGCCCGTCTGAAAAGAGAGTCCAGCACATTTGAGCTGTGATACCCATGTTTCAACCTCTGTGGTGGATCTCAATAAGGGCCACTCTGAGGCTGCTGGGACTGATGATCTCTTGCATCCTGGTGGTGAAGCACGCCAGATGGCACATACGGGCTGTGCGGTGGGATCTAAAGTCCCCGTGGGCACAGCACCTGGGGATCTCTCCAATCAAGGCCAGATTTCAGAGGAGACTTGAAAAGATGTGCAGTGGCGTCTGCTGGACCACGATTGGGTCAACGGCAGACCTCTGCCCCCACCCCACCTGGAGCTGACAGCAGTGACCGATGCCTCGCTCCTGGGCTCGGAGGCCACTGGGAGAGGTGAAGATCAGAGGCCTCTGGTCTCTGTTGGAGGCTTGTCTCCACATCAGTCTGCTGGAGCTCCAAGCCATTCACTTGCTATTAAAAGCTTTGCTTCCTTCCCTCAAGGGGAAGCTGGTGCAGGGGCTCACAGACAACACCTCTACCATGTGTTACTGCAACAACCAGGGTGGGGCTGTGTAACCTGTGCGAGGAGGCATTGTGCCTCTGGACATGACAGGAACATGAGATTTTCCTAGTGGTTTGCCACCTGGCGGGATCTCTCAACATCAGATAAACTCAGTGCATTAGGTGAAATTGCTGCAGTGAGGATGATATAGTGCCTCTTGTTGTGACATGAAGTGCAGTGACATTCCGCAGAAAGTCAGAGTAACAGTGCTTCATATAGTGCAGTGTGGTGACAAGTTGATGCGGATAGCATACTGCCTCTTGGGTTGAGGTGTGGATCACATGCTGCAGTGTAGGCAGTGTTGTGCCTCATAAGGTGCAATGTGGGTAACATGTAGTAAGTCGGTGACATGGTCCCTTATAAGGTGCAACGTTATGATACGCTGCACTGCAGTGACATCCTGCAGAGTGTGGTATGGTTCAAGCGTGGTGGACATGCTTCAGTGTGGGCGAAATAGAGCCTAGGGTGCTGGGAGGGTGACATTCTGGGTTGTGCCTCGAAGTGCAGAAATATGTGACGTCATGTGGATTGTGCGTGAAATGCTGAAGTGCAGATGACACAGATCCTCATAAAGTGCAATGTGATTGACATGATATCTGAGTGACATGCTGCAGCAGTCACGCCACCTGCAGCATGGGTGAAATATTGCCTCGCATCAGCCGGACTATTAGGTAAAGAACGCCTTCTATATGGAATGACAACAGAAGACTAAGGCTGGAAGACTGCAGCAGCGCACACAAAACATCCACTGAGACAGAAAAGACCTGGTGAACCTGTCCCAGGACAGGAGGCCTGCCCCAGCGCACACCAGGCCTGTGCGGGGGTGGTGACCCCAGGGCAGAGTGCTTGCCCCAGCTCAATCATGGCCCAGGGACTGAGTTCAATATAGTGCTGACCTTTGCTAACTGTACACGGTGACATATCAGCTGCCCTTGGAGGTGTTAGGGGTCTCTGGGAAAGTCGTTCAAAAACAGCAGCTGAAGAAGGCCAGGCCCTGACTTCCTTCTTCTGGTGGGACTGGGCCCTATCAGGAACTATGAGAGATCCAGTCAGTGGAGTTCTTCTGAAAAGCAGGAAAGGGACTGGTGGTCACATGCCATGCCGGTGATCTGAAAGCCCAATTGAAGATAAGCAGATTCAGTCAAATGTTGGGCATGCTAGCCTTTTAAAAGGCTGGTAGAACTGGGCACACAAAGAGGGTGTGCCCCCATCCGTGACAGCACGAACGGCCAGAAGAAGGGTGAATGGGCTGTTCCCTTCTGCAAGGGGTGGACAACCTACTGTAGGGGATAATTGCATGTTATTTTAAGGCCTCCTCATCAGCAGATTCAGCAGGTCTTTCAGGCCAGTGCAGTTCAGAAGCCAGGACCTTCAGTGCACCTTAAAGACCTCGCTGGTCCGGACTGGCCATACCGTGCGCCAGACGTTATCCCGATTGGCTGCCAGGGTAGGGATCAGTTTTACTGCAGGTGAGAGCCGGTTTTGTTGCTGGGGACTGGGCTGGCTGCATTTCTTGCTGGCAGCGCTGCATCTTTTACAAACAATGCAAAACAAATGGTTTTAAAAGCATGCAGGACGACGCTCGCTTCAAAACCATTTGGTGTTACATTTGGTTGGGTCCTGTCTCCTGCACGAGCAGCTCTGACCTTCAGGACTACAGGAGGAAGGGTGGAGAGGGTTCTCCTGCTGCTTGGCTCAGAGAGTCCAGTGTATATATGATCAAAACAGTGCATTTCTTTATTATGCTACCATTGCAACGTATTTCATTTTATCATATTAAAATATACAATTGCATTGAGTGACAATTCTTAGAATTGTCTAGTTATGAAATTGGAGACATGCATGCTCCACTGCTCTGACAATGATGCCATTAGTGAACCAAGAGCAAAGTCAGTTGTCTTTTGCCCCCTATATGTGCCTTACAGTGTTACTATAGATTGAGTAACATTATAGTCTTTCGTTTTTGTGCAGCGCACACTCTGAACTGATGTATTTCAAGGTGCTCTCATGTGACGATGAAAGAAAACAAGGCATAGTGAAAAAAGTAATTATCTAGGATCACACAATGTGGCCAAGTGGAAGCTGGGGCTGATGCGAGGTTTCCTTGTTCGACATTGTTCAATTTGGCCACTACATTGTTATTTCTTTCTCTCTTCCGGCTTAAACCAAGGCTTAATGCTTTGTGCTTAATTCTTTGAGGGCTAAATCAGAGCACTGAGCGAAATACATCCAGGCTATGCATGTTTCACAAGGACTGCTGGTGGTAGTGTGTAGGGAGAGGGATGTTATAATGCAGAAGCTTAAATGAAAACAGGAGCATCCACCACTGATAAGTGCATTAAGATCATTTGCTCCACGTAGCTAAAATTCATGATCCATTGTCATCCTTTCTTGAATTAACTCATCCACCCACTCCACACCCATCCAACTATTCATTCATTCATTCTTTGAACCATGCAGCCATGTCTCCATCCATCCAATGATTGGACAAGGTTCTATAATGAAAAAATATGTTGTAAAAAGCACCATATTTGCACTTTGTTTTCCCGAATATGTCTTGGGGGAAGAACCCCCCCTGGCCCTCCCAACCCCTTGCAGTGGTCAGGCTTCGTCACTGTGTGCAGTATGATGGTTCGTCAGACAACATTTGCCAGGGCTGCTTTTGGTTCTCAGTCCGGGCATGAGGCCTCGTCCGTAGGCCCTGTGGTGCTTCAATACCAAGGTGTCCACACTTGCTACGTAAACAACCGTCCGTATATGCAGGACTGCAATGAACTGAATGGGGAAACAGCTGCACTTTTCAGCAAGAGAGGATGGAGAATGATGTAAGATCATGAACTGAGGGGGTAAGAGAAAGGAGTACAGGTATAACAATGGAGAACATGACCAGTCAAACAGTGGATGATTTTACCAGGGAACAGGGAGGAAAATGTACATGATGCCAGAGACGGGGAATAGACAAGGCAAGAAGACCTCTTCTTCCACAGTTCTTGCCCATTCCTGTCATGTGTCCTTTATTTCTCTGTTGCACCCTTGTTCGCAGCTTTTATGTGCCCAGTACATGATTGCACGCACACACTGTATTGTGTAAGTTCTCATAACCATTACAAGTGAAGCACCTAATAACACTGGTTACCTCCGTGCTGCATTAATAGCCTATCTTGTCCAAAAGATGCAGTAAGTTTCTAAAACTGAAACTGGGTCATGCAAGCATGGCCTCCTAGCGAAAGAAGGAGATGGGGACACTTCATAACCCTTAAATTGACCTTAGGGCAGGGCTTTAAGTGGGCCGGGTCTCACCGGTGCTGAGCACCAGCAGTTTTTTAAAGGAGGCCTCAAAACGGGTCTCTATCGGGCTCTGTTTTGTGCCCTGGCACAGGCAGTCTGTTTTTTTCCGGACTGCAGTGACAGCAGGCACATCGATGTGCGTGTGCTCACACTGCTCACTTCTCACTATTGGAGAAGTTACGGCATGACGTCATGCCAGGTGAGCGTTGTAGGGGAAGGGAAATCCTTTAAAGAGAATCATTTTGTCTCTGGATTTCCCTTCTCTTTTTGAAACTCGGGAGCAGCAACATTGTTGTGGTGTCACCAGGGCTTTAAGTGGAAGCTTTTTCAATATTATATACACACCATAGTTGCTGCTTATTTATCTTATGCAACTAACAACCATTGACAAAGCCAATATGTCCTGCCTTGTTGTAGGTATGATGTTACTTGTTGTATCATATATCTGGATGCAATGACAGAAGCAGCAAAATACCAGTCGAGCGACACACTATGCTAAGCACAGACTTTTAGCTTACGTGTTTTTAAGCCACGCCCTTAATTACATTGGCCAAGCCCCTTTGAGAGACCCCCTAGTTTTTTCATCCCACTTAAAGCCCTGCCTTAGGGTATATTATGACCCCCTCCCCCACCCCAGTGTTCTCTGTAGAAACTTCTAGTAGGTTCCTATGGTCTATCTTCCTCTATTTATTCATAAGAAATGCACCACTAGGGCAAAACCACTGCTCCCTGATGGGGGCCTCTGACCTCCTAACGGTTTAGCGGCCCACATTCCCATGTATTCCACTACAGTTTTCAAAGAGAGACTGGGCCTTCTGGAACACTTTTTCTGATGTTCTAATGGTCCCTGTAAGACATTGTGAGATGGAGAAAGTTAAAATCTATTATTTTGATCTTCTTGACCAAACCTTTTGTGGGACCATGCTCTTCGAGTGACCGTGATGGTCCTGCAAAATGCCTCCCTTCTAGTTACTGGCCCGAATCAGCTGAGGCAGCCCAAATATCACTTTTAACAGTAAAGCATGAAGCTCTTTGCTATTTTCTAAATTATGGTAAAGAAAAAAAACTCCCTCCTTTATTTTTACAGGGTAACATTTCAACATGCAGACTTTTTTTAGAGGGCAACGTTCCTTCTTATGAGACTGCTTGTCAAGAGTAACAGTACAGCCATGCAATTTTACCTACATTTAGTAACCATATATGTTTAGTAATTTATAGATTGATAACCTGAGGATAGAAAGCCTTTCCCTTTTAGGGATGGTAAATGACCCAGTATTTCCCCCACCCCTGTAGTTACAGATAACCAGGGCATCAGTAACTGCAGGGTGTTGAAGGCAACAGTGGGAACACACTTCCCATTCCAATTTTGTTGTTTCTGGAGGCTAACATACAGGAAATGTTGTTTGTGCACAGATTCCCACGTTTTTGCAAAGGATATCACCCAGGAACTTTGCTTGCAGCAGTCGTAGTCTTCAGTTGACATGCTTCCCAAACTCAGAGCTACCACTGATCTCATAGGCCTCATGGAGCAGCCAGTATAGTTCTATTCCAGCCCCACCTGGACTACAGCGGTCCTCTTACTGAGGCCCTAAGTGACTAGATCTTGTCTTGACCTAAGTAGGAATAAGTGAAAGTCACTGGGATCTGGTAACCTTTGTTTGTAGGGCATGTCATATGGATGCAACACTCTATTTACATCCATGTTGTATTTCTATTTGTATGCAGAATACTTTATACAGCTACGTGTGTAGGTATTTGGCATCTGCATAGCATACACCTAGGCAGAGACAGTGGGACAATGTACAGATCCAAGAGGCACATGGGTACAGTCACACAGATCAGAGAGGGGAGAGAGAATTGAAGCGCTTCATTTATGGTGCAGACAAGGACGTGATGGCCATTCCCATTAAAACAAGCATTGGCATAGCCAATAGGTCTCGCCTTTGGGACCTTATAAGTATTTAGTTATGCAGCAGGTCCCAAAGGCGAGACCTATTGGCTATGCCAATGCTTGTTTGGTATATTCACTAACATGAATGTATGCCCCAGCGCTTAGATCAGCGTGAGAACAACCTTCCTCTTTGCCTTGTTGGTAGCATTTGTCTATTTTTATCAGCATAAGGAACCGACCCCCATGCTGTCGAATGGTGCGAGATGGATTCTTGCATTCGATGACTTGTTATCAACCATTGAATCTTGTGGGTTCTCCACTATGTGGCAATAACTCTTGTGTTAGCTAAACACGTTAGATTGCACGTTATTAATATGACGAATTGCTGCTATCATTTGGTTTTGCACTAGCACTTTACTGCACACCCAGGTGTCTTCTTGTTACTTGTCACCTTTTCATCCAATGATTGTCTTTTTGTTTGCAATGTATTTACACAATCATTGGTTGTTTTAGTACATCAGGTTGCTTACTTATTTCTACTGCATAGCTCTGCTACTTGCGATATTACAGCTATTTGGTTTTGCACCAGCACTTTGCCTTATTTTGGCATATTTGATATAGAATCATAAGGGTCGAGACAAGCAGCACTTTTTTATGCCTGTGGTACGTGGTATATAGTGACATTGGCCTAAGAGACACAAGCCCGCAGATGACTTGGGCCCATTCTCCCACCAGTTATGTGTGTTTTATAATGTATTTTTATAATGACGTTTTATTCCTGTGTGTCTATGTCTTGAATTTTATGTATTATGTAAGCATTCGTAAATTATTGTAATGGTTTTTATTAAACGAATACAAATAAATAAATATTATATAGACTGAGACTCTGCTTTTCAAACTACGCCCTTCGTGACCCTACCCCCTTTCCTCAGCCACACTTTGACCTCAGCCACACTTTGCCCCCCCCCCCTGCTCCCAAAAGTAATTTGTTTTCCAATTCCACAAACAGTGTGCAACGCAAGCAAAAACTTTGTAACAGGTATGGCACAGGTTTAAATCAGAAGTAAGCTTTTCATCCTTTCGAGGATAAGGAGAAGTACTAAAAACACACAATTTACAGCGTTTTTACCAATATGCACGGATGCAAATGTGTATGAAAGCATATATTTTAAAAACAAAAAAAGCCTTACTTCTCATACGAACGACGAACGTGGACGACTACATTTGCTGAAGAAAAACACCCTCACCTGGTATAAAGTTCCTTCAAGGTGCTGAATTGCTTTGATAGGGAGTCAAATTCTTTCTCCTTTTCCTTCAGTTTATTCCGCAACCCTTCAAACTTGGTTTGCCACTTCTTAGATTCTTCCCACCTAATAATTTCTTCCTTTGGGCTCTGCTAAGTAAAACAAATCACGCAATTAGATCGCCACAACAACAACTGTGAGAAGCATGCCAGGTGTGAAAAAAAGACAGACATGTTTTAAGGTAAGTGTACTTATGAGACGACTAACAAAGATCGAAGCAGCAACTTCACTCTCAGAAAGGCAAACAACTGAATGTACGCGCCTTGTTTAATCGGGCTATGATGCTTTATTACCGCGTCATCCAAAAGACATTAACACTTTCGGTAATCTTAGGGGCAAATATTTACATCCGTGTTTTTATTTCAGTCGTCCTCTACCGTTGTCTCGCCATAGAAAAAGCAATGTTGCTATGAGAACCAAAGTTAACAAACTGGAACAGTCTGCTTGCTAACAGGAGTTTGCTGTGCTGAAACCTTCTCTCCGAGCTCGACGCTCTTTGCGATGACCTGCTCTTAGAAGGAAATCAGAAATGTCCTAAAACAGACGCACTTTGCAGAAAGCAGCCTCCCAAAACTCATATTTTGAGGGGACATTGCTTTGACTTTACCTTAAAAAGATGGTAGTCATTCTGGACACCAAACATGATCGCGATCACAGTTCTGCCTAAAATATGAGATGTTTAAAATCCATAACTATACAGAAGATACAACAGTAACATCATTACAAACAGCCTGACTCTTTCAAAAATGAGTTGAAAATAACAACATCCAGTCATCCAGCATTGGAGATCGTCAGCCCGCAACTTTAGCAATCCCACCAGATGGTTCATGTCACGATCAGGCCAGAAACCGTGAGCTTGGGCCGAAGACACAGTTTCAGTGCTTCAAGGCAAACGAGGCTAGGGTCAATGCCACGCTGTTTCTAGGCCTACCACATGGAGGGACCTGAACTGCCTGTCAATGGCTTGAAGGTGGGGGCACCTTAAAGCCGGACGGATCTGCAGGAGCTAGAGCAGGTTTGTGTCAGTCTTGCTTGGCAATAACAGAAGTTGCATTCCCGTCCGGTCCCATTCTCCGGAACTAATTCGACGGCTCCTGTGCTCAACAGAGGCGAGAACCTTCTGGCGCAGAATAAGCGCATGCTTGTCAGGTGACAGAGGATGCGAGGGGATGCCAGGACGCAAGCCCTGGAAGGCCAGGGCGTACTCTTCTTCAACAATTTGGAGGTCACAACAACCAGTGGCGATGGACTACCTTCGTAGTAAATTAAAGCACTCTCCCCCCTTCACCGGCCACATTTGCTCCCTCGTTGGATTAAGAGGATCTTTGTTGCTACCCTCGCAGCTTTTGAAGTCACCACGCCCCATGTAGCTGCAAAAAAACCTTACTGGGCTGTTGCACAGCCTGCCAGAGCTGCCACCACCGAAAAGGCAGGCACTGAGAATATCCCTTGAACTTGTGGTTCGGTTAGTGAAACTGGTGAGCAGGGAAAACCGGTCCCAAGAACCAACAAGCGCGCGCGCCTCACACGGCAGCAGGGGGAGGGGGAAGAGGAGGGGGCCTGCGTGATTCCCTTGCGGGAGCGAGCGGCGCCAGGAGCGATAATTGCTACCATATGGCGCCGCTCGCTCCCGCAAGTGAATCGCCAAACGTGCACGCGTTGTCATTGAAGGCAATGGAACGCGTGCACGTTTTTGGCTGAAAAGCCGAAGCGATTCCAAAAGGTCTTTTTGCCTAGGTAGCGCATGCGCGCTGCGTAGGCGAGACCTAAACATATACTTCTGTGTGGGAAACAGGAGATGGTGACTCGCTCTCAATGGAACTGAGGCCAAGTGGACCTGAGACAGTTTCATTCCTAAATAATCTCCATCGTATACTGAAGTGTACTCTAACATGTTTGTTAATTTATTACACTCTACTTTGCCTGATAAAGAAACTCTAAAATCATCTCTAATGATGAGCAAAGACATCTATCAGGCCATGGACTTCGTGTCATCTTTTCAATAATAAAGCATTGTCTGCATCTAATATGGGTGTAATGCATTTATTATTTTTATTACACGACTCAACACACAATTGTATTAAACAATTTTAAGTCAAAGCTCTGCTTAGACCTCATTTTCTCAATATTAATTTGCCGCGATAGACACATAAACTTTGGGCAAGCATAAAGGTCAATTTTGTATTCTTTTTCAGTCACAACAGCTCCAAGCACACGCTTTGGGCATAAATCAAACCAGATGGCTTTATGTGTGCATCAGATAAAGCTTCTGTTGCATAGTAAATTCATTACTCACTCTCATTTAGCATTTTCTTCAGCACTTTTATTGAATCATTGCAAGAAACCCTTATGCAGAATTCTATTTTCATCCTGTGGTGGACTTCAGTAAAACAGTACTGTATGTGGACAAAACATAACATTGGGTGAAAGCCATCTGTACGATGGATTAGTACCTTCCACTATAAACTTTATTAGTGAAACTTAGTACCTTCTTGACCCTGGCCAAACATATGTCTCATGTGGTTCAATCACTCTTCGTTTTTGCTCTTGCAGTCCTTCCCGTATGTTGTCAAAGAAATCTCCCTACAAGCCGAGTTGACAGTCTGGAAGGATTTGGCAAAAGAAAAGGTATTAGTCTGTGAATTACAGAACCAGCTAATCAGGGGTCCTCCTGAAACCATTGGTGGAGACAAGCTTAATGAGGAAAGACAACTCAAATTTATACTATTACATTTCAAGCTTCTGGGAGTGGTCACATGATACAAAACATCCCAGGAATGTGAGCTGAGGCCCAGCTGAGCTCTCGAGACCTGGGGAACAGCCTTCACTAGTAACAAAAATATAAACAGTTTTCAGCTGAGGAAACTATTCATTGTTTCATGCCTTGAAAGCCAATACACAAAGGGGCATATTCTCAAGGAGCTATCGCCGAGTTACCGGCACTTTATCGCAGCCAAAGTCGCGATAAAATTATCGCCCTATTCATAAGCTGGTGCTAACAGCCGATACCACCAGTTTACGTGCGAAAGCAACCGCAAAAAACATTGCCACAGATGACCCCGGCAACTATCGCTAATGAGATGCAGAGTAGGCAATCCCGAGCAAAAAGCCGCGACAACACCACACCTCAACATTCCCAACGACCAGCCACATCGGCGATAAGACCACAAAACAGGTGATAAGGCGCGTTAGCAGCAGGAAACTAACACCTGCTCTGACCTGGTGTAAAGTCGGATGACAACCTGCACCATCAAAGGGAGACCAGCCCGGAGCCACATATGAAGAACAACAGATGGCATGGAGCCACACACCATGCATCCCGGAGCCCCGAAAGGGCAACAACACCCACCGCCATCACCCCCAGGATCCCCCCCCCGATCCCCCCCACCCCCACCCCCCTCGGACCACCACAGAGGCAGCGCAGACAAAGACAGCGGACCTCCAGGAAATGCACCAGCCTCACAGACCTAACACCAGACAATGTCAATGCCCACTACAGGCTCAAAAGGACAACCATCCTCCGCATCCTGAACATCATTGCCCACAGGCAGACGGTACCAACACAGCGGACAACCAACACCCCTCCGCAGACAAAGCTGCTGGCTGTGCTGCACCTGTTGCCCTCTGGTACCTCCCAACCAACAACCGCCAGAGTCGGAGGAGTCTCACAGCCAGCCCCATCCAAGTTCCCCACACCTGTCCCGGATGCCATCATCAGCCAGGCACCCCAGTACCTATACGTCCCCCACAATGTGCAGGAACAGCTGGAGACCAAGCAAGGACTATACGCCATAGCTGGATTCCCGCACGTGTTGGGGGCAATCAACAGCACACATGTCCTACTTGTGCCCCCTGCCGACACTGCACACAATTAACGCAACAGAAAGCACACGCATCCCATCAACGTGCAGGCAATAGTGGACCACAGGGGACTTGTCACCAATGTCGTAGCCAACTACCCAGGCAGTGTGCATGATCCCCTCATCTTCCGACAGTCCATCATCGACCAGCGCTTCCAGGATGGCACCTATGGGAATGCACTGCTCGTTGGCAAGTACCAACTGAACACACCACACACCTCAACTCCACAATCATGCAAGTCACAACTCTGGCACTGCACACATCACAAAATCACATACAACATGCCAAACAACATGCCCACCCACCAGACACAACAGCACAACTTACTGTGGCAACCTTGGTTAGCCATGTACATGAGCCATCAACGGCATGGCACCTCAGCCACACAATAGCGGAATGTGGGGAGAGGTGGGAACCAGGCATGTACGAAGGAGGCAAGTGACCCATGAGTGAGAATGTACACAATGCCAAGTGTGGCGTGGATGTGCTGGCCAGACTGTAGAATGCAGACCACAGACATATCCATGGCTACATGCACTGCTGGTGTTTGGTGTGTAGTGGACAGTGGACGCAACCATGTCACCCCAGCCAGTGGTGAAGATCGCGGATATGTAGCATGTGACGTCCCCCCCTGTAAGCGCGTGCGGAGTGGGCTGGCCCTGAGGACACCAGGCCAGCGTAGGGTTGTGAATAAAAAGCACGTACCACTGGGCGTGGTTCTCTTCCGGGATGCCCAACGCATCTGCCAGGGCGGCGCCTCCCACCCCGCCACAAGGCCGTCGCCGTGAGCGGGGTGGCCTGCGATCCTGTGCGCCTGCTGCACCCCGGGCCGCTGGTCCCCCAACCCGTCATGCCCGCCCCTGCGCAGCCAGGCCTCACTGCTCACCTGCCGACACCAGCGTGTGTCAATGAGGGCCCACCACGTGCCGGCGCAAGCTCCAAGCCCGAAGCACGGACCTTGGCAGCCTCCTCAGACCATCACGGCCTCCGCGACACAGGCCCGCTTTACTCCTCCTTCGTTGACGTACTCCACCGCTGCCTCCGGCCTACACTACGGTCAAGTAGGTCACACATTTGGAACTGAGTCTTGATTACATAATGGCAGAGTACATATTTATGGCATCGTTTATATCCGTATACTCCCTTCGATGTGGTGCCACCAACTCTGTCAACCAGGAATCTTCTCCACATGCCATTTCAACCCCATGTGTTAGAGATCCAGGAGGAGCTGGCTGCACAGCGGCTGCCCCGCGCTGACCGCTGCCTCCGGCACACACTGCAGCCGAGTAGGACACACAATTGGAACTGAGTCTTGATTTGTTAATTGCAGAGTTTATATCATTGTACAGGCCTCATCGCTGACTGCACCCCTTCCGGCTCTGGTGCCGCTGACTCTGTGCCACAGGAGTCATGGACACTCTCTGGTTGAACGTTGGTGGCATCTGAGTCTATGGCCTGGGGGTTGTCTTCATCATCATGTAGCTGGTACTGACATTGTGGGAAAGAGGAGACTGTCGCATTCAACTCCTCCATATTGCCTGTCTCTGCTTGCTTCTGCCCTCTGCATCATGCCCTGGATGGACACCTTTGACTGTCCCCCATAACACTCCGCGACAGTCTCCTTGGACATCAACGAGGACCCGCTCAGATCCCGTGGCCCTACCTCAGTGCATCGCCAGGCACCGTCCCGTGGCTGTGTGCCTGTGCCGGCCGCTGAGCATCCGGGGCCACCGACTCTGTGCAGCTCAAGTCATGGACCCTTGCTGTTTGTACTTCGAACTCCTGATTGTCTGATCACTGTTGTAGTTGTTGCCAGCACCATCCAACCCTGAGGGGTGGCTTACACTACCCAACACCCATCCAGCACAGGCGTCACTGGACGTGTGACCCTGGCAATAAAAGGGGCCGGGCGCATGTGCCCACAGCCAGTTCCACTAATTATCTCAGTGTGTCCGTGTGGTCATTCTGTATGCATGTGGGCCCCGGGCCATACCACATTACATTGTGCTGTACAGCGTGCGCAACCTTGTCACCTCAGGCAGTGGGGTGGACCTGGGACATGTATCTGTGTCGGGCCCCCTGTGGGCGTGAGGGAGTGGACCGGCATACGGCAGTACGGCGTAGAGGTGTGGTCATTCAACACGTGGCTCTGGGCGTGGTTATGTGTAGGCCTTGTCAAGGCGGTAACCAATGCGTGTGTCACAGGTGTGGTGTCGGCGCCACCCGTCACACAATATACAATGTTGCTATGTAGCATGCCCCGGAGTACGGGCTCGGCCGAGGGGTAAATGAGGGTGCGCAAGCCCGCTGGGGGTAAGGGATCAGACGTGCCAACTGTTGTGTGTGTCGCTATTTCCGCAGCATCAGCCAAAGGCATGACCTCTACATCTGTGTCTGCCCTGTCCTTACCATAGGCCTACACACACGTGTCCGTCCACCTTCAGCGCACGACATCACTGTGTCGTTGTCAGGCTTGTGGACTTGCGCAGACAGGCATGACAATAGTGTGCCGTAGGGGTGCAAGTGATGCAATGGCGTTGCGCACACTAGTGGATGGGCTCGGGGGGAGGGAGGAGCAGCAGATGAAGAGTTGCGTTAGACTAATTTTGCATCACACGTTCTTGAGAATATGCCCCAAAGTATCTCCATACAATAGACAGACACTTCCTGTGGTCAATGCTAGCCTGAGATAGAAAACATGGCTGAAGCAGGTTACAGCTAGGGGTTGGCAGAAGGTTCTTTTCCGCCCATGGAATTGGCAGAATTTTGGCCTCTCCGTGTTACTCTTTAACGCGGAGTTCTGGCCAAATTCCACCAATCGCCGCATGGCAGAATTTTTCTCCCGCAAGGCTCCAGAATATGTGAGCACGAAGGAGATTTGGAGTCCTCTGCTGTGATTTTCTAATGTGGGCAGTCACCGGCGTTCGTGGTCAAAGGGCTGCTGCTTGAGTACATTTTCTGCCGCTCAAGTAGATTTGCTACTCTAGCGGCAGTGAAATAAACTTGAATGGCCGCGTGCCCTTGCGCAACACATGGTGCCATTCGTGATGGTTTTTCAGCGCTGCTTATGCTACCGGCACTAAATTGCAGCGCGAGTTGCATATTTTCCGCCCATTGGCGGAATCCTGCAGAATCTCACTGAGTTTTTCTGTAACTCCGTGGAATTTCATAGAGCTAAACTCCACAAGGTCCGCCTACCTCTAGTTACAGATACACTAATATGGGCAAAATGTGTTTAACTATATATTAACATCAAAGAATGAGCTCTATAGATGAACACTGCCAAAATATGAATTTCTGCTGATTTACGAGGGCACTATTTACCACAGGATCCACTGCTCAGCTCACAGCAGTGTAAGTCAGGAAGGGAGTTGATTCACCAAAGACGGTGCCTGCTTTCTGTAACCTGACATCTCTCTCAGGATAAGCCTGAGAGAGAGCAAGGGTAGTACTCTGAAATACAGAGGTATCCCAAGAGCCACGTGCTTGAAGGTATCTTCAAAAGCACTGGACACGAAATATCATTCCTGTCCCGAACCTTCTGTGCTGGGAGGCTTGATTCTCGCATGTTCACTTCTCTTTCCCAATTTTTAACCTTTCAGTTGTCACCTTTTTATTCCCATCGGCACCATCCGCAACATTCAAATGATGACATCACAGAGTTACTCAGCTCTAGCTGACAGTGGGATGTTTTACATTACAGAGACGTACACATACGCCTGCGTAACATATAAACAAACAAGTAACCCTGGTAAGTGCTCTCTCAACAAGTAAACAACACAGATACCGTTTTGAAGCCTGTCAGACTAGCTACAGTTGAAGACAAACTAGCAGGCTGGCTCTATAACTGGTGCACTTTAACATTTGTTTGGGGTAGCAGGAGCCCAGAGATGGCAACATCCTGTCATAGCTGGAAGACATTTCATCCCAGTTTGATTTATTATTGCCAGGGTGACTTGTGTCTTAAACACTACACAAAAAAGCAAAAGTTCACTTATTATACGTATTACAGAGAAAAAGCACATGTGTATATCACATCACGACATGTGAAAAAATTGTTAATTAACACAGCCAAGTGAAACAAATGTCTATATGTTGACATTTCTTTTACTTGGTTGTTTAATTATTTAAAATAATACAAAAAATAACCACGGAAACCATCGTCAGCAATATTTTGATCAATTTATTACACTTGCTTTTGTATCAAAGACTACCAAAGTGTGTAGGTACCACTTGCTGTTTAAGAATAAATACATTTAATGGTGGCTTCCCCAAACGGTGGGTAGAGGGATGCTCATTTTTCTGAAAAGAGTCCCATGGCCATGGTGGACGCTGTTTGCATATAAATAGTATTGACCCTGGTCCACGTGGGCAGAGAAGGAGTTGTCTTTGTGATAGTATACACCCTGCACACTAGTTACAGAAGTCACCATCACCCATGCCAAACTGTTACCATGCATAACACGTGGACTGTAAACCTTGTCAGGGGTACATGGATGTTAGATAAAGGGCTTATGATAACATCCAGTTGAAAGATGTCTCCATTGATAAAAAAAAAAAAAGTGCCATGATTAGGCTAATTGTTCCGCTTATTAGCAGTACCCAGCAGTATCAAGGAGTGAATTATCATTGACATTGAACTGCCCTCTCACTCCAGATACTTCAGACTCCTGAGGTGGCATATTGATGGGATAGTAAGGATAAGCTCACTGCACCACTGCCAATGTATTGGATGCTTCGTGAGAAATTGGCTCCAGTTAGCTCTAATGTGGAAAGAAAGAAAAGGAAGGAAGAAAGGAAACTAAGAGGTAGCTAGAAGAAAGAAAGACAGATAGAGTAACACTGGAGACAGAGAAAAGATAGACGGAGAAGAAAGAAAGGAAGACAAAAAATGAAAGAATAGAAAAGATAGACAGAAACAGATGGAAAAAAGACAGTGATACACACAAAAGTACATAAAGCAAGAGTCAGAAAGCTGACTGAAAGACGGGAGGAAAGAAAGAAAGATTCAAGAAAGCTAAGAGAGGCAGAATGAAAGAAGAAAGCAAAAAGAAAGAAAAATACTGCAAAAAAGAGAGAAAGCTTCCTTGATAGTGAATGTTCTTAGTGACCTTACTGCACCTCTCTCCATAAATGGAAGTTCTTAATTTCCTAGATAGTACCTGCATCTGTACGCCCTTCGTAATGGTGTTAATGGCGAACAAAGATGCACGGCTTCCTAAGCCATGGGGAGAGGATGTAGCCTTACGGCTAGAGCTGCCGACTTTGGAGCTGGGGAACTAGGTTCGAGTCTCAGCGTCGGTTCAACATCCTGTGATTCTAGGCAAATCACTTAATCTCCCCGTGCCTTCCAAAAATGAATGTGTCCTTGTGTAACGTAACTGGTGCTCATGTAAAGCGCTCCAATGCCTTTGGGTCTAGTTCGCGCTATATAAATCTGCAAAAAAAAACGCAGCTCATTACTCTACCTTGCTGGATGCCTTAACATTTGGATTTGAGCCAACTGACTTTTACTCAGTCATATCTGCGTTTACTAGTCTTGGTCTTAAATCGAAACTTATACTGCTGGTGCTCGCTAAAGAAGGAGGGTGATGCTCCCACCAGCACTCTGACCAAGACTTTGGTCACAGTGCGCTGCAGTAATGATTACTTTGCAGTTCGCCCTTCAAATGTAAACTTAAGATTTTTAAAGCGGTCACTGTAAGCCTTGAGAAATCCCAGCTGATTTGCACAAGAAAGCGAAACACGTGTCGGCTGTTCTACATAACCATGATATGTACGGATCAAATTGTATTACTAAACTTTAAACAACACTGAAATAATAATACTCAAAATAAAAGAATTACCATCACAACAATCAAATGTGTTCTTTTCTACTCAATTTCGTTGCGCGCACTGCATCGCATTTGGCGATGCAGCGCTCACAACAAAATTCGTTTTATTTATTTAAATGTTTACTTACCTGTATTCGGCCGTAATCCGTGGTTTACTACCCCCCACCCTGCCCCTCCCCCACCCCACGTCACCGGCCGGCACTCCTACCACGGACCGCTACTGGAATTAGATACCTAAAAACACGGCTCATGTTTGCAAATTGGGGCAGTTTTGAGCTTGTAAACATAGGGGGGCCAGATTTACAAAGGTACTTACATGTAGTAAAGTTACAAGTGCGGCGTCTCTGCACTTGGTGAAATCTCCACACTCGAGGTAGAATCTCCGCACAGCAAACTGCTGAGGGTACACGTGTGTAGATTCCGCCAAAGTGCGTAGACTCCGCCACAAGTGTGGAGACTCTGCACTTGTAACTTTCTTAAATGCAAGTACCTTCGTGAATCGGGCCCACGCTGTATAAGTGTTTTGCAAGGTATGGAAGACTGCATGGATTTGAGCTTGCTGCAAGCAATGTTTGTTAGAATATTAGGAAAATGAACTATAAAAACCTGCCCAACAAACCATAAACAGCTCAGAAATAGCCAAAACAAACGCCTCACACACTGAAGTGTCAGACCAGCCCTTCGGACCTCGCCTGATTGCCCTATAGGCCAGTCCGACCCCGGCAGAGCATCGTGAAGACTTCAGCACTGACTACATTGTTGGGTCCCTGCCTGGTGGCGCAGCTCCCACATGTGGAGCAGCACCTGTCAGAAACCTGGCCAGGAAAGCAAAGGGCTAAAAGTCTTGTAAACATATTCCTAACGCCTGAACAATAGAGAGGAGTGTGTGTTTAATTCAACTTCGAGGACGTGACATCACCCTGCCGTGCTTCAGCCTTGCAGTTCGAGTTACCCCTGTGACCCGCTGGTTGGCCAGACATCCCTACTCACGAGAGAAACAAATCAAAACATTGACATTCCCTCTGACTACAAATGAACCCCTTGCCCTGTCGGATACCCCCTTAGTGCCCCCAGAGAACGAAGCACACCGCTGGCTTTATTGCTCTGTCACGACGTGTTAGAAACTTGAAATGCGAACTCCCAGACCACCGCCTAACCGCCTTCCTGTCCTCTTTCGGTATCTTCCATCTCTCAGCGCTCTGGCTTCAGTCTTACTGGAGGCTGCCTCCTTCCTCGCTGTGGTTCAGAAACATTTAATAAAGCTGGGGTTTAAGTGAGCTTGAATTACTTGTCTTTCATCCTCATTATTACCAAACCTCTGGAGGTTAAAGCAGAAACTGAGGGCTAGATGTACAAAGTATGTGATTTGCAGAATTGGGCCGTTTGCAACCGCAAAAATGCATTTCCTGATGTACAAAGCCCAAATTGTGATTCGGTAACCGAATCGCAATTTGGGTTTTGTGATTCAATATTTGGAAAGGACGTGTTGAGAGAATCTCTTCCTATTACCGATTCGCAGTGTTATGTACAAATGTTTTGTGACCAAAATATGCTTGCAAAACATTCTCAATTTACCGCCAACTAAAAGTTGGTGGTAAATCAGTCGCAAATAGGACCCTTCCCCTTTGAAAATGGTTGGAAAAATATTTTTAAGAACAAGCAGTGGTCCAATGGACCACAGCCTGTTCTTAAAAAAATGAAACTTCAAAGTTTCATTTTCTGTTTTTAAATGCAGCCCGTTTTCCTTCAAGGAAAACGGGCTGCATTTAAAACAAGCATTGGCATAGCCAATAGGTCTCGCCTTTGGGACCTTATAAGTGTTTAGCCATGCAACAGTTGATGTTGTTGCACCAAGGATATTGTGCTGCATAACTAAATACTTAAAAGGTCCCAAAAGCGAGACCTATTGGCTATGCCAATGCTTGTTGTATTTTGAGTTCGATGCCTTAGACCCATACAGTGCGGAATCAACTGTTGCGTGTCCGATATCCTGCACTCATTCTGCCTGCAGTCCAGCGACAAATTGTCAGTGAAACTATCAGATTTTTTTTCAGCGTTGCCTTTGATCCAGCGCTAACAATAAAAATTCTTCTCCTATATGCTTCGGTCATCCAGGTGCAACTATCCCTCCAACACACAAACTATATCCATATGACGGTGGGGCCCATAACACCGCATATACATTCACTTACTCATTTATTCCCTGGATTACCTCCGTCCTTAACCTAGGAGAAAACGATTCGCTGGAAGGAGACGGGATACCTCTTTTAACACGACATAATGTTTCTCATTTGCTTTTAAGGTATTCCGCTCATTGGTCGATGGACCAACTAGTAGGAATCAGTTGATGGTGATTAAGACCAGCTCAATCACAATAAACTCTTTAACATTTTACCTTAATTATTGAGCTAAAGAATCACTGAGTCATTTGTTTAAAGAATAATAAAGTTTATATAAAGATTCGAAGCAAGATATAAGTTTAAGCTTATTATTCAGATTATTACATTTATCATCATTATAAGAATAAATTGAAATTGCAATGCATACCTATTAGACGGAAAAATAAGGTTGTCATAGCAAGAACTCCAAAAGATCAATCTATCTGTCTTGGAAAATCTAATAGTTCTAAATGAAAAATCTATCAGGAGTAAAAAGGTTCTCCAAAAGCAGCATCTTATACTCAACTAGAAATATAAAATAGCAGCCGCATCAGCTCGTCAGCATCAGCAACCGCAACTTCACCCATCTACAGCATCCACTCTCTCCAGCATCTAACTTCTCCAGCATCTAACCCCTCCCCACCAAGAGTAGGTCTTCTTATACCCTAATTCTAGCTTACTGAATAAAAATGTTGCATCTCTATGGCGTGATTCTCTCTCATTGGTTCATTCAAGTCCATATACATTTTAATCAAACTTCCTTGTCTTAACCAGTTTTTTGTGGAATGTCCATGTTTGCATCGTTTCCCACAGTTCATGACATTGCTCATCAATTTCGATCAGTCCAATTTGTATCTTTTTCTGATACTTTTTAGATTCAACAGTTTCGTCCATTTATTCAGTTTGACTTCTCACGCTTCTTGCTGATCATCTTGGCACACATTTGTTCAGAAAGGTCACAATAGCCTTGACCATACTTCCGTCTTAGGCTCTCAGCACGAACACGTGGTCATCCTTTTTCACAGCCTTTCTCCTCTATCACACGGCTTCTTGCTCATGCGTACTCTAGCAAATGGCGGCCATTTTATATCGCTGCTCAACAGGCCTAAGCGCACTATTTTCAAAGATAAACAAAATATTGTTAAAATAAAGAATATAAACCCTTTCGTTTCCCTCCCGTCTTTCTACGTACCCCAATTAGGTATTACCTAGCAAAAAGAAACATATAAAGCCGTTCCTTACTTACCATCGCTTTATTTTGCCACCACACGTTTTATTTTAAAAAGCACAAATCATGCGTTTATTATTTTATTAGTACGCAAATATTACGTTATGTTAGACACGTCAACAATTATAAGTAGATTAATTTGCACATAAAATAGCGTGTTACCTTTAACCCTTTACATGTAACATACATTGTTGGTTATTTACTTAAACGAACATGTTTATTAATTATTTTACGAAAATTATTAGGAGGTTAAAAAAAATTCATTTACCCTGCTCCATCAACTCCCCCTTTGGTGATTTTTAATATCACCACAAAACCCAAGTTATACAATTCTTTCAGACAGCATATTTCTTTTATCCGTTTGCTTTTGTTAGTTTACACAACTGTATCCCTTTCAATTTGTCTCTTGGTCTTCTTGTACATGTTCTCTTTTATCTCTTCTAACTCTATTTCACCCATTTCTCTCTCTCTCTCCTTGTTTATCATGTTTTCTTTTTCTATTTTATTCTGTCTTCTTCTTTTCTTTATATATGTAATTACAAGCTTCAGCACTAAAATTATTATTATTATCATGGTTGCTATTATTATAACTTTCCCTATTATTAATCCACTCATTCTTGTTAACCAATTTATTACTGAAGAAAACCCTTTACCAAGTTTTCCAAATACACTTTCAACCTCCAGTGGAACAAGTTCTTTGTGCAAACTTGTAATATTCGTTATATACTTTTGTATACTTTCACTTTTATCTGGAATGTAAGTGCAACAATGTTGCACTTTCAGCATTCCACAGACTCCACCCTCTTTTGCCAAAAGAATGTCAAGGGCAAGTCGATTTTGCATCACCATAGCTCTCATGGCAACCATCTCGGTATTTACCATCAAGAACCCTCCAGCAGAATCTGTAGATAAACGATCTACCACTGTGGATAATTTCCGAATTCTAAATGCATTCAAAGATATTCCCACTGCTGGTATCAATGCACCAAAAATATCGCCTACTATTTCTGAAAAACTTTCCCTTTTTCTACGTGTAAAGGTATTTATCATTTTGTGTGTTCCTTTTTCTTTTCTATCCATATGAAAAATCTTTGGAAAGACCAGGCCTAAATAACATGACCCATACCAATGGTCCGGCAACCTATAATAAGCCCTATTACCGCAAACATAATAGATCCCTGGAAATATTGGATCTTTTCCCCCTTTGAATCCCCATCCGCCTAAAATTTGATAATTGTCATGGCAAATACTGGAACCCACAAAATAATTATCATATCTTGTCTTATTTCTTCTAATGCACAACCTTCCCTGTTGGGGCCAATCCAGAGTCATAGCTGCATTTGTCTTTTTCTTGTCATGATTGTCTTCCTCAAACGCCCAAAGAGGTGTTTTTGTCTCTTCTATCACTTTTCTTTGAAATTTCACTCTTCTTTCTTCAACCATCTCTAAAAATACTTTTTCTTCCTTCTTTAACTCACAGGTAAGGTTGTTTTTAACTATATTATCTAATGTTAAGATCTTATCTTCTATAAAATATTCACCAAACGTTTTTCCCTCTTTTATTTTGTTTAGCTCGGGAACTACAGAAACCTTCGCAAAAATCTTAT
Source organism: Calotriton arnoldi (assembly GCA_963921515.1). NCBI lineage: Eukaryota > Metazoa > Chordata > Amphibia > Caudata > Salamandridae > Calotriton > Calotriton arnoldi. Next base: position 1,506,876 of record CAWUFW010002895.1, read on the forward strand.
CTATGTCAGTGTAATAATATTCTAATCTACCTGTTTTATAAAATAAACTTGCTAAAACACTACATGTTATTCCATACGTCAAAGGAAGGTGATGATAAGTCACACCCTCTGCTACAGACGCAGGCAATTGCATACAAACATAGCAATCTCTTACATCCATTGTTTCTACATACTCATATAATAATTTAGTAAAAACATTCTTTGAAAAATCTGTTATTGATTTATCTTTATGTAACTCTGCACTACTTTTTAATATAACTGGTTCTTGAGTGTTAGCTCCTTTTTCTTTCTCTGTGTTATTAGACGTTTCTACTACAGCTAAACTAATTGGAATAGTGATTGCTAAAACCACCCATACTGTCATTAATAATCCTGTACAAAAGAAGCACATCTTACACCATCTACTTAAAAACTCACATTTACATTTTCTATCTCTAGTATCCTCCATTTTGTTTTATAACCTTATTTATTTATTTTCAAGAAAATTGTGTCACTACACCTCAGAAATAACTTATTAGCCACTCTGCACTCCAATGTTTTTGTCTTTGCTTGGTACTTTCTTTTAATTCTTTTCAGAATTCTTTCTTTGTCAAATCCAGTATTTTGTCAAATCCGGTAGAAATTCGTCAGATCCAGTGTTTTGTCAAGTCCGGTAGAAATTGTTTAAAATTTCTTCAAGTTTGATGCACCTCACCTTCACCCATTAGGTTTCTTTGTTCTGGGTTCTCGTGAGTGTTCTTTTCTTCTTTGATATCAGTCAAAGCAAGATACAACCATTCAGGCGATCTATACTTCGGATTTACCTTCTTTACTCTTTTCGTTTTCTGCAAGTGTTTTCCACCTTGTTTTTCTTGCTCTTTCTGACTTGTTATTTCATTCACTTGTTCAGCACTTTTTCCATCTAACCTTATGATTCTGTATCTTAACTTTCTTACTTCGTTGGGCCAATTGTCTCCTTTTCTTGGCCTTTTTGCCTCACTTCCCTTTTTCTCTCTTTCTGTTTTCCAATTCCTTTTTCTTGACTCTAGTTTTTGGTTTCTTTCTTCTCCACTTTCTTCAGACTCTGTTTCAGTTTTTTCGTTATTGTCTCTTATTTTGAATCTTATAATTTCATTTTCTTCCTCTCCTTGTGGTTCTTTTCTTATCTTCCTTCGTTCACCTATTTCTGTCCCTCCTCGAGGTTCTTCCGAATTTGTGTCAGTCTCTCTATCTGCTTCTAAATTTCCCTGTTCTTTTGTTTGGCTATCTGTCCCTATTGCTCCTCGGGGATCTTCCGATTTTTCTAACTTTCTGTTTGAAACTCTCCCTTCTTCATCTATTAATATTATCTCTGAAGGATTTTTACCACAACTTGTACTTGGTTGCTCACTGTTACTATCTTCTTGCTCAGTTTCTTCTCTTATGCTTTCAAATTTCCAATTTCTTTTCAAAATTTCTTCACAATCCGAATGATCTGTATCAGATTCTGAACTGGTATCCGATATTTCCAGATGTCGACTCACATGTCGATCTTCAAGTTCTGGAACTTCAGCTATTTCCTCTACTTCTTCTGTCGTTGCACTTGTAGTTGGGTCTTCCAGATGTCGACTTACAGGTCGATCTTCAGATTCTGGCACCCTCTTTGTTTCTTCTTCTGCTTCTGATGCTGAACTGTTATCCAATATTTCCAGATGTCGACTCACATGTTGATCTTCAGGTTCTAGAACTCTGATGGTGTGACTGGCATGCACCCAGTGTTTTACTCCTGCACATTTGACTGCAGTGGTTGTCACCAGGATCACTTGTCGTGGTTCGTCCCAGCGAGGAACCAAACAGTTTCTTCTCCTGTGGACTTTTATGCGGACCCAATCTCCTGGATTCAAGTCGTGAGCTGGTTTTCTTTCAAGAGTGGTCGCATCCGGTCCAACCTGATGAAACACAGAACGCACCACATCAGCCAATCCTTTGCAATAATCCAGCACCAGATCATCAGTTATAGTCAGTAGTTTGTTGACAGGTACATGTGCTTGTCTCATTGCTCGTCCCATAATTATCTCATGGGGACTGAGTCCAGTTTTCCTTTCCGGAATACTTCTTATTGTCATTAAAACTAATGGCAAGGCATCTGGCCATTTAAGTCCTGTGGCTTGACACATTTTTCCTAACCTGTTCTTAATTGTTCCATTCACTTGCTCTACTATTCCAGAAGCCTCTGGTCTGTATGCACAATGCAGTTTCTGTTTCATACTAAGTGCTTCACAAATTAACTTAATTCATTCATTTTGGAAATGTGTTCCTCTATCTGTTTCAATCGTGACTGGAATACCATACCTCAGAATGAATTCTGGCAGCATAAGTTTTGCTACCGTGATTCCATCATTCCTTCTAGTCGGGTATGCTTCCACCCAACGGGAAAACAAACAGACGACTACAAGGACATACCTTAGTCTGTTGCTCGGGGGCATTTCAATAAAATCCATTTGCATTCTAGTGAACGGACCTCCTTCTCGTCCTATTGTTCCTAGACTCACTACTGTCTTCCTTCCTGGATTTAACTGTTGACAAATTAGACATCTTTGACAAAGACTATCAGCAATGGCTCTGAATTTTGGATTATACCATGTTTGTCTAAAAAGTCTGATCATTGAATCTCTCCCAATATGGACTTGTCCATGGTACATCCGTGCCATGTCAGAAATCATGCTATCAGGCATAACTGGTCTTTCATCTCTGTAAACCCAAACATCATTTTCCTCATGTTTTCTACATCCTGCTTTTATCCATGTATCTTTTTCCTCATCATCTGCTGCTTCCTGTAACTGTCTCACCTCATCCCATGTCTCAACAGGGTTAGTAAAAAGCAAAGGACAAGAAATATGCTCTCTCTCTCGGTTCCTGTTTAAAGAAACCACATTCTTTGCACAGTACTGTGCAATCTCGTCAGCATATTTATTGCCGACAGTTATGTAGTCTTCCCCATTTTTATGTGCATTGCACTTCACAACAGCAATCTGTTTAGGCAGCTGTATCGCCTCAAGCAACTTTTTCACAAAATCTCCATTTCTAATTGGCGTTCCTGCAGACGTCAAGAAACCTCTTTGTGACCAAATCTGACCGAAATCATGCACCACCCCAAAGCCGTACTGGCTATCTGTCACAATCGTAACCCGTACATTTCTTCCCAACTTGCATGCTTGAATCAGAGCTACTAGTTCTGCGACTTGGGCAGACCGTATCCCTTTCAGACAAGATGCTTCCATTACAGTTGCTACTGTGCAAACTGCATATGCTGCACTTAGAACTCCATCATTCGTTCTCACAGCATGAGCCATCCACAAACAGAATATAATCTGATTCCTTTAAGGGCTCATCTCGTATGTCTGATCTCGGTTTTGTACAATATTCAAGCACATTCAGACAATCGTGATCTACTTCATCCATTTCAATTACACTCTCTTCATCTGGCAATGATGTCGAAGGATTCACATTCATACATCTGTCAATGGTCACATTATCTGCACTTAAAATTACTTTTTCATACCTAGTCAGCCGACTATGTGTCATGTATTGGGTTTTTGTTCTTGTCAAGAGAATTTCCACAGAATGGGGAACATATACTCTCAGTGGATATCCCATCACTATGCCTTCACTCTGTTCCAGACTCACACAAGTAGCAGCAACTGCTTTCAAACATCCAGGCAACGCTTTCGCTACAGGGTCTAAAACAGCTGAACAATATGCAATGGGTCTTTTCATAGTTCCATGTCTCTGTACCAAGACTGAAAATGCACATCCATCTCTTTCACTGCAATACAACTCAAAATCTTTCTCATAGTCAGGCATTCCCAATGCTGGAGCTTCACATAATTTCTTTTTCAGCTCTCTGAATGCTTTCATTTCTTCATCATTCATTTCAAAAGGATCTTTAACATCCTTCTTTGTCAGTTTTTGCAACGGTTTAGCAATCAGCGAAAAACCGCTTATCCATTGTCGACAATATCCAACCATTCCCAGAAACATTCTTACCTCTCTTTGCGTCATTGGAGCTCTCATTCCTTGAATCATCTTTATTCTTTCAGTCGTTACCTTTCGCACTCCTTTCTCAATTTTATGCCCTAAATATTGGACTTCTTGTTGACAAAACTGCAATTTTGATGGGGACACTTTATGTCCTCTTTTTGCTAAATGATTCAGCAAAGCAATTGTATCATTGACACATGCTTCCTTCGTTTTTGATGCCACCAGTAGGTCATCAATATACTGAACCATCACTGACTTTTCTGGCATTTTTAAATCTTCCAAGGATTTCTTTAGAATCTGATTAAAGATTGAGGGGCTTTCTGTGTACCCTTGAGGAATTCGGCACCATGCCAAAATACGCTCTCCAAACCTGAACGCAAATAATGGCTGGCTATCTGGATGCAATGGAATAGAGAAAAATGCATGACATAAATCAATTACTGTGTACCATTCTGCTTCACGTGGAATCTGGTATAGAATCACAGCAGGGTTCGGTACTATTGGGCAACAAGGTACTACAATTTTGTTTACCTTCCTCAAATCCTGTACAATCCTATATGTTCCGTTTGGCTTCTTCAGTCCCATTATTGGCGAATTACATGGACTGCTCATTATTTCTTTTAGAATCCCTTGTTCAATCATTTTATTTATTACTGGCGTTATTCCTTCAATTATTTCTGGTGTCAATTTATACTGGGGCGTATTTGGGTAACTCGTTCCCTCTTTTACAGTTATTTTAACGGGATCTACTTCTTTCATTAATCCTATATCTTCTCCTGTAAAGTCCCACACTTCTTCTTTCACTGTCTTTTTCAGTTCAATTGGGATTTTCTCTGCATCAAATACAGGAAACAAATCATTTACTTCTGGTTCTAAATTCACCAGTGTCATTTTATACAATACATCTTCATCTGGGGTCTGAAATGCAATTCCATCTGGAGTACAATAGATAGTGCAATTCATCTTGCACAATAGATCGCGTCCTAATAGGTTCACAGGACTACAATCGCATACCACAAATCGGTGCATTTCACTAAATGGACCAATCTTTACCTCCACTAATTTAGTAAGAGGCGTCTTAATTTGCTGATTCGAAACTCCAACTACTTGGATATGTTCACCTGAGAGAGGAAGGTTTGGAATTTCCACTGACCTAACAGTAGAACGGGTAGCTCCAGTGTCCACAAGGAATGTTACATTTGCACCATTCACTTCTCCATCCACAAATGGACCAGACTGATCTACCTCTAGAGTTGCGCCAAGCACGCACTCTTCCCCCTCTCCTAGGCACCGTCAGAAACTTTCATCCGTTTCATCCTCATCCTGTCGTAACCAATATTGAGAAATGGCAGCTGCACGCGGCAACTGTGTTACCTGTTCTCCTCCGTAGAATCCTGTTTCTGCACTGTATTTCTGTTGGTTAACACTCTTGGGAAGTGGTGGTTGTGGCACCTGACTCTGTTGAGTAACTACCTCACTCTGCACCTGTGAATTTAATGATTGATTTTCCACATTAAGTTTTGGAGGAAATTTACACTCGTTTCTCCAATGCCCTAGCTTTCCGCAGTTGTGGCATGGCCACTTTTTCTTTGCCTCATCTATGCTCATTTGTCCTTTTCCTTTACCTATATTTGGTCGAGATCTAGCCTGTCCTGCTTCATTACCGGTATTACTCAATTGAGCTTCTTGCTTCTCTGCAACTTTCACCTGTGCCCACATGGCTTTTTCTTTCAATTTACGCTGTCTACTCTCAATATCATCACTGCAATACTTAGCATATCTCAAAACTTCGTCTACTGTGCTATTCTGCCAACAAATCATATGCTGTTTAATCATCTCACTTATCTCTGGTTTCAACCCATAAACAAATCTATATACAAAATGACTCATATCCTTCTCATTTAGTGTCTCATAACCACTATACTGTTTGAAAACTAACAACAGCCTTTCATAATAAGCATGCACTGATTCTTTACTTTCCTGCGTTGTTCTGTCTATTTTTACCCAATCTGTTTCTTTAGGTGGAATCTTATTCTTCAAAAAGGTAATTACTTGATCATACTTTCTCATCACTTCTGGTCCTGGCGCTCCTGTTTTAGCATCCCTTGGATATTCTACAGTTGGCCAATCAATAGTAATCTTACATTCTGTCCACAAATCAGCTGGCACTACTATATCAAACAATCCATCTAAGTCTATCCACAACACCTTTGAAACCTTAACAAATCTCTCCACTTGTCTGTACCATTCTACTGGCTTCTCTCTCAACTTTGGGAAGTCATTTGTAAATGACAGTATATCCTGTCTAGTCCATGGAACATGCACATAACTACCTCCTGGAGTCTCTCTCATCGGGTACTCCCTTACAACTGGTTCCTTATCTGTCACTGCAAAAGCCAAAGATGCTTTATCTGTTACTCTCTCACTCCTTTTCGTCCATCTATTTCTCCATCTATCCACATCACCCCATTTTCTCAGTAAAACAATTAACTCTTTTATTTGGGTCAATCTTCCTGATGTGTTCAGATTCTCTATATCTTTCTCACAAAAATCTACTCTGTATGGTTTCTGCAACGTTCTCACTTTTACAAATTCTACTCCTAGTTCACTTGCTGTCTCTTCTAATTTGTCATGTAAATTTCTAGCTCTCCATGTAAGACTTTTGCACAAAAACATAATCTCATCATCCTGATAATTTTTTAATTTTTCCGTACCAATCGTTCCTAAAATCAATTCTTCCATGTCTATTTTCAACCTAATTACATCTAATGGTTTTACTTCTGTTTCTTTCGTTTTTAGCGTTTTCATCCATTCATTTAACTCAACTGGAGTGGGACTTACAGGCGTACTATTTAATTCTATCCAATTGTTACTTCTTTCTGGTGTCCCTGATGCAGACTCCGTTACCATAGGTATTCTCCTGATCTCAATCTCATTTATCGTCAAATTAGTAGGTGGGCTTGGTCTATAGGTACTAACCAAATGGTGTGCACCTTCATTATTCAATTCCATCCCTTCTCTTTTTCTTTGCAAATGTGAATTCATGGGAATCACTAAAGAACGTTCATCAATTTTCTGATTCTCAAAAATTGGCATTACTGGACCTATCGTTACTGGTACAGTTACAGCTTCCATATTCTTTGTCAATGCTCTTATTTTCTCAGTCAATTCTCTTGTGGTTTTTGCTAATTCACTTGCATTGTCACTTTCTATCTCTTCATTTTGTGAAGTTTTTAATTGATCTTGTGACCTATTTATCTCATCTCTTCGTTCGGGATTTTTATTTCTCCCAGTTTCCATTGGCGGTGCATTAGGTGTCACCACCGCAGAAGTCTGTTGGTATGGAGGTGGGTTTTTGTTTAAAATATCTTCCAGCAATTCGTCATCCGTTTCACTACCACCATACCCATACTTTTCTATAACTACATGTTTCTTTTTCTCTGTACACTTTTTCTTTGCTTCTTCCTCCACTGTAAAAGCTGGAAACAAACCTCCTGTCATATTAGCACATCTCCAACGCTTTATTCTGTCCTCATGATTTACTCCCCATAACCTTCCAGGCACAAACTCATGATTCTTTAATCCTCTGAATCTCTCTCGTTCATACATCTCATCTTCCCATTCAGTTAAAGCTTCAAACTGTGTCGGTCTAGGTCTAGGTTCTAACATTGCCATCTTTTCTCTCAAATTCCGTAGTACAGCTACATTAAATGAACCATTCTCAGGGAAAGCCAATGCTCCATCATTCTTGGTATATTTTGTCCAATTTTCTAACCATATGCATGTATGATATCCATATTTCAGCATCATATGCGAAGCTGGTGATTTCGGCGGAGGAATTATTTGTCCCTCTCTAGTCACTACCTTTTTGTCTTTCTTAAAGAAGTTCTTAACTTTCGACATCCACGACGTTTTCTCTCTACCATATTCATAATACGACATGATTCACAATCGCTTTTTCTCCTCAAACGATCCGCAATTCAACACTGTTCTCTATGCGTTATTCGGACCAATACTAGCGCGACTCACACTAACACTCCAATCACAAACTTCCAAGTCACTAGGCTATTCGACCAATCCTAGCGCGACTCACACCAAAGCTCCAATCAGAGCGATTTCTGTCTACAGCGCACTGTCCAATCCCAGCGCGGCTTTTGTCTACGTCAGTTCTGCTCCTGTTTCCGTATGACTAGCGCACTGTCCAATCCCAGCGTGGCTTTTGTCTACGTCAGTTCTGCTCTTGACCCCTCCTTTACAAAATTTATCGGCAATTTCTTTTTCAACAATTCTTCGTTAGTTACAACATTTAAAACACATTTCCATTGTCTGATTCGCTAAACAAACGAGATAGCTTTGACCATTTACACAAGAACTCTGTATTTTCCAGTAGGCAGTGCTTACCTCTACCCTACCACAGAATTTTCTGTTTCGCCGATAAAGTAGCACTTCCCTCTACCTTACCCTTCTTTCAAGCAAGCGGTAAACCCGTTTCTCTGGGGCTAAAACACATGTGGAGACTATACTGCTCCTGAGAATTAAGGCCAGAGTTTCACAAGAAAACCGATCACTATTTCACTTACACACCTTTTATGCGGAAAATGTCCCTATCATAACACAACCTGTGTTATCACCAATATGAACTCAGACAATGCACTATTCCATGTGACTTCTCTTGCCACACGTGTTCCACTTCCTACTTCCCGGAAGCGTGAAAACTTACATATAACATAACGCGACTCAACATAAAGTGTTAGACATGAACTTATCAATAATCAATAAACAATAATCAATAATCACCAAACTAATCTATAGTAACCATAACTCTGCTACCAAGAAATCTGATCCAGCGCTAACAATAAAAATTCTTCTCCTATATGCTTCGGTCATCCAGGTGCAACTATCCCTCCAACACACAAACTATATCCATATGACGGTGGGGCCCATAACACCGCATATACATTCACTTACTCATTTATTCCCTGGATTACCTCCGTCCTTAACCTAGGAGAAAACGATTCGCTGGAAGGAGACGGGATACCTCTTTTAACACGACATAATGTTTCTCATTTGCTTTTAAGGTATTCCGCTCATTGGTCGATGGACCAACTAGTAGGAATCAGTTGATGGTGATTAAGACCAGCTCAATCACAATAAACTCTTTAACATTTTACCTTAATTATTGAGCTAAAGAATCACTGAGTCATTTGTTTAAAGAATAATAAAGTTTATATAAAGATTCGAAGCAAGATATAAGTTTAAGCTTATTATTCAGATTATTACATTTATCATCATTATAAGAATAAATTGAAATTGCAATGCATACCTATTAGACGGAAAAATAAGGTTGTCATAGCAAGAACTCCAAAAGATCAATCTATCTGTCTTGGAAAATCTAATAGTTCTAAAGGAAAAATCTATCAGGAGTAAAAAGGTTCTCCAAAAGCAGCATCTTATACTCAACTAGAAATATAAAATAGCAGCAGCAGCATCAGCTCGTCAGCATCAGCAACCGCAACTTCACCCATCTACAGCATCCACTCTCTCCAGCATCTAACTTCTCCAGCATCTAACCCCTCCCCACCAAGAGTAGGTCTTCTTATACCCTAATTCTAGCTTACTGAATAAAAATGTTGCATCTCTATGGCGTGATTCTCTCTCATTGGTTCATTCAAGTCCATATACATTTTAATCAAACTTCCTTGTCTTAACCAGTTTTTTGTGGAATGTCCATGCTTGCATCGTTTCCCACAGTTCATGACATTGCTCATCAGTTTCGATCAGTCCAATTTGTATCTTTTTCTGATACTTTTTAGATTCAACAGTTCCGTCCATTTATTCAGTTTGACTTCTCACGCTTCTTGCTGATCATCTTGGCACACATTTGCTCAGAAAGGTCACAATAGCCTTGACCATACTTCCGTCTTAGGCTCTCAGCACGAACACGTGGTCATTCTTTTTCACAGCCTTTCTCCTCTATCACACGGCTTCTTGCTCATGCGTACTCTAGCAAATGGCGGCCATTTTATATCGCTGCTCAACAGGCCTAAGCGCACTATTTTCAAAGATAAACAAAATATTGTTAAAATAAAGAATATAAACCCTTTCGTTTCCCTCCCGTCTTTCTACGTACCTCAATTAGGTATTACCTAGCAAAAAGCAACATATAAAGCCGTCCCTTACTTACCATCGCTTTATTTTGCCACCACACGTTTTATTTTAAAAAGCACAAATCATGCGTTTATTATTTTATTAGTACGCAAATATTACGTTATGTTAGACACGTCAACAATTATAAGTAGATTAATTTGCACATAAAATAGCGTGTTACCTTTAACCCTTTACATGTAACATACATTGTTGGTTATTTACTTAAACGAACATGTTTATTAATTATTTTACGAAAATTATTAGGAGGTTAAAAAATTTTCATTTACCCTGCTCCATCACCTTCTTGACGCTACTCAGTCAGAATTGCATTTGGACCTGCGATTGCGCTACGTGAAAGTTGGTCTGTAAGTCCATGTTTTTTTAAAAAGTATGCTTTTGTTTCAAGATGAGTTTGCGTGTTATAGAGACTGCGTGTGACTCTCCTGATGGATGGCTGACATAAACTGGCAGTCACTCTTATTAAATTATTGCACCTTATGTGATGTGTGATTTGTCACACAGTAGATTATTTTCTCACCCCGTGGATACATATGCGCATTTTGAAACACTCCGCATGTGTTACCAAAAGGCTCAGCAGTCGTGAAAACTAATGAAGAGATGCGAGAGTTTGGCCAAATGGTTGGGATGCCCGGGTTTCAGCAGTATTGCGTCGCGAGCTCACAGGCATGTTGGAAAACAAACACACTTGAGGTGGAATTCGTTAAGTACATGTGCGTACTTCCCAGGCAGCGGTTTGTCTCTGGCCTTAGAATGTCATGTTACATGTGTTTGTTTGCATAATCCGGAGGTAGCAGCTGTGCCGTCTTCTGAGGCAGGCTGCCTCCCGGGTTATAATTCTACCCTGTGCATAAAACGGGCAGTTTTAATGTTGGGTTCTATCCTCGCGAGGCTAGTTGCGCATGCACCACAAACCCCGACGTCTGCCCACGATGCCTTGCTTGCACCCCTTGTTTGTGGTGGCCTCCTGTGTGTGTGTGTGCGGGGGGGGTGAGGGGAGGCTGAGTTTACATACTCCAGGCAGCATCTAATAGCTGTTATTTTTCCACCACACGTACGTTCTCTACGTGCCACAGGCTTATAAAGCTGCACGTGGCCGCTATGTGGTTTTGCTTTTTTTTTGTTGCTGCAGTGTAACTTGGAAGTGAGTCCAGAGCCTTACTTAAGGGGTTAAAAACCTCAGTATGGTACTGTGCCCGACACTAGACTTATTGAGGCTGCTATATATGTGCTAACGAGAAAAAACTTTATACAGGGGGCAGGCATAGTGTTGGCGGCAGCATAAACTGTGGTTACACACAGACCTCCGAACACGCTCTTCTGCTTCAAGAAATCATCTCTGGACGTTACATTTAAACAGAGGACACGCATCAGGCTCGGGATGTACGACGGTATCAAAATACAGCAGAAGCTAAACCATACCTGCAAAAACAAGCGCGGCCGCGAAAGTGAAAGCGACCGTGCTGTGTTTATTTAGTAACCTGATCCACAACGCGACTAGGAATGCAGCTGCACCCTGCGTGTCGCTGCTCGCTCCCGAGACCCAAACGCCGTGGGAGTGAACATTTTAAGGTGGGGCGTGCACCCGCCTTTGGCCATTTGCGTGCTTTCATTATTGAAAGCCACACGCAAAGGCCAATCAAATGTGTGGGCGGAGTCACACCCACACGGAGAAGTTTCGGGGAAGTTTGGAGTGCTCACAAGAAGCCTCCCATAGAGCAGCGCATGCGCGCTGTGCTAGGCTCGACCTAAAAAAGATTGCTTTATTTAAAAGCAATCACAGAGATGGTGGTCTGCTGACCCTAACATGCCACCATCCTTGTGATGGCATTGAATCCCAGTAGGTTACAAATTGTGACCTAACTCATTAATATTCATGAGGTAGGTCTATTTACGACCAATTATGAATTGCTAATAAAACGTCAAAGTTTCATATATTAGGAAATAGCGAATTCCTTATTGCGATTCACAAAAATCGCAATTAAGTAATTGCTATTCCTATTTTTGTACATCTGGCCCCTACTCTTTATGGATAAGGTATGGAATGAGGAAAGGAGAATTGGTTCATGGGGACTTTCTAGTCAGGAATGAAAGAATCACCTCTTTCTGCTACTTCATCAGGCCTTACTAATGTGATGACATTCTGAAGGGGCTTTCGCTTCAAACCAACCGAACAACACCACACCAGGACTGCATGTCACACACTGGAAACTTTATCATCAATAAACAACGATACCTGTGATCACGCCTTCTTGATAGATTAAGAGCCTCTACTGTCACTTTGATGACCACTGGTCCCCCATGTTGTTTTTGTAATGGGAGATAAAGGTAGAGGGGAAGACCTGGTAGCTTGCTATAATATGCCAGTAAGTCACCCCTTCCTTCTGCCTATGAGCTCACCACCCTCACTAACTGCTCTGTAGTCACTCTGTAGTATCCCTGGTGTCCACACTACTGCACTATGAACACCCTCAGAAGACACTCCTCTATGTGTGGGTCAGGTTGTTGCTAACCTGTACAGAACCTGGCACACTTCCTGGTCCGCATAAAATATGTCCCTTAGAGACACAAAACTCGTTATGTTAAGAAACTATGGTGCTTCCATCCTGGCTGAGGGGCAAGGCAATCCTCCCTAGGGTGTCTTGCCAGATAGAAAAACACACTTGCTATGTACATGCTCCAATGCAGCAGGAAAAACATAACAAGGAGCTGCAGCTCTCTGAAGTCCAGGTGCAGACATTCATAAGTGATATATGTAAAGGTTCATACTGTCTCACAATCTCTGACCCTGATGGCCCACACTCAGTTATGAACAAATCTTCTCTCTCTTTTTTTTCATCATGAACAGTGGCACATCCTCCTTCCAAGACAGTATATCCATAACTGTCCTACTCCGTCTCTGGGGTGACACTCATCAGGGAAGTAAATGGCGATGACCAGCACTGTGGGCCAAAGTTTGTGACAAGGTCCTCTTCCCTTAAAACAAATAAAGTTCTCACGATGTGCTCTGAACATGCCCACAGAGTTGTCAGGTCTTAGTGGTGGCTTGCAGTATGCTGTCTGCTTCCAGCTTCCACTAAGAGTTTCTGGGTCTGGCACCTCCAATCTACTTGCGGTGTGCCTTGTAAGAGATGTTTCCTTGACACTGAGAGCCTAGGAGAAGCCTAGGAGAATCTGTGTTGATGTCTTCACAGTGCCTAGTGCTGGCTTCCCTGCATCCTGATCCACTCGATTCTGGTCCTCATTTTTGGGTAGAGGTTTCTTGTATCTATCTCACATATACCTGAAGAAATGGAGAGCCTATACATGTCATTCCATCAGAGCAAGTATGCTAGTGAAACCACCGATTTTAGAGAATCACAAATGCCAGTGTGGCAAGACTAAGCACTAAAGCCTTACCCTCTAAATTTCCATGCCAACTGAAGGAGCTGTCAAGGCCCGAGAGAAAAGGGTAGGAGATCTGATAGGAGTCTAGTACACTTGGAACACCAATTCTGAAACTTGGGCGTGCTGATGAAGAAATTACAACTAAGGTATCCTTGGCCAAAATGGATCACTACCACTACCTAAGCCCCACACGTGCAACTCTGATATTCTGTGGAAAGAGGTGAAAACTGAGCAGCAGGAGTTGAGGTTAAGATGTGAGCAGAGCATCCAACCCTTCCATCCCTCTTCCATTGATCTAGGGAGAAAACACTAGGGAGAATGGAATTGCAGTGGTGAACACATCAGTCTTGAACCTCTCATATAATGCCACAAGAATCTTCTGAAAAATTCCTTTGCAGAGCAGAACACTCTACTTAAATGATTTGGTGAGGAGTTGTCCACTACTGTGCCAATGGTGCTAGTAATTGAGGTTCTCTGAAGGTACCAATTTAAAAGATCAGAAAATGCACATCTGTTGAACAGGGCCGCTTTGCCTCTTCAGATACGCCTTGGCCAATGTGTTTACCTTCTACATGACAGCTATCTGCCCTTTCAAGGCAGAGGCAACATCTTAGAGAACAAACTATAGGACTCGGCTAACTGAGTTTTCTCGAGCCAGGTTAGTCTGATATATCAGAAAAACACAAAGCAGGGCCAGAGGAGATTTAAAGGCCGACGAGGGCAAACTCCTCTAACTCATATAACAGAACACACTAGAGTCCTCGGGTCTAAGAAATAAAGTTTTAGACTAAATGGGAGCACACCGACTCAAAAAAGGCGTCCATTTAAAGGACGGTTTCCCTCACCCACCAACGGTGGCATGCTTCATCATTGGGGAACCTCCTCGCACGATGAAGCCTAGTCATGGTGCGGGCCAAAGCCCCCTCGCTTAGAGGGAGGAGCTCAGGGATGTTTTACTCTGGGAGGGTAGTTACTAAATACCCAATGTGAGTTATAGGTTGTGGTGAGGAACGCAGTGCAGGTGAAAATGTGAAAATAAAACTGGCTACAGGACACGCCACATATCTTTATTCAGGTGTGTCCTGTAGCCAGTTTTAAAGAAAAAAAACATGCAAAAGTGTTTTTCCTTTTATACGAGTGGAAGAAGCATCTGAAGGGGTGGAAGCAGCAGCGAAATGGAAGCAACACAGAGAAGCGGATGGGGAGTGCAAGCAAGACACAGGGAGTGAGTGGGAGGAAGCAACACATGGGGAGGGGTGTAAGAGGAAGCATCACCGAGGGTGCTGGTGGATGACAGAAGCCATGCCGGTGGGGGAGAAACAACACAGAGTGGGGGACAGAAGCAACACGGAGAGCGCAGGATGGAGAAAAGCAAAATGTAAAGAGAAAGCAAAATGGAGCTGGTGGGGAGAAGCACACGAGCGAGAGAGAGGTACACGGAGTGTGGTAGTGGGGGGAGAGAAGTACAGAAGGGAGAAAGCTGGAAAATACATGCGCTATCATGAAGTGCTTAAGAAAAAAGTAGTGTTTGAAAAATAAGCAGTAGAATGACAAAAGCAATGAGCATCCAAACTCCAGGAGGTGGATAAACACAAGAAGAGGAATGAAAGCTCACAAAAGCTACTGAATAAGAAGCAATGAAGAAAATAACTGAGAGTGACAGTAAAGCCAACCAATAGTAAGCAATGTAGGCTCACTATTCCAAAATGTCTCACAACAGACTGTGCATGCACTGTCTAGTAGGTGAGACCTAAATTAAACTGCTGACACTGTAGGGAACTCCAAATATAGTAATGTTTCCACCTCTATAGTTGTGGTGGCCGGCCCACCAAGGTCTAAATGAACCATGAGTTGTCAGAACCTGCCGTTAATTAAAACGTAAACCTAATGGATTAACTTTTAACTGTAAAAAAAAAACATATTTGATAGCGGAGGTATCTTATTGGTGGTGGGTTCATCGCTTCTGGAACATTATTTCTACCAGCTGAACTGAATAAATCACAAACTGAAAAACGTACAGCCAGTGGTAAATAAAATATATAAAGGTCAAAATGATGCAACATACAAGACCATACAGCTAATCAGTGACACTTGTGGATTCGGGAAGAAAACAGGGAAATCAACCACTCCAGCAGATGTTCTACAGCTTCTACAAGGGCCATACAAGATACAGGTGTCTTGTGAGACCCCTATGAGCAACACTAAAGGCATAGTGGCCCAACTGAAGAAACCCCAGCTCACAATGGAAGTGATAACAATGACCACCATCACAGTAAAGGCAGCGGAAAAAAGGAACTTCCCCAGAATGACACATCGCATGTCCTTCTTTCTGGACAGGACAGGATCACATACATGACCCGGACTAACACACCACTACAAACGTTTGGGAATTAACCAGTTGCTTATTTAACATATACACTGTACCCTTAGGTAGGGCTCATAGCAATAAAACATTTTGCAAAGTACATTCAAACTTCATAGCTTTTTACAAGTAAAACATAGCTCAGCAGACAGGTTAGCAGACACGTCTATACTAATGGATATTCTTGCCATGCAACAATGAAACACAAATTAATGAAGCTGCTTTTCAGATACTATGCTTCCAATTATTTATATTTTAAACTCATCAAGTGGATGTCAGGGGTAAAAAAAGAGTTGTACGTAGTAGATAATATTTTTTATCAGGTTAAGTCTTTAGACTTGTGATGTCTTGGGTGTATAAAAAAGACAATAGATATAATACATATTATTACACATACAATTAAGGAAAGAGCATTTAGATGTCTTTTTCACTTCATGTACTCACATACCTCTCTTTCACAAGCAGAGGGATATTCCTTTCTAAAGTTCCTAGGAACTCTCCTTCCTGGAGTTTTGAATGGCGATAGCAACCTCAGAAGAACGTCTCAATGTTTCTAACTTCTGCCTCTCAAACTCCAACCCTCTAATCGCAGAAGCTTCTCAGGCAATTGAGGGAACCTGAGAGGAGAGGAAACCACAGGGAAGATCCAAGGAAGTTGAACTGCTATCTTCAGAAGTAACATGAGCCAGGGACGATGGCTCCACGAAGGAATATTGTTGTCCATCCACGTCCATTATTGTATATGCAAATAACAAAATGCTATGTGTTTTTCTGCTTATGCACAATTGAGTATTATATGAGCAAAATTAAATTGATTTGAAAACAAGGGACTACTATGTATAGGAGTGGACAATATAGCACAATAACTCTTACGGCCTCTTCTTAACAAAGATTCTATGAATTGTTGTGATTTCTAAACAGATTTTATTGTTGCATACTATTGGTAATAAAGGAGGAAATATATTTTTTTTTTTTAAAAGGCTTACTGTTTGGGTAAATTGGATGTAAGTATGAGGAAAGTATGATGTGGAAGGACTGAATGAAATATTAATAATAACACGGGGGACAACATTTTGTTATCCATGAAGGAACCACCAACAGAACCTCTGCCTGCTCCTACCTTATATTGCACAACGCTATGCTGATGAAAGCAAAGGGAGGGAAAGCAAACAGAAGTCCCCTGGGCCATCAAAAACCCATAACATCTACCCTCCACATTTGCTGACATGGGAGAAGGGAGCAGAACCTGGGAAGAACAGCACTCTGAGGAGTTATGAAAAGGTCCAGCCAAGGAGTACCTACCCTCTCTATAATCTCTTGAAAGACCAGAGGACATAGAGTCATGAACAACGAGAAAGGGAATTTTTGGCTCAGTAGATCTGCATGCCCATTCTCTCCCTCTGGAAGATAGGGACCCTGTGCTCCCCAGTTGATTGATATATGCCCTTGTGACTTGATTGTCTGTTCAAATGTGAACAGCTTTTCCCTGATTGGAGGGACAAATGCCAACAGGGCTTTGTGACTGCTGTTAGTTCTTTCCAGTTGGAAGAGGAGATGTGTTCTGCAGCTGACCAAAGACCTTGGAGTGAGAGTTCCTCCATTGTTGCACCGAGTCCAGACTGCTCGCATTTGTCATGATTGTAAGTAAAAGGGCGGACCAACAACATCCCCTTATTCAAATTCAAGGGATTCAGCCACCACTGTAACCTCTATGCCACTGGAGGTATGATTGGTACCTAACTATTGTAAATCTGGGAGCTCGGATCCCAGAATGACAAGAAGTGATAAACCAGGTGAAAGAGATGAAGGTGAGCCCAAGGGGCAATGTGCAGGGCAGCCGCCATGTCTCCTTGTGCTCTCAAACACTGATTTACTGGGGCTACCTTGTATTCTAAGAGACTTCTCAGTCGCATCATCAATTTTGCTGTCAGAGCTAAGGACGAAAGACTTTCCCGAAATTGGTCTTGAATAGTGCCCTATAAATTGAAGTTCCTGAATTGGAACCAAATGTGATTTCATGTAGTTCAGAAGGAAGCCATACTTTGTCAGACAGTTACACACTAGCTGAACAGCTTCCTGACCTGGAAAAATAAGAAGTATATATTAGCCATTCCTATAGGTACGGAAAAACCAACATGTGAGAGCCCATCAATGGAGCCAAGGTCTTGGTGAAAACCCTTGGAGCAGAGGATAGTTAGAAGGGAAGCAAACAAAAGTGGAAATGTTGAACCAGAGCATAAAATATTAGGATTTTTTCAGACTGCAGAATCATGAATATGTACAAATAATAATCTAATACCTCAATCAAAGCTAAGTACATGCCTGGAAAAAAAGAGCTATAGTATACTAAAGACTCACCATTTTGAAATATTAGAAAGGAATGTAAGTGTTTACAGTCTTCAAATCCAGGATTGGTCAAAATTCTCCAGAGCTTTTTTGTATCACAAACATAAGAGAATAACAGTCTTACCCTTTCTCCTCTTCTGGTACCGGAATTACTGCCCATTTTTTCAATAGGTTCCGAACCTCTTTGAGTAGTCCCTGATGCTTGGCAGGGTTGCGTGGAGTTGTAATGAAGATGTCCTTGGGAGGCACTGAAAAGGCTATTTTGTAGCCTTCCCTCACCAATCAAAGCCCCCAAGCATCCAAGATATCTGATTCCCAGGCTGAATAAAACGTCTGGATCCATCAACCCACTCTGCCAAGATAGTCATGTCTTGGAATTCGCTAGAGAGGTAAAGGCAGAGTAGGCTGGATTTTTTAGAGAAGGGACTATCATGGCCACAGCATGTTGAAATCAGGCAAAGCAGAGGCAGCGGCTACCTCCTAACTGATCAGGCAGAGGAGGTAGATTGCTTTGTTGAAAAAGTATTTTTCTCAAAACACCAGCATGCAGGCCAAAAAAAGAAACTTTGTGCAGATAATGGCCGCTACAACAGGTCTTATGTCACAAAAAGAATACATTTGACAAAAGAGAACATAACATAATTAAATAAACTTCTCTCTTTCTGAGCGAAGTCTACTTACTGGAAACACAGAAATAAAAACAGGAAGTGCACCCTCCTATATGGATCACAAAATGGGAGCTTCCTGTGTTGGCCATGTTGGGAGGGTCACTTATGTAAGTTTTTCTCCTATGGGTGAACACCATGCATGGGAGACAGAAGGCTCATTGTGGTAGGACCCGATGGTAAGATATTCTCTCAGAATTTTGCGGCTCTTGGGCGACCCTGACCATGATCTCTGAACTGAGACTGGAAAGAAAGCTGATTATGATTTGTGGTGAGAGAGCCATGGTGAACAGGGGTGGGGTGTTGGGCGAATTCCTTCCAGAAAGTGAGTGGGTGAAGGGGAAGAATTGAAAGATGGAGTTCTTTTTCAATAGGTGGAAATGTCCACCGCTCTGATGTATTTTTTTTCACACACAAATCTAAGAAAAAATATATGTGCTATAAAAGAGTGCTGCGGGATCATTCCTGCGAGCATGTTGAACAGTAACCACTTGTTGTTGGAGCTGCGTGCATACCTCTAATTTTCCCGCCGTTGAAGCAAGTCACAGGAAGGGACTTTGGCAGCGTGAAATGGATATGATGTGGCCTCTGTGTGGCAGTTGTTGTGTTTACTCATGTCATTCAGGGCTATGGTCGCCATGAGTGGCATTGTGGGTGAAAAAGGAAGAGGGGTCTTGCACAAAGGAAGGCAAGGGGGCACCTTATCCACTACAAAAGAATTCCTCAGAAACAAGAACAAGAAAAACCTTATTACGAGCCTTCCGGAAACAACGCACAGGCCTGCACAGTTTCCCTTGCGGCTCTGGCTTCTCAAATCAGCCGAAATCTCCAGGTGAAAATCTGGGCAGGATTGTTAACCAGCCCAGAGAATCGAATGGGTTAAATACCATCCCACTGTAATTCCCAAACCCTAAGTGGGCACTCAGAATCCAATTCATTAAAGGCGAGTTTTTGCAAGCCCAAAACGTTAAAATATGGTGTAATCGCTTCGCCTGTGTTTTTTTAAAGGATACAGTACCTGCTAGCAATTGAATTATGGATACAGCTATGAAATTCCATCATCGTTGAATCGTGGTAACGCAAGCCCTTGCGGTGTCCCCCAACCAGCTTAAAGCGATGAATTGCTGTGAAATATGGGAGACTAAGCGGCCCCTCTTCATATTTCGCAAGGGGGCCACATCATTTTGCGTTACGTCACTGCGCTGGATGTGTTGGCCGTGTTCTGCGCAGACACTGTCTTTGAAGCGTGTTCTTACCCTAGGAGTGTGCTCCATAATTTACAGATGAAGCTATTAATTTTTTTTTATTTTAATGCCGATTTATATAACGCGAACTCGACCCGAAAGTATTGGTGCGCTTTACATGAGCACCAGTTACGTTACACAAGGACACATTCAGGCACGGGGAGATTAAGTGATTTGCCCAGAATCACAGAATGTGGACGCGACCCGGAGGCTCGAACCTTGGTTTCCAGCACCAAAGTCGGCAATCTAGCCGATGGACCACATCCTCTCCGGCTCCCCACTGCAATTAATATCAATGCACGTGCAGGGGAGCTGGCAATATGGCGCCTGTTAAAGAGACAATGGGGTAATAAACTGAAGACAAGCGCATTCCCCGATGTGCTGACAGGAAATGGCCACCCTCGCTAATAAAAACTAGTTCAGTCCTGTTTCCGTAAAATTAAAAGCAGATCATGGTATTTATTAACTGATATCAGTGCTGAAAAGGAAATATAGGAAGAAAAGATGACGGACTCAGTCTGGTATATATATATGTTCCTCTGTGAACCTTTGCTGGGACAGTCGCAAAGGACATTTGTAGAGATAATTGTTGCAGGGACTGCCAATTCAAGAAAACTCTCTCACTGCACACCAGAACCTCATACAGTGGTCAGTGGCGGTTGGTCATAAGTGGTAGGGCAAACAATAAATCATTTTGAACCACTGCCAGACACTGTGAAACAGTGAGAATGCCTTTAGGGTCAACAGCAAAGCTTTCAATCATGGCTCGTTATAAACGGTATTTATAACGGACCATGACAGAGAGCTCTGGGGTTGAGGTAGGAGGCGGCGAGTGTTTCTCACAGAGCCTGTCAGTGGGCCAGAAAATGAAAATAAAAATATGTACTTATCCACTGACTCGCCTCCTCCGATCCGCATCGGTGTTCTTCAGTCGGAGAGTACGTGGTTTCAGAGCCAACACCCTTAACCGCACCAGACTCTTCTCTCATGATGCTGATAATGTTAAGGAGCATAAGAGAAGTGCCAGGATTGGTTGGATCGGACTGGCTCAACACTCCCTCAGACACTGGAGGCCTATGCCTGCACCCAGCTGTCTAAGACATCTTGAGTTGGAGAGGTTTAAAGTGCGCATATCAGGCTGGCTGTTGCAAGACAGCTGGCCAAAGTGGCATGTGCACTTTACACTGGAATGTGTGTGCACCACTGCTCCCCTGCTGCCAATCAGCAGCAGTGGTGGCCCCACCCCGCTCTGATGCTCAGCTCAGGAGCATTAAAAAATAAAATGTTAATAAATGAAATTTGTTTGCCATTTATTTTTCAACTTTGCAGCCTTTTTTAGCAGTGGGGCGACATCTGCGCCCTAATGGAGGAGCCGTAGCTAACAGTGGTGCAGAACGGACATATAGTTCCTAGTTAATAGTTGGGCTGATGAAAGGACATGTAGCTCCTCATAATGAGTCAGTGAGTGGTATCCTTGAGAGGGATACTGCCCAGTCAAATTACAAGTTTTACTAGCAAAGCTGTGAAGGTTTCAGTTTGCTTTTTTGGGACATTTCTATGTTTGCAGTATCCATATGTCACTTTGAGTGACACTTTATTGTGAGGGGAACAAAGCAGTTACTCACAGTTAACGAGTTTAATTATAGAAGCTACTTCCTTTTGTGCAATGTAATAGTCTAGAATGGACTTCAAAACAGTTGCAACACTCATGAAGCCTTTACACTTACAGGATCGAACAGACACAAAAAAGAAATTAGGGCATCAAAATAAAAGTGACCCTCGTTAGCAAATAAAATAGTTTAAAACGTGTCTCAAATTTGCAAAACAGGGCAGTTTTAAACTTGTAAAGACACTCTGGGGCCGATTCCGATCTCGGCCGGTAGTGCTCCGAATCGGATTCGGTTTTACCGGATCCGATCCGGAGCCCTATTTTCCGACCGAGTCGTACGCGCGTCCGGGCGAGCGAGTACGATGCGTATTCGCCGACCGACTCGTCCGGGCGACCCGACCGCTCCGACCGACTGGTTCCCGGATCGTACTGCTCCGACCGACTCGCTCGGACCCGATTCGCACCGCGCAATGGAGACGTTTTCCGGCCGGGTAAGTACGATGCGCACCTCGACCGCTCCGACCGACTCGCGCCGTCCGACTCGAACTCGCTGTCGGAGCCGTACTTTGGGGGTCTGTGTCGGACCCCCTGTACCCGGTACCAGTGCGAGGCGCACACAGGGGGGACCCATGGGTCCCCCTACCTGTGCGTGTACGCCGCGAAGCGCTTCGCGGCGTACTCGCTGTAGAGGGCGCCCTTGTCCGCCTCGCACCCATTGAGGCAATGGGAGCCCGCGTACGCGTTGTACGACCGGCTCCCATTGAGTTCAATGGGAGTCCGACCGACTCGTGTCCGGTGGCATACGAATGCATCGGACTCGTTCGGTCGGACTGCACGGGTCCGATTCGGTCGGAAATCTCTCCGAGGCCGGCTCGGTTGGAGAAATTACCGACACGAATCGGAATCTGCCCCTCTGTCTAAGTGTTTTGCAAGGTGCTGGAGAATGCATGCATTTGTGTTTGCTGCAGGCAATGTTTGTGGTAACAACAGGCAAATGAACAGCAAAAACTGGCCCCCCAGACCATATGTAGCCCACAGGCAGGCAAAAGCAGCTACAAGCAGCTAAAAAGCCGATCCACACACTGATCTATCAGACCAGCCCTTTGGGCACTACCAGATTGCCCTATTAGTCAGTTGACCCTGAGCACTTAGGCAAGATAGTAAATGAACAATGCTCTGAAGCAGCAGAGCATCATTCTAGTTTGTATAGTTAGCCCATACCAGGGTTATTAACATACAAGCTGTGAGTCCATGGGTTTATCACAACTAGAGGACTCAATGACCTGCCTCCTGCGTAGCAAAGGATGCATTAAATGACACTGGCAGTCTTTAGGCAGCACTGCAGCTGCCAGCCGCGGTCGGTGGTAGGAGTGCTGCCGGGCGGTGACGTGGGGAGGGGGAGGGGCAGGGTGGGGGGTAGTAAACTATGGATTACGGAGGTTTACAGGTAAGTAAACATATAAATAAATAAAACGAATTTCGTTGCGTGCACTGCATCGCATTTGGGGATGCAGTGCGCGCAACGAAATTCGTTTTATTTATTTATATGTTTACTTACCTGTAAACCTCCGTAATCCATAGTTTACTACCCCCACCCTGCCCCTCCCCCTCCCCACGTCACCGCCCGGCAGCACTCCTACCACCGACCGCGGCTGGCAGCTGCCCATGCTCTTTTATCTGCCCATCTCAACCTGACTTGTCCTTTTTCATTACATTTACATAGTGGTTGCTGTCGCTACTGTTGTCCCAAGTACTCTTAACTGCCCCTGCAAAAATATGCAGGTTCATGCATGTGTTGTTGAAAGGTTTCTCTTGGGTGTGACCGATCAAAGTAGAAATAAAGAACTACCAGAGATGCAGATCAGAGTAGCATGGCTTGACAGCCAGGATCTAGGCTTCCTAGGCAGTCTGAGTACATCCTGACAATGCGAAACGTGGGCATTATTTATTAACCATTCGGGGGGGGGGATAAATTAAAAAAGTTACTTACGTGGCGCCTTGCATCGTCCTCTTCTGTTCCTACTTGATGCAGGAAGCACACCCAAGCTCCCCTAAGCCAATCACAACGCTGCAATGCAGAGTTGTGATTGGTCTGAGCGCTGTGGTTCGGCGTTCAGACAAGCAGTGGGAGCCTCTGCATGTTCCTCACCAGACTGTGTATCACAGCCTGGTGCGTAACATGCAAAGTGCGCATGACTGTTTGGCTGGCCCAAGATGGTCGGCCAAACTGTCATGGACACTTAAGTGCCCATCACTCCTCCCCTTGCTGGCTGTGATGACAGCCAAGCCCCGCCCGTCCCGTAAACCTGCCTGGCAACAGAAAAATAAAATGATAATAACGTAGTGTTATTATCATTTTATTTTTCCTTTTTCCACTGCTCAAAATGCAGTGGGGCGACACTCCTCCCCCTTAGCGTTAGGCCACTGCTTCCATGGGGAATCGAAAAGGGAAAGAATTGAGCTTGTGTTTCACTGGCCTTTAGAGTTCGGTAGTGGAGAAAGAAAGAGGAGTCCAGAATGAGTAACAGGTTAAGAAGAAGGAGAATCAGAGTAATAACCAAAGTGAAATCAGAAGACAAGAGGCAAAAGTGAGCCCAGCTAAGGCAGATGCATTTAGAGGGCTAAGAGGTAAAGCTCATTGCAGAGGTATGAACATTTTAAAAATTGACTACAGTGGGATTGTGTTGTTGCTGGAAGGTGCACAAGCTTAGCCAGGTCATATACTTGACCTTGGGGGACCCCCTTTCTCCACTTCCAGTGACCCAGAAGTTATTAAGCTACACCATGCCACTCAGGACTCAGTAGTGCTTCATTTCTGGGATTTCCTTTTACAAACCATTTTCAGCTGGTCTCTTAGTCCCAGTGGTTTAATTGCTGGGTATTATGACTGCAATTACCACAATGCACTTTGCTGTGAAAATAAACTCAGGGGTGGAGCACTGAATCACTGTTGGCTTGGAGTAATCTGGTAACATTAAGTCACCCAGCAATTACAAAATAAAAAAGTATTTTGTAGGCAAATGTAAACACGTTATGCAACAATAATTAGCATTTACAAAGTATAATAAATAGTGTGTGCACTTTGGCTAAAGGTGGTGTTCGTTAGAAAAAAAGTACAGCTTATTAAAGGTGGAAGAGTTGTGGGCCCGATTCACAAAGGTAAATTTAGACCAAAAGTCTAACATAGACCAAAAGTCTAACTTTACTACTTTTCGGTATGCACAAAGGGACTTACTAGTAGTAATTTTGCGCCTGCTGAGGTTCCGCACTCAGGGCGGAGGTCCGCACTCAGGGAGGAAGTTCCACACTTGGGGCTGAAGCTGTGAACTCGAGGCGGTGGCTCCATATTTGGCGGGGAAAGTGCAATAAAATCACATAAAAGCAGCACACATCCAAGGCTGGTTTTTCCAAACACATACTTCACCTGGCAGCTCTGTGCCTTGCCATTTGCCAAGTGTCAGCATGTTGAACATCAGGAGGAAGAAAAAAAACTTCACAGAGGCGGAAACCGAGATGATAGTCAAATTTGTAGTGGAGACCTATGAAAACCAAACATGGTCTTCCTCCATACCTCAGCAGTGCAACACAGAAGGCAGACCTATGACAGCAGTACACTAATTCAGTTACTGCATTGGGAGAGGATGTCTGGACCATCACCAACATCAAAAAGAAGTCGCAGGGTGAGAGGAGACGGGTGAAGGAGAAGTTCACAAGGATAAAGGTGGCCAGAACTCTCCCTGGTGGACAAACTGGAACCTGTCTCCTGCCAGATAATATGTGATAATTTATTTTTTAGAAAAATGTTTAATATGAAGTACAGATGTGACTATGGAAGTCACTTCAAGTTCAAGTTCGTGAAACTATTCATGGTGAATTCTACTCTCATGTGTTTCATTTTGTCTAACACACTACAAGTCCCAGAATCCTAAGTACTGTAAATTATAACTTCCAATTACTTCTTCACAAACAGTTGACCATCTCTGCTGGTGATTTTTAATGAAGGTTTGTAACTGGCACATTACATTGTGCATAAATTAGTTCACATCATAGTTGCATTGTGATTGCAATTAATTAACTATGTTAAAAGTTGTACATAATCATCATTTGTTGTATTTGTCTTTTGACTTCTTCATTTTATTTCCATATACAACCAGAATAGATCCACAAACTGGAGCAGAGGTTCCTGCTCTTGCAGGAAGGCAATGTCATGGGGCAGATCAACCACTACCACTGGCACAATCTGGTACGGAAATATGCCCAGAAGTGGGTCCCATGTACAACAGTATTATCAGGCAACCTATAGATATTTTCTTAAATTCCATTATTTTTTTCAAACATGTGGTCTTAACTAGTATATGATGCTTTTAGCATGTGTCAAGTAGAATGATAATGAAATTATACTCTTATCCTTTTAGGCCCTGTGACGTTGGCCAGGACAGCACATACTACAGTGACTTCTACTCCACGTACGGGTGTGACAAATGGTCAGACACCACACACTGGGCAGATGGTAGACCCTGGCAAGGTCACTTACATATAACTTTATATAAAGCTCATTGTCTAATGTATTGGATAACATGTTAGCAGTATGTGGTGTGTGTCAAATATCCCTGTTGTCACCCATCTTCATATGCTCAGATATGGTTCATAAGAGTAAACTACTTCATAACATGTTGGCTAATGAAATTATGACTCTTCATTTAAATTGAAATAAGTATGAACCTAATTGCTTACATTGTCTCATCTAAAGATGAGTAGCACTAACTATGTTGAAAGTGTTTTCTAATGACACATACATGTAAAATATTACACATACTCCTTTGTATGGAAAAATGCATATGTTTGTTTTATTATAGCTGTTGTCAGGTGTACCTCAGTCATCCAGAGTACCTCATCCAGGGAATCAGGAGACCCTCTGGCTGCAGCAGTCAGTCCCACTACCATCCGTCCGTCAGGTAGGTTGCCACGTAGTGTTGTACACTATTATTTTCCAAAGAGTTCACAATAACCAATTCATTGTGAAAGCACTTTTGTAGATATCGCCACTTTTTCTAAGCATTTAATGTTGGTGTGTGAAATGTTCCCAACATAATCAGTGATGTTTGTGTTTATCAGCCGCGGTCCGTGCAGGTAACAGCGGTGGGGCCGGGTTGGGGGGGGATTCTGACAGACGATAACGAGCAAAAATGTATTATTTATTTAATTTTCCCTTGTTATCGTCAGTCGGAATCCCCCAACCCGGCCCCACCGCTGTTACCTGCACGGACCGCGGCTGGTGTTTATTTTGCATGTTCACTTATCATTCATGCTGAACATTAACTAAGGTGTCACTTCCTTCTGAAGCTGCTGAATTGAGGAGCATGTCTTCTGGCATACAATCAAGGAGCCAGGTTCACCAGCTGACATCCCTGGGGATCTCAATACCACACAGATCTATGGCTGGAGCTGGTGAGTATGGTTTTGTATTGCACATCTTCATTGAACACCTCAATGCTACAGTGTGAGCTGTCACATGTAGGTTTACCCACACCAGATCACATGTAGAACTTCAGATAGTTCCAAACAAAAATGGTTTTAATGGTTGTGTTGTAGCACATGATATCTATGGCAAATACTTTATATGTTGCAAACTCTGTCTTTCAGGTGCTGGGGACAATGAGTCACTTGGTGACGCTGAACCATCCACCAGCAGAGGGCGGCGGGCAATCCGAAGAGAGAACCCGATCCTCCACCTAGCAGCAATGTCAGTGGCCAGCACTGCTCAACAAGACAAGGATGAGGAGGAAGAAGATGAGCAAGTGCTGGTCGCAGAGAAGAACATAGATGAGGGGGAGTGCATTGTTGGCCCACTGGCCAAAAGATTAAAGGCAACATTGGGTTCAGCCAGCATTGTACCTCCCACTTCTCTTCGGAGGATTGCCCGTTCCCAGCAGCCAGCCAACAAGCCACAGAGTAAGCCTCCCCAACACAACCATCACCTCCCCGCAGCCCTCACGTCCTGTTGTGTAGTTCCTACAAATCTATATAGGATTGTTGCGTTTTAGACCACATAAACTAAGGGATTGGTGTCCAGACTGATTCCAGACACCCCCAGAGGATATGTTAGTCTGTAGACCAGCTAGCTCACAGTGCCACTATGAGCCCCTCTTACCAAGGAGCGAATAGTTTCTGGAAACTATCGAACATGACAACCCTGACCCCTCAGGGATCGTGGAAACAGTACAGTACATTTCGCTCATTCACTCGTGCTCACTTTGTCTCAGAGATATGCACAGAATAAATGGTGGGGACGTTTCAATAAGTATTTATTGAACCATCGTCATTCTAGTATAAAATATGTGTGCTGCAACAACCATGAGACAGAAACAGATATATGCGGTTATAAGCACCAGCAGAGTAAAGAAAAGGTAGAATTCTACCATAATGCTAAAACAATGAATATATGTGGGCGTATAGATACATGGCAGTAATTATGCATACTCCTACTATGCCAATCCTAACTAGATGTACATAAGTGTACCTTGCATGTATGTATGTGTATAGCCAAGAATCCCCTTAGGACAGAGCCAACCCCATTACCTTATGTGGGAGAGCGAAGGTCCCCGTCTTGGTCTCGGGATGGACACCCCGCGAGGGATGTCAGACCACTGCATGCTGGAGTGTCTGCGTGCAGGGACCTCAGCGTCTCGCATCAGCCTGCCAGCATGGAAGTCTTTCTCCTCTGGTTTGCCCAGCGAGGATGTGTTGCTTATATACCCGAAAGGTACCCTCAGGGGTTCTACCTAGATGTGTCATGGTCCTGTGGGCATGTCGGCCAAGGATGACGATAGTGATGTACATTATACAGAGTTATTATGCAGAAGATGGTAATCCTGCTGTGATACTGAGAATCCTCATGCATAATAAATGAGGCTAGTTTTCGGAGAAAACCACACAACATTTATGCAGTGCCCTACTATGTAAAAGGTCAGCACCAAACTCGTTATGTAGAACAATGATAGGACAAATGTAGGTAAAAGGTTGTGCAACTACCAAGGCCTATATTGGGGTCCATAACACCCACTCCTCATCCGATTGGACAACAAAGTAATAAATGCTAAAATATGCCTGTTTAAAAAGCATAAAAACATTGCTAAAATCTCAGTATAAAAAACATCTAAAAACATGGTATGTGTTAAACAATTATGTAAACGTTAAATAGCTCTATAAGTCAATATACTGTTAGACTAACTGAGCATGCCGAAAGCCATAGTGCTCAGTGAGCGCAAAAGTGGAAAAATAAAACAAAAATGATGTTTTTGAATTCCAATTTAGGTTGTTTTCTAAAAAGGCTGAATTGTTCCCAGCCCACGGAGAGCCAAATGTTTATGTGTCCTGTGTGGGAGACGCAACATCACTGCTGCTTGCCTTTGCAGACGACGGTCCCTGTAACAACTCTGGGGAGAGGTCAATGGAGCAAAGGTGATCTTCTCCAGTTTCCACAGCCATTGCTGAGGAAGCACTTGATGCCTGTAAGACTGGTACTGAGCCGGTGTCCATTCCAACAGGAGCTGAAGCATCCCGTGGTGGCTCTAAGAATGCTGACATCAGGATTGGAATAAGCTGAGGACACTGCACTACATGGGCCTTTAACGGGTCCACGTCCGGAGGCGCAACCGATGAAAGTGTTAGACAGATGTCCGACATGCATTCATGTCCGCAGAATAAGCACCAGAGTACATGCAAGATGCAGTCTACCCAGACTGATCTGAACGATAGAAACCAATGCTCGCTTAGCTCCCGAAGTCGAGGTGTGCCTAGATGGAGTACCATGCGTTCACTGCAACGTCGCTCCAAGAGCGCTTTTTCCATCTTCTTGGAATTAGGGACGTCCATTGCGTAGCAGAAAAATTAAAACCAGGATACCCACTACAAGTAGCAGGGCCAGCCAAAGCCCTCCAAAAACGCTTCCCAATACGGAGTGTATCAAAGATTAAATAACTCTGAAAACTGTTCGAAAGGTGCTTAATAGCCCAGAACCTATGTTCTTAAATAGGTGTACTATCCCACTCATATCAGACATGTTAAATATACGATGTACCATTTCCCCAAAATGGAGCGGGAAGTAAGGGGCTGATTACGATGGCGGGCGGACTTGGTCCGCCCGCCATCGTAGCGGTGTTTGGGACCATCCGCCATGCATGCAGCGGTCCCGCCTACCCGATAAGGATGGGACCGCCACCACAGCGGTCGGATTCCGCACCTTTAACATTGCGGCGGTGGCTGCTGACATCAGCACCGCCGCGATGTCAAAAAGAGCATGTTGTGCATTGCACTGCACTACGTGGCAGGCACTACACTGTGCCTGCCACATGGTGCAGTGAAATGGTACCCCCCAGTGCACCCACACCTCCCCCCAACACAGGGAGGGCCCGCAACGGGCCCCCAAACCAATCCCCGCCAGCCTTACAATGGCGGTTCACCCGCCACGGAAAGGCTGGCTTCTGCCTGCATCGTAATTCGGCGGACGGAGCCTGCTTGACTCCGCCACCATTGTGAGCATGCTGACTGCTCAGCCAGGCAATAGTTGCCTGTGGCAGTTCCGTGGCGGACGGGCTTTGCCTCCGCCGCGGTCTGGATCCCACCGCCATCGTAATATGGCGGTCGGAGAATCGCGGTCTGCAGGGCCGGCGGACCTCACCGCCGGCCCAGCAGTGGCGATCGTTCCGCCATCGTAATCAGCCCCTAAGTTTGGACTAGAGCCTGTATCTCAGCTGAAGACCTTGCAACCTGGAGATCAAAAGTCTCTTGTGCTGAGGTTAAGGCCACCTCCTTCTGTAAAAGTATGGCTTTCAGTCTGCTCAGAGAATCAAACCGTATAAGGGAAACATTCAACGAAGGCTATAGTCTCGCCTTTTTGATTGAGTGGGTTGGTGGAAACAATACTTGCATGCAACAAGTTACCCTGGAACTTACCGCTGAGAAAGACTTCAGTGTCCCCATTTCGGCATCGAAATCTGTAAGGTAATTCCCAATATTCATGGATGTATTCCCTATCCAACGTTTCATAGCTGCCTGCTTGGTGGTACTGCAGACAATATTGAAATTGGAATGTTGTCACTGGCAATGTTATATGGCCATGGATTAACCATTCTGTGGAAGGTGACTCAGCCACAGTGAAAGGTAATTGGTCCAATTTTTCAATGTGCAACATTGTATATTTTGCATCTTTTTGTGCCATTGTTTTCTGCCTTTCTGTTAAATTATAAGCAGAGAACAGAGACGTACTGTTGATATATCGCCAAGGCACATGACCAGAGTGCAATGATTGTAGCGTCCAGCTTAATAACAGGATGGATCATAACTGCGATTGCCCATGTTGAAGAATGGACAGGTCTTGTTCTATTATATCAATTGCAGAAGACACAATGTTACCCAGTGAATTAATCCTGGATGTTAGTGTGGTCATGCCATTGTCGACCACTGACAAAGCCTTTTCTAGGTTAAACCTATCAATTTCACACAATCTCTCCATAGCTTCCTGTTGAGAGATTTTCCATACTTCGTTGTATAAGAAGCGTTTACAACATGGTGTTCGGGTACCTAGCAAAAAATCCCATAGATCCATGTCATCTGAAAGTAAGGACAAGTGGTGTTTTACCTAGGGCAGTGTTGAGGTACTTAGCCAATCTAGGCATAACTTCTCAACACTGTAGAATGTCACTACCCCCGGATGTTCTCGTTGTACATAGCGTTGGTCAGGCCTAAGGATACTAAACCCTTCGGTGGTACCCCTGAATCTTGACTGATACCTATTGGTGTCTATAGGCCAAACCAACCATCCCTTCCGATTGGGGTCTGATGAATTGTATGAACCATCATGTATAATGCCACCTAGCGTATCCTCACTATGCTGTGTATAGTTTTGCCATCTCTCAAAGTGTGAAAGCGAGGGAATCCGAGGTGTGTTCAAGTCATTGTTCTTGGCTGGTCCAAGACAGGAAGTCTGCTGCACTGTATTGTTCAGGAAGATAATCTGTTGTGGTATGAGACATGTTCTAAATAATGTCTCAGTTCCCTGAACTTGCCAATCTTTAGTCCCCCAGACAGATTTTGTGTCCATGCTGTCCTTCCAAAGGTCGAACCCTTATAGAGGTAGCTGGGAAATAAAGGAAGCAGAGTATATCTGTTTCGTGTTAGTAAGCATATTTTTCTTTGCAGGTGTAGCTGCAACCTTGCAATAATATGAGGTCGGGTCTTAAGTCTTAAACCTAGAAAAATAAGCAAACTTGTGTGCAAATGTTTGTGAACTACCTTTCGGTGGTGTCGGGCAATGTTCCCATTGATGGTAAGTAAACACGTTACGTGGGCTACTCGCTTTGTTCAAGAAATGATTACCATAATGTTGGTAGCAATACATTGTATCAAAATCAGATGTGTCATCATACAATTCATTTTTAGAAAATGCAGCAGATTGTTCTAAATCAGACAGCATACTATTCACAGTTTCAAAGTCCCAATCATCAGAAAATGTACTGGATGTGATGATATCATTCAGAGAAATTTTAAATACATGTGGTATTGTCAAAAGTTCAGTGGGACCAAATACATCATATGAAACCCTATCCCAAAATATTCCTTCAGGAATCGAAACTGCGGTAATGTTCACAAAGGACAGGACTCTTCGTTCACGATGAGATGACGTATGTGGTTTCAGGACCAAGTTCACATATTGTACTGCGGAGCGTTTTGGGAGATAATGTCCATCAAGGAGCAGGAAAAAGACAGTCACTACACCTATCTAAAGGACTAGGAAAAGTAGACCACTTGCAAATCCAAAGCTGTAGCCAGGGAGATACAAAGTAAGTCTTTTTCAGCCAGAGGTAGATTTATATATTTTTTCTTTGTGGGAAACAGAAGCTGGCGGTGGCTCAGGTTCACTCGGATCCAGTGAGCAGGTGTCAAAAACGATGAAGTAGCCAGACGCTGTTCGATCTATCTTTGGTAGCTCCGCAGGTTTTGTTGAACTGGCAGATGACTCGTTATGAGGCATATTCACATAGAATTCGGTATTGGGCTGAATTAAGATTTGCGTTTCATTTGTATTTTGTTGTTGTTCAATTTCGACTGGTATGAGTTCCATTCCATTGTTGGCAACTTCTTTACTTCGTAAAGTAGAATCTTCAAACGTTATTAGTCTTTCTGTCTGAACTTCCTGTATGGTAGTGAGAGGAGATCGGCGGCTACCCAGGAGCCTACGCGGCCTGCTATTCAGTATCGACCACATAGTGTGGTTTGATCAGATCAATGGAGACGAATATCTTTTCTTTTTTCCGGCAAGAAGCAGAAGAAGTACTGTTCTTGTTCCACCGACAGCCAGGACAGGTACAGGCGCTCTGTAAGATGGCCCAAATTCTTTTTTGTCCACAATCTTTTCCCTGACCAGGTCCCCAATCTTTGGGATCCAGGCAGGTCTTGCCGGAACAGCTTTCACTTCCCCAGTGGCAGTGCTTTTCACTGGGACATTGCTTTGTAGTGCCCGGAATTCATTGAGTTCCTGTAAAACAGCCAAACGATCATTGATTTCAAATGCTTTTACATCCACCACAGGGCTGCCACAATCGAGGTTGGGTACCCACATTCTCGTCCCAAACAGGACCTCGTATGGAGTGCGGCCTCCCAGGGAGCTTCTTGGCATGTTATTTAGTGCTCTCTGGACCCTGTATAGGTGATTGACCCAACTACCATCCAAGCCTAATACCCTTGCTGTTGAGGATTGCTTTAAGTTACTGTTTTTCCTTTCCACAATAGAATCTCCCTCGGGATGATACGGAGAGGAGTACCGCAATGCAACACCTAAACTTCCCATGTCTTCCTTGTAAGCCAGAGAGCTGAACGCGGGGCCACGGTCAGAATATAATGTGGCAATTGCATATGTCCCTATGAAGACTCGCAAATCCTTTATAACAGTTCGGGCGTCAGCCGAGCGCTGGGGCCAAACTCACAGGAATCTGGAGCATGAATCCACTGCCACCAAGATGTACTTGTAAGCCCGTCCGTTTGTAGTGGGCCGCAGTGATCCAAATAGACATATGCAAGAGGTCTGTCTGATATCAGTAACGGTGTCTGCGGTGGCCGTGCTACGGTGGAAACCTTTATCTGCTGTCATATGTCACACTTAAGGACAAAGCCCTTGGTCTGCTTGGTAAGACCTGGCCACCAAAAGCATTGTTTCAGAAGTGAAATCGTCGCAGTGACACCTGCGTGTGCTGAGCCCAGACCCTCATGCGCAGCTAGTATTAAACCTAATCTGCAATACATATTTGATATTACTCTATCCCCCACTCCTGGAATTTGAGAATACAGTATATTTTGTGCATCTAACTTGTAGGAGTACTGGAGTGGAAAACCTTTTGGTAAGGCTGTGCTGTTTTTACGCGAAGCGATGACAGCTACCATTATCTGTCCGTCTACTCTCATGCTAGAATGAGTGATTGCAGCTACGGCAGCATTTCGCACTGTCGTCTTGGTGGCTTCAACAGCCAATGAATTCCCTTCAACGTGCACTACAACGTGTTGATGACTCAGCGTATGAATCAGGTGAGCCTGTGGCAAGCCTTTTTTCAGCTCTGTCACTCGTTCCCAAAGTAATTTATGCTTTACTGTGCAACCTTTTGAATCTTTAAATCCATTCTGGACCCAGTCATGAAGAAATTCATTGTAAGACTGGACACAATAAAATGAATCGCACACTATTAGTGTGGGGAATTTTTGATCTGTATTTTTTAGTGCCAGTGTCAGGGCTTTTAGATCTGCCAGCTGAGCTGTGCAATCTCCTAGAGACTGCATCTGCGTATTGCTAGGACGGAACTTACCGTCCCGCATACGTCCCTTTACAATTGCACAAGCTGCGCTGTATTGCTATTTACTTCTTATGGCTGGCTGAGCTGAACCATCAGTGTAAATTATGTATACATACTGATCTAGAGGCATTATTTCATTTGGAAGAGGGTATTCTTGTTCGTACTGCAGATATGCTTGGGTTTTTAATGTAGAATCAAATTTTTAGTCTACATCTGTTGCAATGAGAGAATTAGCCCATTGTCTCCATCGTGGATGCAGTGCTTTAGCGTTCGGAACGCTTGCTTTTGTAACAGCCTCTAAGGTAGGTACCGGAGTTACGACTGTGGTCTTTCCCTCACTACAGCAGTTTGTACTGCCCTCAGAATTTTTTTCAGTGGATGCAAAATGCATCTCAGCGTTTGTGTACAAATGTGATTTGTGTGCAATTGGTACAGTTTCGCCTTCATTGAATGTAAGGTAAGTGTACCTGATTGACCCGCGACCACGCAGATCACCAAATTTGTGGTATTTACACACGTGTGTAAGTGTTTGGATGCTCTAATATCAGCTTGTAAGGAACAAAGAATTTCTGTATGTTCCTGTGTCCAATGTCGAACTGAGAAATCAGGTCTGATTAAGTTGTAAAAAGGTTCCACCTTTTCTGCGTAATCCAAAATGTATGTCAAAATTTAGGAATCCTAAAATGGATTGTAAGTTTTTCTGAGTCTTTGGAGGTTGGAGCAGCGCACATTAATCTAAAAAATTAGCGGCTAGGCTTTTCCCTTCACTTGAGAGCTCATATCCTAAAAGGTGGACATTGAGGTGGACCATTTTTGATTTTTTTAAAAGTTAAATTTGTAGCCCTCTGAGGCGAACCCCAGAATTACGTTGTTGACCCTTGCCAAATGATCCAATAGTTCATCGCCCATCAGATAAATATCATCCACATAGGACAATGCCTCCTCAACAAAATTTTGAAGTAACTCTGATACTCTTGCTGAGAACAACCTGGGGCTATTCTTATACCCTTGGGGCAGTCTACAGAATTGATGATGAGAGCCGAGGGCTGAAAATGCTGTCAAATATCTGCTCTCAGGCGCTATATTTTGGCAAAAGAATCCATTTGAGAAATCTAGTGTTGTTTTGTATTTTTTTCGCACAAAATGTTATTCATTAATGCGGCACTGTGTGTATGCTGTACTGTAAATGTCTTTGTGTATGTGTTCAAATGCCTGTAGTCTAAAACTAGATGGTATGAATTGTTGGGTTTCATTACTGGAAACAAAGGATTATTCATGGAAGAGGTGAAATTCTCTATTACACCCTGGTATTCAAGTTGATCTAAGATTTCCATGACTTGTTTTTTCGCACAGTGTTTTATAGGCTACTGCATCTGTGGAGTTGGAGTAGTTTTTACTGGGATTTCGTGGTGAGGTGACTCATCATCCCACCCTACATGATTGCGGTATAATGCAGGAGCTAGTGCTACCGCCCACTCCTGTGCGTATGAATGTTTTAATGATTCTGGAACGAGGTCGGAGAAAGCTGGTAAAATGACTGTTTCTCCTTTTGGGCAATCCATAACAAACTCAGGTGGCCAATCTTTTTCAGCCAAAAGGATATCATATCCAAAAGTCAGGTTCTCCCAAAAGAGACCTTTAAATTTCCTGGGTATGTCCCCCTCCATATGGAGTTTTATTTCATGTAACTTATGTGGGACACTTACCCTAGTACTAGGTGTCTCCACTGTGATATTTTCTTTCAACGCAGCTGTCACCAGAAATTCCATCAGGTTTTGGCGAGCTATTGTTACTTCTGCTGTGCTGTCTAGCATCGTCAGAGTCCATTCCCCGTTCAGAAGTTGAGTCCTCAGCAGCCTGGGCATTTCCTATTTTAAGGCCAGCTACCTTCTTCTTTTTAAATTGAGGTTTTGATTATGATTTATCTTCTTTTTTGATATCGTAGTCTGAAGTGTGATGTGTATCTCTTGGCTGACTCGCTCTTCTGATCTGTGTTCTGACCGTCCTTCCCTCTTGGAGTTTTTTGAAGAATCCTGATACCTGTCAGGTTTTTTAATGTTATCACAGTTTCTAAGGTTATACCTCCTGTCAGAGGGCTCCTGTTGAGGAGACCCACCCCGTGATTGTGATGCATTCTGCTTATTTTTCTGTTGTTTATTATCCCATTTCTTTTTTGAAGAATCCGGTGCTTGTTTAGCGTTATCCTTTTCAGGATTACCCATTACTTATG
This sequence comes from Calotriton arnoldi, assembly GCA_963921515.1. NCBI lineage: Eukaryota > Metazoa > Chordata > Amphibia > Caudata > Salamandridae > Calotriton > Calotriton arnoldi. Next base: position 1,543,725 of record CAWUFW010002895.1, read on the forward strand.
GTTTCATAGGTCTAGCTCCCAAATTATCTCTACCTAATTCAGGGTATGTATCTTTGATAATTTTGGGTAATTCCTGCTCCTGTTGGACAGGAGTGCATGCCCTCAGGTGTTGGCGTATAGCCACCGCTGCTGCCTCCCCTGTTATGTTTGCTAACATAATTGTGGATACCTGGTAAAAATTGCCAATTAATTTCATCCCTAAGTTTCGAGCAGGCTCTGCTCTATACTCATTCTGTATTTGTCTTAATACTTCTGGTATCACTGCTATTGAAGGGGTGCCACGAGTCATGGTATATATAGATGGCAGCAAAAACTGTACCCCAAGTGGTACAATCCTCTATCGAGAGAGCTATCCCCATTGGCAAGCAAATTGTCAGTATTTTGTGTTTTTCTTGTGGGCCTGTGTGTGGAAATACTGCCTCTAACTGCACTATTTTCTATGCTATCCAGAATGGCATTTGCTCACGTTTAGTGGGCATTCTTCCCATAACTGCATTCAGTGTTTGTGGGGTCATTTTAGTTGCGGTCCCTTGTAGTTGACCTGCTGGAGTAACTCTTGTAGGCCGAACTGTGTCAGATTTCTGTAAAGTTTATTATTTCTTTGTGAAGTGGACGTAACTCTGCTATTGGCAGTGTGTCAATTTCTGGATGCAGTGTGTAAGCAGCTAGAACCGGCCAAGTCGCTCCATTTCTGCTGAGCGGACCGAGTCTCACTTTTTCTGTGGTGTGTGGGAGGGCACCTTTAAACCAGTTTATATGCTCTTGGTACGTGAGCGGTACTTCTATGTCCTTGTATGGACAGTACTCTTCTGGTATTTCATCTGCAGTATAAGAATGAAATGTATTTGTGCGTGCATCTGCAGGTGGGAATTTAACCCATGAATAGAATACCTCTGTCCTGAATGATTTGTGTGCCTCAACAGTCACTCCTAATGCTGAGAGACCAATATTTTCTAATTTTGCAGCAAGTGCATTTCTGCAGTTTTCTGAAATGTTAATAGCACCTTCCTGCTCAGCTTCCTCCCTACTAGTACTAGCATTGCTAATGCAGCCCCAGTGTTTGCTATCTAGGCAGACATTATTCAGGTGGAAGTTATTTAGTATGGAAACGAGATGAGGTTTATACACAATGTAGGGAACTTATAATCCTTCAACCTTGAATAAACCTACAGCCAATACATAGGGTATACCTACTCAGCTGCGGCGGATTTTCCCTTCCCACTCCAGACGTCTATGGGTAAATGTGAGTAGTGGGTCTCTGAGAAAGCAAGACTGAACTATTCAGATTCAACTGTTAAATGAGAACTAAACCAAAGTTGGCGCCGCCGTGTCGTGTAGTTACTGCAAATCTATATAGGATCTGTGCGTTTTAGACCACATAAACTAAGGGATTGGTGTCCAGACTGATTCCAGACACCCCCAGAGGATATGTTAGTCTGTAGACCAGCTAGCTCACATTGCCACTATGAGCCCCTCTTACCAAGGGGCAAATAGTTTCTGGCAACTATCGAGTATGACAACCCTGACCCCTCAGGGATTGTGGAAACAGTACAGTATGTTTTTGCTCAGTCACTCGTGCTCACTTTGTCTCAGATATATACACAGAATAAACGGTGGGGACGTTTTCAATAAGTATTTTTTGAACCAGCGTCATTCTAGTATAAAATATGTGTGCTGCAACAACCATGAGACAGAAACAGATATATACGGTTATAAGTACCAGCAGAGTAAAGAAAAGCTAGAATTCTACCATAGTGCTAAAACAATGAATATATGCAGGCATATAGATACATGGCAGTAATTATGCGTACTGCTACAATGCATACCCTAACTAGATGTACCTAAGAGTACCTAGCATATATGTATATGTATAGCCAAGAATCCCCTTAGGATAGAGCCAACCCCATTACCTGATGTGGGAGAGCGAAGTACCCTTTCTTGGTCTCGAGATGGACACCCCGCGAGGGATGTCAGACCGCTGCATGCTGGAGTGTCTGCGTGCAAGGACCTCAGCGTCTCGCGTCAGTGTGTCAGCATGGAATTCTTTCTCTTCTGGTTTGCCCAGCGAAGATGTGGTGCTTATATACCCAAAAGGTACCCTCAGGGGTTCTACCTAGATGTGTCATGGTACTGTGGGCATGTCGGCCAGGGATGACGATAGTGATGACCCTTATACAGAGTTATTATGCAGAAGATGGTAATCCTGCTGTGATACTAAGAATCCTAATGCATAATAAATGGGACACGTTTTTGGAGAAAACCGCACAACATTTATGCAGCGCCTAACTAGGTAAAAGGTCAGCACCAAACCCCTAGGCCTGAGTTTCAATCCCACAACCACCGACGTGCCACCCCTCCCCGTGCTGGTGGACCCGACAGTTATACCAGAGGGCTGCCCATGTGGAGGGTAATGGCAGATGCTCATGTTGGCCGGCTGGAGGAAGATATTTTCCAACAACAGACTGATGTGGGGCAGGACATTCGTACAATAGGGGCTGTCTGTCTGACATTTCAGACTCACTACAGGAAATCTCTCAGATGAATGAGAGGCAGACCCGTGTCTTGGACAGTATTGTGGAATCTTGCCAAGACACGTCAAGGATGCACAATTACCAAATATCAATCTACAGGGAAGAGAGTGCAAGACACTATGCCTTGGCCATGTAGATGATGGACAGCATGTTGAAAATGTTTCAAAGTCTTCCTTCATGGTCAACACGTGGAGGGGGTCCAACACACCAACCTGTACCCCACCCCACCCAGCCACCTGTACCACCATCTGCACAGACACCTCCCCATCTGCACAGGCACGCTCCCTGTACAGCCCCACTACCGGTACATTTAACCTTATCCCCTGTACAGGCACTCACCCCCCTGTACAGGCACCCCCCTTTGTACAGGCCCACTCACTTGTACAGGCATCCTCCTCCCATTCAGGCACACTACCCCCCTTTACAGGCACCCCCTCACCTGTACAGGCACCCCTCCTGAACTTGCATGTCCCCCACCTGTAAAGGCAAGCCCCCAACTGTACCGGTACGTCCCCCACCTGTAAAGGCACCCCCACCAACTATACAGGCCTCACCCTCCTCAGCTGAGCAAACTAACCCACCTGCATAGCCAGATGACCCACATCCACCCACACATCGGCACCAACCCAGAATGTGTCCTAACTCACTGAGATCCTCACCACTACATTTGCAAAGCTGCATGAGAGATCCCGCATGACCACTGTAAATATGTAAATACTCCAAAAATATGTAAATAAATGTAATATTTTGCACAAATCAATACTTCTATCCAGAGTTGACTGATATTTGATTATGTTCAAATGGTTACTCTGGTTGTAGGACATATTTGTGACTATAAATGTGTGTGAGTACGTCATGTTGATTTGTAGGACCATCCGTGTTACAAGGTATCATGTTGAAAAAATAGCAAAACACCTAAAGATGTAGACTTCACTACTTTGAATCCAACATATATAATAGAAAACACAAGACAGAGATGATCTGGAACCATATTTTATATTAGGTTCACTGATATATTGATGACATAAATATCGATGTTCAAAATATCGGAAAAAATATATAGACTACAGAAATATCAACTCCCATACCTAAACAGGTACAAAAATATCGAATCAAAAATATCGATGTAATAAATATAGATGTAAAAAATATCAATTAAAATTTATGTATAAAATAATATATATTAAATATATTAAATATTATTTTAACAAAATTAATTAGATTTAATATACATTTTAACAAAATATAACAAAAACTTAATTAAAAAAAGATAAACACACAAACATTATAATTTAAACATATATATATTTACTTTAAAATAATTAATAAACTATTATCTTTAATTTATTTTAAAACTTTAAAATTATATAAAAATAAGATATATATATATGTATATCAGTAATTTAAAAAACAAATCTATAATAAATTAAAACAATAAACTATTAAAAAATATTTAAACTTACATTTCCCAATACAATCAGTGCAACAGTAGGGAAAGTGTTGGATAGTAAAATAATTAAATTTACTATTCCAACTCCAGTGAGTGCAACAGTAGGGAAAGTGTTGGAAAGAAAGGGGGAAAAAATGACTATTCCCACTCCAAAGAATGCAACAGTAGGGAAAGTGTTGGATAGCGGAGGGGTAAAAATTACTATTCCCACTCCACTGAATGCAACAGTAGAATAACTGTTGGATAGCGGAGGGGTAAACATTTTTATTCCCACTTCAGTGAATGCAACAGTAGGGAAAGTGTTGGATAGCGGAGAGGTAAAAATTACTATTCCCACTCCAGTGAGTACAACAGTAGAGAAACTGCTGGATAGCGGAGGGGTAACAAGTACTATTCCCACTCCAGTGAGTGCAACAGTAGAGAAAGTGTTTGATAGCGGAGGTATAAAAATTACTATTCCAACTCCAGTGAATGCAACAGTAGGGAAAGTGTTGGATAGAAGAGGTGTAAAAATTACTATTCCCACTTCAGTGAGTGCAACAGTAGAGAAAGTGTTGGATAGCGGAGGGGTAAAAATTACTATTCCAACTCCAGTGAGTGCATCAGTAGGGAAAGTGTTGGATAGCAGAAGGGTAAAAATTACTACTCTCACTCCAGTGTGTGCAACAGTAGGGAAAGTGCTGGATAGCGGAGAGGTAAAAATAACTATTCCCACTCCAGTGAGTGCAACATTAGGGAAAGTGTTGGATAGCAAACAGACAAAAATTACTATTCACACTCAAACAGTTAAAACAAAAATAAAAAACATTACAAATTATTAAACAAATCATAAAAATAAATAAACAATATTTAGAAATGAAAAATCAAATATATTTAATATATAAAAAGAAAAATATTGTAATATTAATTACATATAAAGAAAACCTACTACTAATATATAATATAAAATAATAAATACATTTATTTAAAAAAATCTTTTAAACTAGAAAATATTTACAAACAAATACATTAATTAATACATAAATGTATTTATTACATTTCCTACACTATAACACCATACCAATAACAAAACACTTCAACATTTTTCATTACATTTTATTCCAAAATTAACATAATCAATAATCAATTTGAAAAATATTATTAATAAAAAAAACTAATAAACATTAATTGACTACACACACTTTAACACTATGATATCCACAACACATACCTAAATTAAACTCTAAAATAATAAAACAATTTAAACGTATTTATAAATCAAAAACTATTACTATTAACAACTAATAATAAAGTAATTACAATGTATTTAATACCCACCCTTTACCCCTTTAAAAGTAAAAACAACAGACAAAAAAATAAACAATTACCCAAAATACATATGAAATAATTAACATTAATTAACAACTATATATTAATTAATTAAATACAAATTACTTCCCACCCTTTAATGCTATAAACACCAAAACACACACCTAAAATTAATTACACAATTACCATAATTAATTACCAATTAATTAATTAAAATTAACATCCAATTATTAATTCATCAATTAAAAATAAATTACTTCCCACCCTTAACACCTATAAACACCACAACACAGACCTAAAATTATTTACACAAATACCATAATTAATTACCAATTAATTAATTTAAATTTATTAAAATCCAATTTTTAATTCCTCAATTAAAAATAAATTACTTTACACATTTAACACTATATATCTCAATTAAACAAATATTTATAAATAAAAAATAATCAATAAATGTAATATAATTAAATTACTTCCCACCCTATTTCCCTATAAACCCACAACCCGCTACAGAACTAAAAACGCAAAATTCAAATAAAAAAAATTAATAACTACTAAAAATTTAACACATATTAAAAATACAAACAATTCTTATACAAAAAGCATACAACACATACATATAAAATATATACTAAAATAAATAACATTAATAAACAAACAATATTTTTAACCACTATATTTTTTGCAAACGATATTAAACACTTCGATATTTTTAAAATTGATATTACTTACCTTAAGTCGATATGCTTAACCACGATATTCTTGCTGTCGATATTTCTGACCCGCGATATTTGCAACTCGATATTTGTACAACTCGATATTTGTGATTCGATATTCTGTCTCTGTACCTTTATATTATGATCAAAATCCTATTTGAAAAGCGAATCCTTAAACAAAATGTTTTAATAAATTCTGTCCATTGGAAAGGGAAAAAGGAAAAACAAATCTTCATGCAGAATGGGAACTGGCACTTGCCGGGGGTTGGGTAACATAATAAAAACCTGTCAGGAAGCGTCAGGGGAACCAGTCTATGTACAAGGGTTAAATTAATGAAGACTACAGTCAAAACATTGCCTTAACACAAGTCCATCATCGACGTAAAAAAAAATGCCTGCCTCCCTCAAGCCACATGTAGTTTCACTACGAGTGTCCAGGCTTGGGGCGACACAGTCACTGGCCATCCTCACTGTCCTCTTTGATTACTATATCCAGATCGTCAGCACCTGTGGACTGCCTGTGGTTGGACGATGCAGGACCAGACACCCCAGGGGAGTGTGAAACACAAGGGGTAGCAGGGAAACCAGAGAGGGAAGACACATATGGGCACACAACAGTGGTCAGGGTGGGTTTTTGGGACAACGCAGACAATATGTCTGCACCCAAGGAAGTGATGGAGGCAATGATATTCTCAAAAGTCTGGACTGTGACTCTCGGAACAAACACAGCTCATCTCTGACCTCCTGCAAGCCCCGAGAGAACACAGTTGGACATCATCATCTGCCACAATCACTCACTGGGGTGCAGCCTCAGGAGCAACCACACACAATGGGGTTTTGGTCAAACATGAGGAGTGTGGGGTGTCGGGGCAGATCTCTCCCTCAGCTCTTCTTGGCAGGCACTTGGAGGAGGAGTAGAGGCAGGGGGTGGAGCTGGAGGTCCCGATGTAATGGGGGACTCAAGAGAGGGGTTGGTAGCTGGCCCAGATGGTGTTAGGGCCTGCTCAGGGGACACCATCATGATTTCTAGTTCTTGTCTGCCAGGAGGAGACCCACATTCAACATCCCCTGGCTGGTGGTCCCCCTCTTCAGTCCCCTCAGCCTCCACCGGACTGTTGATGTTGATGGCAATGTCTCTGGGTGGGTGCACTACCACTGCCTGTTGCCTGGTTTTCTTCCTCCTCCTCGCTGGTGGTATCCAGAGTATGTGCCAGCTGATGAGCCAGGATGCCCTGGTCTGCCCCAGGTCCTGTCCAGATGGTCCTTGACTAGCCCGGTCCACAGAAAATTAAAACGAGCAATTATGTAGTTGGTTTACAATTTCTAATAAAGTTAAAGACAGCATAAAGCAAGTGCTAACATTGTAATTCTTTGATCTCACTAACTAATATGTGGTTTGAGGTAACTAGTCACAATATCGAAAAATAAAAATCGACTGGACAGAATATCGAGTTTTTAATACAGAATGGACAGAATATCGAATTGCAAAAATATAGTGGTGCAGAATATCGAAATGCAGGTAAGAAATATTGAGTTCCACAATATCGAAGTCAGTAATATCGATTTTTTTTTTAGTATTTTAAGTGTTAGTATATGTGTTAAAAGTATGTATTATTTTTGTAATGTATGTTTGAATTTTGTAAAAGTAATGAATTTTATGTTAATTAATTTTTGTGTAATTTAATTCCGTAGCGGGTTGTGGGTTTACAGGGGAATAGGGTGGGAAGTAATTTAATTGAAATAAATTAATGTATTATTTTATTACTTAATAATTTAAAGGCCCATTACGATACCGGGCGTAAAAAAATCCGCCACCCATGAAAGCGGCAAAAATCCGCCCGCCTACACCTTCTGAATACCGACCCAGCAATTATGATGCCTCGAACCGAAAACCGCCAGCGGCGGAAAAAACACACAAAATACCGCCCGCCCATGCCCGAGTCGGAGTCAAACCGCCCGCCACGGACGGAAAGACGCACGACAACACAAAACCGCCCGCCCTCACGGTCGAGACACCGCACGTGAAATTACGATCGCACCGACATGAGCGCGGAAAAACAACAAATACACCGCCCGCCAGCGGAAACAACACTGAAGAAAATGGACACGGCAGAAGCCATGGCGGCCACGTCCCTGCACAGAAACAGCCCCGGACTCAAACAAACACACACAACATGGCAAACAAGTCCACACAGCAACCCACGCACAAATACACAGACAAAGTACACATCCCGAAAACACACCACCCCTGGACAAACAAATAAACCACAAAGCCCAGAACACCAGCCACAACACACCTGAAAACAACAGACCATCAGGACACACCCAAACAGGTAAGTACAAAAGCAGCCCCTCCACAGACCACAACCCCTTGCAACATTGCAAAGCAGAGAGGAGAGGAGAGGACACAGTGACACAGCAAGGACAGCAGCACACCACAGATACGCACACATCACACCCACCACCACCACCACCACCAAACACCGGCACCACAAACCCCCTGCACATCACACATCACACACCGCACCAGCACCACAAACACCATGGCATCACACAGAATGCCCAAGTTCACTTCCACTGAGCTGACGGTCATGGTCGACGAGATCGTCAAGGTGCACACACAAATCTATGGCTACCAGGTCCAGCACACACCACTAGCCACCAGAAACAGAATGTGGAACAGAATTGTAGACCAGGTCAATGCAGTCGGGACCGTACCCAGAAACAGAGGAGAGATAAACAAACGGTGGAACGACATCAAAAGCCTGGTCAAGAAGAAGGAGAGCAAAAACCGAGAGCTGGCTGCCACGACTGGCGGAGGGAATCCCGCGCATTACAAGACCTTCAAAGCGTGGGAGGAGAAGGTGCGAGTCATCATCCATCCGGAGATCCTCACCGGATTACCAGGGGGAGTGGAGGCTGGTAAGTACAAACAAATGTATACCAGCACACCGCTATGTACCCACATGCACTACCACCATGCCATAGCTCCGAGGGACAAACACCCCCATGTCCAGTACACAATACACAACACATTACTCACACATGCAACAGGCACCACCACCCACACACAGCCCAAACATATCAACTAACAAAACCATGGGGGCATGTGTACACCCAGCCAGCCACGTAACTACCAACAGGTCCCCTAGTACTCCAGAAGCGCCACAACGAGCACCCCCACACCCATGTGGCAGCCGTAGCTGCACCAACCGACAAGTAACAGGTAAGTAGCAGCAACACAAAGCGCAGTTGGTGGGAGGGGGACAGCTGAAGTACAACACCCACCAGGCCCCTAGTCCTACAGCACAGCAAGGCGGAGCACCCCCACACCCATGTGGCAGCCGTAGCTGCACTAACCGACAAGTAACAGGTAAGTAGCAGCAACACAAAGCGCAGTGGGTGGGAGGGGGGACAGCTGAAGCACAACACACACCAGGCCCCTAGTCGCACAGCAAGGAGGAGCACAGCCCACACCCCACACCCACGTAGCAGCCACTGCAGTGCACACCGGCAGCCGACAGGTAGACATCCCGCCCCAGGACAAACGGTGTCAGTGGGTGTCCAGCCATCACCACGACCCATAACACCGCCCCCACCCCCACAGACCTGCAACATGGAGCACCCCCGCCCATAACCATGTTGCATCCAGTCCAGTGCACGCTCAAAAACAACCTGCAGGTGGGAAACTGGACAGGGCGGGGTGACTGGAGGCATGAGGACTGAATTACGACTAACACATGGGACATGCAAAGTAGCAGAGGAACACGCAGCACTGCTCCCTGCCACAACCATGTGAACAATGTGCACACGGACATGAACCACAGAGTCACACCCCACATGACCCATCACAGACACAGCAACACCCAAGGAGCCACGTCTGCATGCACAAGTCACACTGATAACAGAACCACACGGCAGGCACAGTGCAACCCATCACACACAACTGCAACACCATCGAAGTCCTGTCCATGTAGCCCCCACTGCCTGTCAACCACACATCCCACAACTATGCCCATGTAAGACATACCACACTAGACGCAACAGCGTGGAACAACAGAAATGCACACGAACACCACTGGACCCATCAAACACACAGACACACAATGCACATACAACATACCATCCATCTCATCCGTCAGCCCCAGTCACATGAAAGGTATGTCATCCGAACAGCTGGTCCACATACAGTAGTCACGCAAAGAACCATGCCCATGAAAAATCATGTGCCAGAAGTGAATGAAGCGCACGTCACACTGTGAGCAACTACACACATAACATGGGCCACACACCCCCGAGCACTGCAGTGATGCACATGGCACAGGGCAGCACGCACACCAAGGAATTGGACCATCTGCAATACGTCGTGTGGCACACAACCATCACTCACTCATAACAATGCGTCCAATTACATGGCCAGAAATCACAACAGACAGCAAATATGCAGGGTATGTCAGACATACACACACCTCAGACCATGCACTGTCATGTTGCCACAACACATGTCACGTTCTGCACCCATGGCACACAGTATGTACCCCAAAAGCATAGTACATCTCAAATGCGTTTCAGGGTGCTGACCCCCATTATGCCATCTGCGTGTCTAAGCGTTCCATATGAACCCCAAGAGCATAGTACAAACCAACCTCCACGATGGGTCTGGAGTCCGCATACACCAGAGCCACAAAAAGCAGGAGCACAGCAACACACCCATCGGCATTGCCAATCCGTCCCATGCCACATGTCCACAGCACACAGTCCCATTGGCATGCCCACACAACAACAAATAGCACAGCCACACACACGGCTCCAGGAAACCTGTGCACGACTGTGCACGAACTGTGGATGTCAGACAACCTATACATACTTTGTCATGTGCAACACAATAACATATCTCATTCCCCCCACAGGTGACGAACTGCTGGATGCTGGAGATGGAGACAGCAGCCAGCACAGCCAGCCTGCAAGCCCCCAACAAGGACTCACGGATGTGGAGGATCTGTCCTCCGATCCGGACACGGACCACCCAGCAGGCCCATCTGGTGTGGCAGGGCCCAACCGCACCCCAGGCACCCTCCCACCCACCAACCCATCATCCAGGGCTGATGACCACTCACAGCCCCCTGCTGCCACTGTCGTAGCGGCCACTACCACTGTTGTGGTGGCCACCCCCACGCTCGTTGCGGCCACTCCCACTGCCGCAACCACCACCACGTCATCACTGGCCCCAGCCCCAGCGCAAGTGGTGGTCCGGCCGACTGGGTCCACCCTGGGAGCCACAGCGAGGCCCGTGGTGAGCAATGTGGCTAGTGGGCAGGTCGGTGGCAGCAGTACTGGTAGGAGGTGCAGGGCCAGGCCAACGCCAACTGTGCCTGGGAGCCAAGCCCTGCCGCCAATCGACAGAGTCCTTGGGGCCTATGAGGAGGCCCAAGGCGAATGGGCCAGGTCGGCAAGCGACACGCGGGAGGTCCTTGCGGTGTTGAGGTCCATGGACGCCCACATGGCCCGAATCGCGGACCTCATGGGCCAGCTGGTGGTGGGGGAGGGCACAAGCAAGGCCAGCAACACCACCTCCGCCACCACCTGCTGTGGCGCTGGGTCGTGCAGCATCACGTTCCCCTGCGTCCACAGCGAGTGAGCACTCCTCAGCCACCACCAGCGGAACATCAACACCCCCCTCCCAAACGTGGAAGGGGCCGTCCTAAGTGGAAACAGGTGTCCAGAGAGGACTTCGCCCGCACCAAACGCCAGTGAGTCAGCCAGCCACCTTGACCACCTACTGCATTGACTTGGAATACGATCCTAGCCCACACTGCCATGTGAATGGCATGTGTCTGTTGGACTGTGGACATAGAACTCCATGGGTACACCTTGACCATCACGCAGCCATGACCGTCAACTCATTGTCACAGCATGCACCACATTTGTCATCACCTTGCACACAATCACATGTCACCGCTGTTAATAAATACACCTTGATCACAATCGGCTTAATGTGTCCTGTGTTTATTCCACGATGTGCAATCGCCACCATGAGCAGAATAGCATCTGCTGTGTGGCATGTCGATGGGACAGGAGAGGCTGCAGGGACCTAGGGGTGAAAAACAGAACAAGAGTACATTCAATGAGTGTGTCACACACTCATCACACAGTACTTGTCACCAACTACAAGCAATGCACACACATCTCTGAGAGCAACAGGGCACAATGCTACAGCCACTGACAGTGGCATACCAACCTGGACATGGACCATTGACACACAGCACTCAGTGAACAAAAGGCCCCAGTAACAGAGCACACATACACCTGCACAACTACAGCCACATCAGCCGTCGTACATGGTCACTCACCGTCAAGTGAAGTAGCGGGCGATGAGCTGCTGACGCACATTCACAGCTTCATCCTCTCCACTGTCCTCTTCACTGGAGCTGTCCTGGTGTGCAGGCTGGGGCCCTGGTTGATCTCCGTCATCCACAATTAGGGGGATCTGCTTTCGAATGGCCAGATTGTGCAGCATGCAGCAAGCCACCACTATCTGGCACACCTTCTGTGGGGAGTACGCCAGCGCCCCCGGTGCGGTCCAGGCATCTGAACCTGGACTTGAGGAGGCCAAAGGTACGCTCGACCACACGTCTGGTCCTCCCATGTGCCTCATTGTAGCGGTCATCTGCTGGGGTCCGAGGATTTCGTAATGGACTGAGCAGCCAGGGCCCATTCGGGTAAGCCGAGTCACCTGGGCGTGGGGGACACAGAGAACCGTTGCAATTCAAACAGGACAGTAGACAGCATCCTTAAGCCAGCACGCTACACAACTCCACATACTCACCGACAATCCAGCCACGGTCCTGTTGCAGATTGGTCATCAGTCGTGGTAATATGCTGTTTCGCATGATGTGCGCGTCATGGGCCGAGCCTGGGAACTTTGCACACACGTGGGAGATGAACATGTCCGCAAGGCACACCACTTGCACATTCAGGGAGTGCGTGTGCTTCCGGTTGCGGAAGAGCTGCTCAGTGGCCTGTGGTGGGACAAGGCCAACATGGGTGCAGTCAATGGCACCAACGACGTGTGGGATCCGTCCAAGGGCATAGAATGCACCCTTCACTGACGCCAACTCACGTGCCCTGGGGAATCTGATGTACCTGTTCCTGTACAGCATCATGGCTGCCAGTACATCCCTCAGCACCATGCTGAACATGGGCTGGGACATCCCACCTCCACTGCCCACTGTGTGCTGGAATGACCCAGTGGCGAAAAAATGCAGTGCAGCCATCACCTTAGCCGTGGGGGTGAATGCTGTCGGATACACCCTGCGAGGACGGAGGTGGGGTTCCAACATGGCACATAGTCGATGCAGGGTTGGTCGATCCAGACGAAATTTCCGGATGATCTCAGAATCCTCCATGTCCGCCAACAATTGGTAAGGGCGGTAAATGTTTGGTCTCCGCCTAGGAAAGATGGAAGTGGACACATGTCAAAGCAACACGACACATGGCATTTTCACATACACATCACTGATATGGCAGAGCAAGAACATGAGTCACAGAACAGCTGTCATGCAGGGACAGCACAGCCACAATACACTTACACAGGTCTCCCACCAATAGCAATGGGCAGTGACACAAACCATTGCTATGTGCATGCACATGGGGATCCAGGCCTCAATGACCTGTGAGGCGTGCTGATGGGGACTGACTGCATATTCGGCAAGCGGCAACACCACGGCAACATGACTGGCTGCTGTGCATCACACTGCTTCCGAGGCTGGATGAGTATGGCACACACCAACGACGATGTGGGCACAGGCTGAGCGGCCAAGACAAGTGGGACCTGTGGCACGAGGGGATATGAGACAGTCATTGGTGTCACCACTGCACCCTATGTGCAGCACTGTACGGATCACACCTCCAGAAGCATTGTCAGGTGTACACATTGACAGCCCCATGCCAACACGGCTGTGTGCTTGCAAATACACATCACATGTGACACGTAACCTTGCACGTGCCAAGTGGCAGATGTACATAGTGAGAGATGACATGCGTGTGCATATGCGTATACCATGCACCCATGCCAATGTGCAGATGATGACATGCTAACAGACATGTGGGGGCCGGCCACTGGCCGTCCCTGCCTATGCACACGGCATGTTGTGGCCCCGTCCATTGTGCACCTGCACCCACACGCACATCATGGCCACACCTGCAGATGCAGTGCGCACATCATACTGTGTGGTGCACATGGCATCAGCGGACTGTCACCAACATGGGCCAGGCCATTACGGCCAACTCCGATGACCCTCGCGGTTGCACCCTGCGTGTTCCACTATGGAGGTAGGCGTCCCGGGCCAGCTGGGTGCAGGCCAACGTCTGCAATTGCCAATGCAGGTCTCAGTGCACTTGTTGCTCGTGTGAATGTCAGGCTGGGCCATGCTGCCCCTCTCAGTCCCAGCAAGCCTGGCCTGCACATTGACTGCACAATGCCAGTAGGTGACAGCACCGACTGCCTAGTGGGTTACATGTGTCTCCTGTTCAGGACACCCCGGATGAGCGCTTACTCTGCACTGTCTATTGGACACACCATGACTCGTGATAGGGATGTGTGTGAGAGATAGTGGCACTGAATGTGACCTTCGTTGCGGGGTGGGCCATGCACAGGGCGAGTACGCTGATGGTTGCGCAGTGTTGGTCACAGTGGGTACACCCACACAGATGTGTTGCCTTGTGATCTTCTTCTAGGTCAGCCTGACAATGGACAGTAGATGTGGGCAGGCTACACATTGCTCGATGTGCTGTCTATGTGCATGTGCATTCACACCAGGCACAACTGCCCCTGCACATGTGACCCCTGCTGCACTCTGTGCTGGGTCTGTTGAGCTGATGCACCGTCTGTGCGTGGGGCAGACAGCTCTGCTCAGTTCCGTCATTGCCCATGACATCACTTTGCCGCAGGTGACATGGTTCATGGAGGGCCCACATGTACGCGTGGGTGGACTACACAAGACTGTCCAATGGTTATCACCCCCAGTCAGTGCTTCGAATGGGAAGTATGTGGTGCTGGTACTCATTTCGCTGTGTCGAGTGTGCGGGGCTAGGTGCGGGGCTACATGCAAGACATGGGTAGGTCATCGGCTTATCTACTAGTTGCAATGCACACGAGACATGTCTTTTTCTGACCACATCAGGGGCATTCCTTAAACTAACTGAAAGTCAAACAGTTATCTTTTACACTGTCCTCATGGCCTCCCCTCGCTCACACCTATATGCATTTGCACATGAGAAGCTAGCGCATGCACAAGCAGCTCCAAGCTCGCCCCAGAGAGGCCAAGGAGTGTATGTGTGGGTCCAGTTGTACATGTGGTCTGTCTCACGGTATGATTAGTGGCGTTACGCCGTCCACATGCGTGGTGCCCCGACTCGAGACCCGGGCAACATTGACTATGCATGACAGGCTCCGCAGTCCGGATACACCACCTGCAACACACAGAGGCTGTAGCTGCCCTAGCGGGCCAGTCCGCGTTCAACTGGAGCTCATGGCCCCACACATTCACTCTTTGGCCTCTCTGGGGCGAGCTTGGAGCTGCTTGTGCACGCGCTGGCTTCTCTGTTGCACTGGCATGTAACGTGTGTGGGTGTATTGTCAATGGGTGGGATGGCGCGAGCCACCGTCCGTGACGTCACTGCTGCTTGTGATGTGTGCGTCCCCCACTACTTCCATTTGACTTGTGCCATACTACACATTGTGGATGTGTTGCCTGCGTGATGTGACAAGGATGAGCGCGCCATGAGCTCTCACCCACCATGCTCTACTGCCATCCCGTGCCCTGGATTGCCTGTGCAAGTGGACGATGTTGGGGATACACCAGGTCGACAGGGGATGTGAGTGCCTTGGCAAGGGCCTGGCGGACGCGCAGCAGTATCCGGCATGTCCACGGAGGGTGGGCTGACGTCTACACTTGATGCGGCATTGTTCGTGTGCCCGCCTGTTGTGCACACACGAGTTCACATTCGTCACCAGAAAGGTGGTCTTTACAGATTCCCAGGAGTGCGCCAATGTACTGGTCCTGAGTCCTCCCAACACAGCGTGTTTCAACATTGCATGTGCGCACCTACCCGTCACACCAACCCACCTGAGCCATGCGTAACTCCCGCTTCACATGACACATGTGTGTCTCCCACAGTTGTGCTACACATTTAAGTTGACATCCAATGACAGTGGACTACATGGTCATCTCATGACTGCCGTGTACTTCACACACTCTCATCCTCTCTCATTCGTACTTGTGAAATGAATCAGCAGAGACACATTGTTGCTTCAAGCCATGTATTGGGACTAATGTCCTCTGTGATGCAGTATAGTGAACACTACTGGCAGCGAAGTGCATGTGGAGGATATACTCAGCATGATTACACATAGCATAGGGTGTAGGGGTACAGTGATTAGTTGTTGACTGTGGGATGTGGGCTTCAGAGTTCCAAATGCTTAGCCGTTGGTGTGCTAATGTACATTTGCCAATTACTGTGGTGCTGCTGACTGACACAGACAGTATACATTTAGCCTACCAGTCCGCTTGTCATCATGGGCACAGTGCATCTCCGTTCCATGTTACAGGTTTGCTGCTATGGTCACTCATACACACGTGCGTGGAGGTGACATCAGGGCATGGGCTTACGTGCATGCAAAGGCGTCCCACTTGTTGTTGCGATGTGGTGGGTACTGGCCATGTCACAGTCACTGGGCTCATGTTGTTGGTGGCTGCACTTGGTGTACATGCAAAGGTCCTGGCACGGACGTTCAGAGGGAGGTGTGGTGACAGCTCTCACATACTGCAGCAGGACGATTGCTGTCCACTGACCGGTGCATATGTTCATGGGCGCAGGATCCATATCATGGCATGGTTGTACGTGCAGTTCTGTCCATGTGGTTGCCATACACAAATCCCATGCCTCTGCCTCCCCCTGTTCATGCAGAGTTACTGGATGTGATGAGGTACAGGGTGCATTTCCCAATAAGTATCAGATGTCATGGCAGTGTAGTTGTTGTTGTGGTGTCAGTTGCAGGTTGCATGGTGTAGTAGTTGTACTGGTAACTGCCTAGTCCGTGCGTAAGCCACGCATGGGTACGGTGTGGGTCATCATTGCTCAATTGGGGGTCTGGCGACGGGGCCCGACGAATTGACAGGTTGTCAGGAATGCAATGCCTACCAGCAGGGCTTCCATGGCATTGGTGGTGGACATGGTTGCCAGCCAATGTAGCGGATGGTGGCTGTCAAGGTGTTGGTCGTGAGTTGTCCCTTGTAGGAGCATGATGGGACATGTTGGATGGCATTCGATGTAACTGTAATCCATTATCCGTCGTGTGGAGGCACAGTGGTCCCATTGCAGTGTGGGTCCGATAGTCGCCACATACGCCATGCCCCCATAGGCTGAACAGGCCCTGTCGTGGGCGTCCAGGGGGTGGAATAGTTGTAGCAGGTCCGCCCTTGGACATGCCGGGTTGGAGAGACATAACTCCACAGGATGGTAGAAGGGACACCTCCGACAGTAGAAGACGGGGATGACGCAGCTGAACAATGCGATGCGGTAAGTTAGTCGGTAACTTACGTTCAGCAGGGCCAGATTGTCACATCCCAATATCTGTGTCAGGTTATGTTTGTACAGCTTGATCTGTCCGGCGTAGTTGGGTAGGTGTGGTGCAAGTGCCATTTTGCTGCAGGGCGCTGTGGTGGCGTGCTCCGGCTGTCTGTGCAGTCTGCAGAGTGCAACCTCCGATGTTGCTGGGAATTCTGTAATGGTCGTAGGGAGGCAGGACCTGTGTTATGTTGGCTTGTGCGGAGGACACGGGCCCTCATCCCACATGCTTCTCTGAATGGTCAAGGTCAGTGGTGTCTGACTCCTTCCAGATTACTTGCATGTGAACCACATGGGGGAGTGTTATCATTTCTTCTTTCCGTTGTGAATGTTCTTTGGTGTTATGCGCTATCTGCCCTGTGGCCGCTTCCCTCTGCATGCCTGCGTTGGGCTTTGTTTGGTGCAATAACTGTTTTCTCCGGCTTGTTTAGTCGGGATGTGGTTTCAGAGTGGGAATGGAAGGTCATTCGGTGCTGTCTCCTCTCCCGTGTGTGGGCAGCAGGCTGCTTTCCCGCTGTACGTTGGGCCTTGTGTTATAATTGGTCCCACCTGTTGTCTGTCCCCGGTATCTTTGATGTTACGTATTGCATGTCTTGTTATTGGGTGCAGGGTGGCACCGGTGTTTCTGTGTGGTTCTGGCGTACCTTTTCCCGACGGGGTCCATATTCTGCTGGGTGATGTTGCCTCCGCTGTGTGCTTCGCCGTGTTTTGCACACAGGGGTGTGTCCTAATGTGGCGTGACGTCACTGACATGTTCGGGTCAGTTGTGTGACGTCAGGTTGGCAGCAGTGAATTGCCGGTTGGGGACATGACTGTGGCAGGGCTGTCACGTGACATGTGCGTTCCTGGGTGGTGCTGGTGTGTGTGGTGTTTGGTTGTGACCCTGTGTTGTTTGTGTGCGGCGCATGCATTGCGCTGCCGTTGGCCTCTGCGTTGTGCGCATGTGTGGGTGCAGTGGTGGATGTGTCGTGTCCACGCAGGGGTGTCGGGGTGGGGGCCATATGCAGTTGTCCCGCCCTTGCACTGTGTGCGCTGTTTGCGTGCCCCTGTTGTGTGTCTGCCTACCTGCGTCGCCGCGGTGCGTTGACTCCTGGGTGCTGCATCAGGTAGAGCATGGGGAGGGCCTGCAGTGCTGGATTCATGCTCGGGGGGTCGCCTCTTCGGTGTCTGTGCTCGGCGTTCGGGTTTCCGCCTCACTTTCACGTGCGGTGTCTCTTAGCCGTGGGAGCTGTTTGTTTGCGGCATCGTAATTTGTACGCCGGGCGGTACGTGATTTCGTCTGGCGGTGTGTCTCCATTGGGCTGCGCCGCTACGTGAGCGGGCGCACTTTGATGGCGGACGGCGTCGCTGGCTTGCCGGCGGTGTTTGGCTGCCTTTTCACATCGTAATTTAGCGGGCGTGTGGGCTGCGGCATGCGGGCGGTAACTGGTGGTTTTTGCATCCGCCAGCACGGCGGTGGTGCTTCCGCCCGCCATCCTAATGGGCCCCTTAATATTTATATTGTTAATTAAGTTAATTAATTTATTATTAATTAATTATAAATTGATTAATAATAATTAATTGGTAATTATGTTAATTGTGTAATTCTTTTCATTAATTAGATATTAATTATTAACAATTAATTTGTAAATATGTTATTTAATTATATTGTTAATTGTGATTAATTAATTAATTGTTAATTAATTATGCTAATTTATTAATATGTTACAATATTGTAGGTGATGTTTATAGGGGAAAATGGTGGGAGGTAAATTAATTTTTACAAAATAATTAATTGTTAATTAATGTTAATTATATTGCAGGAGTGGGTATATTAACTTATTCCCCTACACTATCCAACACTTTCCTTACTGTTGCACTCACTGGAGTGGGAATAGTAATTTGTGCCCTCCCGCTATCCAACGCTTTCCCTACTGTTGCACTCACTGGAGTGGGAATAGTAATTTTTACCCACCCGCTATCCAACGCTTTCCCTACTGTTGCACTCCCTGGAGTGGGAATAGTAATTTTTACCCTCCCGCTATCCAACGCTTTCCCTACTGTTGCACTCACTGGAGTGGGAATAGTAATTTTTCCCCTCCCGCTATCCAACGCTTTCCCTACTGTTGCACTCACTGAAGTGGGAATAGTAATTTTTACCCTCCCGCTATCCAACGCTTTCCCTACTGTTGCACTCACTGGAGTGGGAATAGTAATTTTTACCCTCCCGCTATCCAACGCTTTCCCTACTGTTGCACTCACTGGAGTGGGAATAGTAATTTTTACCCACCCGCTATCCAACGCTTTCCCTACTGTTGCACTCCCCGGAGTGGGAATAGTAATTTTTACCCTCCCGCTATCCAATGCTTTCCCTACTGTTGCACTCACTGGAGTGGGAATAGTAATTTTTACCCTCCCGCTATCCAACGCTGTCCCTACTGTTGCACTCACTGGAGTGGGAATAGTAATTTTTACCCACACGCTATCCAACACTTTCTCTACTGTTCCACTCGCTGGAGTGGGAATAGTAATTTTTATTTACCCGCTATCCAACATTTTCCCTACTGTACCACTTGTTGGAGTGGAAATAGAAATTTTATCTTTTACGCTATGCAATTTTTTTAGTATTGTTATATTTAATGTAGTGTAAAATATTATTTTTTAAAATTAATTTTAATGTTTTAACTTATTATATATAATTAATTTTTATATTTATATTATAGGTTTATTTAGATATATATGTAATTATATTTAAAATTATATTTTTAACATTTAATAATTAAAAATATTGATTATTTTTTAATATTGGTAAGTTAATATATATGTAATAAAAAATAAAAATGCATGTTTTTTTTTTACTTACATTTATTATTTATTAATTTTAAGGTTATTTAAGTATTTTTAAGTATGTTTTACTTAATTATAGTTATAATTTCATTAATTTTACATTACTTTTAAGAGATTTAAAAAAGTCGATATTTTAGCAAACTATATTATTTACAACGATATTTAGGATTCGATATTTTTGTACTTACCTGTTTGTAGATAGGAATTCGATATTCTGGTAGTCTATATTTTGTCAGCGATATTCTGGCAGCTCGATATTTTGATCGTTGATATTCTGTCAGTGATTCGTGGTTTGAATCCAAAAGTAAATATGATGTCACTGTGATGTCAAGAAATTAATTAAACAATAAATATTTTCTCATTTTAGGTCAGTATAATCTTCAATATTTACCAACCTCACCTTCAGCTTTAGTACAATGTAAGGTTCCTGACATTTTCACATTGTAATCTTCTAATGTAATTTTACAAGTGGAGATAGTACGCAGTCAGTCTCCATACCTAAAAGTGGATCCAGGTTTATCCTTTTATATGTGGAGTTCTTAGCCCCAAATGCGCAGTCTCAACAATCTTATACTTAACTATATACTGTCATCTGTTGCGTAGCATAGATGCTAAATTTGTTCTACCTATGCAAACAAGGCCTTAGAGATAACCTTTGCAATGATGTGATTCAAATGTTTTGTATATTCCTTGGAAACATCAGACACTGTACATGGCAAGAGACACATTTTGCATTACAAGACTGCTTGGTTTGTGCTGTACACTGGAAATCATACGTGCTTACTCAGTACAGGTACATATAAATTGGAAATGACATACTTGTCACTGTTGAGAATATGTGTGCATTTAGTACACATTGGATATATATGTATCATTTTGCGTGAGACAAGTGACACAATATCAACCTTTACTTTATCTTACAATAAATATTTGTGTGGAACCTCCACCCGAGTGCGGAACCTCCACAGGCGGAAAGATACTACTCGTAAGTCTGTTTGTGAATACCAAAAAGTAGTAAAGTCAGACTTTTAGTCTAAGTTAGACCTTTCTTCTAAGTTTACCTTTGTGAATCAGGCTCTGTAAGCAAGAACTTTTCACTCAGCCATTTTAAACTTTTTAAAAACAGCGAGAGCTGAGCTCTTCTCTGAACCAGTGGGAATGCCACTAAGTGAAAGACTGGAGCAGGTCAGCACCTGTTGAGCAGTGCTGAGTATAGAGGTCACCTGTGGGAATAGATGACTCCTCTGACAACAGGCCAGCCTACAGCTCAGGAATAAGTGGCAACATGGGGGAACTATGAATACAGGACCTCACCAACACTGTGTTCTCTGGAACCACTGATAATCGTTTAAACGCTACTGCTCTCTTGCTCTTGTTATATTACTTTAACTTAGTATAGCAACTTATTATAGCACACGAATCACAACCCAAGGAGTATGTTGACACTTAGGTTAAACACAGGAAAGTCAGTACGCTAAGTTAAAATAGAACTGCCTTAAGACGTTTCCTGAATTTGACATGATCTGTGCAGGTGCAGATATGATAAGGTAGATAATTTCACTAGGAAGGGGCCAGGTAAGAGAAAGGCCTGCCTCCGCATCTTGTCAATTAAATACGGGGGACGGTAAGTAAGGCTTTATCCTTAGATCTCAATTTCCTGACTGGACGATAATAACTGAGCTTCTGATGTAAGTAGCTAGGACCTCTTCCCATAAAGGATTTGTGCATAAGGCAGCAGAGTTTGAAAATTGATCTTTTTCTACCTGGCAGCCAATGTAAGGCTCTCAGTAGATTTTCGACATCAAAGTCTCATTCACCGATGCACGTAGTGCATTTCCATAATCTAATCTACTGATACCCAGTGCCTGGACTAAAGTTTACCTAGCGGAGAGAGGAATAAAAGGAAATGCTTTCCCCAGCATGTTGAAACAAGTACTACTAATGGATACATGTTCTTTCATGGCTAAGGATTGATCCATTTTGACGCCAAGGTTCTTAACTGACTGCCTGGGAATGGGGGCATGACCTAGCTCTGAAGGCGCCATTCAGGAGACCAAAGTTGTTGGGCCTAACCAAACAACATAATCTCTGTTTTATCACTGTTTAATTGTAAACAGTTTGTTGTCATCCAGTCTGCAAACGCTTTCATGCCTGTTGAAAAACGTTTTTTAACTTCATTTAGATCTTTATCAAAGGAAATAACAAGCTGAGTGTCATCAGCATATGATAATTCTTTGAATCCATACGTTTTTAACAATCTTGGCAAGAGAGGCTACCTAGATGGTCTTCACAAGCACAGCGGCACCAGGACAGCACGCTGCACCTCAGGCAGTCAATATGAACTCACCTCTATGTGGCATCTAAAATGCCTCATTGGATTGGTGCACACATCCAGGAGGCAAGGGGACAAATATCAAACTACAAAACTATCTTTGTAATTAAGACCACACTATCAGCTGAACACAGCAGCTGATAGCATGACTTAGTAGGGACCCTGTGGTCATGAGGGGAATGTTCCATAATGCATCAGTTTAACATGTGCTGCATGGTACTTGGCAGTGCTGGGTATGGGAAAAACCCAGGAAAACCTAATCACATTTCCTCCTGCTGAAAGCAGAGCTAAAATTTGAGCTGTAAAGGCCCCAGACGGGAACCTACAGCAGTATTGGGCCCAGTAATTTTGAGCCCTGGATGTTATTCCCCATCTGGATCCACACCTTATGGCCAGTAACAGTCATGGAGGTATTGGCCAGAAATAGTGACTCCTTGCCTTCTATCACCTCCTCTTTGTACCAACAATCTCAGAATTGGCCCCTAAATAGTTGTCAAGTTTTCAGATTGCTTGTGTCAGAACCCATTTCATGGGGCAACACGGAGCAAAGCAGGAGCTACTGGGTTCAACTTTAGAGGTTAAGTCCTTTTACTCCTGAAGTATCAGGGCCCAGCCTAATATGGGTCCTGAGTAACTGGGCCAAGTGCAACCTCTTTTATCACTTGACTCTCAGTGGTAGCACAGGTCAAGCAGTCCAATGGTTTTCAAGGGGAGGTAGGTATGAGCCATATACAGGCTCAAAACTCAAAGTACACTCTGTAACAATAAGAAGCATTTTAATGTGAACACACAAAGCATAGACACAGCACACTAAATACCATCCACAGTCTCTTAAAGTCAGCATGCCAGCATCATCCTGGGCGATATCCTCGAGTCTCTCCGTCCTTTCTAGTGAGACTTGTTATTCTCCATTTGGTACAAGAGGTGACTCCCAGATGCGGCCCACAAAGGTCCGCATGTGACAAATCCTCAGTTTGGTATTAAGAGTCAACTTTCACTGCGCCAAGCGCTAAGTTCATGCAAGTCCCCAGCAGGCCTCCTCTTTGTACCAACAATCTCAGAATTGGCCCCTAAATAGTTGTCAAGTTTTCAGATTGCTTGTGTCAGAACCCATTTCATGGGGCAACACGGAGCAAAGCAGGAGCTACTGGGTTCAACTTTAGAGGTTAAGTCCTTTTACTCCTGAAGTACCAGGGCCCAGCCTAATATGGGTCCTGAGTAACTGCCCAAGTACAACCTCTTTTATCACTTGACTCTCAGTGGTAGCACAGGTCAAGCAGTCCAATGGTTTTCAAGAGGGAGGTAGGTATGAGCCATATACAGGCTCAAAACTCAAAGTACACTCTGTAACAATAAGAAGCATTTTAATGTGAACACACAAAGCATAGACGCAACACACTAAATGCCATCCACAGTCTCTTAAAGTCAGCGTGCCAGCATCATCCTGGGCGATATCCTCGAGTCTCTCCGTCCTTTCTAGTGAGACTTGTTATTCTCCATTTGGTACAAGAGGTGACTCCCAGATGCGGCCCACAAAGGTACGCATGTGACAAATCCTCAGTTTGGTATTAAGAGTCAACTTTCACTGCACCAGGCGCTAAGTTCATGCAAGTCCCCAGCAGGCCTACTGGCTTGAAACTATCTTATTCAACCCAACGGCAGATGGCAAGTGCAGGAGGACTGGTCACATCTCAGCTGGTTCCAGTCTCCTGATGCTGAGGGTCCACGACCTCTTGCTATCATGCCTCGATGACGCGTGGGGTAAGGGGCCATTCTACCCCAACATTATGTGTGACATTTCCGTGGTTTTGGTGCACTTATGAGTTATATGTTATGTTATGTTAAAAAGATTTATTGAGCGCATGGCTGCCCCAGCGACGGGGCGTCCCAGCGCTACCCAGGTAACACATTGTAAGATGGAAAAGCAGAGAAGGAGTAAAATTAGGTCGGAAATAACCAGGTTTTTATAGCCTTTCTAAAAGTTAGATGGTTCTGAATACCTCTGATAGACACAGGAAGAGAATTCCAGAGTCCGGACGCCAATGTCTTAAAAGAGCGACCACCAGCTCTTGCTCGTAGGACTCGGGATGCAAGCTAAATACTGATCGGCTGAGCGCAACGTACGTCGCAGTAGATACGGCGCCAGCAGATCAGATAAGACAGGAGGCGCTTGTTGGGTCAGAATTTTGTGAGCAAAGCACAATGTCTAAAACTGGATTCTTTTATCAACAGGCAGCCAGTGTAGCTTAGGCATAAGCTTTGACGCTAAGCAGAATTTTGGGAGAGCAAAAAGAGTGCGTGATACCGCATTTTGTACCCATTGTAGGCGCTGGATCCCAGATTTATTAGCGCCTAAATGAAGGGAATTACAGTAATCCAGCCTAGATAAAATCATAGCTTGGATAATGGTCTGGCGAGTTTGCATGTCAAAAAACCCTAAAAGAGGCTTGAGTCTGCGCAGAAGCCCAAAACAAACCCCTGCAACCGCTTTTGTTTGGGCTTGGAAGGACAGCCCACTGTCCACCCATACTCCCAAATTTTTCACTGCCTCCTTAGGCAGGGGTGCAGGCCTCAACGCGTCTGGCCACCATTGCTCTGACCACAGATTACTGTCTCTCCCTAGCAGTAGAATTACGGATTTACTGCGTTTAACTGCAGACAGTTTGCCGTCATCCAGTCTGCAATAGCCAGCATGTCTTCCTGAAATTTAAAGAGGTTATTTTTGCATTTTTTGGAAAAGGAAATAACCAGTTGGATGTCATCAGCGTAAGACACTAATGACAGCCCTTTGTTTTTTGCTACCACTGCAAGGGGTTGCAGATAGATATTAAAGAGTGTAGGGCTCAATATTGATCCCTGCGGAACTCCGTAGTGGAATGCATACTCCTGCGAACAGTGGGGGGGTACAGTGACCTGGAATGTTCTACCATCCAGGAAGGATCTGAGCCAAGCCAAGGCCGCACCCCCGATACCTATCACCTGCAGGCGGCGCAGTAGGATGGCATGAGATACCGTATCAAAAGCAGCGCTGAGGTCAATGAGAATTAGAGCCGCGGAGTTACCTTCATCCAAAGTGCTTCGAAGTTGCTCCGTCACTGCCAACAGGGCGGATTCGGTACTGTGGCGTGATCTGAAACCGTTTTGTGAGGAGTCCAATATCTCATTGGACTCTACAAACTCTCTGAGGACGGAGTTCACATGGGATTACTTCAGTGATATTCAACTGCCACATTTGGGACACAACGTAACACATTCTCATGAGTAAAACCAAGCAGTGAAGTGCAAGGAAAGACATAAAATTTGCTCTTTTGAGCAATGAGAAGCTCTCATATATCTTGACACTGCTGCAATACTTGTATTATAAAACAAAATACTAGGGGGCCGATTCCGATCTCGGCCGGTAGGGCTCCGAATCGGATTCGGCTTTACCGGATCCGATTCAGAGCCCTATTTCCCGACCGATTCGTACGTGCGTGCGGGCGAGCGAGTACGATGCGTGCGCTCGCGAAATCTCCGACCGACTCGTTCGCAGGACCCGACCGCTCCGACCGACTCGCACGGGGACGACACGCACCGCGCTATGGAGACGTTCCCCGGCCGGGTAAGTACGATGCGCATCGCGACCGCTCCGACCGACTCGCGCAGTCCGGCTCCAAGGAGCTGTCGGAGCCGCACTTTGGGGGTCCGTGTCGGACCCCCTGGAAGCGTAGGCACGCGAGTCGCACACAGGGGGAGCCATGGGTCCCCCTACACGTGCATGTACGGTACGACCCGCATCGACGCGAACACGCTGTAGGGGGCGCCCTTGTTCGCGTCGTGCCCATTGAGTCAATGGGAGCCCGTGTACGCGTCGTACGACTGGCTCCCATTGACTTCAATGGGAGTCCGACCGAATCGAGTCCGATAGCATACGTGCGCATCGTACTCGTTCGGTCGGACTGCTAGAGTCCGATTCGGTCGGAAATCTCTCCGGGTCCGGCTCGGTCGGAGAGATTTCCGGCCCGAATCGGAATCGGCCCCTATGTCTCCGCACATATTGTTCCAGCCTATCTTATACTGTGAGCAATACAATTTTAAAATAATGACTTGCATATTCACAGTGTTTTCAGTCGCAGGCTGAGACTGTGTAGCACTATTGTCATGGGGCCTCTGACGGGCGAACACATGGTGACTCTGATGACGATACCCTACCTGACCATGCTCTGCCTTTCTTCTTGTTGCAGCATGGAAATCTCTCAACATCCCCGTTTGTACCTGCGTGAAATGACTCTGGCTCCTTTAAGGAAAATTATGTCCGGGATGAAGGCCCCGCCCATCCGGAATGCGTCACTTTCAGCACACCCCCTAATCCAATAAGAGATTAGGTATTCCTAAATGATAGGACCGTAAGAAAAGCCAAGGGGGTGTGATTATCGCGGGACACGAGGAGACGCCGAAAGAAGAAGTTAGCGAGGAGCACCACTCCGGAGGATTCGGTGCTCAGGCTTTGGCGGACTGCAGAGTCGAGACCATTGCGTTGTCCAGGAATCGCGACGCGGGAGTTGGTGAGACAGAAGCAGAGTTCAATGCATCCCGGGAAGGCAAAGAGATACAAAGAAACCACGCTCACGAGGAGCGTGGCTAACAGAGGTATGAGCGCGCCTGAGGGCTTTAAGGGGGAGGCGGGGTGCTGACTCTACTTAATGCAGAAATTAAACGAGTAGTGAATACCTCTGCCTGCAAAACCCCTTCCCTCACAACGGTGAATGGTCTTTCAGTAAGGTGTACAAAGTCCCCGTACTTCCCTCCTTAACATTGTGTGAGACCCCAAACGTGGTCCGGTTCCATATTTTGTTTCCTCCGAGGGCTTCTGAGGTTAAGAAGACTCCAGGCGGGATTTCTTCTCGGTCGGACCTAGGAGAAGAAGCCAGAGCCACGATATCTTTTATGTCAAGAGAGGAACTTACTTGTTTTGTTCAATAATAAAAGACTGAAGCATCGCATAAAAGGGTACCGTCCATCTTTCCACCCTGCCTAGGTTACAACTATGAATACAGAGGCCACTATTTCTCACTGTATCAACCAGAGTTTAATTCTGTTTGTGTTTACAGGGGCAGCTCCTCCGTTTGAGCGGAGGAGCAACGCCCCACTGGTTAAAATCCCTAGAATTAAAAAATAAAATGGTAATAAAGTTGGTTAATCACTATTTTATTTTTTAATAGAACCCCGTCCTCACACTTACGTCAGGACGGGGATGACGCCGCTGCTGAGTGACAGCTGCAGGGAGGAGAATGAGCTGGCTCTGCACTTTTCAGAGTGCGCATGTCTTTTTGGCCGGCCGTCTTGCTACGGCCAGCCAGACATGCGCACTTTGAAATCTCTAACCCAGCTATCTTAAGACAGCTGGGTTAGAGTAAGTGCAGGGCTCCAGTGTCCTTGGGAGTGGCGAGTGAGGCCGCTCCCCCCAATCAGGGCGCTGCTCTTACAGCATGAGAGCAGTGCCAGGATTGCTTAAGGCACTTCTCAAGGGCTCGTGCAGCAGGAGGAAGACGTGCAGTGAGGAATGGGTTGGAGTCAGACGTGCTGCAGGTAAGTGTTTTTTACTTTTACCCACCACCCATTTGCCCACCTCACCACTCCCCATAGATGCCAGAAACCACTGTGTGTTTGATTACACACACACACACACCCACACACCCCCCCCACACACACACACACACACACACACACATCATCTGCAGTGGTTGCATTACCTAATTTCGTTTTCATAAGATAAACATAAATCAAAGAACAGTAAAGTTGCCCATCGATTTCTTTAACTTGCATGATTTATCTTTTGCTTAATCTATGTGATTATGTTTTATGTAGTTATCCGAAGTTGAAAGACCAACAAAATAATTATAGAATATTTTGTCCTGAGCCTTGTTGACATGGCTCCATACTCTGACGGACAGCATCACACCCATTACAAGTACTCATGATGAGTCGACCTCAGTGCTCTGCTGGACTCAACTGAGCCACCAGAAGTGCTTCCTCAGTGACTGCCAGGCAGAGCCAGAGACCATCTTTTCTTCCGTGCTCTTGGGGGTAGAGGAGACGGAGGGGTCAGAGAGGTTACTTATTGGGCTGCAGGCAGTCAGTGCTAATTGTTACTATGTTGGAAGCTCCCATCTCAGAGTCTTAGCTAACCTGATTACTGCACTGCTCTGGCGCTGATCATGCCCTGTTGGTACTTGGCAGGGCTGGTGCCACACTAGGCTTATAGTGTATGCCCTGGCTTGTTGTCAGTCCGGAGAATCAGCTGAGCTTTGCTCACTGTGCCTGCTCTGGCTCTCAAAGTGGGTAGGCCTGCGCTGTCACTTTGACTGTGCACTTTCACTCAGCCGTCCACTGGACTGGACACCGGGGCCCCACTCCCCATAGCAGAAAAAACATCCTACACCGCCGCCCACTCAGCGATCACCACAGTCCACTCAAAGGTCAATGGTGCCAAGATGCTCAAGGAAACACACAATGTAACGCGACAGGTGGTGAGGTAGGAAAGGAACCCCCATGTTGTGGTCAAAGTTTGGGAGGGTGGCAGAGAGAAAGCAACAGCTCCAAACATTATTCTACGAGCTGAGAGAGCAGCACATTTACATGCATCTTGGAGACGCTTCAGAAGTTATGACCATGTTCCTGCAAGACGGCGGCCATTTTGGGGTTCGGCTGCCTATAAAAGCCACACCTATAAAAAGACTCACTGCTTGTTATTTTTGAAACTCACCTAAAGGAAGCAGCTTGCTGGATCTAGGATTGGCGGTTGAGGCCGTCCTACATTCTGGCCATCTGATTTATCCCCTGTGTAATTTAGACTTCTTGGTGACCATCAGTCCGACGATGACTTGCAACACCAGAAAGAACAACAAATCAACAGCAGAAAACCATTCAACAACAATAAGATAACACGTGCACATGCAGCGAGTAAGGGGAAGCGCACTTATAATTTAGTCTTGAAACCCAGCAAGGAATGGGAATTTTAGCGAAGTTAAGTCTCAAAGAGACGGAAAAAAAATCTTGGTTAAGACAGAGATTTGCTGAGGATTGTGGGAATTTGTGATATAAGAGTAGATGCAAACAATGCTACGAGTAACCATGTGATTTGTTTTCTGTGAAAAATCTAGGCAGGAGAATTGCGTCTAGTACAAGAACCCTCAAAATAGAAAGAGAGCAGAAGTGGGTTGGCTCTTCTGGGCCACAGTGAGCTATTAACTTGGGGGTCCATTACGATGACTAGCAGATGCACCGCCGCGATGCTGGCGGTGGGAGAAAATGCTGTTTTGCGCCCGTGAGCAGCGGTGCCCCCGTCCGCCATATTACAATGGCCAAACACAGCCCATTGTCCGACCGCCGCGGTACAACTCGCACCGCAATCAAAACGTGCCCGCGGCGGAGACAACCAATCCAGAGCCACCGACGTACGCAATGACGTCCCTCCCGCCGTACAAATTAGGATGCCCAAAACAGCCAGGCCCACCGCAGCGGAGAAACCGGCCATTCAGAGCATATGGAAGCACCACAGCGGAGCGCAAAATCGAGAACCGGAGCCGAACGCCATGGACCCGGCACTACACGTCTTCCCGGCGCTGTACATGATCCACCTACAGCAAGCGATGGACCGTCGCGGACGCCGATGCAGGTACGCCATCACACAACTCCGCTAACAAACACAATCCACAAATCCATGTCCGATGTAAGGTGGCTGCCCCCACCAGACACCCTTGTGGGGACAGGAACACAACCACAGGTGTAGCCACACATGTCCCACCTGCCACTAGTCCACCCCTCCACACCCAGGCCACCATGTCCGCGATCCTGAAATAATGCCCAGTTCACGTGACCGCATCGTTGAATCCGCGAGTAAAAATGCACACAATGTAGTAGCCTGGGACAGCGCAAGGCAGGGGCAGTGCCCAAAGTACACAGGGCAAATCCTCCCCACTCCACACACTAGGCCCACCCACACCATGAAGGGACATGCCATGTTACCTCCCTGTGCCCCCACATGGCCAAAAAGCAGCCAGGTGAACACACACACTGCACCACACAACAAACAACTAGGGAGACAGCCTCATCAGGTGTGGCTGCAGAGCAACACACAGCGTACAAGCACTGGGCCAGGGGAACACACACACCACAACAACACCACACTTGTGGCAAGTAAACTGAGTCCAAGCACCAATTAAGCACACACAGATAATGAACAAACACTCCAATGGACACACAGCCTGCCAAGTCACACAGACATACCCCACACTGACACACAGCAACAAACACAGACCATATGCCAACAGCAATGGAGGACAACAAATAGGAAACCCAAAGTGAGGTGCACACAAATGGAATGGCAAGGAGCTGAACACCAAGAATTTGTATATCACATGCAAGGGAAGGAACACATTACATCCACCCCAGCCAAACAATCCACACATGGCAGTCACAGTGAGTGAAGTCAAACCACAGTCACCTCACTGCAACAACTCAGGGAGACAGCAAGGCAACCCATGAATAGGCACAGGGATGAAAGGAAGGGTATAAAGTCCAACCCTGATCAGCTACACATCTGAATCAAAATACATCACAGGAGTATGTCAGCAGCACAACACACAGGGCCCATTGCAACACTCCATGACAGTCAAACACAAGTATGAACCTTCACACAACCCCCACACCCATCACACCTGCAGCGTACAACACCAGTGACAAACACACAGAAGCTTGCCAATAACATCCAGTCAAGACACTGACAATCAAACACACCCCCTGGGTGGTATCCACAAACATCACACACACACACACACACACAGGTATGGAAGCACCACTGTACGCACAAAAACAACAGTCAAACACTGAGCACAATCAAAACACACACACAGAACTACTACAACAACAGACAAAACCCGTGCAGCTAAACAGTGCAAATTCAATGGGAGCACAGACACAACAGGAGTACACAACCACATCAGTCATGAAAAACGCACAGACAACATACCACAACACATATAAGAAGTGCATCCACTAAAAACAATAATGGAGAACAAAAGGCAGAAATGGGCCTATAATGACACATAGACAGACATACCACAACACCCATCCACTCAAAATGGTGTCACAGTGTACCACATGTCTGCACATGCACAACCATGACCATAGACACATCAAATGTGAGAGGAGAAAACACCAAGGATGCACATAAAACAAGCACAGCAACCACAATAGACCTCAGTCCATGTGACATACACACAAGTAAGGCAGACCACAAGGACAACACACCTGAATCAAACACAACAACAACACACACACACTGACAGGAAAATAGAACACCACACACAGAGCAACTGTCAACTGCATGACACAACACAACACAAACACTGCACACAGCCACATCAGTCACAACACATGCACAGGCAAAGATATCAACATGCTACAACAGCCAAACATCAGGGGGTGCACAACAGGCAAGGACAAGGCAACATCAACTCACAGCACTGCATGCACACCAAGCAGTGTGTGCACAACACACATACCAGTTACAAACAGAGATGAGTGACACACCATGAACACACAACAACAACAATCTAAACATCACACACACAACAACACACCCAGGAAGTCAATCAGTCCACAGCAAACTTACATACTACCAAGCCAACACACACAGATGCAGAAGTCTGGGACACAAAAGTTGAAACAACATGATCAGAGGAAACAAGACATTGGCAATGTTGAAGTGGAAAATAGAGCATGTGTCACAGTAAACAATACCCACACAGTAACCCTTTCATTTAGCAAGGACACTGACAAGGCAGACAACAGGAGTAAATATCTTATTTTTATTTACATTTCACACTGTCATGCAGCAAAAGTCAGACAAGAGCAAGGCCAGTGGCCAGTTCAAAGTTCAGGTGAGGTACATGAGAAGCTGCACAAGCCAGGGGCAAACAGCAGTGAACAGCAAGGCCTGTGGCCAGGACACAGTGCAGGTGAGGTACATGAGAGCCTGCACGGGCAAGGGGCAAACAGCAGTGAACAGCAAGGCCAGTGGCCAGTCCAAAGTGCAGGTGAGGTACATGAGATCCTGCACAGGCAAGGGGCAAACAGCAGTGAACAGCAAGGCCAGTGGCCAGTCCAAAGTGCAGGTGAGGTACATGATATCCTGCACAGACAAGGGGCAAACAGCAGTGAACAACAAGGCCAGTGGCCAGGACACAGTGCAGGTGAGGTACATGAGAAGCTGCACAGGCAAGGGGCAAACATCAGTGAACAGCAAGGCCAGTGGCCAGATCACAGTGCAGGTGAGGTACATGAGAAGCTGCACAGGCAAGCCTAGGACATCAGTCGACAACAAGGCCAGTGGCCAGTCCAAAGTGCAGGTGAGGTACATGAGAAGCTGCACAGGCTATGGGCAAACAGCAGTGAACAGCAAGGCCAGTGGCCAGATCACAGTGCAGGTGAGGTACATGAGAAGCTGCACAGGCAAGTCTAGGACATCAGTCAACAACAAGGCCAGTGGCCAGTCCAAAGTGCAGGTGAGGTACATGAGCAGCTGCACAGGCAAGTCTAGAACATCAGTCGACAACAAGGCCTGTGGCCAGTCCAAAGTGCAGGTGAGGTACATGAGAAGCTGCACGGGCAAGGGGCAAACAGCAGTGAACAGCAAGGCCAGTGGCCAGTCCAAAGTGCAGGTGAGGTACATGAGATCCTGCACAGGCAAGGGGCAAACAGCAGTGAACAGCAAGGCCAGTGGCCAGTCCAAAGTGCAGGTGAGGTACATGAGATCCTGCACAGGCAAGGGGCAAACAGCATTGAACAACAAGGCCAGTGGCCAGTCCAAAGTTCAGGTGAGGTTCATGAGATCCTGCACAGGCAAGGGGCAAACAGCAGTGAACAAAAAGGCCAGTGGCCAGGACACAGTGCAGGTGAGGTACATGAGATCCTGCACAGGCAAGGGGCAAACAGCAGTGAACAACAAGGCCAGTGGCCAGGACACAGTGCAGGTGAGGTACATGAGAAGCTGCACAGGCAAGTCTAGGACATCAGTCGACAACAAGGCCAGTGGCCAGTCCAAAGTGCAGGTGAGGTACATGAGAAGCTGCACATGCAAGGGGCAAACAGCAGTGAACAGCAAGGCCAGTGGCCACTACAAAGTGTAGAGTGAGTACATGACATCCAGCACTGGGAATGTGTGGTACAGTACCCTGCCATGGTCAGCAACACACTCAGGGCGTCATATATGGGCAGTCCATGGTACCACTGTGGGAGAGACTTGGCTGGCAGTATGACTGGGAGGTGGCTGTCTGTCGGGGCCAGTTGGGGTACTGGCTCGGGGAGAGAGAGGCCCAGCTGGGGTAGAGCCATCAGTGTTCTGGGAAGCCTGAGGGCTGCTAGGTCCAGGTGTGGTAGAGCCAGCAGTGGTTTGGAAAGCCGGAGGGCTGCTAGGACCAGGTGGGGTGGTGGCACGTGGAGGTGGACTCATGCTTGCACGAGACCCAGTGTGTGTGGGAGAAGTTGGAGGGGTTCCCTTCCGCTTCTTGGGTATTTGATATGGCTTCCCTGTCCTGGGATTAATGCCAAGTGGGGTGTATACAACAGGCACACTCGTCACAAAAGCTGGCTCATCTGCAGATGCTGGTCCCCCCTCTGGGGACGTGCTGGATTCTTTGGGACGCTTGGTCCCCGGATTGCCTCTGCCCCTGCATCACCTGTTTACCCGGTGTCCCCCTACAGTGGCCTCCTTCCCCTGCTTCACAGGGCTCTGGATGGGAGTAGATGTTGTGGGTGAACTTGCCTTGGAGCTCTTCTTACGTGTACCCTTAGCAGGCACCTGTTTGTCACTGGGCACGGAAACTGTGTGCTTGTCTCTGCGAGACACTTTTGGGACAGGTGAGTCCTTGGCTGGGGATGCCTCTGAGGCATGTGAGCCTGAGGCCTGCTCCTTGCCATCCTTGCCCTGGGTGTGGCCTGAAGTGCTTTTGCCTCTGCGCTCTGGTGTGGGTTTACCTTTCTGTGGGGATGGTGTCTGCGGCCTGGACTGCTTGGGCTGCTGCTGCCGTGTGCTGCGTGTGCTGTATCTGTCCCTTGATGTCTGTGGTGTGTGGTCACTATCATCAGATGCGGCCACTGGCAGGGTGGTGGGCCTAGGGACTGGAGCTGGACTATGGGATTGGGCAAGTTGAATGGCTGCTGTCACTGCAGAGGCCAGAGACTGTACAGTCTGGTGTAGCCCACCCACGTCGGAATGCACGCCCTCCATGAAAGCCACCACCTGTGCCAATTTTTTGTCATGGTCCAGGAAGGCATTGAGGAGAGCTGTCTGACCCACACACAGCTGGCGCAAAAGCTCCACAGACTCCGCACTGATGGCAGCAGGGGGGACAGGGGCAGGGGCAGCGGTGCCTTGGATGAAGGACACTCTTCCCTTCCTCGTGGTGCGAACACGGGCAGCAAAAGTGGGAGTAGCAGGGAGGGTGGGCACTGAACGCTGTGTGGTGAACGAGGAGGCAGACTCCCCGTTTCCTTCAGACAAAACCATAGATGCATCACTGCCGTCGTCAGATGACGTAGAGGTCTGCGTTTCTGGCAGGGACTCCTCTAGATGACTACGGTCCCCCTCTGATGCGCTGGTGACATCCGTGTCACTATGCAGGTGAGCATCACCTGTGCCTGATGCCTCACCACTGGTGTCCGTCCCGTGTCCTTCCGTTCCCATGTGAGATGCTGCATGAGAGAGAGAGAGAGGATAAGTACATCTGCATCAAGTCAACAAATATCTGCAAGTGAAGCATCACTAATGATGGACAATGATCCATGTTGGACAACACCATGGGCAGTAACATTGTGCAACCTCAATACAAACATCTAAATTACCGTGGATTGATGCAAAATTGTACAGAATCCACCCATGTGATGGACACACAGCCATTTAGCCTGTTGGTGGCTACATCTAACAACACACACATATCCCTCTGTGCACACCTAGGGCCCTGAAGGGTTCAAATATCCTACTCATAACATGTTGCCAACGTCACAACATGATCCAGCAGAAGGCACCAACACAGACACAGACCCCAACATAACCACACACAATGTCCATGGGCACATGCCATCCACCATGTCGTATCTTGGGGCACAACTACAGTTGCACATCGGTGTCAGATGTTTAGCCAGCACTAATCTGACGTCAGGCAATGCACACATTGATAATGGCACACTCAGATCATGCACTCTGCTGGACCCTGACATGTGATGTCCGTGACGACACCAATGAAGATGGTACCAGAAGCCAAAAACTACAAATGTGAAGTCAAGGCCCATTACACCAATGACATGGGAAGGTACATGTAGGGGGAATGCATGACAACTGCACCCCACACCGCGGCCACTTACACACCATTGCATCACACTAGCAACATCACAGCCCTGCACTGGCCCAGGCCTGGAGCACATGCTGGCAAACAACAACCAGAGTCACACTCACAGAATACTCACCACCAGCTTGCTGCTGATGCACCTTCAGACGTGCATCCAGGTCAGGCTGCGTCACTGCTAAAATGCGTCCCATTAGTGGTGTCATGCTGCGCCGCGCCAACCTGCCGGATCGAGGGATCAGCCCCAGTGTCATCTCTGCCACGTTCCTGCTTAGCCGTGCGATGTCATCCCACCTCTTGTGACAGTGGGAGCGCCGTCGTTTGGAGACACCCAGTGCACGCACCTTTGATGCAATGGCCCTCCACACGGCCTTGCGCTGGTTGACTTTTAGCTGTAGACATGGGAGACAAGAGGGGGCAACATTCAGTGTAACCAACCACCATTCCCCAGTGCAGGACCATGACACTGACTCATCCCAAATTCTGCCATTACGTCAGCGGCGACAATACATCTGCTAATTGCAAACATCATCATGTGTGAAACACACATTAAGGCATGCAGGTATGAGGGTGGACACAGTACATGCCCATCTCCTGGCCATGCATGATGCCAGCAGAGAGCTAAATGTGTATGCTGACCACATCTAATGCAATATTCTGGGAATAACAAGACATGTATGACATCACTACATATGTGACTGGGAATACTCACTGTGCCCAACACTGCGCAGCCCACAAAGCACTTGCCCTGCAAATGCCACACTGTGTCATTGATGTCACATTGAGGGACATGACCTCACGAACGCAGACCCTCATCACAAGCCCTGTTGTGTGCAATCTACATCTCTGTAATGGCACATTGATGGAGACTCAAGAGGAAAAGCACATATGTGACACTCTGTACATTCAGTGTTGTGTCACTGTCAGATTGGGCAGTGAATGTGCAGGCCATTTGGGGTCACACAGAGGTCCAACGTGGGGCAGCTCATCCCGTTCATGGAGTGACGATTTGGAAACACAAACAGTGCCAACACATGCTAGTATGTGCACATGCTGGTGGGGACGGAAGAGTCCGGGCACAATAATGTTTGAATGTACCGTGTCATAGGTGATTCAGGTCCTGAGTATGGCGCAGAACTTGAGATGAGGCACATATAGAGGTCTAAACAATGGCCTCACTACCCTCTGGACAGCAACACTAGCTAAGGCCACAGATGGGCCTGTGAAGGACATCAGGGACACATACAGACATGCAGACTGGCAAACACTATCCTGACTCGTGAAATGAAAAGGTGCAGCCTCACTGTATGTCTGACAAGACATCATACTTCCCTCTGATCTGGATGTGCAGGCAGGGAAACCTGTTGAATAGGCCAAACACACCTTCACCCTGGAAACAGCATGCTAGGCAGTGCCTGACCCACCCTCACACTCCCACGCACATACTGCAGCAGATCAACTTCATGTGTCCCCCACCCTGCACTCTCACTCACACTCTGAGTTACTCACCACGACATTAGGCGCACCAAAGAGCCGTGGATACTGGTTGAGCACCTCGTCCACCAGGAGCTCCAGTTCCTCGGTGGTGAAGGGAGTGGCACGGATCTTCTCAGTCCTCGCCATCACTGTGGGCAGGAGAGAGCAGCAGCGGCTGTTGGTGGTGAGGGGTCTCAGTCAGCAGTCCCTGGAGGCAGCAGCAGGTGAGGGGTCTCAGGCAGCAGTCCCTGGAGGCAGCAGCAGGTGAGGGGTCTCAGGCAGCAGTCCCTGGAGGCAGCAGCAGGTGAGGGGTCTCAGGCAGCAGGCTCAGTGAGCTGTGGCAATGTGTGGCTCCCTCACACACATATATAGCCCCCAGGGCTCGTTTCTGTGGTTCTAAGCTGCTGCAATTGGTGTTCCAGGTCTGCCTCATTCAAATACATCCAATGACTGCCTCCGCGGTGGCGGAGCACGCCTACCGCGATTTTCAAACTTGCATTAGGCAACCGCGATTGCGCTTCCCATTGGCTGGAAGGGCATGGTCCATGGCGGTGACACACCGCAGGGGACAGGCGTGCGGTACCGCGGTGGTGCATCTTACAAGTGCAGCCAATGACCGGCCCCGCGGTGGCGGAGCACGCCTACCGCGATTTTCAAAGTTACATCAGGCAACCGCGATTGCTCTTCCCATTGGCTGAAAGGGCATGGTCCATGGCGGTGGCACACCGCAGGGGACAGGCGTGCGGTACCGCGGTGGTGTATCTTATGAGTGCAGCCAATGACCGGCCCCGCGGTGGCGGAGCACGCCTACCGCAATTTTCAAAGTTGCATCAGGCAACCGCGATTGCGCTTCCCATTGGCTGGATGGGCATGCTCCATGGCGGTGACACACCGCTGGTGCCAGGCGGTAGTTCCCGCTATTCCTGAGCCATGCATTGCCATGAGTGACCGGGATCTGGCTGGCGGAGCATGCCATCCGCCATTAGCCATGTGTATTTGCTTAGCAATCCTGCCATGCTGTCTCGGGCCATGGCGGTGACACACCGCTGGTGCCAGGCGGTAGTTCCCGCTATTCCTGAGCCATGCATTGCCATGAGTGACCGGGATCTGGCTGGTGGAGCATGCCATCCGCCATTAGCCATGTGTATTTGCCTAGCAATCCTGCCATGCTGTCTCGGACCATGACGGTGACACACCGCTGGTGCCAGGCGGTGGCTACGGCGAGGGTGCAGCATGACATTGTTGACTATGGGCGTGATGGTGTTCTTCGAGCACGTTCAATGCAGCAATGGACACATCGTGTAGTGTCAATGTCATGGGTCATATCTGTACTTTGAACAGTGG
This sequence comes from Calotriton arnoldi, assembly GCA_963921515.1. Lineage (NCBI taxonomy): Eukaryota > Metazoa > Chordata > Amphibia > Caudata > Salamandridae > Calotriton > Calotriton arnoldi. The sequence goes on from CAWUFW010002895.1 coordinate 1,582,724, forward strand.
TCACTTTCAATTAAACATGGAACTTGATTCAATTGAAATGAGCTATAGTTCGTAATGAGAGCCTATACTTCATATCTAACACCAAATGCAACACTGAAAGGACTAATGGGGCACATTACTCCTACACAATTTCATATCTGACCCAAACATTTTGCCCAAAGTTCATGTCTCTCACCCCATTGCCAGCCAAATTTCGTATCTGAGCCAAATTTTCACACACATATTCATATTTCACACAATATGTCGCTACACAGTACATGATTGTACATAGATTTCGGCATTGTCTCCATTACTCACCACATATGTCACACTGTAGGCTGTTTGTTATCACCTATTTCAGCATTCATGTCAGGTTATTGTTCGCTGTAGCAAAACCAAGAGTATATGTCCACATGGACATGTGTGTGCTATACACACTGAAGCTTGTAACATACATCACTGGCACACTTTGAAATATGTGCCTCCTTAATCATTTGGCCTGTCTGTATGCATTTGGGTATGTTTTGTCACCATATATGAAAATGTCATCAGCATTACTTGTGTCATTGTGTAGGATATGTGCTCATGTTGGTCTGCCTGTCATATGTGAATTTGTCACATGTATATTCCACAGCTGTGAGTATGTTGATATAGGATTTTATGTGTGTGGTGTGTTACGTTGGTACTCACCAAGGACAGGTGCATTGACCTTGTCCACATGAAGATCGTTGGCTTGCTGAGGGACTGTAGCCAAATGTGGTGCTGGTGCTCACTGACTGGTAAGTTTGACATGGCATCTGTGACCAGTAGAAGGTGACCCACAATTGGCCAGGACAGTTCAGCATTGCGTGTGCTTTCATGTGCAGTAAGTGTGTGCAGTTTTTGCAGGGTGCACTATTAGGACACGTGTGCAGTGATATTAAACTGACACGTGTGGATAAGCCTGCTATGGTGTGGTAGCCTTTCGGGGGCACAAGCTGGTCCTGCGCTGTGGGGTTGAACTGATGGTGCTGTTGACTCAAGCTAATGATGGCATCCAAGACAGGTGAGATATACCTTGATAGGGCTGGCTGTGGCACCCATCTAACTCAGACTTTTGTTGTTCTAATGGTACCAGAGGCCAACAAGTGATGCACAGCCAGCATCTTCGTCTGCAGAGGAATGTTGAGAGTCCGCTTTGTTGTTCCTGACAGGTTGTGTGGTATGTGGCTCAGGATGCTTTAGATAGTCGTCCTTTTGTACCTGTGTCGTGCGATGACATCACCTGTTGTTATGTGCATGAGGCTGTTGTGTCTTCGGTATTTACTCAGTATAGTCATACGTTGACTTTTAGGTGTAGTGGTGTGCCTTTGTCCGGGTGGTGGTGTTGGTTGTTTCTGTGTCACTTTTGTGTGTCCAAGCAGCTGGAGTATTAGCTCCATGGCAAATGTATTACTTTAGTTGTGTGTCTGGGCAGTGCTAGCTTCATACTGCATGTCATAGTGCAACTTTAGTGCAGATTGACGTTTGTCTACAGTCCTTTTGGATCACATACCTTATCCACTTTATGTGTGCCACATTGACAATCTGTGTGCTTGCTGATGATATTGTGCAGTTGTGTTGTTGTGTCTTTATTCACGTCAAGACTGCATATGCATATGCTGGTCATTATTAGTCATTGAGTGACTTTGAATTGTGTGTAACAGCATGTATGGCATGTCTACTGATGACAGTGGATATTGGCACAGGCTTGTGAATATGTCTGTGAGTGTCTCTAGACTTGTGTGGATTAGCATTGGCTCACATTCCATGCTGAGTCCTTCAGAAGTGGACAAATTGTGTAGTCCATGTATCCCATGTCATGATTGCACAAGAATGTGTGACACGTACAGCAGACATTTGGAAGCCAGCAGTGTTTCTGTTTCACACATGTCCTGTATCATTTACTGTCCCGGCTGTTTGCACCAGATTCCTAAATGTGACTATTACCATTCACAGACACAGTTTCCATGTTTGTTGTTCTCACTGTGGTAATACTGAAGAAGTGTAGTACAATGTATTCTCTATGTGTCACGACTGTTGACTTGCACTGTATGGTGCATTGTGATGCCAGTCAATGTTTGCGCTGTGTGAATCAGAAGCTACGGAGTTGTGCACATCTCATGGTCTGTTGCAATGACGTGTCCCCTTTCATCTCACCTAGGAGGCGACCCAATGTGTATCGTCCAGTCACCCTGCTGGCTAGCATTGAGGATGATGACGTGATACGCAGATTCCGTCTGGACCGCACGAACATCCAAGACCTGTGTGCCATGATGGATCCTCTCCTGCGGGCTGGCAGGACATACCCAACAGCATTGACAACCGAAACAAAGGTGATGGCGGTACTGCATTTCCTGGCCAGTGGGTCATTCCAGGAGACAGTGGGCATTGCAGGGGGATGTCTCAGCCCACCTTCAGCATGGTGCTAAGGGATTTCCTGTTGGCCATGATGCGATACAAGGACCAATACATCAGTTTTCCAAGGCGTGCGGCTTTGGCGGATGTAAAGGCGGATTTCTATGCCCATGGCCACATCCCGAATGTTGTAGGTGCTATTGACTGCACACATGTTGGCCTGGTTCCACCACAGGCACGGGAACACATCTATCGGAATCGTAAACATTCCCATTCCATCAATGCGCAGGTGGTGTGCCAGGCCGATATGATCATATCACATGTATGTGCCAGGTTTCCGGGCTCCGCACATGATTCATACATCCTGCACAACAGCATTGTGCCCCAGCTGATGGCCAATCTACTTCCGGAGCAGGCATGGATTGTGGGTGAGTAGGCAGAGTCAAGTTGTGTGCTGTGTGTGCCATGCTGTCCTCTGCCACAGTTGTATTACTGAATCGTTATGTTTATTTCACACCTAGGTGACTCTGCATATCCCAACAGACCATGGTTGCTGAGCCCACTACGCAATCCTAGGACACCGTCTGACGTCCGCTACAACAATGCCCATGGTAGAACACGTCGGGTGGTGGAGCAAACCTTTGGTCTCCTAAAATCGAGATTTCGCTGCCTGGACCGGACCTGAGGGGCACTCATGTACTCACCCAAGAAGGTGTGTCAGATAGTGGTAGCATGCTGCATGCTGCACAACTTGGCCTTACGGAAAGGAATACCCATGATCCTGGACGATGATGACCAGCCAGGGCCCCCCCCTGCGATCCCACAAATGTCCAGTGACGAGGATAGTGGTGAGGAGGAAGGTGTCGACCAGCGTCAGCAGCTCATCAACCGCTACTTCACTTGAAGGTGGGTGACGATGTACAACTGGTCCATTGTCTGTTGATGTAGTTGTTTGGGTGGAGGTCTATGTGATCTTTGTGAGTGCATCCTGTTGTTGACTCAGTGCTGGTTGCCTATGTGTTGGATACAGGGTATGTAGGAACTGCTACAGGATGTCTCTGTTGGTACTGTTGCACATTGTTATGTGTGCATATTGTTGTACAGTGAGGACATGTGTTGTGTGATGGCTGTGATGCCACCACCTGACTAGTGACTTTTGTTCTGTTGTCTTTTGCTAGGTCCCTTCTGCCTCCCCTTGCCTACAGAGGATCCATGCTCCTGTGACATTGTATCCATGGTAAACATTGCACATACTGTGATAAACATGGAGCAGACTCAAATACATTGTATTGTATTGTATTGTAATTGCATTTATATAGCGCTTACTACCCCTGACGAGGCGTCGAAGCGCTTTTTTGGCGAGTACCCATAGAGGATTAGTGTTGAATTAGTATAGTGAAACATGCAAGTACATTTTAAGTGGTGGATAGGCTAGTCAGTTATTTGGATTTGGAATGATAGCAGAAGGATAGAGGAGGAAAAAAGGTTTGTATTTATATAGCGCGTGTTACCCCTGACGGGGTGTTGAAGCACGCTACTCCGGAAGCCCATAAAGGATTAGTGGTGAATTAATATGGTGAAATATGAAAGTAGTTTCAGTGGTGGATATTAGTCAGTTATTTGGAGTGAGAAGTATAGCGGAGGGATAAAAGGGAAGAAAGGTTTGCATTCATATAGCACTTGCTACCCCTGATGGGTGTTGAAGCGCTTTTCTGGCGAGTAGCACGCCACTCCGGAACCCATTAAGGATTAGTGTTGAAAATTAGTATAGTAAAATATGAAATAATTTGAGTAGTGGATATGTTATTCAGTTATTTGGGTAGAGAAGAGTAGGTGGCGGGATAGAAGAGGGAAAGAGGTTTGTATTTATATAGCGCTTGCTACCCCTGATGGGATTTTAAAGCGATAGTAGCATGCTACTCTGGAACTCATAAGTATTAGTGTTGAATTAGTATGGTGAAAACATGAAAGTAATTTTAGTGGTGGATATGTTAGTCAGTTATTTGGATTGAGAAGGGTTGGGGAGGGTAGAAAAGGGAAAAGGTTTGCATTTATATAGCGCTTGTAACCCAGATGGGGTGTTGAGACGCTTTATTGGCGAGTAGAACGCTACTCTGGAACCCATAAAGGATTAGTGGTGAATTAGTATAGTTGAATATGGAATTTGAGAATTGAACATGTTAGTCTGTTAATTTTGATTGAAAAGGATAGTGGAGGGATAAAATAGTGAATGAATTTTTTTTAAATTTTTTTTAGGTCTTAGCAGTAGGAGGAGGCTTTTGGATGAGTAAAAGGGAGTTTTGGAAGGGAGGAGTCAGAGGGAAGAGTTTAGAAAGGTTTGTTTTAGGGGATCGGTATAGTAAAGAGGTGTCAGATGATGCAAGGAGGGTTATAGTAGGAGAGAGTTTAGAAAGGGTTATTTTGGGGATCATAGTAGTGGTATGGGGTTTGGGATAAATGAGTGTGGATGTAGAGGATATATTGATAAATGTATAGGATGAGAGCTAGGGTAGTGCATTGGAAAGAGTAGTAGAAAGAAGTTTGAGATAAGTCAGAAGGTTGGGCTAGAAGATATATTGAGAGAAGTATAGGCTGAGAAATAAGGTAGTGCCTTGGAAATGCTAAATTAGAAGAAAGTGATAAATATATAGATCCATAAGTACATTGAAAGTGTATAGATACATAAAGGAGGTAAGTATATGTAGATTAAAGATATTGATAGAGGCACAGGAGGATGAGAAATAGGGTAGTGCATTGGATATGCTTTTTCAGGAGAAAAGTAACAGAGACACAGATCCAAGTACATGGAAGGTACATAGATGCACAATGGAAGTAAGTACATGTAGACCAAAGATGATTTTTATTTATTTATTTATTATTATTATTCTTATTTTTTTTTTCTCTCAACAACATAATTATTCTACATGTTTATACAAAGCAATACACAAAGATAGGTACATGTCTATAGTGAAAACAGATGCTTATATACAGAGGGATATGCTGTAAATTTCTGTTTGCGTATGGTGCTTATGTGGGGAAGAGCCAATTCTTGAGTAGTTTTCTGAAGGTAAGGTGGTTGTCGGTGGATCTTATGTTGGGGGGTAAAGAGTTCCATAGTTTGGCTGCTTGAACAGAGAAGGATGTGCCACCCATGTTTTTTTTCTTGTATCTTGGGATTTTGAGGCGAGATGCTCCTTTAGAGCGGAGGTTCCTCTGTTGAATGTGTTTGGTGATTCTATTCCTGATGAAGAGTGGTCCCGTTCCATGTATTGCTTTGTGGGTGATACAAAGCAGCTTGAACGTGGATCTTCTGGCAACCGGTAACCAATGCAGGGCTTTCAAGGCAGGGGAGATGTGGTCTCGCGGTTTGATATGCAAGAGTAGTCTGGCAGCCGAGTTCTGAATCCGTTGTAGTCTTTTCATGGTTGTTAAAGGTGATCCGTGGTAGAGGCTATTTGCGTAATCGAGTTTGGACAGAACAAGGGAGATGGTAGCTTGGACCTTGTGCGGAAATCCCAAATGAGGGAAAATTCGTCGCAGCGTTTTCATAGTGACAAAGCTTGATCTTGCTAGTTTGTCCACTTGGGCATTCATCGACAGCTTGGAGTCCATGGTCATTCCGAGGTTTCTTACTTCCTTCGATACTTTAGGTGGTGATCCCAGTTCATTAGGCCATGCGGCAAGCGGGTTGTAATGTTTCCAATCGCCACACGTGAGTATTTCCGTTTTTGAAGTATTCAATTTGAGATGGGTCCAAGTCATCCACTGATCCACGGCTCTGAGACAGCTGAAAATTGATGATTTTCCAATGTCTTTGGGGCATTCCAGTTGAAGGAGTATTTGCGTGTCATCTGCATAGTTATAGCACGTGAGGTGAAATTGATTGATCAGTACTGGTAATGACTTCATGTAAATGTTGAAAAGCATGGGCGAGATGATAGAACCTTGAGGGACCCCTGCTTTTGTGGAGTACCGTTTGGACGAGAAAGGTGGGGTATGGATGACATTAGTTCTGTTTCGAAGGTAGGATGCGATCCAGTCTAGAGCAGTTCCCTCTATGCCGGCTTCATAGAGTCTTTGTTTCAGAGTGTCATGGTCAACCATGTCAAAGGCAGCCGAGAGGTCCAAGAGGAGTAGCGCAGCAACTCCGTTGCGGTCAACTGTATTTTTCAGGTCATCCCAGATGGCAAGGAGGGCATATTCAGTGCCTCTTCCCGGATGGAATCCTGTTTGGAAGTCTGAAAGTATGTCATTCTCTTCAATGAATTGTGACATCTGGGCGAACGCTGCTCTTTCTATCAGTTTGCCCAGGAAAGGTCCATTTGTAATGGATCTGTAGTTGTCAGGGTTCAGCGGGTCCAAGTTTGTTTTCTTCAGTAAAGGGCGTATGTGTGACTTTTTGAGTTCTTCTGGAAATATTCCGGCAGTGAAAGAATCGTTGATGTTATTATGGTAGAAGGGAGAGGAGGGTGTTTGTTGGACAACTGATGAAAGGATGATTATATGTTTGTTAGTGATAAAAGGTGGTATGTTAGGTGTAATTACAGCAGGGAGCGTGTGTCTGGATGGGATGTAGTTATGTATGGTGTCGATTGGCGTTGTGTTAGTGATGAGTGTATTGGTTAGTGGTATAGGATAGGGTTGTGTACTGTTTGTAGGTGATGGTGGATATGTGTGGTAGTTGGGATAGTAGGGTGTATAGATGTGGTTTGGTTGGGTTAGTAGTGCATGCTGGTACATTAATCTGTGCATAGTGTTGTGCGTGGTGTACCTTTGGTGTGAGTGTGTTGCTCTGTTTGTGGATGGTGTGGGCTGGGTGTTGCTTAATGGGAAAATGGGCAGCATTCCTAGCCCTGGCCCGTCTCGAACAGGCTCAAACAGGCAACTGCCCTTGTCCTCTCTGCCCTTAACAGGCTCAAACAGGCAACTGCCCTTGTCCTCTCTGCCCTTAGCCTCGACGCCCGGGCCGAGACGCCCTAACCCTGGCCTTTTATAGCCCTAGAAATCAGGTGACCCCGTCAGCCAATGGGAACCCTAGCCCTAACACTATCCAATCACAACACTAGCCCTAAAAATCTAGAACCAATAGGAGACCAGGACCTTACAGCCAATCTTAGCCCTAGTCCAAGCACCCAATCAGTTCAAAACCCTGATCTCTACGTCCAATAGAGGCCCTAGCCCTACCAGTAGTCCCAACCCTAGACCAAGCAACCAATGGGACGGGAAGCCCTAGTCCCTACTTCCAATAGAAAGCCTAATCCTACTCTTAGTCCCACACCTAGTCCAGCAACCAATAACACCAGAAGCCCTAATCGCTACTTCCAATTAAAGGCCTAACCCTAGCCCTAGTTCCACCTTAGTCCCAACAACCAATAACACAGGAAGCCCTAGTCCCTACTTCCAATAGAAATCATAACCCTAGCCCTAGTCCCAACCCTACATTGATTGAATCACAGACCCAGAAACCAATAAGAACCCTCAAATACCCAACCAATGAGGACACTAACTCAATCCAATAGAAACATCAGATACAACCACCAATCAGTGTATACATGTACCAACCACTAGCAGACTATATAAGGTCCCAGCAACCTCAGACAAGGTTTGCTGGCCAGGGAGTTGGAAGCTGCTTCTCCTGTTCAGAATCTCCCAGGAGACAGACAGGCTCAATCCACACTTTGGATTTCTGCAGGTAAAGGCCTCACAAACTTGAAATCTAACAATACTGTTTGAATACAACTTTACTCCCTCACCTGGCCAAAAAACAAAGTGCACAGTCCCTATTAAACACAGTTTAAACAGCTCACAGAAGCACCCTCTGATGTAGAATATCCCTGTTGCTGGGGGGGAGGCAGGGGGGGCTGGTTTCACTGGCCTGGGGGTGCACTGGTGGCTGGGGGTGCACTGTTTAACATACAGGTCTTAGCACAGAGCAAAGGAGAAATTTGGAGGGAAAACTGAATAGTCACCAGGAATGAGAGGGACAAACTACCGAGTTTAGACTGCAAATCCCACAATTCAACACGTTAAATGGAAGCAATCATGGGCAGGAAAACCACAAGTTTAACACACAAAACAGGTGATAAAATATGCAATCACAGGCACGTTAAAACTACATTTTTAAACTGTAACAACCACAGGCAAAGACAGTAATCACAGAAAGGGAAAATCGTTTTTTAAAAACTTTTTTTTTTGGGGGGGGGGGGGAGAGACAGCACTAGTCTGCCTCCTTACCACTTCCTGGACTCTGCTCACTGTAATCTGGGCCACAGGTAGGCTGCAACTCACAAGATGGAGGAGAATGATTTGGGGTGCACCCAGCAAAGCCTTAAGGGGCCTGGGCAGGTGTGAGGGAGGGCTCAGAGTTGCCTGGTAGCTGAATAGCCAATCCCCAGTCCTAGGACTGCTGGCCTGGGGGTGGGGGTGGGGGTGGGGGGCTGCTTCTCCTGTTCAGAATCTCCTAGGAGACAGACAGGCTCAATCCACACTTTGGACTTCTGCGGGTAAGGCCTCACAAACTTGAAATCTAACAATACTGTTTGAATACAACTTTACTCCCTCTCCTGGCCATAAAACGAAGTGCACAGTCCCTATTAAACACAGTTTAAACAGCTCACAGAAGCACCCTCTGATGTAGAATATCCCTGTTGCTGGGGGGGTGGGAGGGAAGGCAGGGGGGGCTGGTTTCACTGGCTTGATAACACAAAATGGTGGCTGTGGGTGCACTGTTTAACATACAGGTCTTAGCACAGAGCAAAGGAGAAATTTGGAGGGAAAACTGAATAGTCACCAGGAATGAGAGGGACAAACTACAGAGTTTGGACTGCAAATCCCACAATTCAACACGTTAAATGGAAGCAATCATGGGCAGGAAAACCACAAGTTTAACACACAAAACAGTTCCGGGGGTGGAGACCGGCTCTGCAAGTTGAGGTTGTTGTCCTCTGCAGTCAGTTGTTGGTCACCTGTGGAACAGAGGGTACATGGTCATTGACTTACAGCCATATGGCTTGCTTTTTTGATGTCTCTTATTTACATGTTATGCAACACACAGTTACGTATTTCATGAGTTAAATGTCTGCACAGTGTTGTTCGTCATGACATGATGTGGAGGTACATACATCTTGTTCCATGGTGTGACAAGTCATTGGATGCCATGCCCAACTTGACACTCTTTGTATGGAGCTGATGAGTTGTCATCTGACAACTGTTTGCCATGCAACTTGATGTGATGCATCGAGGATGATTACTCTTCCCGACAGATGTTACATATGCACATGTACTACACATTGTCACATTGTTATCTCATGCATACCTTTGTAATGTTCTTTGCTTGTATTTATTTGCTGGACAGACCATGCCTTTTTATTGTTAGTATGGTCCTTCATGCTCAGCACCCATGGAATTTGCACATAGCATTCTGTGCAGGGCATATTTGGTCCCTGATTTGCTTACAGATGGGTTTAGTTGAGTCACAGTTCTGTTTCTGTCACAGTTACATACACATCACTGTCTGCATTCTATCAACTGGGATGTAATTGGGGTGTATTTTGTTGTGATGTGTGGCATTGTGTTGGCATTAGCTCAATGCTTTCGTTGAGGAATGGTGGGGTGCATGCACTGGCTGCTTACCTGTACAGTTGGCATCTTTTAGGTGGACTTTCTACCACATGCTTCTGGGTGGGAGGGAGTGCTCCTTCCTGCTGAGGGATGGGGCAGGGTGTGCCTGGTGGGAGTTGTAGTGCTGGCCTCCCTATTCCAAACACTCCTCCCTGTAAAGAGGGCTACCTACCTGTTAGGTGAGGGTGTAGCACACAATCACTGCCACATGGGTGTGGGGAGTAGTCCATCCTGTGCAGCTGTGGGACAAGGGGGCCTGGTGGAAGTTGTAGTGCTGGTCTCCCTATTGCAAACACTCCTCCCTGTAAAGAGGGCTACCTACCTGTTAGGTGAGGGTGTAGCACACAATGACTGCCACATGGGTGTGGGGAGTAGTCCATCCTGCTCAGCTGTGGGACAAGGGGGCCTGGTGGGAGTTGTAGTGCAGGCCTCCCTATTCCCAACACTCCTCCCTGGAAAGATGGCTACCTACCTGTTAGGTGAGGGTGTAGCACACAATGACTGCCACATGGTTGTGGGTGGGGGGAGTAGTCCATCCTGCTCAGCTGTGGGACAAGGGGGCCTGGTGGGAGTTGTAGTGCAGGCCTCCCTATTCCCAACACTCCTCCCTGGAAAGATGGCTACCTACCTGTTAGGTGAGGGTGTAGCACACAATGACTGCCACATGGTTGTGGGTGGGGGGAGTAGTCTATCCTGCTCAGCTGTGGGACAAGGGGGCCTGGTGGGAGTTGTGATCCAGGCCTCCCTATTCCAAACACTCCTCCCTGTAAAGAGGGCTAACTACTTGTTTGGTGAGGGTGTAATACACAATGTCTGCCACATGGTTGTGGGTGGGGGGAGTAGTCCATCCTGCTCAGCTGTGGGACAGGGGGCCTGGTGGGAGTTGTAGTGCTGTTTGCCTGGACACATACAACACAGTAGATATGGTCTACCTTTGTGATGTTTGAGGTGGGGTGGATGTAAAATCAGTGTGACCTGTGTGTGGTTTTGGGGTGCAGATGTGTGTACTTGTGCCTCAGGGATGTATCTTTGTAGTTGTGCAAGACAGTACATGGCAGTTTCATGGTATACATTAGTTGGTACTTACCAGCCTCCACTCCCCCGGGTATTCCTTCAAGACTCTCTGGATGCAGTATGGCAAGCACCTTCTCCTCCCACGCAGTGAACGGTTTTGGTGGGATGGGAGGGCCTCCACCAGTCGCATCAGCCAGCTCACGATTCTTTGCCCTCCTCTTCTTGACAACACTCTTCAGGTCATGCCACCGCCTCATGATTTCATTCTTGTTGCGGGGCACATTCCCTACTGCATTGACCCTGCCCACTATCCTTGCCCACATGTTTGTTCTTGTGGCTAATGGTGTCTGTTGGACCATGCTGTCAAAGAGTTGTGGTTCTACTCTGATTATCTCATCTACCATTACTGTCAACTCAGTGTCAGTGAATTTTGGCATTTTATGATGTGCCATGGTGTGTGCTGTGCTGATGTTTTGGGGTGCAGTTGTGAGGGTGGTGTAGGTGGTGTGTGTGTGTGTTGTTGTGCTGGTGAGATGTGTGGTGTTTTGCCTATCCAATGTGCTGCAGGCTTTGGTTCCTTCAGGGCTGGAGTAGTGCAAAGGATTGGGGACAGGGAAGGGGCTGGTTTTATGCTAGCTATGTGGGTGTGTCAAGATGGTGTAATGCAGCCAGGTGTGCTGTGTGGGTTGTCCTGTGATTTGTATAATTGAATTTGCCATGGGGGGGTGTCATTGGGAGGTTTCTGCTTATTTTGGGGGCAGGGCTAGTTGCCTGCGTGCATTTGCTGGCCTTTTTTAATTTTTTTTGACTTGCCCGCCATTTTTTTTGCGGAGCATCCGCAGCGATGGCTGTGCTGCAGGGCTTCCGCCGGATCTCACATTGGTTACTGTTGGCGACCGCGGCGGACGGAAACAGCGGAACGTACCGCTGTGACATCGGGGATATCATAATATCATTGGCGGTCACTCCTCGTGTCTGGCGGCGTGTTGATGTGTTTCCGCTATGTTACCGACCGTCGCGGTTGAATTTTCACTTTATCTGCCCTCTACGGGCGGTTTTTCGATGGCTCCTACCGCCGCGGACGGAATGTTTTGGCGGTTGATCATATTAGGGTCGGCGGGGTTTCCGCGGTACCTGCGGACGGTGATTTTCCGCAACCATGGCGGTCGGATTTTTTTCCGCCAGACATCGTAATGACCCTCTTGGTATGGCACTGTGCAGGATCCTGATTGGGGGTGTGACGGTGAATAGGGCCTATGGGGGTTTGTGTTCCTGTATAAAATTTTCGATTGTAACCCAGAATCGTCTTGGTCTTTGGGGTATAGTGCGTTATCCGCACTCTTACATGAACAAAGTAAGTTCCACCACTTGTCAAAGCCATTCTACAACAATAAGATAACACGTGCACATGCAGCGAGTAAGGGGAAGCGCACTTATCATAATTTAGTCTTGAAACCCAGCAAGGAATGGGAATTTTAGCGAAGTTAAGTCTCAAAGAGAAGGAAAAAAATCTTGGTTAAGACAGAGAATTGCTGAGGATTGTGGGAATTTGTGATATAAGAGTAGATGCAAACAATGCTACGAGTAACCATGTGATTTGTTTTCAGTGAAAAATCTAGGCCGGAGAATTGCGTCTAGTACAAGAACACTCAAAATAGAAAGAGAAGCAGAAGTGGGTTGGCTCTTCTGGGCCGCAGTGGGCTATTAACTTGGTATGGCACTATGCAGGATCCTGAGTGGGGGTGTGACGGCGGGGAGGGCCTATGGGGGTTTGTGTTCCTGTATAAAATTTTCGATTGTAACCCAGAATCGTCTTGGTCTTTGGGGTATAGTGTGTTATCCGCACTCTTAATTGAGCAAAGTAAGTTCCACCACTTGTCAAAGGCACTAATAGAAGTTGATTTCCAATCTGAAAGTATTATATTTGTGCCCAGGGAGAAGAGATCAACTAACGAAGCTGTGTGCGTTCTGGTTAGCGTGAAGTCCCAGCACGGCTGTAAGGAAGTCGATAACTAATAGGCTCTTTGTGAGCTGCTGTACTAATTCTTGGATTTTTGCCCAGAGTGGACGTGTTCTTCACATGCAAATTTATTATCTTGACACATTTGCTGTGCAGTGGCAGATGTCAAATGTCAGGCTATATCTTATGTCAAAAGAACATGGTATTGGTGTTTACTCTTCTTTTTCGGACTGCAAAGTGAGAGAACTTTGTAAAGTTTGCTATGTGACTGTCTTGCTGGTGTGAAGGGAGAGGCTATAGGATGTAATTTTTTCTAACAATTACCAACATTTAAATATATGTAAATTAAATGTACAGTCATTTCAAAATACATCAGCAGCTCGCCAAGCACAAATTAAGCACTTTTTTGTTAGTCTGAAGTGAAACAAAGATTTTAATAGATCCAAATCAAAACACTTTACTTGGTGATACGCATATGACCAATATTCATGAAACGCGATTCCCACATTTTGGGGCCGATTCACAGAACTAATCTGAGATAAAATCTAAACTTACTACTTTTGGTATTCACAGAAGGCATTTCGTAGTAGTAAGTTAGGATTCCTAACTTTACTACTACTAAACTGAGACAAAATCCTAACTTTATGACTTTCGGTAGTCACAAAAGGCATTTAGTAGTAGTAAAGTTAGTCCTAACTTTACTACTACTAAATGCCTTTTGTGAATACCGAAAGTCATAAAGTTAGGATTTTGTCTCAGTTTAGTAGTTGTAAAGTTAGGAATCCTAACTTTACTACTACTAAATGCCTTCTGTGAATACCAAAAGTAGTAAGTTTAGGATTTTATCTCAGATTAGTTCTGTGAATCGGCCCCATTATTATTATCATTCATGCACTATATAGTCTTATCAGTAAAACTGTATCCTATGCAAAATCAGTGCCCATTACAAAGCAAAGCAGAAAGTGCTGTTTGTAAATGACAGTGTGCTACCACACTTTAGTGAGAGTGTGCTCCAAAATGCACCACTTGACACATACTATACACTTACCACTCTCCTGCTGGATGGGTGCTGCTCTTTTTGCTATACTTGTTCTTTGTGTCGCTTGGATTTTTCTCAGTCGTCTCAATCCCTATGAGTTCAGTGACGTATCACTGATGGCAGCTCCCCCACTCTCAAAATTGTTCCAGCACCACTGAGTGTATGTTGAAGTAAAGAGATTACCAACAATAATACAGGAGGATCCAGAGAATCACCAATACACTATTCATTTTTTGCCTTTACACAGGCAGCTGGTCTATTAACAGTGATTTGGATAGGCATAGACAACTCATAATCAAAGTGGAATGAATTACATGTGTCAATATTCCAGAGTCTCAAGAGAATTATATCAGAGACCCTCAACCACACATTCACAGTATGCAGTGTATATTTATTTTTCACTAGTGTGGTTAGGTGGATAGTATCATCATTAGGACTATCACGTGAGTGTTCTGTTCTCCAAGTGTTCTACTGTCCAAGTGTTTTACTGTCCTCCACGTTTCAGTGGCACAAGGGACTACGAAGTCACGACCTAGAGTTCCAGTTCTTCGGACACCCACAATTGAAGCCTCTCTCTCATCATCCCATTCCCCTTTCCCCTGTTGGACTGACTCTGCCTCAAGTGACCCATTGGTGTTGAGGTGGCAATAGTCTTGTGGGGGAGTTTGGAGCCAGCCTTTGTGAATCCGTCTCGCACCCTCAGGGTTGCCCAAACCACCCTGTCTCACCGTAGGTGGGCACCCGCAGTCCACACAGGAAAAAACAATCTCTGAGTTGCCGCACATAGGCCAATTAGGTTGTGTGTGGTCGCAGAAGCAACAGAACCACCCAATCTACATGGTTTGCGAGGCCTGGCCTGCAACATACAATTGTTTTTTTAAAAAACAAGCCACGCTGCACCTGCAGGAAATGAACAATTACCTACAAAGCATCAGTCTGAGCCACAGTGACTGCGTCCGTGAGTGACCTTAGCAACAAGCAGTCAGGGGCAGGCAGCACAGCAGCCGAGAAACAGACCGGTTGCTTTTGTTTAATTGGAAAGCCACATCCCGGTGCTAAATTAAGTCCATCAGAACTGTAATTATGTGCGACTTATGCATTTTGATGTGGTGATGTGGGCACCAGCACTAAAATGCGGGGGTGTAACCCCTGATGTGTGGTACTTGGCAGGGCTGCCCCAAAAGAGTAAAACCTGAGCAGTAGGGCTTAATTCTGCTTCATGATCGCACTGCACTAGTCACTCTCTAGGCTCTTGGGTGGCTCCCATCCAGCTACCAGAGTGTGGACCACAATCTTGTAATCTACTTGTTTCAGAATGTGCTTTCTAAAACGGTACCTTCAATTGTAACCAACGCCTTCCGAAAATATATTAATATATTGCAGACATAGAGTTAGAAGTATACATCTTATCCCCTGTTTAGGTGACCTATAACCATTCTTTCATACCGAGGAATATATTGGCTTTTATGGCTCTCTCATTTGCAAGTTTGTCAATAGATCATTAAAAAGGGACACCTGTTAGGCAACCTCAAACTCCAAGTGTGACACCATTCTCAAAGATGTCCTTCGTAGACCCACAGCTGCCATCTTGTTACTTCGAACAGCTGATAATGAAGAAATCCATCTCTGACTCCATGAAGTACACTCACAACTCACCTCTGTGGCCAGCATCAGATTTTGGGAAATTACTGAAAGGTGTAGGCAAAGGTTTTCACTGCGACATATGTCCATGACGCCGAGTTATAAGGGATTATTGAGCAATTAAAAAGAAATTGGAACCTATTCTCGCCGTTGGTGGAACACGCCTGAGTGGTGGTTGTCTTAACTCTAACAGCGTGACGACTGAGCCAGTCATCGCGTTGGCTGTACTTGCAGTGCTTTTCTGCACAGAAACGTGATTCATGGAAGAATTCTTGGACCTCGTGTATTCTCTCCTGGAGAACTTCCAGGCACGTGGATATTTTGTTTATTTATGTGGTTTATGTGGTTAGTTTTTGTATTGCACACTGTCAATCCTAAGCTAAAACACTTACAAAAGAAGACATGCTTTTAACAGATCTTTAAAGTTTAACATCTTAGGATAGACAGGTGTAAAAGTGGGATATTGGAAACCATGGTAACTCATTGGAAACAAATATGACAGAAGGCTGTTGGAAGGTCACTAACGGGTCAATCACAAATAATCTTAATCACAGTTTTGAGAAGTTGTCATCTATGGCTGCCTTCCAGAAAACATCTGATGAATCAGATGAGAACATTTATCTACAGAGACATTTTACTGTATATACCTTCTTACTGGGGGCATACCCTAGGAACATAAGTTGTATAGTCTTCCTCAAGAAAAAGGTCTGGATTGATCTTTTATCTCATCACGCAAGTCCCCAATGGGCTGCTGCCATAGGAGGCCGGTTTTGAAAGCCCAGGGCCACTGCAGGTGCCTTTGTCACTTCCCTTCCCCAGCTCCCCAAGGTTAATTGCAGAAAATACAAGGGGCTTTGAGAGAGAGAAAGAGGAGGGACAGGCTTGAAGAGAGAGCAGAGTGATCAGAGAGGGAGAAGGAAGAGAGGACCGAAGGGCAGAGAGAGAATGGATGGATGGAAAGAGAAGGGTAGAGCGGGGGAAGGGGGTAAATGGGGTTGGTTTGAGCATTTTTGCCAGGGTTCATTTTGATTCCCTGGTCCTCCGATCCTGTCAACGAACTATGGACTAAACCAAGCTCTGGTAGGTAGAGTAGAGGAGTTCAACGGACAAAGATCAACATTTTATTGTCTCAAGATTGTGGCGTGGCAAAACGTCCTCTGACCTTTGCACACCAACTGTTCCTCTGCAGACAGCAATGGCCCAACTTGGCAAACATGAAGGTTGACAAGGGTTTCAGGCAGGTACACTGTCCGGATTTAATTGTTGTGGTGGTCCAAAGAGATACACTCTCTCCCTGTGCAGCGGCAGCAGAGACCGTCTGGTTAGTCTTCTGGCATTGTCTGCTAAGGAGTCTGAGTAAAGTCGGCCTTTGCATAGTTGTTAAATGCTGAGGGAAGGCCTTTGCTTAGGTCAAGGACCTTGGTTAAAGTAGATAGGGTGCCTTGGAAATTAAAGCCCTCTGGAGATGATCCACCTTGACTATGAGTGGAGGACCTATGTTCTCTTGGTAAGGAAGATTCAGAGTCTCAAGGTGGTTTCCAGTATACTTCCGGCCAGGTCCCTTCTAAGGAAGAATGATGTAGGAAGACGGTCTGGCCATGACTTGTCTATTTGCACCAGCATCATCACTTTGTGCTACCAGGACAATGGTCACTCGTGCTTGCAGGATGGCCATATTACAGTCACCGCTGAGAGGATTTACTGCTCCTGGGTACCTCACTAGGTGTCCATGATGCTAACCTGTGAGATATCAAGATATCACCCCTGTGATCTGTCTTATGGAAGACAAACACCATTTTCTGGGATATGTGGTTGTCGTCGCTGCCTTCTGTGTATTGTGAGGCAAAGGGCAGTTTCTAGGCTACAGATGCATCCTGTCTGCTCTCTCTGTGCTGGAATACGGTATGAAACCTCTGTTTTGTATGTTTTGACAGACTAAGGCCAGTTTATGGGATGTGAGCAGTGAGTCAATAGGACAGTGGGCCTCATGTCTGCCCTGTACGAGCTGAACTCGATGTGTTTCAGATCTTTCTGGGGGTATACGGTCTGTATATCTGACATTTATTAGTTGGACTTTGTCATCTCTTCTTTCTTTAGATGCGGCATATAGTACATATTTTTACATATCAATCGTTAAAAGTCAGTTTCTTGGGAGATACGTGTATCATCTTCCTCTGTGCGTCTTGGGTGAAATATGACAGCTTTACTTTGGGTAATAAAGATACTGCAGCGTGACACGTGGGAGTGGTGTCTCTTTGCTGGGTGCCACCTTTGCCAGACTGCGTGATACGTTTTGTGACACAGATGCCTGCTCCGGGAGAGGAAGCCCGGCCTGCCTGAAATTGCGGCTTCCCTTCTGCTCTCTGTGTGCTGGCATAGAGCCTGTAAGCTCTGTCTTCTGAGATATGGTAGACGATGTCCAGAGTATGGGATACTGTGTGCCACAAGTGCTGTCTGTGTGTTGCCATTTTGGTGTATTATTACCTTTGACCTCTTCGTCTGCTCGTTTAGGAATGACAGAGTCTGGGATAGTCGAGTTTCAGGTCTCCTCTGTTTATGACAGAAGAGGAATGCCCAAGTCCAGGACAGCGATGCAGCACCAATGCCCTCTATCTGCTGGAGGAACGAAGTGCTCCTCGAGGGTCTGAATGTGGCATCTCTAACCTGTCTCCCTGAGAGATAGGGTTGCAATGTTCTCACCCTCATCTCCCCTGTCTGTCATCTGGCCATGGCCTCTTTACTTATCTAAAGCAGATAAATGATTCATACTTTTGTTTCTGTTCTCTGGCCAAGAAATGATTGAAATACTTGCATACCTGGCTGACTGCAGTCAGGAACACAGAGGGCCAAGAAAGATATTGGGTCTGGCTGAGGTCCAGACGTCGCTTGTGTTTTTCATCTCTGCTTTCAGCACTGTGGCGAAGGATGGGAGTCCCGAGGGGGGGTGGGGAGGGGGTGGTGGTGCTTGGTCCACGCAAAGGCTTGAAAGTGCTGATTGACACTCATACAGTCAGTACAAGGATATTAGACTCACAGGGAAAAGTTAAGTTTGAAAAAAACCTTGGAGAAGCTTGTAGAACGAGAGGGTTAGAAAGAAGTAAGGAGGTGTTTTGTGATGTACGAGTCTGCAAAAAAAGAAGCAATTTAGGCCGTTAAACGAAACGAGCAGGTTCTCACAGTTCAGGTGCAAACCGTAGTGCAATCGAATTGGAATTTCGGCTAGTGTGGTAATATTGCCTCTTACCCTACTCAAATGCCATCAGGTAAAGCCTGGTGGAATTGTACATGCACAGATAATGATACTCTTAGCAGCATACATGTCAACAAATCTTCAGTAAGGGCAAAGAGGAAGGGGGATAGGGGCATCCCTGACCTGTGCCCCAGCTGTTGGGACATAGCAGAAATCTTCAGACAAGAGGGTGGTGGGAACATAGGGGCTCATTACGATGCCGGAACGATCGCCACCGCCGGGCCGGCGGTGGTGATCGTTCCGCCATCAAATTGAGAATTACCCACCGCCATATTAGGATGGCGGTGGGTATCGCGGCGGACGCAAAGTCCGTCCGCCGGTGGCAATCGCACCGATTGCCTGGCGGGCGGAGCAGGGCCACTAATATGGTGGGTTTTAGGAGGCCTTTCCATGGCGGTGATGCCGCCATGGAAAGGCTTGCGGGGATTGGGTTTGGGGGCCCGTTGCGGGCCCCCCATGTGGGGGGTTGGGGGGTGTTGCTGCACTGGGGGGTACCCATGGTACCCCCCTGCATTTCCATGCACCAAGTGGCAGGCACCGCGTGGTGCCTGCCACGTGGTGCAGGGAAATGTGGTGCAAGCACCTTTCACATTGCGGACGGTGCTGCAGTCAGCAGCACCGCCCGCAATGTTAAAGGCCCAGGATGCGCCCGCCAGTATGGCGGTCGCATCCTAATTGCAGTGGTGGGACCGCCGCATGTCTGGCAGGCGGTCCCAATCACCGCTACGGTGTCTGCCCGCCATTGTAATCAGCCCCATAGTACTGATTTGAGAGGAGAGGTTTAATGGAAAGAAAGATTTCTGTAAGAAGCAGGCCTACTGGAGACAAAACTGGTTAGAAGAGTTCTGTTTGAGAGAAGTTGGCTACCCAAAGAAATTATTTGTGTGACAGGGCTTAATATGAATGAGATTTTTAATGAAACAGTAGCTTTTTATGAAAGGGAATTTAGTGGAGCTTTTTCTGGACAAAGGATTCACTGAATGACAATTATGCTGGTGTTTAAGAGTTGTTTGGTGGAATGGCGGTTTTTGCGGGGTTTCATAAGATGTGTAGTTTCCGGGGTAGTGTTTGGGGTGTTACCCACCTCCCCCAGTTATTGCATAATGTACTTGTTAATTGGGTTCAAGGATTCCCAGTCAGAAAGGCAGTGTTAGATTTCACATGTCATTTACAGCACTGTTTAGACCAATAGACCAAACTCTCAACACGCACACACACGCACGCGAGCACACACACACACACACACCAGGACAGGGGAACACAAAGAAAAACATTAACAGATTAAGACCTGAAACCCCTAATGTTCCAAATATGACGCTAGTTACCGCCTGCTACTCGCACTGGGCCAGATTCACAGAAATTCAGTACTCTGTGATTTACAACCTCACATGGATATAGATTTACTCATTATATGAATTCACAAAATGCTTCCAGGTTATTTCTAGACACCTCCCCAAGTTATAGGTTTGAAGGTACACGCCTGGAAATTTTTTGTCAATTCTATTTTTGCACATACAAATACAAATGTACAAAGTTATATTTTCACCTGCAAAAACAACAGGAGGATGTTCAAATGCACTTATTTACTTTTTTCTCTATAGGGCAAATATTTTCTTCTATAAAGCATCCCTTTCCATAAATCCCCACCAATTTGTTGATGTTCTCTTGCCAATCCCACCCTCCAAAGGTATTTACTCCTGCCACTGAAAGAGTAAATCTCCAACCTTTTTCAGAGTGGGAAGCAGTGTTGGCTGGTGACATTTGAAAGTAGTAGGGCGTAAAAGTTTGTTATGAGTGCCCATTGGTGAGCGAGCAAGCCCTGCCCGAGTGTCATAAGGGGGATTTGGGGGGTAACCCCTCCCCCCGAGAAAATTTTGAAAAAAGAATGCGCAAACGGTGCATTTTCAATCATTTTTGAAGGTTAGTAAAGCAATTGTAAAAGTGTAGTTTTCATGACATCAATAAAAAGGATTTCATATGATAATGATGTAACTAGCTCCTGATTCTGTATATTCACAGATCTTCATAACAGACATATGCACAAACAAGCAAGCACACAGATGCATAGTAATCTGGGCCAGGTACAGGGTTACTTGTCTTGGATCTTAGTTCACTATTGATCCATGTTTAAAAACTCAGATTTAAAAAGTACCTCTCAGTGCAGTGCTGCAGTGTGACACATTAATGCCAAAACTTCCACATGGTAAATAAATACACTTTTTTGGATTTTGAATAGAGTTTATCATATTTTACATGATGTTTGTGGTATGACTTAAATAGTAAACATTTTTAGTGCTCGGCCAAGCACTTGGCTTGGCTATGCTCTCCCTGTTTATTAGAGCTTGGTGCGGGACAGCAGGACTGGGAATTTTCCTGGAAAGAAGGAGGCATCTATTTCGTGGTGACGCAGCTGCAGTTTGAAATACAATCTGGGTATTTTTGAATTCGTGTGCATGAAAGCTACACGCAGTTTCAGACGGGTATCACTTCCTCTTGTTAAAAGAAATAGGTGCGGGCTGTTATGTTAATAACAGACCAGTTTCATTCTTGGATCTGGAGTGAGTCTTGGATGGGAAATGCGTTTTGAGTCTTATAGACTGAAGCGCAGCGCTATGATATGTGCACCCCGAGCTGCTTCCACCAGGATCACGGCTAGTGCAGAGTCTGCAGAGTGTCCGGTCATGGAAGCCCCCGGTCTGTTCTTATTGTGAACCACATATTGTCCTCAACGGAGTCCCGGGGGGTGGGGACGGCGGCAGTGTCCGCAGCAGCTGGCACTGAAGACCACACGGACATGCAGGGTAGTCGGATGGTTTTTCTGCCCGAGTCCAAGTTTTGCACCTTTTGCCCCCTCGCGACACTGTTTTACCCCACTGAGTAAGCTGACTACAAAAACCTATGAGCACGTGGTGCACAAACCTGAGGTGTGTAAGACCACGTGCAACCATAGTGGGTGTCCGATTGTAGACTCCGTGTGACACTCGCAATGGGGGGTGGGGGCAGCGGGATTACAGTAATGTGACGGGGTGGCCTGGACAATCACTGCACAGGGCAGCAAGGCCTCCTCTTCTCGTGAGAACCGTGGTCCGCCAGCGCCTATTTCACACTCCTCACTGCCGATCTGCTTAGTTGAACACGTGAAGGCGTTTCCTCACTATGTGTGTCAGTGGCAAAAAACGTAACAGTCGCGGCTCGCAATACTCGCGGAAGGGGGGGGTCGCGCGGGGTTTCCCGCTGGGGGGGAACGTTAAAAAAAATAAAATGAAAACTTACCTGACCGGGTCCCGCGCCGCCTCTGCTCCTGGGCCGGGTCCCGCGTCGCCTCTGCTGCTCCTGAACAGGAACAGGCATGCTCCCTCCCCTCCTGTAAGCCAATCACAACGCTGCAATGGCTGCATGCAGCCTACATAGAGAAAATGTAGAGTGCACATGACTGCTTTGGTCGGCACCAGGGCCGACCAAACAGTCAGGGCACTCAGAGTGGTGCAAACCACTACTCCCCGACCCGCCCGCCCCCAACCAGGCATTAACCTCCCGCCCACCCCCTACCAGGCATACCCCTGACTTCTGCTTTCTCGCAGCGCAAGAAGCAGAAAATAAAATGGTTTTTAAAATACCATTTTATTTTCTGCTTATCGCACTGCGAGAAAGCAGTGGGGCGGCTCTCCTACGCCCTAATGGAGCGGCCGCCACTGGTGGGAAGGCGCTGTTGAGCACCATCAAAATGTACGTTTTTGGCTATTTTATGCTCTCCAACAAACACTTGCTGCAGTGGTGGAAGCAAGGATACTGCTGTCTGTTTGGGGCTTTTCCTTCCTCTGTGTTGCAGTTGGTGGTGAGTAACCTATTTTTTTGCACAACATACATATAATTCTATACTCAGGGCCATAATTATGTAGGAGTTGCATCACTTTTGCACCATGCAACAAGGTGCATGCGCATCATAACCCCAAAATGCGATTTATCAGGCCACACAAGGCCACTTTGCCTGGCCCTGAGTAGCTTGATAAACCTGGAGTAACGCAGCACAAATCGCTGTGTTGCGTTACTCTGCCCTAGGGAGGCATTCCGAGGGCGTTGCATGGGTGGTCCCTTGCAACACCCATGGATTTTGATGCATTCCCAGATGTACAATTACTGGTAGACTTGGAAATGCACCAAAATGCGACGCCTTCGCAGGTGAGGCATAACAATGAGAATGATCTTTATTTCTCCTCGTTACTTCCTCTTTCCATGTGGGCTGCATTCTGCAGTACACATAAAAAGAGGAATATGCCTCATGGGATTGTTTTTTGAGCAGGAAGGTGTCCCTTCCTGCACAAAAACAATCCTGCTTGCAACGCAGGCATCCTTGCACCATGGTGTAAGGGTGCCTGCTTTGGTGCTAGGCAGACCATTGTTCGCCAGCACTGGGAAATGGCTGGAATGCACCATATTGAGTATTCCTGCCCTTTGCCTGTAACGCAGCCCAGCACAGCAAGGTGACTTGCTGCGTTGCGTTACTTTTTCATAAATATGCCCCTCAATATTTAGATACATTTTAAATGCTTCTAGAGTGTTGTTATACTTTTTATAATGTCACTTCTCCCCAACGCTCCACAGCCGCCTTCCCAACTCCTTAAGGCCCCTTCCCCTGCTCATTGCATCATCTCTTCCGGGCCAGATTTAGTAAGCTTCAAGCAAACAGCACTGAGGTGAAATCTGCAGCGCCTCATAGTGCACATGAAGAAAAAGAGTGCAGTGCCACATTTACAAAGAGTCTACACTAAAAAAATGTTTTTGAGAGATACCAAACATTGAGCCGTGAGTTTCTTGTGTGAAATGTGTACTTGACGTACAAATTCCAGTCCAAATTTCTACGCAATAGCCACTGTTTGAGGGTAATTTGCACAAAATGGGTTATTTTTCGGAAATTGCATGTTATGCATGGGAATATCATGCAATATTCCACTTGCGCCCCTGTTTTGCACTTGGTTATATTTGGCACTAGGACTTCATACAAAGCCATATCACACTAATGTAGGAGATCTGTCTTTCTTTGAAATTCAATGGGAGTTTACGCTATTCCCACTCACCTACAGTCTCTTTGCATAGATGATGTGGGGTTGGGGCTCTATGTTAAAAATCAATTTTGTGCTGTGCCTGCATCAATGTTCTGTTGCAAAATGTATTTTGATGAATTCTGCTGTTAAGTGAGCTCCCACGCTAAATAATAGTAAATCTGGACCTTAGTTGGGTACCTCACTGTATGTATGTATTAGTGTTTATATAGCACAAACCTAGCTAGGAAACAACTGAGTGCTATACATTACATGGGGGTTGGGTGACAATCTACAAGATTGTTTACATCAAATGGGGTTCACATTTTTGGGCACAGGAAAATTAAGTGATGTGCCCAGAATCACATGATGTTGAGCCAAGCGGAAAGGCCAAATCTGGGTCTCCAGGTTTCAAAATCAACAGCTTTAGCCATTAGGACATATCTCCTTCGTGATGAGTGTTGGGAAATTTCAGGCTCACACCCCTCGAATTCGGCTGACCAAGCCAGTGGTAGCCGCCACAAACAAAGGATGGTGACCGGGTAGATGGAGAATGGGAGGGGGAGCGCAGGGTGGGGGTAAAGCAGGGGGGTATTAATAATAACAACAACAAAAAAGAACTTACCTTAAGCTGCTGGCCGCCTCCCGCGTCGTGCCTCCTGTGCTCTTCCTGCTCTCAGCAGACAATGGGACAGACTCCCTGTGCAATCCCTGCGCAGATCTCATTCTATGAGAGCAGCACAGGGATTGGCCTGAGCGGGCTGAAAAGTCGCTACGCTCAGACCAGGGAGTCTGTGCAGTTTCTCCAATCAGGCTGAAACCTAAGTGTGCATAGGACTCCTCCTCCCCCCTTCCATGCCCCGGCCCCGTCCCTCCCTGCATACGCTGGCAAATGATGATAGAACATTGTTTTATTTTTCACCTACTGGCTCTAAGCCTGTGGGGCGACAATTCTCTGCCATTGCGGAGGTGCCGCCCCTGGACCAAGCTATGCCCATGGGTTTCAAAGGAGTGGAGAAAGCAGATTATTTTGAAATTGAAGGGGAATTATATAGCTGGACAGGATTTCTAAAAAACTTCTATTGAAAGATTATGGTACATTTATCTTCAGAAAATGAAAAAAATAATTGGGGAAAACATTAGAACAGCATAAGTGTTTCCATGCCGGTTATAACTCTTCATTACAAGATTGACTCTAGCGAGGTTTTGCAATAGGCACCATGCACTCATAACTACAAAACAGAAACACACCACACACAGAACACAACCGTCACACTAATAAAAGACACATTAAGCACGTCCAAACATTGTACACAGCATCCTCCACATTAACAACCCTTTGCCACAAGCAACTCTATCAAGCTCCCCACAGACACATGGCATAAGCTATATCTTCCTGCCCACCAGGAGTCAAACACCAACACCCAGTCCATCCATGGTACAACCTTGAACTACACCCAACACATACGTCACAAAAAGACATATTCTCCACCCATACAGGAGGTTAAAAGTCACACCCTTTCCACTCACAAAGGGCCAAAATAGACATCCTCTCCACACACAGAGAGTGGTAATAGAGGTCGTCTCCCGCCACACAGGACACCCCTCACACATAGGGTATGTAACCGCTAGTGAGAGAACATATTCAATCACCCCCATTCCGGATGAACAATACTGATGACTCCACTTCATGGTAAATACATGCACCTCCAATTCAGGGTACATGTGGTAACTTCATCAATTTACAATTCTACACAAATCCTGCAAAACCAAGGTAATAGTCCAGTTTAAACTCAAATAATATTTTATTCATGCCAGTTTCCTATTTTCTGACTCTAGTATCAAATTGAGCAACAGCAGTAAGCCTAAAATATTTAACAGGGTACATATATGGTCACAGCGGCCCTCTCAAGCATACCACCCCAATTCCAGACACATCGCACGTCTCATAAAAGAAACGGGATAGCCCCCAGTAGATCTCACTGGTTACTCCAGTGACGAATCTTCGAATTCCTAAAAACCTCTCCATCAATTCATTTGAATCACCAACAAAAATAAATTACAGATAGCTATGTGACTGTTCCAAAAAGTCTGTCAACGGGACATACTGGTAAGTATTGTTGCTTGTAAAATAACTGTATTAAAATCATTACAACTACACACCAATTTTAAAACATCTCCGGACAAAGCACACTAGGAGCGGGACTGTCCTGATGTTAATAGGATCTAAAAACCATGACTAAATCAAGCCTCGCTCACACCTATCACACTTATTATTATCACAAATGTGATAGTTAAAATAAGATTAGAAATTCGAAAAAAACACTAAAAATATGTACAAATATTTGTTAAAATCCTTCCTAGAAACAGTAATGAACAAATATTTATGCTTAAATATTAGTTTAATGACTAATGGTGCAAAGGGAAATTTCCTGCAAAACAATTACCGGACATTTTTACTGCTGCATGTACGCCTTTGTAAACAGCTGCCTAATCTGAATCAAAGTGTAAAAATGATTGAAAAAACGGATGTTTTCTTTATTAGAACATCGACTTGACCTTAAATTCCCCCTCACGATTCTGTCTTATGAAGAAGAGCTGAGTGTTCTAGCTTCAGTTTTAACCCAGTTCGGTGCTATTGGCAAGTTATGGTAATTGTAAGTCGTGGTAATGTTTCAAACTGTTTGACTAACTGCACCAATGAGATCCAAAATAAATTAAAATAGCAGACTGAAAAAAAATATTTGTCTATCTAGCAAGCGAATTTTTTATTATTGATTTCTATTATTAAGAATAGTTCGACAAAAGGTACATTTGAAAATTGAAATGATGTCCAATAGTGATAACTTGGGGAGGGTAGGATAAAATCAGGCATTCGCTTTTCCTTATCTTAATCTACAAGTTGTCAATTTCAAGACATTCTATGTGGCTGGCATGGTGAGGGGGCATAACTCCATATTAGAAGATTGGAATGTTGGGAGCTCCATTTAAGACCATGGAATGCTCCGAGCTTCTAATGGCTGGTAGAAGCCCAGAGCGCCAACATTCCAGTGTTTGCCTTTGTTTACAGCCGTTGCTGTGAACAAAGGTCTCATGGAGCCCGAGGGGGTTTCAAGTCAACCCCATTGGGCTCCGTGAGGCCTTTGTTTTACAGATTCGAACATTCTTCCCTCTACGGGCGGAATGTTCTAATAGCCTTAGAGCCCTCCGTAGCAGGCTCTACCGGCCATTAAAGGCCCACTCCCTTGTTAAAGGCCCTCGCCGAAAGCTGGAGCGGGCCTTTATTGCCCGGTAGAGCCCGCTACAGCAGGCTGTAAGGCTATAGTACATGATTCACGGGGTCACCTATCCTTGGAGCTGATTAGAATGAGATTAGCGAATGGCACCTGCAGGATGAGTAATTATGTCAAGAAAACACTCTATAGCACTCTTAAGAATAGTTTCCCCAGTCTAGAGCACAGCAGCGGCCCATCATTAAGGGCGGAGGGGCCCAACCTCTTCACCTTTTGGCAGACATGTAGAGCATCCATCAGGCTGAGCAAAGGTCAGCCTGACATACATTCTTCATGTTCAACAGTTCAGGTCTGGCAGCCAGGCGCTATACATACACTAAATGCGCAGGCACCTGGTTGCCTGAGCTGAACTTAGCTGGGATGAAGATGTCACAGTCCTGTGGGCACGACCTTCTCAGCACGGCAAACCGCCTCAAGGTCCTCCCCCTCATGACAAGGGGGAGCGTCACTGAGAGCTGGGTGCTTCAGTTTTAAGCACTGAAGTGCCCTGGGCTGAGTGTCAATCAGTGACACCTCGTCCCAGAGTGGAGTGGGGTCAGCAGTCTCGCTAACCCCATCCCAGTCTGTGATGAGTGGAGGATTGGGATTGCCACCTCCTCGTAATGGCTGACCTTGGCAGTCCCAGTCCGCCAGGAACCTCGCAAACTTGCCACCCGAAATCACCACTGCAGCTGGTCAGTTGTTTTTAAAAAATGTTTGGTGTGTGTGTGCGTGCATGCATGTATGTATGATTGTATTTGTGAGTGTGTGCTGTGAATGGGGGTGTGTGTATGTGTGCATGTGTGCTTGTGAAAGATAGATGTATGTGTGCATGCGAGTGAAGGTATGGGGATGTGAGTGAGTGTGCATGTAGATGGGTGAGTGTATGTGTGTGCATGTGGCCCACCCGCCCTACTGCTCAAATTACCGGCCACTGCTAGAGCACATAAAAATTCACATGCCTAGTGTGCTTCACAACCATATTATCAGGTGGTGGTTTGTGTTTCCTATGCGGTTGGGCTCGGTAACCCACCAAATATAAATATAAACTCCATAAGCATGCAAATAGATATTTTACATGTTATCAATTATTCATTGTAGCTATCCTCAAAATCTGGTTTTGGTGTTGTCAAGCATGCTCTAGCAAATTAACTCCTAACTGAGAGAATAAGTATTTAATATGTGGGGCAATATATTTATGAGTCACTAATGAACTCACTGTGACACATGTATGACTTACGAGAGAAGATATTGATTATTTTATGTTGTATAAAATTCTGTGTAAAAGTGAGCCAATTTTTGGAAAGAATCATGGCACTTTTTCCATGGGATGAAAAGAAAATGATGATGTGAGTCCTAACCAATGAAGATACCAAGATCTTGTTGTGGAAGGAGCCAAGTTAGCAGCGTCTCTGAAATAGAAAATGATGACTTTCTCTGCAAGATATCGGTAAGAAAGATCAACGTTTACCACCTTGTACTTTGCAATCCCAGCTTTCAGGTTTATGCAGGCCAAAGCTTGACATCTTTAGCAGAATACAAGGAGACATGTTTTTCTTCGGTCAACTAACTCAGGAAACAAAAATCTCATTGTTATTATTAAACAATAACATTGAATACAAGCTCTTGTACTCTCACATCTGGATGATGGTAACACTCTGCTCCATGGCCTCCCTGATCCCACATTGCCCCCCTTAAGGGCATCTTACATGCTGAAGTATGTTTCAACAAGGAACTCACAAAACTCTATTGGTTGCCCTTGCCAGCCAGCACAATCTTCAAACCTAGCTAAATGTTTTAGAAAGCCATCATGACCAGCTTCCCTTCTTAGCAGACAAGCTCTCCAACTCTGGTGGTTCTCGGCATAATCACAGCCAGGACACCATCAGACTGCAGACTAAGAAATGTAAACAAGAAAAAACAAGGCACCAGGCATTTTCCATCTATGGACCCAGGATCTGGAACAACATACCTGTATCCATCAGGGCTGTCCCAACGCTATTCCAGTGTAGGAAAGAGATGCAACACTACATCGCAATAGTACACAAAACAGCTACCTCTACTATCACTCATTAACTTAATGCTTGTCTTTGACTCTGCATAGTGGTTTGTTACCTATCGACTAGGTTCGCGGTATTGAAATACCACATACATACATGCATACAAAAATAATGGAACGTATTCAGGTAAAGAGTTAACGATAAATGAATAAAACAAGGGTTAAGAATAAATGTAATGGTTAGATTTAGCTAAAGAAAAGGTACTGGGGAGTACAGAAGGACTCCCCCGTTATATACAATCATTTAAAAAATGTAAATGGTACAGTTAATTAAAATAAAGGGAGATGGACAAAAGGAGCCAGACATCAAAGATATTGGAAAAAGGAAAGCGGGATGTATGGGGTCCCCTCAGAAAAAACAGGAATTTAAAAATAAGCAAATTCTGAAAGTAAACAGGTATTTATAAAAAAAAGAACTGCACTGAAGTAAATGGAAAGTTTATAGAAACACAGGATTCAGACATTATTGATTGCAAGATTAACCACCAGAGGTAAATAAACCCAGAATTGATGCATGGAACCACACAAGAAGTTATTTTAAATGTATTTTAAAATATCTTCTTTTGGAAGTAAGATCCTTGTTTATAGAAACTAAATTCACTTTTGCATGGGCAGCCACTGTAGAGTAGTGAAAGAAAGTTAATGCAGGGTCCTTTTTTTCCTGAACGAGCAAAACTATACCCGGAGCATTTTGAAACGTTGCAGACACTGGATGGGATATTCAGATATAATTGACTAGACCAAATTCCCATAATCAAGCATTGATGAAACATAGACCTGGACATACAGGAAAGACACGGCTGGGACCTATAGAAGGAGTAAGTCTTTCTACATTCCGGACATATCTGGTTTTGTGAAATTGAGTTTAAGATAATTCATAGATAGACAATAAGATGTTCTCAAGGCTGACGACGCAACAGCATCACAGATTTTGAAGCTTTGTTTTGTTTCACTATCCATGAAAAAACGTACCCCATAATAAGACAGCACAGCTTCCAATTGGCAAATATAATAGATATACAAGGGGACAAAGCTGAGACATGTCAAATGCCTATTTAAACATTTTTCGAGGTGTGATTCTAAAAGAGCCAACATTGTTGATTGACTTCTGCAGTACAAGACGGGTTTAATTGAGTCTAATATCAGCCTGCAGGCAGTGACCTTAGAAAGATGCTGGAGAAGGAGTGGAAGGTCGACCATGTTAAAGGCAGCTGCCAAATTTAACAGGATCAGCTGCTCACACTGCCTTCATCCATTTCAATCCTAAGATCGTTTAAGTGTGAAATGACTATCATGCTGATACTCATTCCTGACTAGATCATAATTGTGGTGAAGTGTGATCACTACTGTGGAACAGTAAATGGTGCTAGTAGGTTCTAGTAGTCATAAATTATGCAACCGTAATTCAATAGCAATTACGATACAGTTCAGCACATCTTCGGCTAGAACTAAAGCACTGTTGCAGTGGACAATTTACCAATATACCACTATGCATCCATGGGCTTTTAAACAAAATGGGTATAAAGAAGTGGAATAAAAGCCATCAAATAAGCAGAAAGCAACGGAGTGGCATGAAAGTTGGCAGCCCTCCTGCATAGCATTGGGGGTCAATTCAAGATGGTGTCCTCTAGTGGTCACTGTTCACATTTCCTCTGGGGACCTCAGCTCTGCCCCTAGCTGACATCACTGCCAGGGACTTTCCCACTGAAACTTCAAAGGGGGAGCCCCCTCCTGTATTGGCTCCAGAAGACTGGGCTTCCTCCTTTGTTCCGTGGACCAAGGCTGTCCCACACTGGCACAGTGTGACAGCTAATTAATGGATGCAGATTTTCTTCCCCACCCCTTCCTCCCCAGGAGCTGAGTGAAACACTGTTAATTGCTTCATTTGAGTGGGGATGACTTCGTTATTTCTGCTGCAGATCAGTGTGATTAACTTGGCCCATTAGTGTGACAAAAGGCCTGGACTCTGATCCTGAGCTGAGCCAGAGAGATATGAAAATTCTGGACGACCCATAAAGTGTACATGTGTGTGCTTGGGACTTGCATATTCAAAGTTGACGAACATGTTTCACCCCAATTGGATACCTTGCTGGACTTTGCAGGCCAACAGGAAGGGAAAATGCACTCTAAGGCAGATTTCCCCCTATGTTTATAACACATGACACGGTAGATAAAACTGCAAACCATACTGACTTTACCCATAAGTGCCCACTAATATTATGAAGCCTAGCCCAGGTCAAAATCTAACCTTACAGAGTCCCAACTGTGCCAGGCTACCTGTGCGCAGTTACGGGGCTGCGCACAAAGGTAGGCTCACATGCGCAGCCCTCACACATGTGCAAACGTGTGCACACATTTTCATGTGTAATCAGCCAAGGGCCCCTTACCCTTGCTCCATTGTAGCAGGCTTATCTTAAAAGCCAGACACTGGCAGTAAACACACACACTCAATTTACCATGTTTACCAGTTGTGAGGCTTACCCACAGAAAAAAGTTTAAAACCGGTGATCCAAAATGTAATAAATCCGGGTGGATTAAATGAGCAAAGCTATTTCGCTATACAGATGGTTCAGCGATAGTAGGGCTTATGACTTCTTAGCAAATGTAAGTCAAAAGTGGGCTGTAAAATGGAGCACTACAGACCAAGACTAAGAGAAAGGCTGAGGCAGAGAATCAGTGGCAGGAGCTCCCGGCAATGTGTGCCATGAGGCAAGGAGCCAACAGGAGCAAAATGAGCCTAAGATTGGGTAAATCAGCCCAAAGGGGCCTGAGATATCGCAGGGTAAGAGATATGACCTTTCATCCCAGCCTAGTAATCAGAACGTGTGGCGCTCCGTTGCAGTTCCGGAAGATATCCCCGAGGTGGGCCAGTGCCTGAGGACCCCATCCGTGAAGTCAAGTTATACAAAGAAAGGGCCCAGGAAGCCAACCCCGAGCCCCATACCAAGAAAAGAAGAGGGGGAGCGTCATCAAACTCCCCCCCCCCCCAATAAGAAGAAAGGATCCTCTGACGTGAGATAGAGGAGTGCTGCTGTGCTTCTCTGGGACAAAAAGAAGGGTCCTGTGACTCCATCCTCGGGTCCCCAACAAGCCACAGAGGAGGGGGGTACACTATCGCGCCCCCACAACGGCAGTGGGCTCGCCCAACTCTGTATGCCTGGTGGGGCGTGGTAGACACCGCACAGAAACACCTTGCCCGAATGGAGCAGGAAGGGAAACGTCAGCCGCTGGCTCTGGCAAAGGCAGAGAGGAACGCCGGCCGAGGTGGGAGGTGGCAAAAGCAGACGGGGGTGGGCACAATATGCTATCCCACATAAACAAAATGCACGTCAGGGTGCCCAGGTGGGACCGGGCACCCCCAACAAAAAAGTGTAAAAGGGAAAAAGAAGGCACAGGGCAGAAGCCCCGTGCAGCAAAGTAAAGCTGTGTCTGGAGACGCTTGTCTCGTACTCATGCTTCCAGAAGGGAGTGCCCCTTAATGCTCTGTGGGGCTTTACAAGGACCAAAGGTTAGCTGTATGTGGTATTCCTAGGACAGCAGGGGCACCACCAAAGTCACCAGAGAGTTGTATGGGGCTGCAGGAATGCTGCAGTTTTCCGGGAAGTTTTAAAAGCTGACCCTATGGGCATCATTACGATGGCGGGCGGACAAAGTCCGCCCGCCACCGCAACGGCAAACGGGACCACCCGCAAGAGGTGCGGCGGTCCCCCCATGTCAATTAGGATGCCACCGCCACGGTGGCGGTGGCATCCCGCATCATTTACATTGCGGCGGGCGGTGCTGTGAGCAGCACCCGCCGCAATGTAAAAAAAGCATGTTGCGCATTGGCATGCACAACGTGACAGGCACCACGCGGTGCCTGCCACCCTGTGCATGCCAATGTAGGGGGGTACCATAGGTACCCCTCAAGTGCACCCCCCACACCCCCAGGGGCCCGCAACGAGCCCCCATTACCAAAGACCGTATGCCTTTCCATGGCGGCAACGCAGCCATGGAAAGGCACATCTCCGCCTGCATCATAATATGGATGGCGGTGCCTTGCACACACCGCCACCATATTGTGCACGTTTTCCGCCCGGTCGACGAGTCGACCGGCGGAAAAGCGGCGGACGGTCTTCCCGTCCGCCGCGGACCCCCCAGCCATCCTAATATGGCGGGGGTCACTGAGGCATGGATGGCGGGCGAATTTCCCCTGCCAGGCCGGCGGTGGCTACCGCCGGCCCGGCGGGGGCGATCCGCCTGCCATCCTAATAGGTCCCTAAGTTTCCTGGGTCAAAAAAATGATGACCCCCCCGCCTTTTCAGCCCATGTTAAGCATTCCCTAGACTGGAATGTTTGTTCTATAGCCTGTGAGTGCAGTGACCAATAGTAGTTGGTCCTAAGGCTACATATTTATGTGGGTAAAGGACATATGGGTATGTGGTACATGTTCATGTGATTAAAGAAAGACAGACACAAGTAATGTTGTTTCATCCTTTTTTATTTAGAAAGTGTGTTGCTGACAGTAATTTTTCATAAAGGTTGCAATGCCTTATTAATAATAAATTCCATTTTTTAAATAATGTAATATTATAACAACTAACTATTAAAAATATACACACATATATATATATGTATGTATATATATATATATATATATATATATATATATATATACACACACACACATACATATACCAATAACAAAATATTTAAAAATCAAACCATTTTAATTAAAATAAAAAAGTAAACAACAAAGTTTTACAATTTTATAACAATTTTTTACACATTAAAAACCTTAATAATTATAAATATTACAATTTTATACAAGCAAAAACATAATAATATAAAGTGCAACAATATAAAATAAATTATATAATTTTACATTTAATACATATTAAGCAAATTCTTCTACAAAAGATGTATACACTTTACTACTTCCACTTCATGCAATGCAACAGTAGGAAACCTGTTACATCACACAGGTGTAACATTTACTATTCCTACTACAGTCAATACAGAAGTAGGGAAAATGTTGGGTTGCGTAGAGGTCAAATTTACTATTCCCACTCCAGTCAGTACAACACTAGGGAAAATGTTAGATTGCAGGGGGGTCAAATTTACTATCTCCACTCCAGTCAGTGCAACAGTAGGGAAATGTTGGATTGCGGAGGGGTTAAATTTACTATTCCAACTCCACTCAGTGCAACAGTAGGGAAAGTGTTGGATTGCGGAGGGGTGAAATTTACTATTCCCACTCCACTCAGTGCAACCTTAAAAACAATCAATGTTTTCTTCAACACAATATAAAGAATTGCAAAAACATAGTAAACAAATACAAATATAAATATGTAAAAAAATACTAATATATTTTACATTAAAAATTAAATAAAATAAATACATATGACAATGTTAAATACATATCACAAATAACTACAAATATTATTTTATTTAAAAATTATTTATTAACCAAAAAATATTTATTGAATAATTTTATTTTAGTTACTTCCCACACTATACCCCTACAAAACTCACAACCCACACCTACAACTTAACTTTAGTAAACAAATTATTTACACTATTAACATAAATATTTATCAATAAACCAATTATCATGAATTTAAAATTAATTATGACTTAAATAAAATTAATTTACCACCCAAAATCTACCCCTACAAAACACACAACATGCTCCTAAAATGTACCTTAACAAAAATGTAATTGCTGAATTAACATAATTAATGATCAATTAATTAATTAATATCAATTAAAAAATTAATTATAACTTAAATAAAAATAAATTTGCTTCCCACCCTATCCTCCAAGACCCACAACCTACACCTAAAATGTAAATTTAAAAAATGTAATTGCAGAATTAACTTAATTAACTATCAATTAAATAATTATTTTAATTAAAAACTAAATATTAATTACTTATTATTAATTTACTTCCCACCCTGTACCCCTATAAACTCCACAGCCCACACCTAAAATTAAGAATAAAAAAATTAATTATCAATTAATATTAACAACCATTTATTAACTATTTAGAATTAATTTACTTCCCACCCTATACACCTATAAACCCCACAACCTGCACCATAAATTGAAAAAAAAAAAATTACACAATTAGCATCATCAATTAAATGAATAATGTTAATCAACCACTAATTATTAATTAATTAAATTTGAATTACTTGACACCGTGTACCCCTAAAAACCCCACAACCCGCGCCTAACATTTAAATAAAAAAAATCAATTGCACAATTAACATAATTAATTGCCAATTAAATAAATAATAGTAATAAAAAGTAATTGATAATTTATGATTAATAAATTATTTCCCACGCTGTACCCCTATAAACCCACAACCTGCTCCAGTACTAAAAATCACAAAAAAATAATTTAATTAAATTTCATAGCTACTAAAAATGTACTATATTAAAAAGCATAAAAATTAAACAAAAAATTCACGTCATATACAGTTAAAATATATACTAAAATACATAACAATAATTATAAAATGATATTAAAAACAAATATATTTTTGTAAACGATATCAATGACTTCGATATTTTAAAAATCGATATTACTTACCTTAAAATGGATATTCTTGACAACGATATTCTTGCAGACGATATTTCCATATCACAATATTTTGGTGACGATATTTTAACTTTGATATTTTGTCTGAATACCGGCTTGGGGGAATAAAAGAAGTGAGAGGGGACATCCCTGCCTGGTCTCCTCCTGATGTCCCACTGCCTTAAGATATAGCCTCCAATCTCACCTGTGCCACTGGTTTCGTGTATAGCAATGATACCCAGCTTAAGAAGTTCAGGCCGAATCCCATGCTGCGAAGGACCGCCTGCACATACGCCTAATCCATGGTATAAAATGCCTTTTATATATCCAAAGCACACAGAGCCACGTCTGTGTCAGACTTCCAAACTGAGTACATAATGTGGGTAAGTCTGCGGAAATTCATGAATGTACTCCAAGAAGCAATAAACCTGCATTGATCCTAGGTGGCAATAGCCAAAATTCTGGTGATACCTCGACTATGATACCACTTCTCAGCACTCCCGTTTATCCTCCCTAGGCGCTTCTTAAAGGAGCTAGACTCTATTCTTTTGGAATTGATCTGGGGAACTGGCCACAAGAGGGTGGCACTTGGCCATTTATACGCCCCGCCCCTGGAGCGCGGTGGGCTGGGTGCACACTATGAACTCTACCATGCGAAGGTTAAACTGTAGTGGCCGATGCGCTGTCTCTCAGATGCTACCAACTCTGAACTTTTGATAGCGAAACGAGATCTAGGGGGCGGTACTACAATAACTTGGTTGATGGACCCCAGACAGACTGCAACCTGGCCGACTGACAAGAACTGCTAAATTCTGCTGGCATAAATATGTCAAGCATAGGCACAGTCCATTGCCTTATTCAAAGTATCTACCACTCTGGTCGCTGCTAGCCCTACCCGGAGTGGCTAGGCATCATAATATTGAACCATGGAGGGGCAATACGGCATAGATGAGGTCCGATTCCTGACCAATAAAGCTCTCTTGAATGCCATGGACACCTGTTGGGACTGTAGAGCCTAGAGCCCGCTCCTCTCAGTCCCTACAGGCACTGCTCACCTATGGGAATGCCAGACAGGCTATTACGGTGCTGTATAAAGCACTGTTAGGCACACAAAGCACAACCTTCTCCGCCCTGAAAGACAAATGGGCAACAGCAACGGGTCAAGAACTCACTTGCAGACAATGGACCACTGCTTTCGGACAGGTACCCTTGTGAAGTACACGCAGTTTAACTATCAGCATCGGACCTATCTCACACCCGTGCATATCCATCGCATGTTTCCGACCATAGCTCCTTGGTATCCCAGGTGCTCACAGCTCAAGATGGATTTCCATCATATGGTGTGGGCCTGACACATCATTGCGCAATTTAAGGCAGGAGGAATGGTGACATTACTGGACGGGTAGTACCTGCCGACCACTTACAGTGCATACTGGGCATTACAACGTTGACACACAAGACTAAATACATCACGAAAGTTATAGACCTAGCATGTATATTGGCGAAACACCATATCGCCATGGCCTGGAAATCCCCAGAGGCACCTTCCCTGCAACTCTGGCTGCATGACTTGTTAAAGTGTCTGACGGCGGAAATCACGACCTGGCAATCGCTACCGGTACAAGAGAGGGGCCCCCCACAACGAGACTCTCCAGGAAGTGTATTTAGAAAAGCTAGCAGCCAAAACGTACCACAGTCCCTATGGCGGGCAGGTTGGCCATCTTACACGATTGGACAAACATCTCAAAGACTGTTGCTGGCCGTTCACGACTAGTAAATACAACACACACCCCTGGTTTCCTGGCTACGGTGACCCTTTGTTCACCCCAACATCCCAATCACCGCCCTCAACCCAGTCCCCAAACTGGCATATCAATATCCGTCCATTGTTTAGCATAATTCACCCCCTACTGCTTCTGACGGAGGTGGGATACAGAGAGGACTTACCTCCCTTGTTATGGACGTTGCAAGGTGATCTCCAAGGCTTTATAGTTTGTACGTTTGCGCCCCAGTTGGACTTTGTTATGACTATGAACTGCTATGGGTTCTTGACGATGAACAAATCTAACCTCTACTCCAATAATGGGGAACCAGCTAGTCATATACGAAGTTTGAAATGGAATGGAAATGCACATGGGTCAATGTTTGGTAGTTGAACGCCTGATAATGTTTCCAGCAGGTTACTCAAGGTGACTACTTGCTGGGTAGCTTTGACATCCTGTATACCTTGCGTACCACACCTGTATGTGTTGTATGCTCATGTATAAAATCAATAAACAACCACTTGGAAACAAAGCATAAACCCACATTGATCTTCATGTATCAAGGGAGCTATGACTCCATGCAGTTTATTGGCTAGTATTTTTGATAACACCTTTACATCTTTATTAATCATTGAGAGTGGGAGATATGATCCTAGCCTCATGGGATCTCTGTCTAGCTTGGGAAGCATCACTATAACTGCCTCCCGCATAGATTGCCCTGGACTCTGTGAACACCTCAAGGAGCTTGTCAGCCAACATCTCTGCATATGTGCAATAAAATTCAGATGGAAGGCATTTGGAACCAGACATTTTGTTCCTGGGCAGATCTTTGACCACTGAAAGTAGCAACTCTCTAGTCAAGTCTCTCTCTTAACTCCTCTAAGTGCTCATAAAGGGACCTATGGGACTTCGTACTGATTTGCTAAGTTGCGCTGGAATGTGACATTTATTGCTGCTTGGGTTACAACCTGCCCGCCCCTTCGGTTTCGAGCATCAAAATCGGGGACGTTGGTCTCTCCTAATGCAACAGCCAGGCCAAAAATCTTCCTAGCCTGTTGCCTTCTTCGTGCAGCTACTGCCGATGCTCCCTCAGGGTGAACTTATTTAGTCGATCCTAGATCTCCCCTATGGCTCGTTGCCTTTCTATCTGTTCCCTATGGGTATTATGATCTACTTGGCTCTCACGTTGGGGTTAAGCTAACGCATCTTCCTGATCACGGAGATCCCTCTGTAGCTGCTGCTTTATACAGTATGTTTTTGTCATACACTTCCCTCGCAGAACCACCTTTGGAGCTTGCCACTCATTGTCCCTTGTATCTGTGTTTCCCCAATTAGGGGCCGATTCCGATCCGGGTCGGAAACCGTACCGACCGACATGGACCTGGAATGAAGACCGACCGACACGTTCCGGCGCCATACGACCCGCGCAGTACGATGCTATGCATGTGAATTACGACCAACTGGTACGGAACACAAGCCGAACGACCGAACCGCACGGAAAGCAGCTATCCGGCCGGAAAATCTACGCAAATCGAACCGACCGACACGCACCAGGAATGAACCCGACAGATACGTACCCGCGAACTCCGACCCGCGCAGCACGATGCAATGCGTGTAAAACCAGACCGAGTCGCACGGAGCTCAAGCCGTACGACCGACTCGCATAGAAAACAGGGAGCCGAAGCAACCGAATACTCCGCGACCGACGCGTACGCCGCACATAAAACCCAGCAGAAAGACAGCGTGAAAGACTCGGAGAAGCTCGCACGAGCCAACTGCAGCGTCCTACTCGGTCCGAAGAACGTCTCCTACATGCCCAAAAAATACAAAGGAAAAAATACAAAAAAAAGGGCCAAACAAGCAATGACAAAGTCAATAAATACTGGGGGAAAAAAACATGGAACAAAGACACACCCACAACTCCACCCATATAAAGGCCACAAATCCCTACCATGATCCTTTGCAAATTCAACAAACCTGCCAGCACAGAACACCATCATACAGCAACCACAGACACACTCACAACTCATCCATCACACAAGCCACACACCATTAGCACCTCCCTAATAGCACCCTCACATACACCCAGTAAAACTGACACTCACCCACCCTCACTTGCACACTCACAGACACATCAATCCCCACCAAAACCCATCACCATGCCCCCAAAGAAGAATCCAAAGTTCCTAGACAGTGAATTGGAAGTCCTGGTAGATGAAATCCTCAGGGTAGAGCCACAGTTGTTTGGTACATTGGTCCAACAGACCCCCATGTCGCAGAAAACCAAGATGTGGGAGAGGATAGTCGACAGGGTGAACGCACAATCACCATGTTTGCGCACAAAGGAAGACATCCAGAACAGGTGGTATGATGTGCGCAGGAGGGTCAAGGACCTACTCAAGAAGGATTACGCCTTGAGTCATCGCACCGGTAGTGGCCCTCCTGCCACACCAGTATACCTCAGGTCCTGGGAGGAGAAGGTGCGGGCCATCCTACCACCAGAGAGCGTACATGGACTATCAAACATCCCAGAGCCTGGTGAGTACACAACCAATATACCCAATATTGTGTGACTATACACACACATCACTGTCAAGGGGATAGTGAAACCATGCACCGTTAGCAAAGTCACAGTAACCAAAAGATAGTCATCCCAAGATGTGTATGCTAGTCAGACAAACACAATACCTGCCATCTCATAGTGATATGTAACTGTGTCATGACATGTACAAACCTAACAACAAATAGAGCAAGGCAGTGGCACAAATCTAACCAACAAGCACCGTCAGACATTTTGCCACCACTAGAACACCACCTCACAGGGAAGCTGACTGAAAGGAAGGAATTGTGTGTATGCTGGTGAAGTGAGTGTAGCCAATAGCATGATGGGAGTTGTAGTCACAGATATTGGTCACCCTCACAATTGGCCCATCAACACCACTCTGAACCATGCTCACATCACAGGGAGTGGAAAAGAACTGACAAGATGGCTGACACTGGGTACTGCTGTGGGGAGAACAAGCCCCTGCTGGGTGTTGTGCTCAAAACAACAGCAGGACACCACTGCCTGACATCCTGAAAGCCAACTTGCACTCCCTGCAATGGAAGCATGTTCCATGGTGGGATATCTGGCTGGGTGGGAAGGAGGACTGACAGCTCTGACCATAGTTACCAGCAGCTTTTCTCACACACCCCCTTAACACAAACTCCACACAACTCACCTGAGAGAATGCATTGCCTCACACTCTAATTAAATATCCCACAAAGAACTACCACACTGGGTTATGCTGTGTGAAGCACAGGGACACTTTTGGGACTTGTAGCCAAACAAACGCCAAGACAACACTGTCAGCCATCCTGTCAGCACAGGCACACTACCCCACAGGGAAGCAGAGTCAAAAGGAAGGAAGTATGGGCATGCTGGGAACGGGGGTGTAGGCAATAGCATGATGGGAGTGGTAGTCACAGCTCAACATCCCCCACCCACATGGCCCAGCAAGCTCACACTGAAGCATGCACACCTCACAGGGAGTGAAAAGCCACTTCAAAGATGTCTGACAATGGTGCTCTGTTGTGGGGAGCACAAGGCCCTGCTGGGAACTGTGCACCAACCAACAGCAGGACACCACTGACTGACATCCTGAAAGCCAACTTGCACTCCCTGCAATGAAAGCACATTCCATGGTGGGATATCTGGCTGGGTGGGAAGGAGGACTGACAGCTCTGACCATAGTTACCAGCAGCTTTTCTCACACACCCCCTTAACACAAACTCCACACAACTCACCTGGGCAAATGCATTGCCTCACACTCTAATTAAATATCCCACAAAGAACTACCACACTGGGTTATGCTGTGTGAAGCACAGGGACACTTTTGGGACTTGTAGCCAAACAAACGCCAGGACAACACTGTCAGCCATCCTGTCAGCACAGGCACACTACCCCACAGGGAAGCAGAGTCAAAAGGAAGGAAGTATGGGCATGCTGGGAAGGGGGGTGTAGGCAATAGCATGATGGGAGTGGTAGTCACAGCTCAACATCCCCCACCCACATGGCCCAGCAAGCTCACACTGAAGCATGCACACCTCACTGGGAGTGAAAAGCCACTTCAAAGATGTCTGACAATGGTGCTCTGTTGTGGGGAGCACAAGGCCCTGCTGGGAACTGTGCACCAACCAACAGCAGGACACCACTGACCGACATCCTGAAAGCCAACTTGCACTCCCTGCAATGGAAGCACGTTCCATGGTGGGATATCTGGCTGGGTGGGAAGGAGGACTGACAGCTCTGACCATAGTTACCAGCAGCTTTTCTCACACACCCCCTTAACACAAACTCCACACAACTCACCTGGGAGAATGGATTGCCTCACACTCTAATTAAATATCCCACAATGAATTACCACACTGGGTTATGCTGTGTGAAGCACAGGGACACTTTTGGGACTTGTAGCCAAACAAACGCCAGGACAACACTGTCAGCCATCATGTCAGCACAGGCACACTACCCCACAGGGAAGCAGAGTCAAAAGGAAGGAAGTATGGGCATGCTGGGAAGGGGGGTGTAGGCAATAGCATGATGGGAGTGGTAGTCACAGCTCAACATCCCCCACCCACATGGCCCAGCAAGCTCACACTGAAGCATGCACACCTCACAGGGAGTGAAAAGCCACTTCAAAGATGTCTGACAATGGTGCTCTGTTGTGGGGAGCACAAGGCCCTGCTGGGAACTGTGCACCAGCCAACAGCAGGACACCACTGACTGACATCCTGAGAGTTAACCTGCACCCACTGCAAGTGTGGCATGCTTCATGGTGGGATAACTGGGCTGGGGGGAGAAGGAGGTCCGGATGTCAACCAAATACCACCAATGCTGGCCATACACACACCTACTCTGCAAAAACACATTGCACACGTGGGACCAGTCACTCCCAAAGTAAAGGCCCTGGCAAGATGGCTGACACATGGGCATGAGAAATGATGTGCCTGCAATTCACACCCATGCACTGGCCAATCCAAACACGTACACACTCACAGCCATTGCAACTCTATGTTTACACACACTGTAAGGGGATGCAGTGTCCATGGGTGCCCCCTGGCCTGGCTGTGAAGGTGTGTCTTGCAGATGACAACTGTGGAGAATCAGACATACTACATAGCACAAAACACACAGGAAGTCACAGAGACATCATTGACAGGGGACACCTGACAGTGAATGCAATGGACACACCAATATACCGGACACTGTACCATGGTGTCAGTCACACAAGTTGCGGTTGTGAGCTGCATTCCACTCCCACATCGTTCGGCAACATATGCATCCTTCACACAACACACCACTCACTGTCATAGACACTGTAGACACAAGCACCAACCTGGACTGCATTTGAGGAGACATGCTACTCACAGCAGCAGAACTGCAACACACACCACTGGCCATCACTGTCATGAGAATGGAAAAGCCAGAGAGCTGCCGTGCCCAATCCTTATCACCATGGAGGACATTGACAAGATTAATCACGTTTGCACGTACAAAACTCAGCAACAACATCATTAGCTACGTTAACAACATCACTTGTATGAAATGAGACGTGAACTAGGAACCCAGACAACAACACAGATACTCCCAAGAGATCCCAGGCATACCGGACTGTGACCATGTTGTCCAGACACACCAATGTGACGCACAAAGACTGGCAAAAACTGCCACCACACATGGCCGAATCTTGAAAGATATCCTAAGTGGAATTGCACGTATGTCCCTGTTAAAGGACAAATGTGGACAAGGATGACACACCTATGTCAGGCACGTGATGGCGCTTGAGTAGCAATGGCCATGTACAGCCAATCAATACATGAGCTGGTCATGCACACACCTCAACATTCACATTGAAATGCTTCAGGTTGGCAGGACAATGTGCTACACCAATATCAACCTCTGGCTGTGACAACTTAGGACAATGCAATGTACAGGCACGCATCCAGATGTACAGTCACAACTGTCATGTGTTTGAACCATTGATGCCTGTAGAAACATAACATACATTGTGTGTCTCTTCCAAACACAGGTGATGATGGGGACACAGCAGCAGATGATGAGGAGTCCCTGTCCCAGGCTCCAGTGGCCCCTGAGCTCTCTGGTGTGGAACAGCCTCTGCCCTCCTCGGATGGCGAAGACCTACCTGGCCCCTCCGGTGTGAGTCATCATGCAGCACCAGCATGACCACCATCTGCACCCCTGCACCCACTCCTCCAACATCTGCCAACACACAGACCACCCCCGCCGACACGGACAGACCAAGGACACTGAATGACAACAGCACAGGGACCCCGGCCCCCGGGAAGCAACGGACAACAACCCCAGTACCAACCCCCAAGGGGGCCTAGGGTCACCTGTGAGTGCCACCGCAGGTCCCGCCCGTGTGGCCAGGGGTGGTGGGAGGGGTGATAGGCAGAGGTCGCTGTTTGCAGAGGGGTCTGGACTGCATGATGACCCACAACTGGTACGCATTGCAGATGCGTTCCAGAATAGCACCGGAGAGGTCAGCCAGGTAGTGGGGATCCTCAAGGACATTCAACAGCAGCAGGCTGCCCATCATGCCCGCTTGGACTCCCACATGTCCCGTGTGGAGACACACATGTCTCGCATGGAGTCCAAGTGGGACACATTGGAAGAACTGACAGCGGTGCAGAGGGACATATTGACATGCCTCCGCCAGATTAGCACCAACATGTCCACACCTCCCTGTGTGCCCACAACATCTGGTGCCGCAACAACTGCAACTGCCACAGGGAGGGAGGATGACTCTGGTGGAGAGTCCTCTGCACCGCAGCGGCCTGCACGTGAGGGTCCCCCAGAAAGAAGAGGGGTCGTCCGAGGAAGGACAACTGAGAGGCAGATGGCCATGTACATCCCCCAGGAACCCAACACCTGTTCTGGAAATTCTCCTTTGTGTGCAAACTGTTCACCCTGTCGAATGCAACCCAACTCTCCCACATGACATTGGGAGTTTAAGTTGGACTA
Source organism: Calotriton arnoldi (assembly GCA_963921515.1). Classification (NCBI taxonomy): domain Eukaryota; kingdom Metazoa; phylum Chordata; class Amphibia; order Caudata; family Salamandridae; genus Calotriton; species Calotriton arnoldi. The sequence continues at coordinate 1,627,325 of CAWUFW010002895.1, forward strand.
ATGTATCAGATGACTGTGGACTTTACTCAGGACATTTCTGCTACCAACACTTCCAACTCATCTGGGAACTTAGGATTCCAATCCCAATGTACAGCACCCACCATCCTGTGCACTATCCTCACACATGTATGTAAATAAACTCACTAATACACCATACTTGCCTCTGTTGTGATTCCAACGTGGTTTTTGTCATGGAGATGATGATCTGCTAAATGACACTGTGCATGCTAACTGCTACAGCAATTTCAACACCGTCATGTGAGTCATGGCGACGTGACACATATGAGGGAGACACACCACTAGGGCAACACAACACATACACACCAGGGCCATCTGACTCATCGCCTACACTGATGTTGCCAGGAAATACAGTGGAATGCACAGACACCACACCTATTCAGAGTCTGTGTTAACTAGCCCACAGGTGCAGTAAGCAAATGTCAGTCAGATGTGTGACCACAGACAACGCACATCCCAAAGTGAAGCACAGGTTTATTACACATTTGCAACATGTTGTTTCCACTACAGATGCAAGGTAATCCCACGTGGCAGTGGCCACACAGTCACCAAGAGTTGAAGAAATAAAGTCCAGGGGTGTGTGGCACATCACCTGTAGGGAAACGACTGCTTCCACCCTGGAAGCTGAATCATGGTGTCGGGGGATCAGAGTTGACCAAACAACTCTGAAAGTACCCTGTGAAGGTCAGACATGACACACAGTTAAAAGCACTGAAGAACAGGACAGAACTGCAATATTCATGCCCAATACATGTCACAAGATACCTACACAAAACCAAGTTAGCATGTCAACACTGTTGGGGAGTACAGACTACCTGTAAGGACACATCGCTGCACGCATCCAGTCAAGTAGCACATGGCCACACTCAAACAGCAACAGAGCACCACCAACACATATCATGCAAACTCAAATCATTGACATAACATCTCTGTATACTCACATTCAACTGAAGAAGTTGTTGATGAGCTGTGTGCGGACATCACCCTCATCATCATCATCATCACTGGCATCGTGGCCCAGGCCAGGATCCTCCACAGGTGGCGGATGTTGGTCATCGTCATCCAGGATGAGAGGCAACTCCTTCCGCACTGCCAGGTTGTGTAGCATGCAGCAGACGATGAAAATCTTGCACACCTTTGCAGGGGCATATGGGAGGGCCCCTCCTGTCTTGTCCAGGCAGCGAAAGCGGCTCTTCAGGAGACCAAATGTCCGCTCGATCACTCTCCTGGTCCGACCATGTGCCTCATTGTAGCGCATCTGGGCTGGTGTCACAGGGTTCCTGAGGGGTGTCAGCAACCACGGCATGTTGGGGTATCCGGAGTCACCTACATACAGACAATTGCACATTAGCTGAGTTGGAAAAGAGGGTGGAATACAACATTGCAGAACACACACAATGGTACAAAGTCAGTACACACCGACAAGCCAGGCACGCTGGTTCTGCATCTGTGACATCATCCTCGGGATGCGACTACTCCTCATTACGTAGGCATCGTGTGCAGAACCGGGGAAACGTGCACACACATGTGAGATGCTCATATCTGCAAGACATACCACCAGAGCATTGATAGAATGGAAATGTTTCCTGTTCCTGTATGCCTGCTCATGTGCCTGTGGTGGTACCAAAGCCTCATGTGTCCCATCAATAGAGCCGATGACATGTGGCATCCTCCCCAGGGCATAGAAGTCACTCTTGACGTCAGTGAGTTGTTGACGTTTAGGGAAATAGATGTACTGGTTCAAGTATGTTAACATTGCCTCCAAAACATCGCGTAGCACACGGCTGAACATGGTCTGTGACATCCCACCAGCAGACGCCACAGTGTGTTGAAAGGTACTGGTGGCAAAGAAGTGTAGGGCTGCCATCACCTTCACCTTGGGGCTCAGCGCTGTAGGGTATGGCCGGCCAGCTAGCAAATGTGGGGCCAACCGCCCCGCCAATTCCTCAATCAGCGGCCTGTTGAAGCGGTACCGTCGGATGCAGTCACGTTCAACCATGGTTGCAAGGTCAGGGAATGGTCTATGGACAGCTGGTGCCCTGCAGTACATAGGTGAACAAAGAAAGATTGTCAGTCACCCCACATATGTGGCATTGACCATACTCAATATCACATGATACATCATTACGAGACAAAAGTACTTGATGTGTGTGCCGTTCTGTATGGACATATATGGCACCTACATGGCCATCATCTAACATCTCAGTTCAACATGTGTTGACAACAAGTTCCAGGTTGTGCTATGGGAAATCATTAGGCTGTGTCACAGAACCCATGTACTGCTGTCACGTTCCAAACACACACCACAGTGACAAGTGAGGACAGATGTGCCCCAGGCATCACAGCTCTTTGACAGGTAGATTCCCAGGGACCCTGTATTGCCACATGGACACTGGCATGATATGGCGTATCATGTACACGCCAGCAAAACAACCATGACTCCCACAGGTAGTGGCCCCTGTTGCCTCTGCAGGACAGACATGGACGTCTGTGACACACACACACACGCACAACATCAAAGTCGATGCACAAACAACGTGGATGTGGAGACCGTCTCCCATTGTGCACATGGAATCAGAGACATCTGAAACACAACATGCACACAGACTGTGGAGGGCCATCACAATTGTGGCAATGGGTCACCCTGTGACGTACATACCATCCCACATGGGACTCAGGGTGTGTGTGACATAACATACACATATACAACCTAGAAATGTGACCATGCCACATGCTCTGAACTGAACAGTTGCACATCACAGTGGTCATGTGCACAACACACAAAGGATTCTGTCCCCATGAACACGTGCACAGCCTGGGAGTGGCTGCCCCCAAGTGCCACCCAACAAACCTCATGTTGACCCCCATACACACACAGGTAATGCAGCCTTACATGCCTTAGGATACAGTGTGGACAGGCTGTGGTGTTGTAGGTGTGCCCCTGAGTCCCTGGCAAGTAATTGTGGCTGGCATACGTTCACCAGTGACAACCATGGTGACATATGCGAGTGACTTGTACAGGGACGCGTCGTACAGCAATGGACCGATCCGTGCGCACGCATTGGCCATTGCATATGATGTTGACGGATGCGTGTTGTGTTTCGAAATACGCGTCGTACAGCAATGGACCGATCCGTGCGCACGCATTGGCCATTGCATATGATGTTGACGGATGCGTGTTGTGTTACGAAATACGCGTCGTACAGCAATGGACCGATCCGTGCGCACGCATTGGCCATTGCATATGATGTTGACGGATGTGTGTTGTGTTTCGAAATACGTGTCGTACAGCAATGGACCGATCCGTGCGCACGCATTGGCTATGGACTGACATGGTAACGGACGCGTATTCGAAGCTTGTACGAGTCGGATGCAGTGAATTCAGTTGGCCACCCACAACAATGTTGCAAATTCATGGGTGTCATCAAGTTGAAATTTGGAAGGATGCTGTAGGCGTGTATAAGTGGTGCAATTCCATGGATTGGCCAGATTCAGAAGATGCAAACGACTTGGACCTATCACTTTGGACACATGGGACAGTATCTGCCTCTGCAGCACACATATAATGCTGGCTGTTCCCCTGAGAGCTCACTTGCCTGCACTACATGCTCCAGGACGACATCTGCCACTACCACTGCTGCTGTCTCTGCATCCTCTGGCTACTGCAATGGCACGTACTGTGGATAGAGCCCCAGCCTTCAGCACTGAGGAGAACCAGGCCCTGCTGGACAGCCTCCTTCCACAGTACAGCAAGCTGTATGGGAAACCAGGGGAGCAGGTGAGTGTGCTGTCCACTGCCTTACTAATTGTGCATGTTGTCTGACTAGCAGTACTTACAGTGTGTACACCAGTGGCTAGCATGCTCACTGAGTAGTTGTCACCCCCAAAGTGTGTAGTTACATGCACTGAACAGGTATAGTGCAGTAACAGTGCATTCCAACAAGGTTTTACTTCCCAGGCAATGATACCATTTAGTAACTGCTGGACAACTGTTCATAGCCATAGTTGCACTACCTGTGTACATCATATGCCCCTGTGATTGAGACATGTATATCCAACTGTGTGATGCACGGATATGTTGCATGTGTAGTAATGGCCTTTTCACTTTGTCATCCTCACAGGTTGATGCCCACCAGAAGCAGGAGATCTGGCTGACCATCGCCCAGGCAGTACGATCTGTGGGGGTCTACAGGCGCCGGATCCGCAACTGCCAGAAGAGGTGGCAGGACCTTCGTGGCTGGACCCGGAGGATCGCAAGGGTCCAGCTGAAGCTGTCGCCTCCTCGCAGGAGGGGCGGACACCGGACCATGATCTCCCACATCCTCCAGCTGAAGGCCAGACAGCAGCAAGGAGGGGGTAAGTGCTAGCCTTTTCTGGGTACTATGACTAACATGCTCTATGCACTCCTTTAGCCTGGTTACACTTCCACAGTACGACTGTCTTGTCGTCCTGGACTCATGTCCCTCACTTGTGTCATGCCCCCTCCTCATCTGATATACAGGTGTGGCCCTTACAGTCTGTGACTTAGGCCACTTGGGTACTGTGTACTTGCAGTTACCTGTGGTTCAAGTTGGGGACAGCATCAGTTACAGGAACTTTGTTGTGGGCTGCATGGGTGGTACAATTGCTCACACAATGCCTGTGATCTGACATGTACTCTGGGTATGGCTTTAATATGTGTTCCAATTGCTGCTCTGACTCACCACATGTCTGGGGTATGTGCCACGCTGCAGCAGAGACCAAGGTAGGAGCCTCAGAAGTATGTACATCATGTGTGTGACACATGCATAGCCACCTGCCTAGTGTTCAGGGTAATACCATGTTGCACATGGACCAGGGCTGTAATGCCTACTCCGGACATCGAAGGCACTCTGTTCTCCCACTCCCGTGTGTCAGCATACATATTGGGCATTGTGAAGAGTGCACTCAGGTGTCTGCCTCTGTGTCACCGTGGTGTGGCCTTGCTTTTGGACTCCTGGAGTGTTTAACAGTTTGGGGTGGCCAGCCATCTGAGTTGTGACTATAGGATATGCACATTGGTTAATGCATAGGTCTCTGATCCCTTGACTGCGCACAATGGTGTATGAAACATTGAGGTGCAGGCAGCTTTGGTTCATTCTCATCAGACGGTGAAGTGCTCATGTGTATGGATTTGTGTTTGCAGTCACTCAAATGTCTCATTTGAATGACGTGGGATCATCTTAGTCCTCATGATGTGGGTGGCCAGGGGTGCACATGTGCACCTGTCAGCTACAGGGCTTGCATTCCCAAAACTTCCATGATTGTGACACAGTGCAGACTGGTGTTGTGTGTATGCACTGCCCCTGTGACAGGAGACAGTTATGACTGACTTGCCAGACAGGCCTGTGCCATGACATTCAACTTGCAAAGGGTGATCCAGCAGTAGTGTGATATGTCCTGCATACACACCATTGTCGCATTGACTATCAGGACATGAGGACATCATTGTGTCTGGTGATGGAAGCAAAACCCGCATACCGACAGAGACTCTGCCCATCACTTTTTCTGACACATGTACTGAGTCAGTGGCAGGAGATGGCATGTGTTTGGAGTGACACATTTCCATATGTTCTCTTGGATGTCCAACAACTGTGTATGTGGTGCATGTGTGCACATATGATTAGTGGCATCCAACAGGCACCAGACAGATGGGTGCATGGACAGGTAGGATATGAGTGGCATGAATGACTGTCAGGCAGACAATGGGTTTCTTCAAATCAGTGTCAGCACTTATTGCAATGTCTAGCAAATGATGGCAGGGCTTGCTCTGTGATGTGCTGTACTTACTGTGGTGTGTGTGGTCAGTACAGGTGACTAATGTTGCTCTGTTTATCCTGATTGTTTGCAGATACATCCACGGCCACAGGAGGAGACAGCTCCATGGACCAAGAGGAGCGGCAGAGCCAGACTGGGTCCACTGCAGAGGAGACCGAGGGACCCAGTGGCACAGAGGGTGAGGAGAGCCACACTGAGGAGACCTCAGCTACGACCACCTCGGCTGAGGAACACAGCGCTTCCAGTGAGGACTCCCTTGTGGAGGTGGGTGTCAGCAGACCACAGACAAAATCGAGCAAGTCTGTCCCCGCCACCACCACCATCTCCACCCTCCCATCTGCTCCCATCCCACATGTCCGTGGAGGCTCCCGTGTAGGGGAGCGTGTCTCCTTCGTGCCAGGCACCGCACCCCTGCCTCTGTCTCCCCTGCTGCCCTGAGTGTGGAGTCTGTGGACTTGCTGAAACAGATCCATGTAGGGCAGACATCAATGCTGAGTGTCCTCCATGCACACACGGGTCTGTTGACACAACTGGTGTCATTCATGGTGGAGGGTCTCCCTAGAGGTACGTGCATGTCTCCTTGGTTTGATTCCACGAAACCCTAAACGCAAAACCAGTAGGAAGTTCCTGATATTGGGGTTGGTGACGGCTAGGCGGAGAATAGCGATCCACTGGTTAACACAACAGGGGCCACTGCTAGCGAAATGGAAAGCAGATCTGAGGGAGTGGGCATGGGGACTAATGGTCCAGGAAATAGGGAGAAACTACCCTAGCGCGACTCCGATGGGTCCGACTGGAGTGAGTTCGGTAGGGACTGTATCCCCCAGACAAGGGGAGAATCAAGGGGAGACCCCGAGCTGAGTCAAAGTTTGATTGACCTCTAGATGGGTGAGCCCGGCGGGGGGGGGTAGGGAGGGAGGGGGTTTAGATATAAGTTGTCACGGTTGCTATGGCTGATGTACGTATTAAAGGTGGATTTGAGTACTACTGCTAGGACTATCTGCAGAGGATCCCTAAAACGTCTGGCTGGGAATTGTACTACCTCTTGTTCAGGTTGGCCCGGGGGTTACCACCGTCTATACCTGTAGAGTATGCCATGAAACTATAAGATAGATTAATGCCACGGATTAGGTCCTTCCTTTGGCAGGACGAACCGGGCACTGCACGGGCCAAAAAGAACGGCTATGCCCCTCGGACATCAGCTTCCGATCATTATATAGAACTGCATGGCCACCTGCCGACTGTAGACGAAAGGGTAGATCTATGCCTAGATAGGATGTAAAATGTCTCAAGAGGGATTGTAACACCCACGAGGTAATCTGTTATCTATGCAAAAAAGATTATTTAAGTATGCCTTATCCCTGTTTCTTGATTGTTTATGCAATGTTGAAAATCAATAAAATAAATTAAAAAAAAAAACTGGTGTCATTCATGGAGGGCATCTCATCTGGCATGTCTGCCCTACAGCGGACCAATCAGTCCATGGCCTCCTCACTGACAGCAGCAGTGTCCCTCCTGCAACAGTCCCTCACCCCTCCTACCTCTGCCCCATCCACAATCCCCAGCACCCTACCTGTCCCAAGCACACACACACCAGCACAGGCACGCACCAGCACAGACACAAGCAGCACACAGACACACAAGCCAAAATCCAGACGCACACGCACGCACAGTCAGGGGACTGATACCTCACTCACAGGTGATGGGGCCCAGACACACACACACGCATCCACGAGCACTCCGCAGTCCTCAGATACCTCTCCCTCCAAAACCCCTTCCCTTGCCTCACCTGCAACCCCCCCCTCCCAGAAGCTCTTCCTCTGTAAGCTTGGCCTCTTCCCCACAGATCCATCTGACCCAACGTACAGGCAGAAGAGGCCACCACCACACACAGAGGGTAGTGCCTCTCACACCCGGACACCCTCCCCCAGGCACAGGCAGACTGAGGACCCCATTAGCAAGTCCCCCCGGACCAGGAAGAGCAAGACCCCACCACCACCACCACGCAGCTCCACCACACAGTCTCTCTCCTCCATCCCCCATGCCACCACTCCACAGGTTCCCCCGCCACACCCTGCCCCAGGTTCCCCACACACCAATACCGCATCCCCAAACTGCTTAGGCCCTCCCCCTACCACTTGCTCTTCCACCCCCAACCCAGACGCTCAGCCTGTTTGTGCCACTGGTGTGGAGACCGGGTCCCCCCTCTGTCCTGCCCACCTCATCTGCCCCCCCTTCCACTCCCTTGCAGTTATGCACTGCAGTGGAGTCCACAACCACCCTGTCTGACTTGGGCACTGCAGTGGGGACCCAGTCCACTCCATCTGACCGGCCCACTGCAGTGGTGCCGGCATCCACACCATCTGACTTGTGCCCTACAGTGGTGCTGGCCCCCACTGAGTCAGACACCTCCACTGCAGTTGCCGGTGACACTCCTGCACCCACCACCCCTTCACTGCCTCCTTCTGGCATCCCCTGATCCTGTCCCTGCGGTGCCTGGCCTGCCCATTGTATGCCCCTCCGAGGGGGATGTCCCCTGTCCGTACCAGTGCAGGCAAGCAATGGGTGACAAGTTGTCACATGTCACCCTGTTCGGACTGTGAATGTGGACTGGCCATTGGCCTTAGTTTCTTTTGGACTTCCAATTTTTCATTCACATTGGCTGAATAAAGCCTCTTTTTGTTTACTAGTGGTTTTGCTTTTGATGTACATGATGTAGATGAGTATCATCATGCATTTGCTGTTGTAATAGTTTTCAGATCAGGAAAATGAAGTGTTGCTGTGATGGACTCCATGTGGTCCATGGGATATGTGTCCTAATCTAGTCTGGATCCATAGCATCCTTTGCTGCAGTCTGAGGGTGTAATGTTCAGCATTTGACACAGGGATGTACGTTTTGCATTTGTAAATTAACATCTGTGGCTTACACTCATGCACATTTGGTGGGCTTACCACTGTTCAATGTTTCTATTTCCCTGACTGTGTGCCCATCTCCACTGGACATGCAGTTTAGCACATCAATGTTGAAGGACTCATCTGTGTATACAGTGCAACTTGCTTGACACGTGTTTTGGGTATATGCAGATGACTGAAGTGACACTCCCGTACCCAGGCTGATGTGAGCAGAGCCTTCAGTGTGTTGTAATTGTTGACTCACTGACCGAGTGTTCTGCTGACATGTTTGAGTCGTCCACAGACAAGGTTTGGCACAGCGGACCTTCCACAGGAGTAGAGTGCCCTCATGGCAGTGTGTAATCCCGTGACATTGCCTGGGCCCGTGTTGTGTGTTGTGTAAGCATGTCTGTGTGTGTTCCCGTTCCTTTTCCTACACAGGCTGTGTCCCTACGGATGTTCCTGTTTGTGATGCTTGCTGAGTTGTCCTGTGTTCATCCAGCATCTTGGACCTGGTTTCTCCGGGATGTGGGAGCATGGCAAACTAATGTTCATCAGGTTGTCATCCCTAGTTGTCTTTGTTGTCAGGGCTGGGGATGTGGGCAAACGCAGATGGGACACAGTCAGGATTCCCCTTGGCACTTGTTGGTTACACAAGTCATGTAATTTACAGTTTGTGGTAGCTTTCAGTTATTGTGACACGTTGTGTGTGTGACTGCTGCTACTCCTCAGGGTCAGAGCTGCAATGTTGGAAGTTGTCTACGTGTGTTTTTTGTGGGTCACCTTGGCTTCTTCATTGGTGTGTGACTGTGGCCGGGATCCCATTGATTGGGGTGGATTTCACGTCATGCCCATGTACCGCGTACTGTGCAGTGTGTCAGACATTCACGACTCTTGTTGACTGGCCATGTGTGATGGGTTTCTGCACCTTAGTTCCCACCACCACCCCTGGGATTGTCATGGGTGCATGTGCAATGTCACCAGTCCATGTGAGCTTCACTGCTGCCTCTTCTTGACAAAAGGGAGGGACTGATAGGGCTGTTTTACGGGGTCCAGCGTACATGCCCAGATACTGTAAGTCCATATGATGAAGCATGACACCTAGCTGGCTGGGTGTGTGAGGACTCTAGTTCCATTTAGGAGGATTCCCCTCCTTTCGCCTCCACACTCGTTACCCTATCTTCTTATGGGGAACTGCGTACCCTTCTTGATTTACAGCTTCACTGCTGCATATTGGTGGAGATCAAGGTGTGTGGTGTTGAGTGTGTGCAAATGTGAGTTGTTTCACGGCTAGACCCCTACCTCCATATTGGCCTTGGCTGACAGGCCGTGCTGATTGATTTGTGCTTGTGTAGGTGTGATGGTAGTTTGTTGCTCAGGACACATGGCTGTGGTTCACAGTGTGAACGACATCTACCTTTGTCATCACAGTGGGATTATCATGCAGGTTAGTGTCACCACAATGTGGGGTCCCTGGGGGTAGTGCTGTGGTGGGTCTGTCTCTTGCTGTGTTAGTTGCTGTTCCTACAAGCTTGTGTGACATGTGTAATTTGGGCTCCCTCTCATCTAACAATGCCTGATTGCCCACATAGGGGAATCCGATCCATGAGTTACTTTTGTATGGCACTGTATACACATCTGTGTAATTGGAATTCAGGCCTCCTCATGTGTTATGTGGTTGCCTGGGACACTGGCACACCCCCCCATCACCTGTTGTGTTTGATATGCAGTGTGAGGCTGCCTGTTTGTGTTTGTGCATCTGCACCACTGTATTGGCATATCTTTAGTGTACCATTGCCTGTATGTTGTTTGGAGGATTTCCCCTGCTGTCCCTGGGACTCCTAGGTCATCAGTCAGCACAATAATCATGGTTTGTATGTCCCATTGCTGCCATGGTATGGTATTTGTTCACCTCACATCTACAGTCTCCACAGGATATCTACATTTGTGTGTCCATTAGTGCAGATATGTGGGTCTGCATTATGATGGTCACTTCTGGCATTGTGTAATTGATAAATGGAGACAATGTCAGCCCCCATGGGTGATGTTTGTCTGCACATGGCCAAAGGTATGTTTTATTTGCACTATACTGTTTGCCTCACCCAATCTATGTTGCTATGGGACACAACCACTACTTTGCCACTGATGTGTTTGTTGTTCTGTGACCAGGAATCATCCATGCTGTTTGGCAGTTGCAGCTTTTTCCATGACAACACTTACCTTTTGGTCACTGTGATGATGGAGGTTTAGACCCCATTGCCACAATGTTCAAAATGTGCTTCAGCTATGGACCCCACACTTACCTTTTGGTCACTGTGATGATGGGGGTTTAGACCCCATTGCCACAATGTTCAAAACTGTGCTTCAGCTATGGACCCCACACTTACCTTTTGGTCACTGTGATGATGGGGGTTTAGGCCACATTGCCACATTGTTCTAAATGTGCTTCAGCTATGGACCCCTCACTTACCTTTTGGTCACTGTGATGATGGGGGTTTAGACCCCATTACCAGAGTGGTCATGGTCTGCTTGCATTGTGGAGGCCACACACATTTTTGTGTGACACATGTGATAGGGGGTCACATTGTATGTTCAATTTCATGTTCAGTGTTGTAGGCATTTGACACAGACTACACACTCTTGTCATGATGTTGGGGGGATGTCTTTTGCTGACCTTCCTTATGTTGGAGTATGCTGGTTGTGTCATGCATTACCCGTCCTATGAGTGGGGATGGTAGTAGTGACAGGTATCCAGGCCCCCATGAGTAGGGGTGGTGGTAGTGCTAGGCATCCAGCCCCCCATGAGTAGGGGTGGTGGTAGTGGTAGGCATCCATCCCCCTATGAGTGGGGATGGTAGTAGTGACAGGCATCCAGGCCCCCATGAGTAGGGGTAGTGGTAGGCATCCATCCCCCTATGAGTGGGGATGGTAGTAGTGACCGGCATCCAGGCCCCCATGAGTAGGGGTGGTGGTAGTGCTAGGCATCCAGGCCCCATGAGTAGGGGTGGTGGTAGTGCTAGGCATCCAGCCCCCCATGAGTAGGGGTGGTGGTAGTGGTAGGCATCCATCCCCTATGAGTGGGGATGGTAGTAGTGACAGGCATCCAGGCCCCCATGAGTAGGGGTAGTGGTAGGCATCCATCCCCCTATGAGTGGGGATGGTAGTAGTGACCGGCATCCAGGCCCCCATGAGTAGGGGTGGTGGTAGCGCTAGGCATCCAGGCCCCCATGAGTAGGGGTGGTGGTAGTGCTAGGCATCCAGCCCCCCATGAGTAGGGGTGGTGGTAGTGGTAGACATCCATCCCCCTATGAGTGGGGATGGTAGTAGTGACAGGCATCCAGCCCCCCATGAGTAGGGGTGGTGGTAGTGGTAGGCATCCATCCCCCCCCTATGAGTGGGGATGGTAGTAGTGACAGGCATCCAGGCCCTCATGAGTAGGGGTGGTGGTAGTGCTAGGCATCCAGGCCCCCATGAGTAGGGGTGGTGGTAGTGCTAGGCATCCATCCCCCCATGAGTAGGGGTGGTGGTAGTGGTAGGCATCCAGGCCCCAATGAGTAGGGGTGGTGGTAGTGGTAGGCATCCATCCCCCTATGAGTGGGGATGGTAGTAGTGACCGGCATCCAGGCCCCCATGAGTAGGGGTGGTGGTAGTGCTAGGCATCCAGGCCCCCATGAGTAGGGGTGGTGGTAGTGCTAGGCATCCATCCCCCCATGAGTAGGGGTGGTGGTAGTGGTAGGCATCCAGGCCCCCATGAGTAGGGGTGGTGGTAGTGGTAGGCACCCATCCCCCTATGAGTGGGGATGGTAGTAGTGACCGGCATCCAGGCCCCCATGAGTAGGAGTGGTGGTAGTGCTAGGCATCCAGGCCCCCATGAGTAGGGGTGGTGGTAGTGCTAGACATCCAGCCCCCCATGAGTAGGGGTGGTGGTAGTGGTAGGCATCCATCCTCCTATGAGTGGGGATGGTAGTAGTGACAGGCATCCAGGCCCCCATGAGTAGGGGTAGTGGTAGTGGTAGGCATCCATCCCCCTATGAGTGGGGATGGTAGTAGTGACCGGCATCCAGGCCCCCATGAGTAGGGGTGGTGGTAGTGCTAAGCATCCAGGCCCCCATGAGTAGGGGTGGTGGTAGTGCTAGGCATCCAGCCCCCCATGAGTAGGGGTGGTGGTAGTGGTAGGCATCCATCCCCCTATGAGTGGGGATGGTAGTAGTGACAGGCATCCAGCCCCCATGAGTAGGGGTGGTGGTAGTGGTAGGCATCCATCCCCCTATGAGTGGGGATGGTAGTAGTGACAGGCATCCAGGCCCCCATGAGTAGGGGTAGTGGTAGTGGTAGGCATCCATCCCCCTATGAGTGGGGATGGTAGTAGTGACCGGCATCCAGGCCCCCATGAGTAGGGGTGGTGGTAGTGCTAGGCATCCAGGCCCCCATGAGTAGGGGTGGTGGTAGTGGTAGGCATCCATCCCCCTATGAGTGGGGATGGTAGTAGTGACAGGCATCCAGGCCCCCATGAGTGGGGGTGGTGGTAGTGCTAGGCATCCATCCCCCATGAGTAGGGGTGGTGGTAGTGGTAGGCATCCAGGCCCCCATGAGTAGGGGTGGTGGTAGTGCTAGGCATCCAGGCCCCCATGAGTAGGGGTGGTGGTAGTGCTAGGCATCCAGCCCCCCATGAGTAGGGGTGGTGGTAGTGGTACGCATTCCATCCCCCTATGAGTGGGGATGGTAGTAGTGACAGGCATCCAGGCCCCCATGAGTAGGGGTGGTGGTAGTGGTAGGCATCCAGCCCCCCATGAGTAGGGGTGGTGGTAGTGGTAGGCATCCATCCCCCTATGAGTGGGGATGGTAGTAGTGACAGGCATCCAGGCCCCCATGAGTAGGGGTGGTGGTAGTGGTAGGCATCCATCCCTCTATGAGTGGGGATGGTAGTAGTGACAGGCATCCAGCCCCCCATGAGTAGGGGTGGTGGTAGTGCTAGGCATCCATCCCCCCATGAGTAGGGGTGGTGGTAGTGCTAGGCATCCAGGCCCCCATGAGTAGGGGTGGTGGTAGTGCTAGGCATCCAGCCCCCCATGAGTAGGGGTGGTGGTAGTGCTAGGCAACCAGCCCCCCATGAGTAGGGGTGGTGGTAGTGGTAGGCATCCATCCCCCTATGAGTGGGGATGGTAGTAGTGACAGGCATCCAGCCCCCCATGAGTAGGGGTGGTGGTAGTGGTAGCCATCAGGCCCCTATGGGTGTGTATGGCATTGGTGATAGCCATCCCGCCCCTATGGTTCGGCTATTGCTAGTGTACGTCATTTCTGCATCCCTATGTGTGTGTGACATATGTCGGGTACGTGTCGTTTGTTTGTGTAGTGGGTGTCTGACTTACCGTCTGCGCCGTACGCGTCCGTACCGGTTCCGGTAATAGATGTACAGTATTGGTAGGACCTGCGCGATGGGATTCATGGTTGGTTCGTCTCGTTCGGGTTTATCGTGGCTTCGACTCGTACTCGTAGCTGGCTTGTTCGTCTCGTAGCCGTGGATAGTCTTGTGGCTCGAATCGGAACTTATGTGCAGCTCTCCCGGATGCTCTGACGTGCCGGACATAGCGACCAGTTTGGCGCGTACGGAGTGCGCATCATACTAGTCCGGCCGGAAGGTGCTGTGTATTTACTTCCGTGCGACTCGAATCAGCGTTTACGGATCCGGCTCGGTCGGGTAACTGGAGCTGGAATGGGAACGTACGGCTCGGTCGGAATTTTAGCAGTAATGCGCATCGTACTTGCTCGCTCGGACGACTGTTCGAATCGGTCGGGAAAACCGCTCTCGGCTCGTATTTTTTCCGGACGAATCGTATTCGGTGCGCTTCCGGCCGAGATCGGAATCGACCCCTTAGTCTCCAGATATCGTTCTAATGCAGCATGCAGCTCCATTCGGACGTGAAGCGCCATATGAGGACTGGTGCAGGCTTTCAGGCTCAGGCCTATTGAGTATGACCCGACCCCCTACCACTCCATGTAGCATACTCTCCCCTCTCGTATCAACAGTAAAAGTGGTCAACCAGATGAACAATCTGTGTGACAATGACTATTATTCTCTTTATCAACTCCTATGAATATGCTGGAGTGATCCTGAACCCCACTAATCTAGTGCCAATCGAACTCAGCCCAAGGTGTGAGGTGCAGGCACCCCCGAAGAGTCCCTGGTGCTAATTGCAACAAGGCACAACAAGTGAGTGAAGGCTCGCAGTCCGCCCGCCCGCATCAGTGATTCAAGTGAAATACACTACTGCTTCTCGTGGCAACCAAGGAATAGGCCACCATGCTAACTTACGTGATATCGAAACAGCGCGCCCATGCCTAAAGGACATCATGTTGGTGCTCTACAATCACCCATCACAGTGCCAAACTTGGACAGGCAGTTCAGTAACCAACCGAGCACCTAAGGCTAATAAATGTCAAATGAGGGTTCTGGGCATTCCCCAGCCCAGAGCTCTATTCATTCAGCTGCAGCGGATCCCCTATACCTGGATTCCTCATCTCCCCACCCCGGTAAATGCAGCATCAACAATATACAAAGTCCCATCTGATTGATCTTCAATGCGAAGAATGACGGCTTGAGCCACTAACTCCCATCTCTGCGTTCTTTTGAGCTGATTGGCCGAGTGCACTAACTGCTCTTTTGGGCTTCTGTGTCATTGTCTTTAGGTGATCCTGAGATGGTAGATTGCCTGTCTCTCGAATGGTATGTCCCTCAAATTGAGAATCCCCATTTTTGCGGATCCATTGGAGAATGTTATCCCTGTCCCTACAGTTGAGGAGCTTTGTAATGAGGGCTCTTGGTGGTGCCTCTGGAGGGGGGCGAGGAGTCAGAGCCCGATGGGCCCTTTCGATTACAAATACTGTTGACATAAGGCCAGGATCCACAACGTCAGTGAGCCATTGTTCCACTAAGGCCTCTGGGGCAGTACCCTCCTGCCTCTCAGAAAGCCCACAAAGCGGAGGTTGGACCTTCAAGATTTACCCTCTGCATCTTCCAGGCAGTTTTCCAGGTATTGTGTCCTCTTCATAAGTGGCTGGAGTGTGGCATCCAGCTCCTTCACCTCTTTAGTCAGGCCTTCGACTCATTCCTCCGTTGCCAAAGAGTGTTCACAACCTTTCTCAAGTCAGTTCGTAGCAGGTTGACATCTATGAAAATTGAGTCATTAAAAGCTCCAAAGCTTGTTTGGAGCTTTTAATGGCCGTGAGGATCTGGGATCCTGTGTGGCATGCTGCGGCAGGGCTACTCTCTACTCCATCAGGCCGTTAGCCCCCTTGATGCTGCCTGTGAACTAGTCCATGCAAGTCTGTTGTGTGTGTCTGCTGGATTTGTCCCTGCCCATGGCATTTGACCACTGTCTCACATGCAAAACACTCCACAGAGGGGCGCACCCGCTGTGCCCTATGAAATACAAATGGGAAGAGTGTTGTAAGGTGCGGCTGTTAAGTTGCGGTGGCCAGTGCAAAATCTGGCGCCTAAAGCCGGTGGAAAAATGCCACCACTTGTCCCCTCTCAGGGGTCCAGCAACTCCCCCTCCCCTCCACACTCACCAGTAAGAGTACCCTTACCTTGGCACTGCTCCCCACCTCGGGAGCGTACCTCGGTGCTCAACCTCTCAGTCTCCGCTGCAGGGGGCCTCGCTTTGCTGATGACGTTGTCTCACCGGGAGCCCCCTGCAGCTGGAGCTCCTCTCGCTTCTCGTAGCATGGCTGTTAGCACTGCAGGCGTGTGCAATCACCACGCTGTTACCACAGGAGGCTGGTACTGCCTTGATGTAGGGACCTCTCTTTTAAATGTAACTGACCAACAATTTTATGTTTCATGGGGTCCTGATCTACAGGCCCCCAGGCCCTAAAACAAAGTTTTTGGAGGTCTTAAGTAATTTTATAGAGATAAATGTTCATTACCCTAATTATACCTTACTAGGTGATTTTAATATTCACCTAGAAGACCCTAATAGCAAAGCTCCAGCACTTTTAATTGACAACTTGAGTTGCTTCGACCTAAATCAGTTGGTGAACAACGCAACGCATGCAGCAGGACACACGCTAGATGGTATTTATTCGAATTACTCCAATCTCAAGGTGGAAGCTGCATTACCCATCACCTGGCCGGATCATAAGGTGATTTGTTTCAGGCTCAACATTTCGGCCTCTAAATCCACAGTAAATATAGCTGGGCTGGACAAAAAGATCCAGGCCTGGAATCAAAGTAACAAGACAGATCTGTCACACAGTAGCTACGCAGCCGCAGCTTACTGAGGACCCCATTGCAGCGGCAGCAAATTTCACAGTGTGGAGGAATGTGGCCGTTATCAAGCTGGCACCACTAAAACATGAAAAAAACAAGCATTGGCATATCCAACAGGTCTCGCCTTTGGGACCTTATACGTGTTTAACCATGCAACAGTTAATGTTGTTGCACCAAGGATATTGCGCTGCATAACTAAATACTTATAAGGTCCCAAAAGCGAGACCTATTGGCTATGCCAATGCTTGTTTTTTACAGCCACCGGCCAATCAATTCCCTTCTATCTTTCGAATTTGGTCATTTTACTCTGCTGGACGAGCGGGGTGAGTTAGATTGACCCAATTCCCTCCGCAACTCCCCCTTTTTTTAGGTCGAGCCTCGAAGACCTGTTGTGTCCTCTTCTGTGGGCTTTAGGACCACCCACTGATTGCCATTGGTTGTTATCTGTGGCATTTAGAAATGCTGGCTTGTTATTGGGGTTTGTCTGTGTTGGTCTCTATGTTCTCTGTCTGTTCTAACCGCATGGGGATTTCACTAATGGTTTATTTTGGTTGGCCGCAATGCTCCTTCATTGCGTGCAGTGGCCCCTACTATCTGGGCATTGCAGCCTTAGTATTCTTTTGGTTTCTATAGCTGGCGCCAAAAAAAAGTAAGCAACAAACTAAAGCGGCCCTTGATGCTCCTTTTACTTGAGGGCTCAACAGAGTGCTCTCAGGTGTCCGTGCTTGCTGCGGACTCTTCCTCCTGCTCAGCCATTTCCAAAGCAGGCCATGAAAGAGGATGAAATAAATTCACAACTATTGTATCATTTTGCTGATCATAGGTGCAATAAAAAACAAGTTTTGCTACAATATGAACTTACCAGAAAAATGTTACTGTAATTAGAAGAAAAGACAATGTGAGTTGTGTAAAGGAAAATAAAATCGGTACCTGTCTGGCAGCTGTGAGAGTACCGTCCACATCAAAGAGACAAGACGCTACGATCATCTGCCATTCCGGGGACTACTGAGATCAGCTGCTGCCGAGAATTTTTTACAACTGGAAACTGATGAATGGCATAACTCAACTAGTATTGAAAAGTCAGCTGAGCAGACACCTCCCCGGCGGTATGGTGGGGGTTATAGTTCTACAACCCACTATGTATACAAAACAAAATGGCAATAGTATGAGAGCGAACTACAAATCCGGAATGCTAAAGAAAAACTTCCCCGCTGGTATCAAAAGCGTGTCAGTAGCAGGGAAAGACCTGTCCCAGAAGTTTAAACATAAAAGTAGGACATACGTTGCAGGAGCGGAAGCTGAGTTTGGTTAAAGACAGGTGAACACTAGATGCCAACATTGCGCATTATAGCCTAAACGCCTCTTGCTGTGGAATATCGGCTTTTTGATCCCCTTTGCTCCTCCGTCCTTTCACTGCCACCCCACAGCCTGTCAAGTGCTAAGTGTGGACAAGGGGCACCGGCCAGCGCGAGCTGTGAAGAGCATATGGGGGAAGTCGGGCTTTTGACTGCCGGCTTTGCTAATTTTCGACCTTATTGTTAATCAAAGCTATTGACTGTGATCACTCGACATCATCGCTTCATCTCATGGCAATTACAGATTCTGGGGACTTTTCCTCTTTGTGGGGAAGGGGAAAAAACGGTGGTGTGTCTGGGAGGGAGGAGGGGAGGAAGCTGCCATTTCTGTGGAGCAGGGAGAGAGGTGAAACGAGGCACAGGCCTCTAAAACAAGCGGGGCAGCACGGCGACCGCGAACGCTCTAACGTGCGCGCGCGCTACAAGGGCAAACCAACGCGACCAGCGCTGACCGCCATCTGTGTCCAATTAAGATAATTGGTTACAGATGGCACTGCTGCTCGCCCCCACGGACCCTAGGCCAAAGCAGAGAGAAGGCGGGCCATGCACCCGCCTTTGGCCAATTGCGTGCTGTCTTTCTTAGAAAGACGCACGCAAAGGCCAATAGGTGTGATTTAAAAAAAAAGCACGAGCGTGTGTTCAAAGTTAAAAAGCCCTTACTTAAAGTCTCGCAGAGCAGCGCATGCGCGCTGGCTCAGACGAGACCTAAAAAGGGAATGGTTCAGATCCTACACATAATAGGCTGAATAGCCTTCTGGACATCTCGGTCAAGGTGTTTTAAAAATTGATTCTATCTAAGTTGGAGGACTGGGTCTCTGAATCTAAGATCATTCCAACAGACACAAGGGGACTTTTGGGAGGGCCTTTCGACTATAGATCACTGTTTTGCTTTATGGGCCAATATTCAGAAGGATCTAGAAGTGTATCAAAGGCTGTGTTGTTGCTTTGTTTACTTCAGGACAGCTTTTGATTCGGTGGACAGGGAAACTCTATAGAGAAAACTTGCCGCCTGGGAGCTCCCTCTGAACCTCCTTAGTGTATTAGAATCCCAACACACCAACAATTGGGCCCAGGTGGAGCTAGATAAATAGGGCCAACTATCCCAGCAAATCTCCATTAAGAATGGCCTTCGCAGGGATGTGTTTCAGCCCCCCTGTCCTTTAGTTTATTTCTAGCCGACCTCACTAATAGAGAAGGACTTTGGTTGGGATATGAAAGTAAAGTAGGGAATCAGTACATTGCCTGTCTGCTTTATGCAGATTACCTGGTGCTGTTGGACTGCACCCCAATTGTTCTGCAGAGGAAACTATACGCCCTCGAAACATAGTTAGTAGAACCTACCTAAACTGATCTAACTAGAGATGAAGAGAGTGACGGTCGTTAAACAAGGAAATCTCAAGTCCAAAATTCTAATGTCATGTCTCCAAGTCCACGGAAGCGCCTGACCCCACTGAAGGGAGTGGCATCTGGAAAGCTTGAAAGGGATAACGGGCAAAGGGAAGAATATGGAGGGGTGGGTGAATGGCTGCAGCACACTGCCCATCACATCAGCTGCTGCAGCAGATCCCTACATTTTCTGTGAGGCCGGGACATCTGAACAGCAATTGGACACGCTCAGCATAAGCTCCCCTGGTGCACAGTGCTGTCTATGCCTGCACCCCCAGGAGATCCCACACCAGCACAAGTATCATACTGAAACCATTCTTGTGGGAGGCTGGCTAAGCGAGAGAAGTAGGGGAACTCTGTCATTGACCCTCTCTTAGCTTTTGGTCTACGTATCACCCTCCTTGACACAGAGGACAGTCATTAAGGGCACAGGGAAATTACTTTTCCCTAGCCTTGCTCTCTGCCCTGTCTCCACACCAGCACTTACACACATGATGCTCCCCTGCTTGGTGTGTTCGCTCACTGTTTGCTCCACTCCTTTTCTCTGTAGGTCACCACGCAGTTTGCCCCATCGCCTTATCCTCGATTTCTCACTCCAACCCACTGATCATCTTTCTGCCATGCCATGCTGATGCTCTCTTCCTTCCTCATCCGACTGCTGTGGCTCTCCCAGAGACATAAAACGATCTGAAGTAGGCCTCAACGAGAGAGGCTCTTCAAGTAAGGTCCATTTACCCACCTCTGTGGCAAAACCCTGGAGGTGCACGGGCAGGTGCCATGAAGCAGCCTCTCATCAGAAGAGAAGGTAATGGCTGCTGTACTCAGAATATCTGGGCACACCAAAGGGCAGCAGTTTGGAAGCTGGCACAGCCTCCATTTTCTGTCCTCAGTGGCACTGGCTGTTACATCAAAAAGGAAGGGCAGGGATTCTCAGAAGATTATGTGCCCAATGGCTGGCGGCCGCGGTTGTACTTCAGAGAATCTGGGTGCATCAATGGGCAGCGGCCTGGAGGCTCCTTGCCTAGGGGCCTAACTGCACCTTAATCGGAGCTGGCTCTTGGAGACAAGTGCTCTCACGTCACCAGAAGCCTCCACTTTTGTCCTCAGTGGCACTAGCTGTCACATAGAAGGAGGGACGGGGATTCTCAGGAGACAAGATGCCAACTGGCTGCCAGTGGCAGACAAATGAACGATGCCACAAGCGCTTGCAAGCTCTGGCACATTAAGTTAAAGTAGTCACAACTCCCGCCATGCCACTAGTTAGAGGTTTGAGTTGAATGCTCGGGTAGATCACCAGATGCGACACTTTGTGGAAAAAACTGAATATAAAATGGTGCTTTGAGATAAACAGCTTTCCTTCACTAACCAAAAAGCTCAAATAACATGCCTTAGCACTGAGCTACCAAGAACAGCTGCAATCCTGGATAGGGACCACTTTGTTCGCCAATCACCACTGCAAAATGTGAACACCTGTGGAGTGCCCATACTAAAAGTGAAGGACATTTAAACACTCAAACAGCCCTGCCAGTTCATAAGAAGTGCTGACACTAGGGTCCAAATACATGCCGCATGCATGCTCTAACAATAACATGAAGATGCACAAACGCCAATGCGTCAGACTAAAATATTAAAATACGAAAATACCTGTATGCAACACAGATGGTAAATTCCACAGGCAGCTAAACCGCCATCAACCATCTCCCCTAAAACAACGGCACGGGTCGCCCATGCATATGGATTAGAGGCCCACCAAGCACTGGCAGGCCCCAGGCGCTGGTGTGGGCCAGACTGGACTGGTCCAGAGCAGTGACCAACAGTGGCCACGTCATTCAAGTTCACCCACAGAGGGCAATCACCAATTTCCCAGGGACTAGCAAGGAGGCAGCGGCGGCCATGCAAGCTAAATAAGGGATAAACTCACCATACGCTAGTTTGGTGCCTGTACGCCCTTGTCGACTGCCGATACGCTCCAGTAGCGGCATGAACGATGGGGAGCCCCTTCCTTTCTTTCTTTGCTGGGACCCATGAGTGCTGCTGGTTGCCGTCATTGGATTCCCTCGGAGACTGCAGAGGCCGATGCAGGTAATGAGGTGAGTTGGGACCTGCATGTGGAAGTAGGACTGAGAAAAGCGGCATGCGCATCTCAAAATAATGTAGGTATGAACGGCTCTCTCAGGACTTATGAAGTAATTACATTTATTTTATCTCCGGTCAGTTTAGCATTATGCACGTGCCTACAGCCAGTGTGTGGATTATCTGTCATTCCTTTGGCGAAGTGCAAAGTCTATGTGTACCCAGAGTCTGTTCCGCAGGCAAAGAGAAACAGCAGGTCTTTAATTCCACAGGGCTGGTAGGGCCAGTCTTCAGTTGGATGGTCTACGCAAGTTAGTTGAGGAGGTTACACACAGGCGTCAGTGCTCATCATCCTCAACAGAGGTGGCAAAAATCTGGCACCCCTGGGCAAAAAGCGAATTTTAGAACTTAAAAGTAGAAATCTTTTGGTTGGCAAGGAAATTTCATTGCATAGTCCCACATTAATCTGAGGAGGGTTTGGAACCTGGGACGGTCCTCCAAAGGTCTCAACAAATAGGTCAGGCATTTAAATAGCAGGATGAAGAGACTGTCAGACAACTTATGGGGGGACCCCGTGAGGGACCAAGTCAACTGAATTAGGTGATGCAACATGAGTCAACCATGACTGACATTTTCAGAAATGTGAGTGTAGGGTAGGAGATGGTGTATTAGTTGGGCCCAAACCATTGTTCACAGTGCTGTAAATATTGTAAATTAATATAAAATGGTTCTTTATTGCCATGTGTATGATTTATAATAAATACGGCCTGAGAATGGTATATATTCTTAATTGCAAGAATATCATCGAATATTGGGTCATTTTTGCAGTATCAGCTTTGTGGTTTAGCAAGGATAATGTCAGTTTTGTTTGGGATATGACTGGTCTATAAATGGTCCCCCACTTGTAAAAAGAGTCTGCCAAGGTGATACACAATCCAGGCATAAAGGATGCATGCAAAAGAAATCCGGGACCTCACCCACTGTTCTCAAGCCAGCTCGCACAAAACAGAAGCTCCCAAACGGATCCTCGTCCACCTGGGTGCAGCTGCTCAGCAATGTCAAGTAAGTCTTACAACACAGGCCAGACAACAAGAAGAAGGCTCCATTCAGTCATCATTCCACATGCTCATTTACACAACGTCTGGAGTAGTAAGCAGGTGCGAGTCACATACTCTGACAAACTCCTGACAGGTCCAGACTTATACTGTTTGGAAGGATCTAAATTTAGAGCAACCAACCACTAATCACACCTATGTACGGGGAAACACAGACAGGCTTAGTAGGGATTCTAGGCTAGTGTCCCATCTTTTGCCAATAATCTGATGTAGCCTGCGGTTTAAGATTTACAAACAGAGAACTGCTAAACGGCAGTGTACAATGCGAAGGGCTGACTATACAACTATAGTTTTAGCGCCAACCATCAAAGCTCACAACCAAAAAGCCGAAGTTGCATAGGGATTTTTTTTTTTTTACAAATTCCATCTTGCATAATAAGACGCAAAACGGCTTAAAATGATTGCTCGTTTACTTGGACCAGACAACAACAAAAAAAATCACAGAAAGACGATTCAGACTAAATCAAAATTTAGAAAACTGGTGTTTTATTTCAGACGCAGACTAAAAATATAAGGTTTCATTTTGAAACCATTACTCGGACGTCACATGCATGTTTCTCTAGCATATGGAGTCCAAAACCATGATGGATGGCGCATGGTGTGGAGGTGGAATAGCCTGGCAGAGAGAGTAGATCTTCAAACTTAACGTTGTATTCATCTTCAAACGTGTTCTCGCTCAATGAGATCAACCATAAGCCAGAACAAGCGCGCGCGCCTAAAAAAGTGTCGGCAAAAGTGAAAGCGTTTCCCTTGCGGGAGCGAGCCACAGGCACCATGTGTTTGCAAGTTAATTACAAACATATGGTGTCAAGCTCGCTCCCGCAAGGGAATTGCCAAACGTGCACGCGTTGCCATTGAAGGCAATGCAACGCGTGCACGTTTTTGGGACAAAAACCGTAGCGATTGCTACAGGTCTTTTTCCTATGCAGCGCATGCGCGCTGCGTAGGCGAGACCTAACTATGGAAACAGTCCCACCGCACCGTGGTCCTCACCTAGATTAAGGGATTTGAAACAAAAATGTTGCAGGCAAGAGAAAGTCTGGAGAAGGAATTATTGTGAAGTGGAAAGAGGTAGATATAAAGTACTTATTCAGGAGTTTAAAAAACATATAATTGTGGAGAAACCCATCCACTATATTGAAAAAACTAATATAGCAAATAGCTCTTTGAGAGAGCTTTTTAAAACTGTGCAGTCACTTTCTAGCCCCAACCCTCTATATGCTCTCCTTCTGACCCAGACTCTCTGCAGTAAGCTGGCGGAATTTAAAAAAAAATAAAGTGTAGGCAATTTAGATGAATTTGATGCTGCCTAATCCTTCACGGATCCTGGTACAGAGGCTACCACTCTGAACACTTACAATAAGGAGCTCCGTAATTTTCCCCCTCTGACTACTAACCAAGTGCTTAATCGGCCACACTAAATCTGGAGCCCCCTTAGACTCTAGCCCGCCCAAAGTGCTACAAGACATAGTGGTTACGAAAGCCCCAGTTTTAACTACTTTGTTAAACACCATGATGATTATAGGCTCTTTCCCCATGGAATGGAAAAAAGCCTCTATTCTTTCTTTGTCGAAAAAGCCGTCAACCAACCCTGTTTCGCAGCAAAGGTCCTTGAAAAGCATCTTAACAATATTTTCCCAAAGCACCTAGAGAATAATGAGCTTCTGGATGAGGCACAGTTTGGCTTCAGGTCACGCTACTGCACAGAATCAGCTCAGGTCCTAGTCTCCGAGGAGATAAGACACATCATGGACACATCATGGACAACGGAGGGAGGGCTGAGGTGGTCCTTCTGGGCCTACCTTCTGCCTTCGACATGGTGAGCCATGCAGTTCTGCTTGAGCGTTTAGCAGGAATTGGGATTGTTGAATCAGCTCATGACCTTCTCTCCTCATTTTTAATAACCAGGGAGCAGACCATGGCCCTTTGAGAGTTTAACTCTATACCCTTCTCTCTGCCATGTGGTGTCCTTCAGGGGTCATCATTGAGCCCAAGCCTCTTTAATATTTATGTGGCACCCTTAGCTAAGGTAATTCACCCCTTTGGGTTTGCCACAGTGTCTTACGCTGATGACATCCAATTTGTCGTCTCAATCTAAAGCAGTGTAGATGAGGTTGCCGATCGGTTCAACAGATGCATGTGTGCTATTGTTAGCTGGATGAGCGCAAATTGCCTTAAGCTAAACTCAGAAAAAAAGGAGGTTCTCCTCTTCGGAAAGGACACTTCTTTTGGAATCAATCCTGGTGGACTCAGACCTTGCCCCCCCCCGCCAGTATCCAAAGTTAGGAATCTAATGGTAATTTTTGATGATGAGCTGTCTTTTAAGGATCAGATCAATAAACTAAACTCATCTTGCTTCTTTTTGTTAAGAATGTTGAGGAAGGTTTTGCTGTTTATTCATTTTGATTTGAAGAAATCAGTAGTCACTTCATTGGTGTTATCCAGTTGGATTATTGTAATGCCTTTTATCTCGGCACCGCACAAAACTTTTTAAACAAGCTCCAGACATTGCAGAATGCAGTTGGTTGTCTTCTGAAGAAGATACTAAAATTCAAATCTGTTGTGTCTGTCATGACGGAGCTTCACTGGCTCCCAGTTTAAAAAAAGAGTGGCCTTCGAGGATCTATGTTTGACACACAAAACACAGCAGGATATCGGACTAGATTACTTGAAAAGGAAAATTGTATGGTATACCCCGAACAGATCTGCAGCCTCCAAATCAGTCACTGTTCCAAAAATCAAGAAAGCTTCATTGGGCGCAGAAGCTTTGTTCACTCCACCTGTCAACTCTGGAACAGCCTGCCAATGTACCTTAAAGGTCAGGCCACTTGTGCAATTTTCCGGAGAAAATTGTAATCTTTTTTTTTGTAACATCTGTTTATTAGGCATGTAACAATATGTTATGCAGCATAAACATCATCACAATTACATACAGTAATCATAGTTATAATTCCACAAATTCGCACTACCAACGAGACCTATATCCTCAATCAGTCCAATGCAAATAACATTATTTGGTTGCAATGCAATCATTGTCAACAGTTCTGGGAAATAGTACTACAGGACAGGCACATGAGTTTCCCCTATAGGTGTTCCACTTATTTATTTATTTTAAACTTATATAGCGCGCAGCTACCCCCAACGGGGGTGTCCCGGCGCTAGGACGGTTGGCAGTTGTAGGAATCACTAAGTGGCTAAGAGTTGGTAAACAGCCAGGTCTTCAAGCTGCGTCGAAATATAAATTCAGGTTCTGTCATACGTAGGGACAGCGGTAAGCTGTTCCAAATTTGAGCCGTAATTACTGCGAAAGCTCTGCCCCCCATTCTGGAGCGACGAAACCGGGGAGTCCTCAAGAGGCGAAGGTGATTCGATCTAAGTGATCGGTTGGACTGAGCATGCTTAAGTCTAGCTCTGAAATAGGCTGGACCCTGACCCTGCATAGCTCTAAACGCCAAGACCAGTGATTTAAACTGAATGCGTCTAGTCACAGGGAGCCAGTGTAATTTCTTTAAGTATGGTGAGATTGAGTGACGATATGGAATGTTATAGATCATTCTTGCCGCCGCATTCTGCACAATCTGTAGGCGTTTAATCAAGTAGGACGGCGCCCCAGCGTACAGACTGTTCGTGTAGTCCAGATGTGAAGTGATCAGGGCATGAATAATGGTCCGGCGAGATTCCAGAGGGAGAAAATGGAAAAATTTGCGGATCATGTGTAATTTACCAAAACACTGGAGACCATGTTGATTTGAGACTTGCAGGGCAACTCATTGTCAAATCGGAATCCAAGATTCCTGGCTGAGTCCACTGGGGGGGATTCAGCTCAGGTGGCCACCACAGTAGGGGCAGAGGTTTTTTTTTTTTTATATTAAAAAACAGCACCTTGGTTTTATCCGAGTTGAGCCTGAGAGTGTTGAGTGACATCCAAGTGGAGATGTTACACAGGCAACATCTAAAGTTAGAAAAGGCAGCATCAGAGTGATCCCTAAAAGAAAACACCAGTTGTGTGTCATCGGCATAGGAGATCACTCTGACCCCACAGGATTCTGCCACAGTGGCCAACGGAGACAGATAGACAATAAAAAAAAGTGGGCTCAGGGCAGAGCCCTGAGGGACTCCACAACTGAGTGGTTTCTTCTCAGATACAAAAGGCTGAAGGGAGACCTGTTGAGTGCGGTCACTTAGAAAGGATCTAATCCAGGACAGAGGGGTGCCCTGAATCCCAAGACTGTACAGTCTCTCAAGCAATATAGCATGAGAGACCGTATCGAATGCCGCGGACAGGTCGAGGAGCACTAACATCGCTGCATCGCCAGCGTCCATGCATTCGCGAATGGTCTCTGAAACCTCCAGAAGAGCTGTCTCGGTACTATATCCGGATCTGAATCTGGACTGCGAGTCGTGGAGAAGTTGACAGGACTCAAGGTAATTAGATAGTTGACTTGAACTACTTTTTCCAGGACTTTAGCTGGTTTAGGTAAAAGGGAAATGGGACGGTAATTACTAAAAACAGACGGATCAGCTTCAGGTTTTTTCAAAATAGGAATTAACATGGCCTGTTTCCAGGTCGAAGGGAAGAGACCAGTTTGCAGAGAGGTGTTCCAAATCAAATTCAGCGGGGAAATAATAAGGGGGACCAGCGAGCTAAAAGTTGTGCCGGACAAGGATCCTTAGGGGAGCCTGATTTGCAGGCAAGCAATTTTTGGGAAGAAGTCTCAATGGAGATAGGTTTAAAAGACGTAAACGCATCATCCTTAATTACCCCAGAGTCGAAGACCGGGAGATCCGGGGTAAGGCTAAATGTGGAGTATATGTCTAGGATTTTATCATGAAAAAAATCTGATAGACCATCACAAAGTACTTGGCTGGGGGGGATCGAGCTAGATAGTGCGGGAGGTTTGGAAAAATCTTTCACTATTTTAAAAAGAGTTTTAGAGGAGTTGTCAGCTGAGTTAACTTTCTTGATAAAGTACTCTCTCATTACTGAGCGCTTGAGTTTGTGAAAGTTCCTAATGGCAGCTCTATATTTAGATTTTGCCTCTGGGTCATAGAGTAGTCTCCAGCTCCACTCAAGTTTTTTACAGCGGCTCTTCTCAGCACGCAGAGCGGGGGAGAACCAGGGGGCTGATGGTTTTTGTCTAGAAGAGACCATAGGTTGCAAGGGGGCAATGGTATTTATGGCTGAGGAGAGCCAGCCATTAAAATTCGACACATCAGTATCTAAATCCCCAACTGACTGCCATGAAGAGCAGGAAAGAGCAGGGGCCATAGTTTGACAAGTGATTTTAAACCATTTCCTACCATAATCCCGGGCCTTAAAGGAAGTAGTCGGGCATGATGTTATAGCCAGACTGAACGGGATTAGGAAATGGTCTGACCACGTAAGAGGTAGGGGTAGTGCTGTGGTCAGATTAGGATTATTGGTAAATAATAGGTCCAGCGTATGGCCAGCCTGATGAGTGGGGCCTCTAACCCGCTGGGTCAGATTGAGGCCCTCCAGGGTTTCTAGGAGCAGCCCCGCTTTGGTGCAAAGGGTATCATCCACATGCAAGTTAAAATCACCGAGGATTGTAAAATGTGGGTGTTTAAGCGATAAGTCAGCTGCGATGGTGTAGAAATCAGTAAGGTATTGGGGAGGGGAACTGGGGGGTCTGTAGAGGAGAATTCCGGCCAAGATTAAATTCGATGCCTCAGAAATACTAAAATACATGCCTTCTAAAGGGCCAATATTAGAGAGTTTCCTGGAAGAGATATTCCAGCCTGAACGTAGGATCACAGCGATCCCCCCACCCGTCTTATTGTTGGCACAAAACGATAGTCAGGGGGGATAGCAAGATTAAGGTCGGGATTAGAAGAATCCTTTACCCAAGTTTCAGTAAGAAACATTAAATCCCATGCATGAGTTGCAAGGGAGAGCCAGATGTCGCCCGAATAGCGGGGTAACGATCTACAATTAAGTAGACAGGCTTTGATGCCAGGTGAGAGATCAGTTAGCTATGTTACGGGTCCAGGAGGAGTAGGGGATTGCAAGGACGGAGACAAGGCTCTGGATTGGACCACCTCCTTCCTCTCCGGCAGAACCCAGAGTGTCCGCCTCCCCCCTTTCCGCTCCAAAGCCTCCGAGATCATCTGCGGCGTACCCCAAGGATCATCCCTCAGCCCGACATTATTCAACGTCTACATGGCACCGCTCGCCCACGTCGCCCGACTGCACGACCTCAACATCATCTCCTACGCCGACGACACCCAGCTGATCCTCTCCCTCACCAAGGACCCCCTCACTGCCAAAACCAACCTCTACGAAGGAATGAAAGCCATCGCCGAGTGGATGAAGAACAGCCGTCTGAAGCTGAACTCAGACAAGACAGAGGTCCTCATCCTCGGATCCACCCCCTCAGCATGGGACGACTCCTGGTGGCCGTCCGCTCTGGGAACAGCACCTACACCCACCGACCACGCACGCAACCTGGGATTTATCCTCGACTCAACGCTCTCCATGACCAAGCAAGTCAACGCCGTCTCGTCCTCCTGCTTCAACACCCTCCGCATGCTCCGCAAGATCTACAGGTGGATCCCCACCGAAATAAGAAGAATGGTCACCCAGGCCCTCATCAGCAGCAGGCTGGACTACGGAAACGCCCTCTACGCAGGAGCCTCGGCCAAACTCCTGAAACGACTACAACGCATACAGAACGCCTCCGCACGCCTGATCCTCGACATCCCTTGCCACGGCCACATCACACCACACCTGAAAGACCTGCACTGGCTTCCTGTCAACAAGAGCCTTCACCTTCAAGCTCCTCACCCACGCATACAAGGCGCTCCATAACACCGGACAGGCATACCTCAACAGACGACTCACCTTCTACACCCCGAACCGACAGCTCCGCTCCGCCGACCTCGCACTCGCCACCGCCCCCCGCATCTGAAGAACGACCACCGGCGGCAGATCATTCTCCCACCTCGCCGCCAAGACCTGGAACACCCTCCCCATCATCCTACGGCAGACCCAGGACCTACTAACCTTCAGGAGGCTCCTCAAGACCTGGCTATTCGAACAGTAGCAGCACCCCTCCCCCCCCAGCGCCTTGAGACCCTCACGGGTGAGTAGTGCGCTCTACAAATGTCTTGATTGATTGATTGATTGATTGACTGTAGGGCCTAACTTAAAAGTGAATAAACAAGCAGCACAATTAAAATGGGCCAGAGACGACCTAGAAAACTCACATAACGTCGGGGCACTGCAACCTCTATCTTTAACTTCAAGCAATTGGGACCTGGACCATTGGATTCGGGCTCCGGGGGGGCCACCAGCAGCCCGGCTGGCGCTGACACGGAACAGGCGCGGACGGGCGCAGACGGGCTTGCCTTAGGCACGCCTTTGGCGTGCCAGCGGCGTCCGCTGCGCGACGGAAATGTCATGGCTTAAGTAGTAACCGGGCGCTAGAGCGCCAACCAGCTAGTTCCTCCCCCAAACGGGACCGGAAGCAGAGAGCCCGGCAGCCCTCACTACCCTCCACAACAAACGGGCGAGCCCGCGGTGGACCGGGGTAGGGGCTGAAGGTAACTGAGGTGAAGTGGTGAGTAATATTGAATTAAAGTGCAAAGTGCCAGCAAAATAAGTAAAACAAAGGTTAAAAGCAATTAAAATATTATGTCTGAATTTTCCTGTAGCAACGCAGCTAGCGCGAGTATCTTACAACTATGCGCGTCCCACTTCCCCCATATCTACTCCCATTTTATGGGGCAGCCCATACTTGTATATGTTACGGTTTCCGCCACCATGCACCAATGTAGATCTCTCTTCCAGTCTATCAGACAAGGCGCCTCTTCTGCTCCCCACAATCGACCTATGTTATGTTTGGCAATCATAATACTCAGGGTCACCCATGCTTGTTCCATACGATTTAAATCTGTGGCATCCCAAACATTTAACAGACACCATTTGGCTGAAGGTGTAACGGCGGTTCCACATACAGTATTAATACAATTTATAATCTTGCCCCAGAAGACCTGGACCACTGGGCAGTTCCAAAGAATATGTAAGAAGGATTCCTTCCGTCCACATTTTCTTTGACAATTTGCATCGGATACTCTGCCCATCTTTACCAGGACATTTCAGGACATATAGGACCTATGCAGAATTTTCAACTGCACCAACCGAAATCGTGCTCTGACCGTCACTTCCCTGGGAGAGGCCAGGGGCTCCGGCCAGTCCTCTTCTACGAGATCATCTAGGTCTTCTTCCCAGCTCTGACGTAGGGGAAGGAGTGTGTCTGGGAAGTTATTAATCAATTTTTTATAAGTAAGGGAAATTGCACCTCGACTCATATAGTCGTCGAATAGTCTCTCTTCCAGTGGCGATGCCTCGGGAAGGACCTCGTCTCAGGATCACTGCCATCAGGGCATGTTGCGCCGGTAGGTAGCGGAAAGTTTCAGTAGCAGCCAATTCATATTCAATTTGCAAGTCCTGGAATGGAATTATTCTGCCCTTGGACCAAAGGTTCCCCACCCTTAAGATGCCGGTAAGTTCCCACCTATCAAATCTCACCCTACATTTTAACATGCCCAGTTTTTCTGAATTCCACAGTGGAGTGGCCTGCGTAATTTTGTATCCTCACGCCAGGGTTTTCTGCGCACAGTGCCAGGTTTGGACCATGAGTGAAGTAGGTCCCGTCAAGTGCTGATGTATTGGGTTTGTGTACAGAGCCTGCAGGTATCCCCCTGGGTGTAGTACGAGTCGATCCATCCGGTATGCCGGGTTGTCAACAGGCTGATGGACCCATTGGTAATTCACCGTTAGTTGTGATGCCAAATAATATTTATACATGTCCGGCAAGGTTATTACACCATCGTACCATCCTCTAGTCAGTTTTGTCACAGCGATACAAGGGGCCTTCCCGTCCCACTATAAAGTACAGACCTTACTTTCTATATTTTTAAAGTATGATGCGAGGACTGAAAACTGTGTATTATGTAGTACATATAAAAATTGCGGTAGCGCCATCATTTTGAAGAGGGCCGGTCTACCCAAGAGTGAGAGCAGCAGTGTTCTCCAGTGTTGGACATCATGTTTTAATCTTTGTAAGGAGCTATGTAGGTTTGTAAGGAGCTATCTAGGTTTTACGTATAAAATAGCGTGAGGTCCACAGTGAAATAGATGCTGAGGTATTGAAATTCCTCCACCTCTATACGTGCTTCACAGTCACATGGCAGGGCAAGCTTCTTTCTGTGAAGGAAAAATATTACAGACTTAGACCAATTAATGGTGTACCCTGAGTATGCTCCAAAATTAGTAAAGATGTGAAGTATTCTATTAATGGAGAAACATGCAGTTGCTAAGCATAGATCCTTCCATACCCAGTGTAGTGTAGTTCCTATTTCCCTAATAGGCTCTGCGCATTGGAATAATATAACCTATAGTCTTGACATAGGACTAAGGTCGGTATGTCCCTATTGAGTATATTAAACTTAATTACTTGTGCCAGCTAGCTCAGAGGCCACTAGAAACTCCTTGAGAACAAGAAGGGAGTAGTTTCTGGCAACCGAAAAACATGACAACTTTTGTTTCCCTTTAGAATCGGAACACGTCTCAGAATCGTGGAAACAATAGATAACAGTTTCACTCAGTCAATCGTGCATGCTTAGTTTCTACAGAGTTACACAGAAAGGGAAGACGGGCGTTTCAATAAAAAGGTTTTATTGAACAGTCGTGTTTCTCGTGTAAGAGATATGTGCTGTTATGATTACAAGACAGTATGCAAGATAAATAATGTACAGCGTAAGCAGTAGAAATAAATAATACTGCGCTAGCATTATCTTTTAGCATATATTCACGTACAAAAATAACATGAGCTAAAAATGCGAGTACTCATACGATGTGTCTCTAAGCTAGTTCTACCTCAATGTACCTAACCTAGTCTAGGTGTAGGGAAAGGTAGAAGTAGGTGGAGTATTCTCTAGTCTGGTATACTAAGAGTATGTTTAAGTCTAGTATGCCAAGTATGGTATGCCAAGAGTCCCTCTAGGTTCTAGTCATCTCCATACCTTGAGAATGAGAGAGGTGGGAATCTCTTGCTGGATCTGGAACTCTAACACCCCGCGAAGGGAGTCAGAACACTGGAAGCTGAATTCGTCTGCGTGCAGGAATGACAGCGTCTTCTCAGTGCGTCAGGCCAGGATACGGGCTCCTCTGAAGTCGAGGTCTCCTCTAACTTGCTTTGGCAAGGGAAGGTATATTTATACCTGGTAGGTGTCTTGGAATGTTAGCATTGACGTGAAGTCGGACAGAGGAAGACGTCAGGAATGAACCCTTAAGGTATAAAGGTTCATACATAATAGATGAGTTCTTGGAGAAATCAATAGTCCTGTGCTAGGGGAACTCCCGAAGCTTAAGGGTCTGGTTTCTAAAAACTCGTTGTGACGTTAGGGTGGACGGATGTCGGTGACCATGCCTGTATTTGGAGTGCACGGTTAATGCCTAAATAAGGACAGGGATTCTATGCCTATATAAGGGCAATGCGAATTGTGCCTATATAAGGACATGATTCAGGAAAACCTATATACGGACCCCTAAAGCGGAATACAACACCCACTCAACTTTCGATTGAACGATAATACTAAATGCTAAACATTTAAATGCTAAACATAAAATTGAGTACCATATGTTGCTAAAAATATTTCTAAAAGCATTTTAAAAGAAGCTCAAAACTGTTGAAATGCAATAGGTACTGTACATTTAAAGCATCGGTTTCATTCTAAGCATATAATGGAAGTAAAATGCAATGTGAATGAAACAGAAATATATACATATGACGAAATGGTCGATAAGTTCTCAAAATCAAAGCCTTTGCATATCATAGAATTAAATGAAATGTTAGACAAGTAAGGTGACAATGTGTCCCTGGAAGTATTCAAAGAAGTCCGTTTTATAAGACTAGTTCTACTGTAAGCAGATTGTTCATTTGCCATGTCTTTTCTATTGAAGAAAAAAAAAATTTAAAAGAAAAAGTTCAATTTCTGGGAATAGTTCCAAGTTTTGAAAATATGAAGGCCAAATTTCATTGTTGCCCTGGTACACTGTGAGCCAAATCAAAGTCATTGTATGGGTCTGGCGTAAACATTAGATCATCTATTTCCGTAGCCAAAATATCGTCCACCGAAGTTCGTGCCATTTGGAACACCTCGTTCAGAAGGTAAATTGCACAGAGATGAGAAACATCGCCTTCAGCAGAAGAAGCAAAGTTTGCGTCCGTTGTTACCTGTGTGCCCGTTGATCCATCTCGTACCTCAGCAGCAGCTGGAAGCGTCTGTGAGATCTCAATGAATGCCGTCATCAGGATTGGTAGCCTCTGGGGACAACACACAGCATGGGCCGTTATCGGGTCCAGCAGAGTATCGATATCCGTTGGCATGACTGATGGGAGTGTTAGACAGGTGTCTAGCACGCATTCTTCACCGCAAAACAGGCAGCGTAGAACAGGTAAGATGCAATCTTGCCAGATTGGTCTGAATGACAGGAACCACGTTGTATTATGTTCCCGTAGACGAGGCATGCCCAAAAGCTGTACTATTCGCTCACGGCATTTCCGTTCAAGGAGGGCTCTCTCCACATCGCTCGGAGTGATGTTGGCGAAGAGGCTTGCCATAGCGTAGTAGGAGGAATAGAAACAGAATTCCTGCAACTAGTGCTAGAATTAACGGCACACCACCAACACCGAATGTGCGAAGTTTGGGATGATTCCGAGGACAGCCTGGAAAGGTGCTAATAGTCCGGAACAGATGGTCTTAAATACATGTACAATTCCGCTTTTATCTGACATGTCAAAGATACGTCCTATCATTTCTACGAAATGTATAGGGCAGTTTGTATGAATTAAAGCCTGTATCTCAGCCGAAGTCCTTGCAACTTGTAGATCATAGGTTTCTTTAGCCGAGGTCAAAGGCACTGATTGTTATATAAGCATGGCTTTCCTTCTGCTTAATGTATCAAATCGTATAAAAGAGACATTCAACGAAGGCCATAAAGGCGACTCCCTGACTGTGTCTATTGGGGCAAACAATACTTGCATACAGCAAGTGACCATGGAGTTGACCGTTACTAGATATGGGATGCCTGGCAACATGCCACAGCAACTCTGATCATTCAACATGAGGTAACTCCCATTAGAAAGTTGGCCAAACATTGGATTAATCACAGCAGCTGGTGTACCTTGCTGGTGGCAGGACAAATTTGCCACAGAACCATTACAAGCCCCGTGTAAAGATATGTCCTGACAAATCAGTGAACCGCTCAGTGCACTTTCACAGTGTGTACCGCTTAGAAACACTTCACGATCCCCACACCAACATCTATAGGTGTAAGGTAAATTCCAGGATGTCTTAATGTATTCTTTACCCAACCTTTCATATTTGCCTGCTTGCATCTGTTTAAGGCAATACTAAAACTGGAAAGTAGTCACAGGTAGACTAATTTTGCCATGAATAAGCCACTCTGTAGCTGGTTTTTCTGCCACTGTGAATGGCAATTTTTCAAGTTTTTCAATGCTCAGTACTGTATACTTTGCTCCCCTTTGTGCCAGTTCGATCTGTTTATCAGTTAGATTGTATTCTGTAAACAGAGCCGTTGTGTTGATAAAACGCCAAGGCACATAGCCCGCACGCAAAGATTGCAGCGTCCAGCTTAATAACATAATAGAACGTAACTGAGATTGGCCTTGTTGTAACATGGCTAAATCTTGTTCCAGTATGTCGATAGCAGAGGATACAATACTGTCCAATGAATAAATTCTGGGGGACAAAGTTGTTAACCCATTGTCGACCACAGAGAGAGTTTTCTCTAAGTTAATACGATCAAGTTCACGTATTCGTTCTGCGGCCTCCATCTGTGACACCTTCCATGCTTCATTATAAGCAGCATAAATGCCGGCATATATGAAACGTTTTTGACGCGGTTTTCTTGGTCCAAGCCAGAATTCCCTAAGGTCTGCGTCTTCTTTAAGTAAAGATAAGTGTTGTTTCACATCCTTAAGTGTAGATTTTTGCAGCCAATCGAGGCATAATTTTCCTACACTGTATGTTGTCACTACCCCCGGATGCTGTCTTTGGATGTATCGTGGGTCTGGCCTATGAATAGTAAACCCCTGTGTTTTATTCAGGAATCTCTATTGACAGTTGTTTGTGTCTGTGGGCCAGATCAACCATTTTCTCCAATCAGGATTTGTTCTGTTGAGTTGTAGTATGGTGTCAACTGTAACCGCTGCCTGTGTATTATTATCACTTGCAGGTGTTGGTACAGAAGGTGTTTTCATGTCTTTAATCTTGGCTAACCCAAGGCAAGACGTTTGTTGCACAGTGTCATTCAAAAACATTATTTGTTGAGGGACAATACAGGCTCTAAATAAAGCTTCTATCCCCTGCACTCGCCAATCTTTAGTACCCCAGACAGATTTTGTGTCTATTGTCTCTTTCCACAAGTCGAAACCATGTCTAGACAGTTGGGCAATAAATGTTGCAGAGTAAATCTGTTTTGTATTTGTTAACATAATTTTCAGTCCTGTTTTGTTTACATTTCTATAGTAAAATGTTTCTGGATCAGATGTACTGTATCCTGAAAAATATGGAAACTTTTTAGCAAATGTTTTTGAACTACCTTTTGGTGGTGTAGGACAATGCTCCCATTGGTTAAACATAAACACATTTCTAGGTGTTGCAGATTTATGCAAAACATGATGACCATAGAGGTTATAGCAGTACAGCTGTTCATAGTCTGATGAACCCTCTAAATATTCATTATTAGAAAATGCAGCAGATTTTTCTAGGTCAAACATCATGTTATTTACAGTTTCAAAGTCCCAATCATCAGAATAGGTACTGGATGAAACAAAATCACTTAGTGAGATCTTAAATAAATGTGGAATGTTCAAATGTTCCGTAGGGCCAAAAATATCGAAATCTGTTTTGTCCCACACTATACCATCCTGTATAGGAACGGCTGTGATGTTCCCTGCAGACAAGTCTCTTGTTTCACGATGGGATGATTTGTGAGGTTTCAAAAGTAAGTTCACATCTTTACTTTCAATGTCCAAATGGATGTATCTGCCATTTATAAGCACGCTCATAGTCATAACCAAAGCTAGCCACAGCAGAAAGAAAAATATTCCAGAAATAATCCATAGTTCAATCCATGGTGAAACCAGATAAGTCTTTCTCAAAAAATGTAAAAAGTCTTGTACTTGCTGTTTAAAAGTTTTTGATGCTGGCGACGTCTCAGGCTCAATCAGATCCTCAGAAAACGTATCAAAGTTAATGAAATAGCCAGAAGCAGTTCTGTCAATTGTTGGAATTGCCTCAGGATTTGTAGAAATCCCTGGAACCAGTTGATCACTTGTTACATTGGTGTAGACAGGTGTATTTGGACGAACTGTTACTTGAGTTTCAAGAGGGATGAGTTCCATAGCATTGTTGCTCAGTCCTTCATCTGTTACTACTGAATTCTCGATGGTTATCAGTCTTTCAGTCTGAACCTCTTGGATAGTAGCGAGAGGAGTGTGTCTGCTACTAGGTCGGAGTCCACGAGGCCTACTATTTAGTATTGGCCACATACTGTGGTTTGATGAGGTCGATGGACACAAATCTTTTCTCCTTTTTTCCAGTAAGGGGCGGCAGAAGTACTGTTCTTGTTCCGTGTATGGCTAGGACAGGTACTGGTTGTCTGTAAGAAGGTCCAAATTCCTTCTTGTCCGCAATTTTTTCTCTGACTAGATTCCCAACTTTTGGAATCCAGACAGGCTTTGCTGGGACCGCCGGTTTTTCCCCAGTGGTGGTTGGCTGCAGGAATACGTTGCTTTGTTTCGATCTTAGTTCATTTAGATCCTGTAAAACAGCCAAACGATCTTTGATATCAAAGGGTTTATTTTCCACCACTGTGCCACTACATTCTAGATCTGGCACCCACATTCTTGTCCCAAATAGGACCTCATATGGAGTGACCCCCCCTAGAGAACTTCTTGGCAAATTTTTTAATGAGCGTTGGACCCCATAAAGATGTTTGACCCACCCATCACCCAAACCTAATACCCTAGCTGTTATAGACTGCTTTATGTCCCGGTTTTTCCTTTCCACAACAGAATTTCCCTCAGGATGAAACGGAGAGGAGTACCGCAATGCAACGCCCAGACTGGCCATGGCTTCTTTGTAAGCTCGAGAGCTAAACGCAGGGCCCTGGTCAGAATGTAGCGTGCCTATTGCGTATGTGCTGATAAAGACTCGCAAATCTTTTATAACAGTTCGAGCGTCAGCCGAGCGCTGAGGCCATATCCATAGGAACCTAGAGCAAGAATATACTGCGACCATGAAATATTTATAGTTACCGTCCCTTTGCAAGGGACCGCAGTGGTCCAGGTAAACACAAGATAATGGTTTATCTGAAATTAACAAGGGTGTCTGCGCAGGACGTTTCACTGTGGAGACTTTCATCTGTTGGCATATTTCACATTCCATAACATAGTTCTTGGTCTGATTCCTAATGCCAGGCCACCAATATCTTTGTTTCAGTAAAGATACTGTTGCAGAAATGCCTGCATGGGCAGAGGCTATCCCTTCGTGTGCTGCTAGGATTAGTCCTAATCTACGTTCCTTGTTTGGAATTACCCTATCCCCCACTCCAGGGATTCGAGCAAAAGGAACGTTGTTCGCATCAATAACATAAGAGTACTTGAGTGGAAACTTTTTTGGTAACGCTGCACCACTGCCTTTGCTCGTAGCATTGACAGCCAACATTATCTCACTGTCTATTCTCGTTTTTGAACGAGTGATCGCAGCTACGGAAGCCGTCTGAACAGCCCCCTTTGCGGCTTTGTCAGCCAATGAATTCCCTGCAACGTGAACGCCATCACGTTGATGACTCAGTGTATGGATCACGTGAGCCTTTGGTAGTTCGCTTTTTAACTGAACTACTTGTTCCCAAAGCGTTTTATGCTTTATTGAGCCACCTTTTGCATCTTTGAACCCATTTTCAAGCCAAGTTTGTATATATTCATTATATGACTGCACACAGTAGAAAGAATCGCACACTATGAGTGTGGGGAATTCTCGATCTGTACTTTCAAGTGCCAGTTTGAATGCTTGTAGTTCAGCTCGCTGAACTGTGCAATCTCCTAGAGATTGGGGGGCATATTAGCAAGGAATAGCGATATTTATTGCTAACCGCGCTTAGCGCGACTTTGGTTAACGCCGCCTATCGCTGGAAAATATCGCTGAGATAACACCCTATTAACAAGGTTTATCTCCATGGCGATAATATTTCCAGCGATAGCGGCAAAATGTGAGAATATCGCTGGAAAAGCAGCGATATTCTCGCATTATCGCTAAGGTGGATTCAGCATTAGAATCCACCTCCTATACTTTAAACAGGTAAGTCATCCTCACTAGCAGGAGATAAAATATAGCGATAAACGCGCTTAGCGCGAATTATTTTATCGCTTCGCCTGCCTTGCTAATAGGGGGTAGTGGAGTTAGCGACTGTTTCCAGTCGCTTTTAGTAGGGAACGCCTTCCTTGCATGTCATTAGCGATAATTATCGCTGACATACAAGGCGATGGTAAACGCGGCCTCTAACGCATGAAAGCTGTCGCTAACGCCTGTTAGCGACAGCTTGCTAATAGGGCGATAAAATTATCGCCGCTTTAGCGGCAAAAAGTGCCGCTAAAGCGGCGATAAAGCCCTTGATAATATGCCCCAGGGTTTTTGTGACCATAGGTCTGAAGTTGCCATCGCGCATGCGACCTTTAACGATTGCGCACGCTGCACTGTAAGCTTGCTTACTCCCTGTTGCGGGTTGTGCGGATCCGTCAGTGTAAATTATGAATTCATACTGATCGAGAGGCAGAATCTCAGTGGGCAGAGGACATTCATGTTCATATTGCAGGAACGCTTGTGTTTTTAAATCAGGATCAAAAACATATTCAACATCTGTTGCAGCAAGAGAATTAACCCATTGTATCCATCTAGGATGTAATGCTTTTGCATTTGGAATGCTCGCTTTAGTTACCGCCTCTAAGGCCGGTACTGGGGTTACGACAATAATGCGTTTCCCTTGGGTTAGAGCTCTTTCTTTTGCTACTGCAGTTTGAACTGCTGTCAGTATTTTCTCAGTTGAAGTGAAGCGCATTTCTGCTTGTGTATACAAATGTGATTTGTATGCAATTGGTACCTTTTCACCCTTGTTAAATGTTAAGTAGGTGAATCCGCATTGACCCGAAATTATTCGGATGACTAAATTGCATTGACTTACGCGTGTTTGTAAGTGATTTGTTGCTAACATGTTAGCTTGTAGTGAACGCAAGATTTCTGTATGTTCCTGTGTCCAATTTTTGATTGAAAAATTCGGTTTGATTAATGCGTAGAGAGGTTTAACCCTTTCTGCGTAATTTAGAATGTAAGTTCTTCCAAAATTTAGGAAACCCAGGATGGATTGTACATTTTTCAGCGTCTTTGGAGGTTGGAGCAGCGTACACCTTTCTAAAAAGTTGGCTGCCAAGCTCTTGCCTTCAATTGAAAGCTCATATCTTAGAAAAAGGACATTGAGATGGGCAATTCTGGACTTTTTAAAGTTGAACTTATAGCCCTCAGAGGCGAAGCCCAGTATAATGGTGCTCACCCTGTTCAAGTGCCTATCAGGTCATCGTCTGTCAGATAGATGTCATCGACATGTGACAATGCCTCATTATCATAAATTTGTAGTAACTCCGTTACTCTCGCTGAGAATAACCCCGGGCTGTTCTTGAACCCTTGTGGGAGTCTACAAAATTGACTCTGGGTCCCCATTATTGAGAAAGCTGTTAAGTACCTGCTTCCAGGTGCTATGTTTTGACAAAAGAAACCATTTGAGATATCCAATGTGGTTTTATATTTTTTACGCACAATGTTATTCATTAATGCTGTACTATGTGCATTTTGCACTGCAAATGTTTTTGAACAAGTGTTTAAGGGGCCCATTACGATGGCGGGCGGAAGCACAACCGCCGTGCTGGCGGATGCAGAAACCACCAGTTACCGCCGGCACGCAGCAGTCCACACGCCCGCCCAATTACGATGCGAAAAGCAGGCCAAACACCGCCGGCAAGCCAGCAACACCGTCCGCCATCAAAGTGCGCCCGCACACGTAGCGGCGCAGCACAACTGACACACACCGTCCGACCAAACACGTCCCGCCCGGCGCATAAATTACGATGCCGCAAACAAACGGCTCCCACGGCAAAGAGACACCGCACGTGAAAGAGAGGCGGAAACACGGACGCAGAGCACGGACAACGAAGAAGCGGCACCCCGGGCATGAATCCAGCACTGCAGGCCCTTCCCATGCTTCTGCTGATGCACTACCAAGGACGCAACGTACCGCGGAGACGCAGGTAGGCACACACACAACAAGTGCACGCAAACAGCGCACACAGTGCAAGGGCGGAAAAAGCGGACAACCCCCCACCAGCGCGTGCACACTACACATCCACCATTGCATCCACATATGACACACAGGCCAAATCCTAACATCGCGGAACACATGTGTACACACCACCTGGGACTAGGAACCAACCACCCCGTCACGGCCCCAAAGCGCCGATGACGCCGCCACACATGCACACAACGCAGAGGCCAACCGCAGCGCCATGCATGCGTCGCACACAGACACAGGGACACAACCAAGCAGCACACACACCAGCCCCACCCCGAACGCACATGACACGTGACAGGCCGGCCACAGACATGTCCCCAACGCCCAATTCACGGACAACACCCAACGCCACACAACCGACGCACACATGTCAGTTAAGTCACGCAACAGCAGGACACACCCCAGTGTAACAAACATGGCGAAGCACACAGCGGCGGCAACACCAACTAGGAGAAGCAGGGCCCCTTCGGGAAGAGGAACGCCAGTACCACACTGAAAAACCCATACCACCCTGCACATATGAACAAGACACATGAAACGGAACACCAAAGAGCCCGGGGACCGACAACAGGTGGCCCAAGAATTACATCCACACACAAGGCCCAACGCAGAGCGGAAAGGCAGCCTGCCGCCCACACAAGGGAGAGCAGACAGCACTGAATGACCTTCCATTCCAACACCGAAACCACAGCCCTACGACAGAAGCCGGTGAATACAGCCATTGTCCAAGAATAGACCAACACAGGCATGCCGAGGAGACCGACCACACGGCAGATAGCGCATATCACAGAAGCACACAACGGACGGGGAAGAAAGAAGAAAACACTCCCCCATGTCGGCCACATGCAAGTTAATTGGAAGGAGTCACACAGCACCGACCTTGAACTGTCTGAGAAGCATGTGGGAAGAGGGCCCGTGTCCTCCAAACAAGCCAACAGAACACAAGTCCTGTCTCCCCACGACTACACAGAGCTCACAGCAACCCCGGAGCGTGCACATTGCAGACTGCACACACAGCCGGAGCACGCCACCTCTACGAACCGCTGCGAAATGGCAACCGCAACACACCTACCCAACTACGCCGAAGAGCTCAAGCTGTACCAAACCAACACGATACATACATTGGGATGCGATCTCCTGTCCCTGCTGAACGTAAGTTACCGACTGACTTACCGCATCACATTGTTCAGCTGCGTCATGCCCGTCTTCTACTGTCGGAGGTGTCCCTACCAGCATCCCGTCGAGATATGCCTCTCCAACCCGGCATGTCTGAAGGCGGACCTGCTACCACTACTCCTCCCTCTGGACGCACACGACAGGGCCTGCTCTGCCTATGGGGGCATGGCGTATGTGGCCAACATCGCACGCGCACTGAAATGGAACCACTGTGCCTCCACACGACGGATCATCGAGAACAGCTACATCGAATGTCACCCAGCATGCCCCATCATGGTCCTCCAAGGGACAACCTACGAACAACACCTTGACAGCCACCATCCGCTTCATTGGCTGGCAAACATGTACACCACCAATGACATGGAAGCCCTGCTGGACGGCATCGCATACCTGACAACCTGTAAATACGTCGGACCACAACGCAGGTTCCCCGAGTGACCTATGAAGTCCAACCCCGCACCCATGCTCAGCTTCCGCACGGACTGGCCAGTCACCACCACAACAGCCATACCAAACGACCGGCAACTGTAACCACACCATCAACGACATCGCCATGACATCGGATATGACCGGGACATGCACACTGTTCCCCATCACATCCAGGAACACCGCATGCATCGTGGGAGGCAGTGGCATGGGCTCTGTGCATCGCACCCACATGGACGGAACTGCACGAACAACCAGGACACGACATGGATCCAGCACACATGGACACACACACCGCTCAGTGGACATGAATAGGTCGCCTGGAGTCTGTGGGTGCTGCACCCCTCCCACCCCCGCCCGGGAATCCCATACCAGGACCTTTGCATGGACGACAAGTGCATACAACAACAACACGACCCCAGTGACTGTGACATGTCCAGTAACCACCACAGTGCAACAACATGTGGCACGCCGCTGCATGCACGCAAGCACATGCCCTGATGTCATCTCACATGCACGCGTGCATGAGGAACAACCGCAGCAAACCTGTCACATGGAACTGAGATGGACTGTGCCCATGATGCCGAGCGGTCTGGTAGGCTACATGTATACCGTCTGTGTCAAAGTCCGCAGCTCCGCAGCTATACGTAAATGTACATTAGCACAGCCTTGGCCAAGCAGATGTAACCCCACACCCTATCCCATTTGTAATCATGCTCAGTATATCCTCAACATGTATTCCGCTGCCAGTAGTGTCCACTATACTGCATCACAGAGGACAGAAGACTCAATATAATGTTTGAAACCAGAACTGTCTCCGCTGACTCATTTCACAAGTACGAATGAGAGAGGATGAGAGTATGTGAAGTACACGGCAGTCGTGACATGACCATGTAGTCCACTGGTATTGGATGTCAACGCAAATGAGTAGCACTA
The DNA here is from genome assembly GCA_963921515.1 of Calotriton arnoldi. Classification (NCBI taxonomy): domain Eukaryota; kingdom Metazoa; phylum Chordata; class Amphibia; order Caudata; family Salamandridae; genus Calotriton; species Calotriton arnoldi. The sequence continues at coordinate 1,671,218 of CAWUFW010002895.1, forward strand.
CTGTGGAAGACACACATGTGTCGTGTGAAGTCGTATGGACGCAGTGCTCAGGTGGGTGGGTGCGACGGGTAGATGCGCACATGCCAAGTTGGAGCACGCCGTGTTGGGAGGGGTCATGAACAGTACACCACCGCTTCCCTGGGCATTGTGAGAGGACACCTGTCGGGGGAGTGAACACGTGTGTGCACAGCAGCCGGGCACACGTACAAAGCGGTACCAGGCGCACCTCAGCCCACACTCTGTGGACAAGCTGGATCCTGTTGTGCGCCCGCCATGCCCCTTGACAAGGCACACACAGCCCCAGTCGACCAGGTGTAACCCCAACATAGTCAATCCGCACAGGCGATACAGGGCACGGGATGGCAGTGGAGCATGGTGTGTGAGAGGTCTCCTCGCGCTCCTCCTGGTCATATCACGCAGGCAATAGAACCTCAACGTCCAGCATGGCAAAAAGTCAAATGGAAGTGTAGGGGGACGCACCACAGCACGAGCAGCACTGACGTCACGGGAGGTGGCTCGCACCATCCCATCCATTGCCCATCATACCAACCACGCCACATGCCATTGCGACTAAGTGCAAGCGCGTGCGCCACCACCCCTGAGCCCTCCCCAGAGAGGCCAAAGAGTGAATGTGTGGGCCATCAGCCACAGACGGACGCAGCATGGCCGCAAGGGCAGCCACAGCCACTGGGTGTCGCAGGTGGCGGATCCGGAAGGCGAAGACTGTGATGCATAGTCCATGCAGGCCGGGTCTCCATTTGGGGCACCACGCAGGTGGACGGCGTCCCGCCACACATCATACCCTGAGACAGCCCACTCGTGCAACTGGACCCACACATACACTCCTTGCCCTCTCTGGTGCGAGCTTGGGGCTGCCTGTGCAAGCGCTAGCCTCGCAGGTGAGCATGCATATTGGGGGGCGAGGGGAGGACATGAGGGCTGGGGCGAAGATGACTGTATCACTGTCAGTTAGTACAAGGGATGACCCAGATGTGGAAAGGAAGAGACGTGTCCCGTGTGTACTGCAACTAGTCGCCAATCCAACTACCCCCCATGTCCGGAATGTAAGCCCGCACCTAGGCCCGCCCATCCGCCACATCGAACATACCACCAGCACGACAACCTTCCCATTCGAAACACTGACTGGGGGTGGCGACCAGTGAACAATCATGTGTAGCCTACCCACGCGTACATGTGGGCCCTCCATGATCCATGTCACCTGCGGCAAAGACATGACATGCGCAATGAGGGAAGTGAGGAGAGCTGTCCGCCCCACGCGCAGAAGGTGCATCAGCTCCACAGACCCAGCAGCGAGTCCAGCAGGGGTCACATGTGCAGGGGCAGCTGTGCCTGGTGTGAAGGCACATGCATATAGACAGCACATCGACCAATGTGTAGTCTGCCCACATCCACAGTCCATCATCATGCGGACATAGGAATTGAACACAGGGCAACACATCTTAGCTGGTGCACCCACCGTGACCAACAATGCGCAATCATCGACGTACCCGCCCTGTGCATGGCCCCCACCCAACGGAGGCACATCCAGTGCCACCATCCCACACACACAAGCCTTCCACGGAACATGCTGTGTCCAATGGTCAGTACAGAGTCAGCGCCCATCTGGTGGATCCTGAACAGGAGACACATGCACACACATGCCAGCTCCCACTATGTACGACTGCCACCTGGTACGTGCAATGTAACCTCTCACCTGTGACGTGTGACTGCAAGCACACAGCCGTCTTGGCATGGGGCTGTCAATGTGGACACCAGTCAATGTTTCGGGAGCTGTGATCCGTACAGTGCTGTACATAGGGTGCAGTGCTGACACCTACTACTGTCTCATATCCCCTCGTGCCACAGGTCCCACTTGTATTGGCCGCTCAGCCCGTGCCCACATCGTCGTCGTCGTGTGCCATACTCATCCAGCCTCGGAAGCAGTTCCATGCTCAGCAGACACTCATGTTGCCGTGGCGTTGCCGCTTGACGAATATGCAGTCAGTCCCCATCAGCACGCCCCGCAAGTCATTGGGGCCTAGATCCCCATGTGCATGCACATGGCAGTGGTATGTCTCACTTGCCATTGCCATTGTTGGGAGACCTGTGTAAGTGTATTGTGGCCGTGCCGTCCCAGCTTGACAGCTGGGCTGTGGCTCATGTGCTTGCTCAGTCATGTCAGTGATGTGTATGCGAAATTGCTATGTGCCGTGTTGCTTTGACATGTGTCCTCTGCCATTTAACCCAGGCGGAGACCGAACATTGACCGCCCATACCAATTGCTGGCGGACATGGACGATACAGAGGTAATCAGGAAGTTTCGGCTGGACAGGCCAACTCTGCATCGACTGTGTGCCATGTTAGAGCCCCATCTCCGTCCCCGCAGGGTGTATCCGACTGCTGTCACCCCCACGGCTAAGGTGATGGCCGCCATGCATTTCTTCGCCACTGGGTCATTCCAGCACACAGTGGGCAGTGGAGGAGGGATGTCCCAGCCCATGTTCAGCAAGGTGCTGAGGGATGTACTGGCAGCCATGATGCTGTACCGGAACAGGTACATCAGATTCCCCAGGGCTCGTGAATTGGCGGCAGTGAAGGGTGCATTCTATGCCCTTGGCAGAATCCCACACGTCGTGGGAGCCATTGACTGCACTCATGTTGGCCTTGTTCCACCACAGGCCACTGAGCACCTGTACCGCAACAGGAAGCACACGCACTCCCTGAATGTGCAAGTGGTGTGCCTTGCGGACATGGTGATCACCCACGTGTGTGCAAAGTTTCCAGGTTCGGCCCATGACGCACACATAATGCGCAACAGCATCTTGCCACGACTGATGGCCAATCTGCAACAGGATCGTGGCTGTATTGTCGGTGAGTATGTGGAGTGGTGTAGCGTGCTGGTTGTGCGATGCTGTCCCCTGTCCAGTTGGAATAGCAACGGTTCTCTGTGTCCCTCACACCCAGGTGACTCTGCGTATCCGAATGGGGCATGGCTGCTCAGTCCATTGAGGAATCCTCGCACCCCAGCAGACGATCGATACAATGAGGCACATGGGAGGACCAGACGTGTGGTCGAGCGTACCTTTGGCCTCCTCAAGTCCAGGTTCAGGTGCCTGGACCGCACCGAGGGTGCACTGGCGTACTCCCCACAGAAGGTGTGCCAGATAGTGGTGGCGTGCTGCATGCTGCACAATCTGGCCATTCGGAAGCAGATCCCCCTCATTGTGGATGACGGAGATCAACCAGGGCCCCAGCCCGCAGACCAGGACAGCTCGAGTGAGGTGGACAGCGGAGAGGAGGAAGCTGGGAATGTGCGCCAGCAGCTCATCGCCCGCTACTTCACTTGACGGTGAGTGTCCATGTACGACGGATGATGTGTCTGTATCTATGCAGGTGTGTGTGTGCTGTGTCAGGGTGGCCGTATGTTCACTGCGTGCAGTGTGTCAACGCTCCATGGCCAGGGTAGTATGCCACTGTTGGTGACTGTGGCATTGTGCCCTATTGCTCTGTGCGATGTGTGTACATTGCTTGTAGTTGTTGACATGTACTGTGTGATGGGTGTGTGACACACTCATTGAATGTGCTCCTGTTCTGTCTCCCACCCCTAGGTCCCTACAGGCCCTCCGGATTCCATTTCCATGCCACGCATCAGGTGCCCTTCCGCCCAAGGTGGCCGATGTATTCCGTACAAATAAAACACAGGGCACAAACAGCAGTTAGTGAAAAAGGTGCATTTATTACAAACTGTGACATGTGATTGTGTGTAAGGTGATGACAAAAGTGGTGCGTGCAGTGACAATGAGCTGTCGGTCATGGCTGCGTGATGATCAGGGTGTACCCACTGGTTCTATGTCCATAGTCCAACACACACATGCCATCCAGATGGCTGTGTGGAGTGGGATCGTAGAGCAAGTCAATGCAGTGGCTGGTCAAGGAAGGCTGGCGGAAGGCTGGCTGGCTGCCTCACTTGCGACTGGAGCGTGCGAAGTCCTCCCGGGAGATCTGTTTCCTCTTCGGACGGCCCCTTCCACGTTTGGGAGGGGGTGTGTGGTGGCGACCTGCTGGTGGTGGGTGAGGTGTGCTCACTGGCTGTGGACGCAGGGGAAGTGGACACTGCTGGCCGACCCTGCGCCCTAGCAGGTGGTGGCGGAGGTGGTGTTGCTGGCCTTGCCTGTGACCCCACCGCCACCACCAGCTGGCCCATGAGGTCCACGAGTTGGTCCATACGGGACACGAATTGGCCCATATGGGCGTCCATGGACCTCAGCACCCCCAGCACCTCCCGCGTGTCAGTAGCAGACCTGGCCCATTGTCCTTGGGCCTCTTCATAGGCCCCAAGGACTCTGGCCATTTGAGGCAGGGCATGGCTCCCAGGGGAGGCTGGCGTTTCCCTGACCCTGCTCCTCCTACCAGTCCTGCTGCCACCGGCCTGCCCACTAGCCACATTGCTCACCACGGTCCTCGCTGTGGCTCCCAGGGTGGATCCAGTCGGCCGGGCCACCACCTGCGCTGGGGCTGGTGCCAGCGAAGACGTGGTGGTGGTGGAGGCGGTGGTGGTCGGTGCGGCGATGGTGGCGGTTGCGGCAGTGGTAGTGGCCGCAATGACCGTGGGTGTGGCCGCAACGACAGTGGCAGCAGGGGACTGGGACTGTTCAGCATCCCTGGATGATGGGTTGGTGGGTAGGAGGGGTCCTGGGGAGCGGCTGGGCCCTGCCACGCCAGATGGGCCAGCTTGGTGGTCCGTGTCCGAAGAGGTGGACAGATCCTCCAGATCCGTGTGTCCTCGTTGGGGGCTTGTAGGCTGGCTGTGCTGGCTGCTGTCTCCATCCCCAGCGTCCAGCAGTTCGTCACCTGTGGAGAGAATGAGATTTGTTATTGTGTTGCACCTGGCGAAGTATGTATTAGTCGTCTGACATTGGCAGTTCGTGCAATCTCGTACATGGGTTTCCCGGAGGCGAGTGTGTGGCTGTGGCATCTGTAGTTGTGTGTGCTAGGCAATGGGACTGTGTGCTGTGCACATGTGGCATGGGACGGATTGGCCATGCCGATGGGTGTGTTGCTTTGCCCCTACTCATTGTGACTCTGGTGTATGCGGGCTCCTGGCCCATCCTGGGTCTGGTTTGTACTTTGCTTTTGGAGTTCAAATGGAACGCTTAGGAACGCATATGGCAACATGGGGGCCATGCCCCAGATTCGCATTTGGGATGGAATATGCTTTTGGGGTTCAAATGGAACGCTTAGGAACGCATATGGCAACATGGGGGCCATGCCCCAGATTCGCATTTGGGATGGAATATGCTTTTGGGGTTCAAATGGAACGCTTAGGAACGCATATGGCAACATGGGGGCCATGCCCCAGATTCGCATTTGGGATGGAATATGCTTTTGGGGTTCAAATGGAACGCTTAGGAACGCACATGGCAACATGGGGGCCATGCCCCAGATTCGCATTTGGGAGGGGATATGCTTTTGGGGTACATGCTGTGAGCCATGGGTGCCGAACGTGACATGTGTTGTGGCAGCATGACAGTGCATGGTCTGAGGTGTGTGCATGCCTGACATGCCCTGCATATTTGCTGTCTGTTGTGGTTACTGGACATGGCATTGGACGCATCGTTATGAGTGAGTGATAGTTGTGTGCCAGCCAACGTATTGCAGTTGTCCCATCTCCTTGGTGTGCGTGCTGCCCTGTGCCATGTGCATCACTGCAGTGCTCGGGGGGTGTGGCCCATGTTGTGTGTTGTTGCTCACAGTGTGTCGTGCGCTTAATTGACTTCTGGCACATGGTTGGTCATGGGCATGTGTCTTAGCGTGACTGCTGTATGTGTGGCAGCTGTGCGGATGACATGCCTTTCATGAGACTGGGGCTGACGGATGGGATGGATGGTATGTTGTATGTGCATGGTGTGTCTGTGAGTTTGATGGGTTCAGTGGTGTTCGTGTGCATTTATGTTGTTCCGCTCTGTTGCGTCTAGTGTTGTTTGTCTTACATAGGCGTAGTTGTGGGGTGTGTGGTTGACAGGCAGTAGGGGCTACATGGACAGGACTTCAATGGTGTTTCGGTTGTGTGTGATGAGTTGCACAGTGGCTGCCGTGTGGGACTATATTCAGTGTGGCTTGTGCATGCAGACGTGGCTCCTTGGGTGTTGCTATGTCTGTGATGGGTCATGTGGGGTGTGAGTCTGCTGTTCATGTCCGTGTGCACATTGTTCACTTGTTCGTGACGGTGGGCGGTGCTGCGTGTCCGTGTGCTACGTGACATGTCCCATGTGTTGGTGGTGTTATGGTCCTCATGCCTCCAGTAATCCAGCCCTGTCCAGTTTCCCACCTGCAAGTTGTTCGTGCGTGCACTGTACTGGATGCCACATGGCTCTAAGCGGGGGTGCTCCATGTTGCAGGTCTGTGGGGGTGGGGGGTGTAGTGGGTCGTGGGGGTGGCTGTACACCCACTGACACCGATTGCTGTGGACCGTGATGTCTGCCTTTCGGCTGTCGTTGTGCACTGCGGTGGCTGACACGTGGCTGTGGGGTGTGGGGGATGCTCCTCCTTGCTGTGCTGTGGGACTGGGGCCTGGTGTGTTTTGTACTTGGGCTGTCCACCGTCCCACCCACTGCACTTTGTGTTCCTGCCACTTACCTGTTACTTGTCGGTTAGTGCAGCTGTGGCGGACACATGGGTGTGGTGGGTGCTCGTTGTGGCGCTTCTGGCATATTTGGGGACCTGTTGGTGGTTACGTGGCTGGCTTAGTGTACACATGTCCCCACGCATCTTACAGTTGTTCGGTTTGGGCTGTGTGTGGTAGTGTCTGTTGCATGTGTGTGTGATGTGTTGTGTATTGTGTGCTGGACATGGGGGTGTTTGTCCCTGGGAGCTGTGGCATGGTGGTAGTGCATGTGAGTACATAGCGGTGTGCTAGTATACATTAGTTTGTACTTACCAGCCTCCACTCCCCTGCTAATCCGGCGAGGATCTCCGGATGGATTACGACTCGCACCTTCTCCTCCCACGCTTTGAAGGTCTTAAAGAGCGCGGGATTCCCTCCGCCAGTGACGGCAGCCAGCTCTCTGTTTTTGCCCTCCTTCTTCTTGACCAGGCTCTTTACGTCATTCCAACGTTTGTTTATCTCGGTTCTGTTCCTGGGCAGGGTCCCGACTGCATTGACCTGGTCTACGATCCGGGTCCACATTCTGTTTCTGGTGGCTAGTGGTGTGTGCTGGACCATGTTCCCATAGATTTGTGGGTACACCTTGATGATCTCGTCGACCATGACCGTCAGCTCCATGGGCGTGAACTTGGGCATCCTTTGTGGTGCCATGGTGTTTGTGGTGCTGGTGCGGTGTGTGTTGTGTAATGTGCAGGGGGTTTGTGGTGCCGGTGTTTGGTGGTGGTGGTGGTGGTTGTGATGTGTGCGTTTCTGTGGTGTGCTGCTGTCCTTGCTGTGTCACTGTGTCCTCTCCTCTCTGGTTTGCAATGTAGCAAGGGGTTGTGGTCTGTGGGAGTGCTGCTTTTGTACTCACCTATGTGGGTGTGTCCTCATGGTCTGTTGTTTTCAGGTGTGTTGTGTCTGGGGTTCTGGCCTTTGTATTTTTTGTTTGTCCGGGGGGTGTTTTCGGGATGTGTACTGTGCTTGTGTATTTCTGTGTGCCTTGCTGTGTGGACTTGTTGGCCATGTTGTGTGCTATTGGTTTTGTGTGCGGATGGTTTCTGTGCAGGTACGTGGGCGCCATGGCTTCTGCCGTGTCGATTCTCATCGGCGTTGTTTGCGCTGGCGGGCGGTATATTTGTTGTTTTTCCGCGCTCATGGCGGTGCGATCGTAATTTCACGTGCGGTGTGTCGGCCGTGTGGGCGGGCGGTTTTGTGTTGTCGTGCGTGTTTCCGTCCGTGGCGGGCGGTTTGACTCCGACTCGGACGATGGCGGGCGGTATTTTGTGTGATTTTTCGCCGATGGCGGTTTTCGGTTTGTGTACTCATAATGGCGTGGTCGGTGTTCAGGCGGTGTGTGCGGGCGGATTTTTGCCGCTTCCATGCCTGGCGGATTTTTTTACGCCGGGTATCGTAATGGGCCCCTAAGTGTCTGTAATCCAAAACTAGACGATAGGTGTTGTCTGGTTTGGAGACAGGAAACAAAGGATTGTTCATTGAAGAGGTGCATGTTTCAATCACCCCTTGGTATTCAAGTTGATCTAAGATCTCCCTGACCTGTTTTTTAGCTTCTTGCTTTATTGGATACTGCCTCTGTGCAGTAAGTTCATTTTGTAGATGTATTTTATGGTGAGGTGAGTCCTCATCCCATCCTACATGATTTTTGTATAATGCTGGGGCCTGGGCAACTGCCCATTTCCTGGCATAAGTATATTTTAGGTGAATTGGAATATGATTGGAGAAGGCAGGCATAATGATGTCATCACCATGTGGGCACTCCCTGACAAATTGTGGTGGCCAGTCTTTTTCTGCTAGAAGTATGTCATAGCCCCTTGAAAGTTTTTCCCAAAAAAGTGCTTTCACCTGTCTAGGTATGTCTCCCTCCATCCGGAGTGTTATTTCATATAACTTTTGTGGAGTACTAACCCTGGTGTCTGCAGTCTCAACTGTAATGTACTCATTCAAGTCCACTATCGCCAGAAGTTCCTTCAGGTTCTGGCGAGCTATTGAGACTTCTGCTGCACTGTCCAGCATTGTCTGAGCCCATTCTCCGTTCTTGAGTTGTGTTCTCAGTATCCTCAGCATGTCTGACCTTCAGACCTGCTACCTTCTTCTTTGAGAATTGAGGTTTGGATTTATTTTTTGGAACGTGTTTGTCGTCTTTCGATTTCGCGCCTTCTTCTCTATGTTCTGACCGTCCTCTTCTTTCCGATGTCTGTGACGAGATCTGAAAGGTATGAGAGGAACGTGTATCAGTATCTTGATACCTGTCAGGCTTTTTCAAATTATCCCTATTCCTGAGGTTATACCTCCTTTCAGAGGGCTCCTTTTGAGGAGACCTACCTCGGGATTGAGAACGTTTCTCGTTTGAATTTTGTTTATTAGTTTCCCACTTCTTTTTAGAAGATGTAGGAGTTTGTTTAATAGAGTCCTTCTCAGGACTTTCAGATAGTTTCGGCTTCAATGGTCTTCCACCCAAACTATCTCTGCCTAATTCTGCATAATATTGTTCTATTATTCTGGGTAGTTCTGTTTGATGTTCTGTAACATCGAATTCCCTTAATCGTTGGCGGATCGCCACTGCTGCTGCCTCCCCTTTAATATTAGATAATATTATTGTTGAGACCTGGTCGAAATATTTCAGTAATTTCATACCTAAATTCAGAGCAGGCTCTGCCCCGTATTCGTTTTGAATTTGTTTCAGGACATCTGGTATTACTGCAATTGACGGAATACCATGTGTTTTAGTATAGATGGCCGCAAAAACTGAGCCCCAAGTGGTGCAGTCTTCCAGTTGTGGTGTGATCCCCATTGGTAAACAGATTGTTAGTATTCTGTGTTTCTCATAAGGGCTATTATTCGGAAATACTGCTTCGATTTGAGTAATTTTTTGAGCTATGCAGAATGGAATTTGCTCACGTTTTGTGGGCATTTTACCCATGACTGCGTATAGAGTCTGTGGTGTAATTTTTAGTGTATTCCCCTGTTGAGTAGTTTGATTTGGAATGGCTAATGGTGGTTGGACTGTGAAAGTCTGCATGACATATTGGACTAATTGTCTGTAGATTTTTATTAACTCTGTAAGTTGAGTAAGTAATTCCTCGTCTGACATCTCTTCAATGTCAGGATGAGGTGTGTAGCCGGCTAGAATCGGCCATGTTGCTCCTGGTCTACCTAGTGGATCGAGCCTGGTAATGTTTTTGTGATGTTTTAGGGCGCCTTTAAACCAGAGCTGATGCTCCTGGTATGTTAGTGGAATTTCAATATCCTCGAAAGGAATATATTCCTCTGGTGGTTCATCTTCTTTGTATAAATGAAACAGTCTTGTTACTGAATTTGTAACAGGAAATATTACCCATGAATAGAATACCTCTGTCTGAAAGGATTCGTGTGCCTCTATCACGAAAACTGCTCTACCGCCTCTTGGTGGTAGGCCATGTTTTATATGTTTGAGAGTGATGGCTCTTCTTAAGTTTGGATTGATGTCTATAACACCCTCCTCAGGTTCATTTAAACCTGTAAAGTTAAAAACTGCTATGGCTGGGTCAGCCGCAGCTCCACCGGTTTCGGTGGCATTGTCCAGTGTGGACATTTGTTTTTTGAAAAATGTAGAACAAGTTTCAAGGAAACAAAAAGATAAGGTGCACAATATTTTGGAACACTGTATCCTTCAACGTTGAACAAACCAAACAACTAATATATAGGGTGCTTCCCTATTTAGCTATGGCGGATATTTAACCCTACCCACTCCAGACGTCTTATGGAGTATGTGAGTAGGGGTCTCTGAGAAAAGCACGACTGAGTAACTCAGTATCTAGCGTTAAATTACTGCCTTACCAAATGTTGGGCGCCATGTAGTGTAGTTCCTATTTCCCTAATAGGCTCTGGGCATTGGAATAATATAACCTATAGGCTTCACATAGGACTACGGTCGGTATGTCCCTATCGAGTATATTAAACTTAATTACTTGTGCCAGCTAGCTCAGAGGCCACTAGAAACTCCTTGAGAACAAGAAGGGAGTAGTTTCTGGCAACCGAAAAACATGACAACTTTTGTTTCCCTTTAGAATCGGAACACGTCTCAGAATCGTGGAAACAATAGATAACAGTTTCACTCAGTCAATCGTGCATGCTTAGTTTCTACAGAGTTACACAGAAAGGGAAGATGGGCGTTTCAATAAAAAGGTTTTATTGAACAGTCTTGTTTCTCGTGTAAGAGATATGTGCTGTTATGATCACAAGACAGTATGCAAGATAAATAATGTACAGCGTAAGCAGTAGAAATAAATAATACTGCGCTAGCATTATCTTTTAGCATATATTCACATACATAAATAACATGAGCTAAAAATGCGAGTACTCATACGATGCGTCTCTAAGCTAGTTCTACCCCAATGTACCTAACCTAGTCTAGGTTTAGGGAAAGGTAGAAGTAGGTGGAGTATGCTCTAGTCTGGTATACTAAGAGTATGTTTAAGTCTAGTATGCCAAGTATGGTATGCCAAGAGTCCCTCTAGGTTCTAGTCAGCTCCATACCTTGAGAATGAGAGAGGTGGGAATCTCTTGCCGGATCTGGAACACCCCGCAAAGGGAGTCAGAACACTGGAAGCTGGATTCGTCTGCGTGCAGGAATGACAGCGTCTTCTCAGTGCGTCAGGCCGGGATACGGGCTCCTCTGAAGTCGAGGTCTCCTCTAACTTTCTTTGGCAAGGGAAGGTATATTTATACCTGGTAGGTGTCTTGGAATGTTAGCATTGACGTGAAGTCGGACAGAGGAAGACGTCAGGAATGAACCCTTAAGGTATAACGGTTCATACATAATAGATGAGTTCTTGGAGAAATCAATAGTCCTGTGCTAGGGAACTCCCGAAGCTTAAGGGTCTGGTTTCTAAGAACTCGTTGTGTCGTTAGGGTGGACGGATGTCGGTGACCATGCCTGTATTTGGAGTGCACGGTTAATGCCTAAATAAGGACAGGGATTCTATGCCTATATAAGGGCAATGCGAATTGTGCCTATATAAGGACATGATTCAGGAAAACCTATATACGGACCCCTAAAGCGGAATACAACACCAGGCCGTCAATGGTTCAAGGATCAGAGCAAAAATAAATTGCGAGAGTGGGCAGCCCTCCCTGGTGCCCCTCTCCAAGGGGAAGATTCGGGCTGTCCGACCATTTACCACTCTTGCTCCTGAGGCTCTGAATATAGAAGTTTCAGCTAAGACAGGAACTTAGGACCAAAGCCCATGCGCTCCAGCACAGCGAAAAGGTATGACCATTCGATTGTGTCCAAGGCCATGCGTGCGTCCAGTGACATAACCACAGTGTCTTTTTGAATTGTAACTATGCGACCCAACACTCATTCAGACTCTGCAGATTAAGAGCCGTATTTCTGCCTGGCATGAAGCTTGATTGGTCGGGATTTGCTAATTGTTTTTTTATCGGTAGCAGTCGGGATGCCAGAAGCTTAGTCTTCCTTAAGAAGTTAAATTGGCCTGTAGGAGGCGCATTGATCTGATGGTTTACCTGGTTTATGCAGTACTACAATGGAGGCTAATCTTTGTTCTGCCACAAGAGTATCTATTGTGCAGCTTTCTTCATACATTTGTAACAGATGGGGAGCGACATCAGTGTAGATGAGTTTGTAAAACTCAATTGGGAGGCCGTTAGGTCCCATCGCTTTACCTGATTGAATGTAACCAATGGCCTGTTTTATCTCGTCCTTCGTAAGTTCCTTCTCTAGAAGGGACTGGTCATCTGCTGAGAGTGAAGGGAGGTGTAAGTTAGCTAGTAATTCACAAAAGTCAGTAATCAGTTTGGGAGAAGCAGGAGAATAGAGATGGGCATAATAACCATTAACATTCCAGGACAAACATTTAACCTCAGTTTTAGACATCGTGTAAGGAATCAAGGCATCGGACCAAATAACGGATCAGTATAGGGCAAACAAGCGAACTGGGAATGTCAAACAGGAGTGTATCAGCTTCTCATGTCACTGCATGGATAATTAGTCTGGTGCATGCATAAGAATGGTGTCAATAGTATACAAAAAGGAAAAAGAAAAAACTCTTCAGATTTACCCTACCCCGCCCTTGACCCCAAATACCCCACTCCCTGCCTGACAATCCCAAAACTGCCTGTCCCCCCAACTCTGCAGCCCGCCTGTTGTCCCACCTCAACTTTAACTTTACCATTGGACAGTGGGCGGCTCACCAGGGATAGCTCCAGCTGCACCCCCAACACAACAGATTATCATCTTACCTATGACCAATCGTACAAAAGAGGCCGCAGGTGAGGAAGCAACATTACCTGTTAACTTTTAGTCAGAATGGTGACCCCAAGTCAAGGAGTCCTGTCCGATGCAACACATGCAAAAGGATATAATATAACTGAAAATAGTTCACCGTATTGTCACTCCCTGTTAGAAATGGGATTCTTGGTAGGCTAGGGCGCGGGCCAAAGCCAGGCAAAGACCACCACTCTAGTCAGGATAAGGGAGTTACACTTCTAAAATAACCCCTGCTCACCCCCTTGGTAGCTTGGCACGAGCAGCCAGGCCTATCTTAGAGGCAGTGTGTAAAGCATTTGCACATAACCAACAGTAATACAGTGTACGCACTACAAAAGGACACCACACCAGTTTAGAAAAATATCCAATATTTTTATATAATTAAAACAAGACCAAAAACGATAAAGAACCACAATACTATACTTAAAAGTTCACAATTCAAAAATACGCTGATTAAAAAGAGTTCCTTGTGTGGATAGCGCCGTCTGGGCTACCACGGCGTCGTGAACACACAAATCCAAAACAGTTCTGGCTGACCGCGGGGTTGCAGGCCAGCTACGGTGTCGGGAAGACCCGCAAACAGTACCTTTCAGAGATGCAGGGCGATGGGGCCCTCGAAGTCACACGCGTTGCAGGGCGATCTCCTCTCTGATGGAGTCAGGAGCGCTGGCATCGGCAGGCGTCGGGTGCTGCGGTGCGAAGTGCAGCGGTGCGGCGTGTGGTGCCCTCAGGTCGCGGTGCGAGCAGCGGCTTGGTGGCGGCATCAGATGATGTCGTCGGTGAGACCAGGGTCGCGGTGCGAGATGAAGGCGGTGCTCATCACAGTGCTGGCAGATCACGGTGCAAGCAGCGGCGTCGTTGTTGCTGAAGCGCTGTCGTCGGCTGACGAACTGGAGTCGATGGCGCCGGTGTCGGTAGGCCAAGGCTGCGGTGTGGGATGAGGGCGGTGCGTCGTGTAACTTACGAGCGGTGCCCCCGAACCACAGTGCAAGCAGCGGCGTCGATCTCGGCGGGAAGTGGCGGCGTCAGGAGGCCAAGGCATCCTCGTGAAGCCAGGCGGTGCAGAGTGCGGTGCCCACAGGTCGCGGTGCGAGCAGCGGCTCGGTGGTGACGTCAACAGGCGTCGTCGGTGAGAGCAGGGTTGCGGTGCGGCGTTGCGGCGGTGCCCTCTGCGGTGCCAAAGCTTCGGCGTAAAGCGAGGCGGTGCGGAGTGCGGTGCCCACAGGTCACGGTGCAAGCAGCGGCTCGGTGGTGGCGTCAACAGGCGTCGTCGGTGAGACCAGGGTTGCGGTGCGGCGTTGCGGCGGTGCCCTCTGCGTTGCCTTCAGGACACAGTCGGCAGTGGGGTCGTAGACGTCGTCGAGTTGGTGTTCTTCGGGTTGCAGCACAAAACACACAGTCCCCAGTGCTGCGGGTCGAAGAACTTGAAGTCTTTGCTGTGCCTGAGACTTCGTGAACAGGGGGCAAGCTCTACCGCAAGCCCTTGGAGAGACTCACAAATTTAGGTTGCAGAAAGTCCAGTCCAGGCCTTTCACTACCCAAGACAAAAGCAGCCACTGCAGGTCAGCCCAGCAAAGCAGTCGTTCCTTTTTGCAGCTTCTCCGGCTCTTCTTCTTGGCAGTCTTCTTGTCCAGATGAGTTCTAAAGTTCAGGGGTCTGGGACCCAGCATTTATGTCCAAAAATCCTTTGATCTCTTAGGCAGAGAGGGCCTATGCCCGTCAGGACCAGTTCTGCCTTCTCAGAGGCAGAGCAGGCCCTTTGAGGTGCAAGGAAATCTTCTCCCCCTTCCCCCATCGTAACCCAGGTCTCTTCAGCCCTTTCCTGACCTACCTAGACCATCTGGCGCCCCTCCTGCTCCCCCAGCCTTCTGTCATCCAAAATCCAGACAGGCAATCCACATTCCAGCAGAGGCACACGGGATGACTGAGCAAGAAAATACCCACTTTCTAAAAGTGGTATTTTCAAACACAGAATGTAAAAATCACCTTCACTAAAAGATGCATCTTTAGATTCCAAGTTCAGGCATACTAAATTCTATTTTCTTACCGAATTCCCTGGGCCAGTTATGTTTATAAGATGTTATAAACAAACCTCCCATTCTATCCTATGGGGAACTGGTAGCCTTGCAATAGTGAAAAACGAAATTGGCTGTAATTCACTATCAGGACATGCCACACAGACCAGGGCATGTCCCACCTTTCACTTACACTGCACCCTGCCCACAGGGGTACCTTGGGCCTACCTGAGGGGTGTCTGACATACAAGAAAAGGGAAGGTTAGGGACTGGCCAGTGTGTGCACTGGCCAAGTCGACATGACAGTTCCAGGCTGCGCACAGGCTCTGCAATGGCAGGCCAGAGTTCCACTTTACAGGCTGTTTGCGTGGGTGGCACAATCCAGTGCTGCAGCCCACCAACAGCATTTGATTTATAGGCCCTGGCACTCGCAGTGCACTTTACTAGGGACTGACACATAAATCAAATAGGCCAATCATGGAAACACCAATCCATAACACAATTTACACAGAGAGCATATGCACTTTAGCACTGATTAGCAGTGGTAAAGTGCCCAGGGTCCTAAAACCAACACACACAGGGTCAAAAACAGGAGGCCAAAAAGAAAAAAGTCTGGGGGTAAACCCGCTGAAAAAGCCAAATCTAACACAACCTCCTCCCAGCCTAAAGCCAGGGTAGACTAATCAATCCCTTGATGGACTTCCCTGCTTGGGGCGATAGAACATAGACATGGCCCACAACAGCGGGGGCACGTTCTGGTTCTACGCCTTTCCAAACCCAGTTGGATCCCTCTATCCATACTCTCAGGGCCCACTAAGCTGACCCCTGGGGTACCCTTCTCTTCACCTGTGAACCCCATCTGTGCAGCGCCTAAACTTACTTTGCTCACAGATGTGTCCCAACAGGCCGACAGTGCCCACATGGCCAACACAGTGGTGTGGCCCAGTCCACCCCCGGGGTGTGACTCCTGTCCCCCTCCCAGGGGCAACTCTGTCCACCAGGACAGTAAGCCACAATGGCTACCGACAGTTGTCAGTGGGGAGACCCAGGCCTTATACCTCTCAGGGCTCTCTAACCTCTGTGGCATCAGAGAGTGGGGGGGCGGTAGCCCCAGGTGCCTGGCCCCCTTTGTTCACTCTCCCTCTTGTCAGGCCAGGGATAACATCCTGGCACTGACCCACCAGCCTAGGGTCTGTACCCGCCGGCTGGACAGGAGACTGGGGTAGGCTCTCCCACCCCGGTCTTCCTCCCAGGGGCTCCGTACCCTCCCACCTGGAGCGGTACCCCCTTCCAGAATTGTCAGGGCACCTGTGGCAGGTGCCTTGCACAATTCGCCCACCAGTTCAGGGGTTCTATCCTGCAACTGGTACACCAGCCCAGGGTCTGTACCCTGAGGCTGAACAAGGGACTGGGGTAGGCTCTCCCACACCCGGTCCTCCTCCCTGGGGCACTGCATCCCCCCACCAGGAGCAGTCCCCCTCAACTCCAGAATTGTCAGGCCACCTGAGGCAGGCGTTCTGCACAATTCACCCACCAGTTCAGGGGTGCTATCCTGCAACTGGTACACCAGCCCAGGGTCTGTACCCTGAGGCTGAACAAGGGACTGGGGTAGGCTCTCCCACACCCGGTCCTCCTCCCTGGGGCACTGTACCCTCCCACCTGGAGCGGTACCCCCAGAAGACAAACTGGTAGTGGCACTGTTAGCAGTTGCCCCTTCCCCCAGGTCAGGGGGGACACCCTGAACCTGCTCCTCCAACCCAGGGCCTGTACCCTTAGGCTGGACCTGTGCCTGGCAACCCAGGACTTCCGGGGGAGTACACCAACCCCCCCAAGGGAAACACACCCCTCATGAGTTGTGCCAGAATCCGCCTGGCGCAGGTCTCCAGCCTCCTGTCCACCTGATAGAGCATGAAGACCCCCCAGGCCAGAAGTGGCCTCACCAGGGTCAGTCCTGGGGTGCTCTGACCTCAGAGCTGGTAACCCCTGACCTACTGGTCCTTCCAAAATTGTCAGGGCACCTGTGGCAGGTGTCCTGCCCAACTCGCCCACCAGTTCAGGACATCACTCCAGCAACTGGTCTCCCAACCTAGGGTCTAAACCCTCAAGTTGAACCGGGGTCAGAGGCGAGGACTCCCTCCCTCTGCACCCCCTTCCAGAGTTCTGCACCCTCCCACCTGGAGTGGTACCCCTAGAAGACAAACCGGTCAGGACACTGCTTACAGTCGTCCTTCCTTCCAGGTCAGGCAGGACCTGAACCTGGCTTCCCAACCCAGGGACTAAACCCTGCAGCTGAGCACCTGCCCGGCGCACCAGGACTTCCTTGGGAGCACGCATGCCCCCCCTGTGGGTAACACATGACTCATGTGTTGTGTGACAGTCTGCCTGGCGCAGATCTCCTGACCTCTGTCCATCTGACAGTGCGCGAAGATCCCCCAGGACAGAAGTGGTGTCACCATGGTCACTGCTAGGAGGCTCAGCCCTTCTGGCTGGCTCCTGACCCACTGGTTCTCCCACTGGGGAACACATCCCCCTCTCACCCCTCACTCTGGACTTCTGCACCCTCCACTTAGGAGGGGCACCGCCAGACACCAGAACCACTGGAGCTCCGTTTACGGATGCTCCAGGTTCTCCTGACTCTAGGAGATCCCCCTCAACGGACGGCCTATCAGTACAGCCTAGGCTCCCCACCTGGTGTTCCCTCCTGGAACCACCCAGGCTTTGGGACCGGGTTTCAGGCACCTTGGGCCGCATCCCCTTCCCACTCCTTCTCCACGGAGACAGGACGTGAGTCCCTACACCCTTCCCATGACACCGGGACCTAGCTGGGCTACCATGAACCTTTCCCACCACCCTTGGTGGGGAAATACCTAAGCCCCTTCCTTCCGGGTCACCCCCAGATGCTTCTCCAGACCCTCTGGAATCCACCACAAGGTCTGCCTCCAGTGCAAGCTCCCTGGGGTCAGAGAACTCACCCTCCACCGGGTGTTGGCCTAGCTCTGGAAAACAGGGACTTAAAATATGCTCTCCAACAATTGAATCACACAGCCCCACACAGGTGTTAACCAAACTACCCTTCACCCAACCATCCAGTGCTTCAGAAAAGTACCCCACATCATTCTCACAAGACTGGTGAGACAGTGTCTGACTGTTGCTGTCTCTCAACCCATACTCTTCTGGCTGGTCTCCATACTCACTTACCAGGGCGTCTATCATGGGGGAACCCCTCTCCCTGCACCTCTCCTCTAGAGTCAGAAGAGTGTCCCTCCCACTACCAGGAATATGATCCCCTGTGCCAGTTCCCCAATCCACCTCAGGGATACTGCATACCACGGAAGTAACCTCACAATCCTGAACCCCCTGGCGTATGTCAACCCCCTCCTTGAAGCAGGGCCCCAAATCTGTGTGTGCATGTACCTCCCCCTCAGTACTAGACACTGCATTTTTGCTGCCACCATCTGGGCTGGACAAAGCCCTACCGGCTTCCCAATCCAGCTCCAGCTCTCTCATTTTAAGCTCATGATCCAAGATCATCTTCTTTTCCTCCATGGCTATTCTCTTGTCTTCCCTCTCACTTTCTATTCTGAGTTTCTCCAATTCAAACCTCCTTGTTTCCCACCTGTCCTCCAGCTCCTCTGGGGACAAGCTACTGCTGCCTGGCCTGGAGGGCTCCCCTCCTCCCAAAAGCACATCCACCCTAGGAACAGGCTCCTCCACCTCTCCACTGAGATCACCAGATTGCCCACTGGCATGTCTGGCTGCTACTCAGGCCCTCAGCGCCTTTTGTAGCTCATCCTTCCTGGTGAGGCCTCTGACCTGGACTTTCAGGTTCTTGCAAATCAATTTTAACTCCTTGACATTGTAGGCTTCCAATCGATCCTCCTCAAAGGCAATTTCTACTGATGCAATTGATGATACTATAGATTCAGGCATGTTAAAGTAGCAAGTTCAAATTGGCAAGATCAAAAATAGGCCAAAAAGAAAAAGAACCTGTATGTGGTACGTAATGGTCTGCGATATGGTAGTAGTGCACACCAATCACTGTAAGTCAAGTGCAAACGCAAGTCCTATCCTCACCGCTGACAACCAATGTTAGAAATGGGATTCTTGGTAGGCTAGGGCGCGGGCCAAAGCTAGGCAAAGACCACCACTCTAGTTAGGATAAGGGACTTACACTTCTAAAATAACCCCTGCTCACCCCCTTGGTAGCTTGGCACGAGCAGCCAGGCCTATCTTAGAGGCAGTGTGTAAAGCATTTGCACATAACCAACAGTAATACAGTGTACGCACTACAAAAGGACACCACACCAGTTTAGAAAAATATCCAATATTTTTATATAATTAAAACAAGACCAAAAACGATAAAGAACCACAATACTATACTTAAAAGTTCACAATTCAAAAATACGCTGATTAAAAAGAGTTCCTTGTGTGGATAGCGCCGTCCGGGCTACCACGGCATCGTGAACACACAAATCCAAAACAGTTCTGGCTGACTGCGGGGTTGCAGGCCAGCTACGGTGTCGGGAAGACCCGCAAACAGTACCTTTCAGAGATGCAGGGCGATGGGGCCCTCGAAGTCACACGCGTTGCAGGTCGATCTCCTCTCTGATGGAGTCAGGAGCGCTGGCATCGGCAGGCGTCGGGTGCTGCGGTGCGAAGTGCAGCGGTGCGGCGTGCGGTGCCCTCAGGTCGCGGTGCGAGCAGCGGCTCGGTGGCGGCGTCAGATGGCGTTGTCGGTGAGACCAGGGTCGCAGAGCGAGATGAAGGCGGTGCTCGTCACGGTGCTGGCAGATCACGGTGCAAGCAGCGGCGTCGTCGTTGCTGAAGCGCTGTCGTCGGCTGACGAACTGGAGTCGATGGCGCTGGCGTCGGTAGGCCAAGGCTGCGGTGTGGGATGAGGGCGGTGCGTCGTGTAACTTACAAGCGGTGCCCCTGAACCACGGTGCAAGCAGCGGCGTCGATCTCGGCGGGAAGTGGCGGTGCCAGGCAGGCCAAGGCGTCCTCGTGAAGCCAGGCGGTGCGGAGTGCGGTGCCCACAGGTCGCGGTGCGAGCAGCGGCTCAGTGGCGACGTCAACAGGCGTCGTCGGTGAGACCAGGGTCGCGTTGCGGCGTTGCGGTGGTGCCCTCTGCGGTGCCAAAGCTTCGGCGTGAAGCGAGGCAGTGCGGAGTGCGGTGCCCACAGGTCACGGTGCAAGCAGCGGCTCGGTGGCAGCGTCAACAGGCGTCGTCGGTGAGACCAGGGTTGCGGTGCGGCATTGCGGCGGTGCCCTCTGCGTTGCCTTCAGGACACAGAGTCGGCAGTGGCGTCGTAGACGTCGTCGTGTTGGTGTTCTTCGGGTTGGAGCACAAAACACACAGTCCCCAGTGCTGCGGGTCGAAGAGCTTGAAGTCTTTGCTGTGCCTGAGACTTCGTGAACAGGGGGCAAGCTCTACCTCAAGCCCGTGGAGAGACTCACAAATGTAGGTTGCAGAAAGTCCAGTCCAGGCCTTTCACTACCCAAGACAAAAGCAGCCACTGCAGGTCAGCCCAGCAAAGCAGTCGTTCCTTTTTGCAGTTTCTCCGGCTCTTCTTCTTGGCAGTCTTCTTGTCCAGATGAGTTCTAAAGTTCAGGGGTCTGGGACCCAGCATTTATGTCCAAACATCCTTTGATCTCTTAGGCAGAGAGGGCCTGTGCCCGTCAGGAACAGTTCTGCCTTCTCGGCATTTGTCAGAGGCAGAGCAGGCCCTTTGAGGTGCAAGGAAATCTCCTCCCCTTCCCCCATCGTAATCCAGGTCTCTTCAGCCCTTTCCTGACCTACCTAGACCATCTGGCGCCCCTCCTGCTCCCCCAGCCTTCTGTCATCCAAAACCCAGACAGGCAATCCACATTCCAGCAGAGGCACACGGGATGACTGAGCAAGAAAATACCCACTTTCTAAAAGTGGTATTTTCAAACACAGAATGTAAGAATCACCTTCACTAAAAGATGCATCTTTAGATTCCGAGTTCAGGCATACTAAATTCTATTTTCTTACCAAATTCCCTGGGCCAGTTATGTTTATAAGATGTTATAAACAAACCTCCCATTCTATCCTATGGGGAACTGGTAGCCTTGCAATAGTGAAAAACGAAATTGCCTGTAATTCACTATCAGGACATGCCACACACACCAGGGCATGTCCCACCTTTCACTTACACTGCACCCTGCCCACAGGGGTACCTTGGGCCTACCTGAGGGGTGTCTGACATACAAGAAAAGGGAAGGTTAGGGACTGGCCAGTGTGTGCACTGGCCAAGTCGACATGGCAGTTCCAGGCTGCGCACAGGCTCTGCAATGGCAGGTCAGAGTTCCACTTTACGGGCTGTTTGCATGGGTGGCACAATCCAGTGCTGCAGCCCACCAACAGCATTTGATTTATAGGCCCTGGCACTCGCAGTGCACTTTACTAGGGACTGACACATAAATCAAATAGGCCAATCATGGAAACACCAATCCATAACACAATATGCACTTTAGCACTGATTAGCAGTGGTAAAGTGCCCAGGGTCCTAAAACCAACACACACAGGGTCAAAAACAGGAGGCCAAAAAGAAAAAAGTCTGGGGGTAAACCCGCTGAAAAAGCCAAGTCTAACACTCCCATATAAGTTTATTAGTTCCTGGGGGAGTAGTCATTATGTATAAGTAGGGTAGCACAGGCTTTCAAGGTGCCTGGTGTTGTGGTGACTCATGTCCATCTTGACTTTTGCCACCACACCGCTGGCGCCCTCAGGGTGTTTTCTGTGCCTCTTTTGGCCATTCCTTGACTCAGTTCTTTTGACCGTTCGCCACCCCTCACTCAATCCAGTTCCATGCCACTTCAAGGGTCAAGAAGAACCATGTCCGCCCCTCCTACCCCACCCAAAGCTTTGCCGGAAATCTCATGGAACACTTTATTTCCTTGTCCTTTAGTGCCCTTTTAAACTCCAAGAAACTACGGTGGTGCCTCTGGACCTGCTGCGTGAAGTCAGGAAAAAAGATTTTCGTTGCATTTTCATATGAGACTGGCGGGGCACTGCGGGCATTCTGAAGGATAACATCTCTGTCTCGAAAGTTAAATATACGGGCTATGATAGGGCGGGGAGAGACTCCGGTTTTGGGCGTCCACCCAGAATCCGATGAACTTGTTTGACTGAGAAATATTTGGAGAGACCCCGTGGTTGTAATTCCTTAAGAATTAGGTCCTCGACAAATAAGTCCAACGCAAGTCCCTCAGCCCGCTCAGGAACTCCAAGTATACGCACATTGATACGGCGTGATCTCCCTTCGTAGTCTTCCAGGCGAGCATCCAGTATTTTATTGGCTGTTAACAACCCACTTACTTGGGTCTTAAGGGCTGAAGTTTCATGGTGCAAGGTGGTTGTGGAGCCCTCCACCTCCTGAACTCTTGTGCTAATGTTCCGAAGGTCTGCCTGCAGCAGAGAGACCTCCGTCATGGTGGAGTCAATTCGCTTTTCCAGCGCTGTGCGGACTCCATTAATCACCGCCAAGAGGTTGTGCATTGTGGGTTGTGGTCAGACAATCAACAATAAGGAGGCAGTCTGAGGGGAACTCTGAGAGTGGTTAGGCATGACGGGCTCTTTAGGCAACGTATATTTATCCAATTTCATCTGGTGAATGCCCCACTATCCCTTGCCACCGGTCATAGTGCCCGCAGAGGAGGACGTGTCGAGAGTGGGGAAAGCCTGTGCCCATCAGGGGTCTCTCTGCTGCGTTCCAGTGGGTGTCACTGCACACTCCACGCAGCCTGTTGGTTTTTCCCCCAGTTTCACGAGCCGCACAGATCTGGTGGTTTGTAGGTATTAAGCACTCCCACAATGTTGAAGAGTGTAAGTTTACATTCCCTCCATACAGGCCATTGCCAGCAAGTGATATCTCTTGCAGCCCAGCAGTCTAGATTCACCGGAGCATCGCAGGCCCCCTAATCACCAAACATGCCCACCGCCACAGTCACACACCCAGGAAATATGCCAGCCTTTTGTGCGGACCAAGGCTGGAAGCAGTTCTCAAGCAGGCTATCATGAAACACCATCCTTCTTTGTAACTATGTTTTGCCTCCTCTTGTACTCACCAGCATCACAAGGCTGGCCGAGAGCATCAGGGCCCTCCACAGCAATGCGCCCAAGCCGCGCAAGTGCGGGATCACCTTACTGTAGTTGAGGAGGGCGGCCGGTTTCGAACGCTCTCCCTCAATACTGCACCGCAGCCTCTGTATGCAAACTTTTCTCTCTTGCCGGGCCCCTCAGCTGAGGCGCCCCGGCCGAAGGTGGCGTTGCAACTTCGCAGGGGGAGATCCGCCGGATCCTCTCGCGGCTATCCATCCCAAACACAGAATCAGGCAGGTGCGCCTTGCCTCACCCGAGGAGGACGCACCTCTCCTCATTCTTGCTGCAGCCTGTAATGTTTAGCAGTCCTGTGTTTTGGCTCGTTAGCCGGAACTGCAACCACGTCATCCGCAGGCCAGGCGTGGCCTGCGGGGTTAAATAAAGGGGGGGAGCCCGCACGTGGGTCATCCCCTGATATGACTGATACCAAGTGTGTGTCCACATTATTGCGCTGCGCTGGCCTTACCTGGCTACTGTCCCCGCCAGGCACTACACTGGCGATGAGGGGGGCCGTGACCCTCTTGTTCCCCCAGCGGCCCCAACCTGGCTCATCCGCCGAAGGTGTAGCTGCTGCCGTGCTGCGGAGTCGCGACCCGTCGCTCTGCCTGGGACGTGGTAGGAGTGGCGTCTGCGCCCGCGGGTGTGTGCTTCCCCGCTGCGGGGCCCCACTGATCCAGCCTCCGAGAAGAAACGCCCGGCGGATCCCGGAGGCTGTCCAAGCCTTCGTGTGGGCCACCCGGTGAAGACTGGCTGCCGCGCCTCCAGCGCAACGGGTGCGACTGCCGCGGAGGTGGCGCCGACCCGGTCATCGCCTGCCACGCCTGGGGCGGTGTCGGCGAGCCCCTGCCTGCGCGCACGCAAGAGGAGCATGCTGAAGAACCGCGGCGGGACGCGGTGCACGTGCCTGCTGCCACAGAGGTGAGGTGAGCGATCGGCCAGGGTGCCTGCCTCCCCAATAGAAGTCCACGAGGGAGTGAGCAGTGCTCCCCAGCACACGTGGGCAAATCACACGAGGCTGCAGCCGAGGAGGCACTGAAAGGCAAAAAAAGAAACATGAAAGAATAACACACAGAGGGAGGAGCAAGTAAAGTTACAGCAGGGCACATGAGCAACCCCTGAGGACAGTGAAGGGCTGAAAATAAAATAAAAAGAAGGGGGAAGAGTGGACAAAGACACATTGCCTCACATCAAGAGGTGGAAAGTGGACAATAAAAAAATAATAAAGTGAATAATACAGATCATACCACACCACTGACGCAGCGCGCCAGAGAAAGGTTACGTGGGAACCCACCAAGAGGGGATACAGCGGGGGACACTCTCAAGGTACAAAGAAAGGCACCCATTAACAAACAGCATGGGTGATGAAGACCAAGCCCAACAAAGACTCCCAGTGCAACACGCACTTACTGGGGTACTGCCACCCTTCAGTGAACTAGAAGACCCGGCCACAGCGTCCCCAAGGTAAAGAGGTCGCTACTTCTCCACTACGCTGGAGATGAAATATTCAAGCTATTCAAACACTTACTGAATACAGGCATCGCAACGGACTACAACGCGGCGGTTGCGGCTTTAGATGCGCATTTCGACCCCCAACTGAACCCCGATTTTGAACGATTCAAACTGCGCCAGGCCCGCCAAAGGGAAGGGGAGTTGATTGATGCATTTTACGCCCGCCTACGCGAACTGGCCAGCACATGTACAGAGGATGATCAACCAAGGAGATAAGAGCCCAGATGATCCAGGGGTGCAGAGACAAGACGCTCAGAGGACTCATCCTACGCCAGCCAAGAATCACGCTGTAAGATATCCTCATACTGGCGAGGACCCACGATCTATCAGCGGCCAGAGCCAACGAGATGGACCAGGCTCTCACAAAGCCACAAGGAAGGCCAGAGACCATCAAGACAGAGTGGGCCGACGCCCTCCGCACGAAAGCACGAAGCGACACACCTAAGAAGACAATCCCCGAGACAACCAAGACACGGTGTGGATACTGCGGGCATGAGCCACACGCAGCGAAAGACTGCCCCGTGCAAGGAAAAACCTGCGCAAACTGCAGGATTCCCAACCACTTTGCAGCAGTGTGCAGGAGACGGAATCGAGGCCGTGATACACGAGGACATAAACCACCCACAAGGGCAGTACGACATCTGTCCACAATGGATTTCGCACAGAGGGAGGAGGCACCAAGAACAAGCTGAAGGTACCAAGGGCCAGAAGATTCCTCCACGGACGAGGATGAAGGGGAAACATACTTGATCTCGTTTAGGCGGGAGCTTAAGCGTCGCAGGAGGCCGCAACCCACCTGTGTGGTTAACATCGCTGGATCGGAGGTGAAAGCAATTATCGACACCGGGGCGTCCGTCAACGTGATGGGTCTTCAGCAATACCGGCGCCTCCAACCCCGACCACCGATCACCGCGTCCCGGACACGGATATTTGCCTATGGGAGCCAAACCCTTCTGCCACTGAAAGGGAAGATATCTGTCCCAGTCAGGTCAAACGACCAGGAAGTTACAACCATAATCCACGTCATAGATCGTGAAGCGGACACTCTAATCAGCAGCCACACAGCGGAGGACCTGGGCCTAGTGTCATTCGCCCGGAGTGTCCAGGCACACC
Organism: Calotriton arnoldi; assembly: GCA_963921515.1. Lineage (NCBI taxonomy): Eukaryota > Metazoa > Chordata > Amphibia > Caudata > Salamandridae > Calotriton > Calotriton arnoldi. Next base: position 1,696,912 of record CAWUFW010002895.1, read on the forward strand.
AGGTCGATGAGATCTTATACCAGTTCCCAGAACTTTTCCAAGGACTTGGGTGCATCAAGTGCGACCCTATCAAACTGCATATTGACAAGTCCGTCACCCCGGTCGCACTTCGACACCGGCGAATCCCTTTTCACCTGCGGCCCTTAGTGGAAAAGGAGCTGGAAGACTTGGAAAGACAAGGAGTGATTGAAAAGGTCTCAGGGCCGACACCCTGGGTATCCCCGATGGTGATCGCGGAAAAGCCTAAACAGCCAGGTGCCATCCGCCTCTGCATCAATATGAGGTTACCTAACCGAGCCATCAAAAGAGAGCGCCACATCACGCCGACTATGGATGACATAATCGCGGATGTTAACGGCTTGAGAAAGATCGATCTGAATGCAGGGTACCACCAACTGCCTCTAGCGGAAGAAAGCCGCTACATTACAACGTTTAGTACTCACCTAGGGCTGCGTCGTTACAGACGACTGAACTTCGGAATATCCTCAGCCGCTGAGGTATTCCAGAATACCATCCGTGAGATGTTGTCCGGGCTGCCAGGGGTGATAAACGTCAGCGACGACATCCTGATCCACTCTGCCACGGCCGCTGACCATCACAGACACCTGCGGAATACTCTGCGTCGCCTCAGTGAACACGGAGCGACACTCCACAGGGTACGTGTTCAATCAGCAAGGTATCCAGGTGGACCCGAAGAAGTCGCAAGCCATCCGAAGCGCTCCAGCTCCAACCACCCCCACGGAAGTGCGAAGTTTCCTTGGCATGGCTACCTATTGCGGGAGGTTCATCCCCGATCTGGCAACCCGCGCTGAACCGCTGAGGGCTCTGACAAAAACGGACGCCAAATGGCAATGGGGACGGCGGGAAGAGGAGGCCTTCCAGAGCATCAAGGACGCGCTATTAGGAGAATCCACCCTCGCATACTTTGACCCGGCAAGGAGGACAGAACTACTGGTAGACGCCAGTCCAGTAGGGCTGGGGGCAGTGCTTGCCCAGGAACAAGAACCAGGTCGGTGGGCGGCCCTATCGTTTGCCAGCAAGTCCCTGACTCCCACGGAAATGAGGTAAGCTCAAATTAAACGAGAAGCACTTGCCATAAAGAGGGCTTGCAACCATTTCCATGGTACCTGACGGGCCAGCCCTTCACCGTTGTGACTGACCACCAGCCGTCGGTCCCCCTCTTCAAAGGGTCAGCCCCTCATCCACCTCCCAGGATTGAGCGGTGGGCCGTACAACTCCAGCCCTACCAGATGGAAGTAGTATACAGGCCTGGGGCCAAGAACCCGGCGGACTTCTTGTCCCGACACCCGGCACCCCAAGAAGAAGAGGATGACCTCGAAGGGTCAGAACAATATGTAAAGATGATCTCAGCGGCGGCGTGCCCCCTGGTGATGACGCTCGAGGACATCAAGAAAGCCGCCGAGCAAGACCCCATATACCTCCGGACTCTCCAAGCAGTCCAAGAAGGGTCATGAAAGAACTACCTTCAACAAGCCAACACGTGGGCGCCGGAAGACCGAGGATAGCTGACAAAGATATGGAGAGTAAGGAACGAATTGTGCGTCACAGCGGATGGAATACTCCTACGAGGCCCGAGGCTGGTAATACCGCAGACTCTGAGGCAACGAGCGACCCAACTGACCAAGATGAAGGCACGAATGAGAGAGAAGGTCTGGTTTCCAGAACTCAAGGCGATGGTTGAAGACTTAGTGCGCCGGTGCCCAGCTTGCCAAGTGACCAGCGCTCCTGAGAGGCTGACCCCCGTTATCACAGAAGAGGCCTGCACCATCCCGTGGTCAAAAGTGAGCATAGACTTTGGGACTTTCCCTGGAGGGAATCACACGCTCGTCCTCGTGGATGGGTTTTCGAAATATCCTGTGGTAGAACCGGTCATGTTGACCTCTTTCGCTCATGTGGCCCCCGTCTTGGATAAAGTGTTTGCCACTTTTGGGTTCCCCACGGAAATTCGGAGTGACAATGGGCCCCCGTTCCATTGGGCAGAGTTTGCTACATTCCTCCGTCAATGAGGGATCCATCACCCCCGCGTCACGCCCCAATGGCCTCAAGCCAACGGGGACGTAGAACGTTTTATGAGAAATCCTAAACAAAATGCTATGCATTGCCAGTGTGAAACAAGCAGATCTGGAGCGGCGCCTCCACGAGTTCCTTAGGGAATACCGGAGCACCCCACACTGTACCACACTACGGAGCCCTTGGTCCCTCATGTTCAGAGGGCCACGGAGAGACTTGATCCCTACGTGTCCAGGATGGACACCCCCACCCCAGAACGTCGAGGAAACGCAGGCAAGGCGGGAACGGCAGAACCACCGGGCAAGCTCCCGATGCACGCCGCACCCCGGTCACTCCGACCGGGTGCCACAGTCCTACTAAAAGACCGCCGGCCAGGAGGAAAGTTCCGGACAATCCATGAATCAGGCACTTGGACAGTTGTTACCAGTAATGGAACCATGGTAACCGTTCGAAGAGGGAGTGAGGAAATATCTTGCAATATCTCCTTGTTCAAGGAGGTCCCAGCAGAGTCTCCCGAGCCTGACCCTCGACATCCGCCAAGCCCAGGCAGGGACACTCCAGACCAAGGAGAAGACAATGACAGCACTCCTGAGTCTGCCTCTCCCGGACCCCTGTCTCCTAGCTCACCCCAGAACAGACCGCCGCCAAGTGAGCCGTCCGTCCGAGGCCAGCAACATCGTTACAGCCTCCGGCCCAATCCTCGCCCTAACTGGCGTCTTCAGGACTTTGCGTGTTGAGACACGAAAGACTGTTGCAGCAGAGCTGATTATGTTGTGAGACATTTTCTGAAGTTTTATTTTTAAGATCCAAGTTGGAGAGGGATGTACTGTTTAGCAGTCCTGTGTTTCGGCTCGTTAGCCGGAACTGCAACCACGTCATCCGCAGGCCAGGCGTGGCCTGCGGGGTTAAATGAAGGAGGGGAGCCGGCACGTGGGTCATCCCCTGATACGACTGATACCAAGTGTGTGTGTCCACATTATTGCGCTGTGCTGGCCTTACCTGGCTACTGTCCCCGCCAGGCACTACACAGCCCACAAGACCGAACTCCACCGCACTCTCCGGGTGCCGTCGCCAACACTCATCGATGTAGGGGTGTTACTCTGGACAGGGGAGGGTCATCTCTCCCCCGGAACAGTCCGGCTGTTATAGTCTGCATGGCAGGTTGGGGGCACACACCCCACTCACTCCGCTGCAATCGCCGCCCCCATCGCAAGTGGTCACAAATCGAGGCTGCTGCTGCAGCATGTTCACCAAGCAACCAGCTACGCCACTCGCCCGTTATCGCTCAGAGCCAGCGTAAGTTTAGCGCCACTGGTAGCCCCACGGAAGACTCTCGCTAAGCGGTAGCGGATTTCCGCCAAGTGCCCGATAATGTGACGGAGCCACTAAATAAAGCAGCCATCTACTTTGGCGGTTAGCCATGCCCCCCTCCGAGAAAATTTAAATCTTGGTTGTTCTCCCTATCTATCTTGTTTTCCATTTCTCCTCCAGCTGTTGCTTACAGGTCAGGAACCTGGTGAATGCAAGCGTCAAGATGCTTAAGAGCATTCGTGTGCTTTAGAGATCCTAAAATCAATCTATCAGTCAATAACTTGAGCCATCCTTCATTCTTCCAGTCTCTTCATCCATCATTCTTTCTCGTCGTCTACCTTCCCACCCATCCATTCATCCATCTGTCTTTCTCTCAATTCATCCTTCCATTCATTCAAATGATCCTTCTCTCCATCCGTCCATCCATTCATCCATCTATCTGTCTAAACATGCACCTTTTCATTCTCCATCCATCCTTCTTTCCATCATCCTCCCTTTTTCCAGCTATTGTTTCGTCCTTCTGTTAAGACATCCACACACCCTTCTTAATTTCCTTCCATCCTCTTTCCAGCCTTCTTTCCATCATTTTCCCCATTCCTCCATCTGTGCCTCCCCCATTCCCTTCTGTCTTTTGTTTTGTTCGCTCTTGTTACATGTCTTGCTCCACTCCAAAAATCCATCATGTTATTCTTTTGCAGTAGTTTATACATCCAGCACTGTCCCTGCATACGAAGGGTAAAGAAGCGCCTGTGAAATTTCTAGGCATTTGCATGTGAGAGAAATACACTGGATGGCTACTTAGGCTACCACAGAGACATTCTTTCACTGCACTTTTAATGCTTCCTCTCGCAATGACTCTAAGTTTGGGCAGGAGGTTTTTGTCAAATGTTACTCAGGCATAAGCTTCAGAGAACTGCCTGTTTCCCTATGCCTTTGCGGTCCAAGGCTGCCATCATTTTCTTCCTACATGCCTCTGTCTCAACAGCTGACGATGTGAAAGATCCAGGATGCAAGGGTGGGATAAAGTTACCTTAGGATATTTCCATTGGTCCACAATGTCTTGCTCACCTCTCAGCCAATGGTCAGAAAAGGCACAACAACTGGTTCATTTTCCAATGAAGGTCTTGCGAGAGTGATGTGATGACAAGGGAGTAGCCAGAAAATTAAAATACCCCCGACTTTGATCCATCCCTCGAATGCCGTCAGGTGAGCAAAGCGAGTAAACTCTACCCACTCTAGATGAGGTTCTTTAATCCATCTATTTCTCCATCCTTTAAGCCTTTCATGCATCCATCCAGCTATTCATCTTTTCATGTTTCCACCCATACATACATCTTTTCACCATTCCATTCATCTACCCTCTCATTATTACGGTCTTGCATCTATCCTTCCACTCACACTTCCAACCATTCCTCCATATTTTTACCCATTTATTCATCCATTCGTTTTCATCCATCCACCAATTCACCCTCCTTTTATCAATCCACCAATTCATCCTTTCAGCCTTCTATTGATCCATCCACCCATTCATCCAGCCTTTCATCATTACAGACAATTTCTTTCACCCACCCAAGTAAATCTTGTTTTCCCCTTCCATTCATTAGTCATTTTATCCTTGCATTCATTCTTTCATCCACAGTCCCTTCCTTATTTTTATATGTCCTTCCTTTTGCTCTTTCTTCCAAACTCCTGATCACTGTGATGTTTATCATTTTCCTTTACTTTTGATTTTTTAATAGCTTTTGTCTGCAGAGCTGCTGCCAGGACAGGACAGGGTCATAAATAACTATACTTCTCAACACCACCCCCGCTTAAGCTGTGAAAGCAGGGGTTGACCACGCCACTGTGTGACGAGTATGGCGTGCATGTGCTTATGCGCACTGGCACGCAAAAGCTCTGTAAACAGCACTGGAGCAGCTTATGGGCCAGCTAGTGAGTGTCAGTATGCAGGGAAATTGATCATGGGAAAAGAGCCTAACCTTTTCTAACATCTGGGGGGCAGATTTACAAGCTCCTTGCGACACTTTTACGCCGCCGTTGCGTCACTTTTGTGACGCAGCGGCGTCGTAAACAATGCGCCACCGTTGCGACACATTTACAACGTGATCCATCTAGGGAGATGCGTCACGTTGTAAAGCCCTGCGTCACATTATACCTGCGTCAGGTATAATGTATGCAGGGTGGGCGTTCCGACGCAAGAAAACCTCGTAAAAGTGACGCAGTGAAATCTACAAGATTTCACTGCGTCACTTCTACAACGCCACTGCGTCAAAACCTTACGCCTGCTTGAAGCAATAGGAATAGGCATTCCTGAGCATTGCTGGAGTTGCGTCGTGCTTGCGACACGACTCCAGCAATGCGTTACCTTTACGCCAACAGATGCGTGACGCATCTGTCAATCCTTGCGCCACGGTGTGCTGCTTTGTAAATGCGACGCATCCATGGTGGCGCAAGGGTTTTTTTGTATGACGCAATTAAACAGACGCATTTCTCTGCTAAAATGCAGAGATGCGTCAGTTCTTGTAAATCTGCCCCTGGGTATTTTTATCTCATATTACTAAATACGCCACATTAAGTCACGCTCACCGGGTTTCTCTTCACTCTCATCTGTTTTCTTCAGCATTTTAGTTGATATTGAGATTTTCGGGAAGTGTACACCCCAAAAGTATTGTTTTTTACCTGTATTGACAACTGCAACCTACTTGGACTACGCCCTCCCCAAGTGGCAGAGAGGGACATTGAACCCTGCGGTGTTCACCCCCCATGTCTGATTTCTGTGCCGAGGGGGCTATCTCTAGGACAGGCAGAAGTCAGACCATGAAATCTGTTGCTACGCAGAATCCGAGACTACGTATAGTGGTGTTCCTATACACACTTTGCATTTCTCACATCCTATTTCTTGGTAGTGGCGCATTCGAACTCTGCAGTGCGCACGCGCCTCCTCTTTTCTAATGCCGCCCAACCTCCCCGCCCCCCCCCAACCACCAACCCCACTCGCGCGTGCGCCAGGACACGGTTGGTTGAGGCCTGACAGGCTGGCCGCCTGTAGCGTGAGAGATGCCCGTAACGTTCCTGGGTACATGGGCCGGGGTGGTTTAAAAATGGGTTCCAATGTTAGTCAGTCATGGGGTCTCGCTGATCTGAGCGCGCAGGAATGTCTTTAGCAGCAACACTGGCCCGGAGCGCGAGTCACCATTGAAGATTTATTGTATTTGTCTTACACTTGTAATTCCAAGCAGCGGGATGCCGGCCAGCGGCAGAAACTGAGGCACGGAGCTCTGGGAATGAGTGTGTTTAAGCAGGAGGAAGGCGAGGGATACCAACTGCACATCGTGGGGCGCGGGGCAGTCTCTGAGACCTGTGATTAACACCAGCGATCATGGCTAGAGGGGGATCACTATGTAGTCACCCTATTGCATGAATCAGGTGCAAGCTATACCCACCCCCAAGCTACCACAGGCGGGGGCCATGGCTCCTACGTCCGGTCGAAAGCTTGCTTCATTTCAGGGTTTCTGCTACATACCGTCTAGACAATGTGTCTCCACGTTGTTTCCAAATAATTTTTGATGTTTACAAAAAACAGCTATTGGAATCAAAGGATTCCTACACTTTTATTTTTTTGGGTTTGTGTTATAAACCCAACTTTGTCTCAATGCACTATGAGAGCATGTGTATATATACGTTGTTTATATTGCGTGAAGGTAGCTGAAAAACAGGGCAGCATTTGTAAGGTTGAAGGCAGATTTGCAGCCATCAAGTGATTGGTGGTAGTGTGGAAGTGAACTGTTACGTCCTTGTGCATTAGTGTTGTTTACAGATGTGTCTACAGTTCTTTCCTAAATTGGAGCAGGACTGGGGTGGTAATGATGGAAATGGCTATTAAATCCGGATCCTGGGTGCATAGCTAGAGAAGGCCTTTTGCCTTGTATTGTTGCAATTCTTCATCTCCAGTCTGGTGTTCTGGCCATGGGTTGCCTGACAGCAACCGAAGGTGTTGAACTCATCAGCCAGTTAGGCAGGGGCGCTGTTCATGGTGGCTTTGTAGATGATGCGTTTAGGTGTGTAGAATGCCCTTGGGGGTGGTCCAGTATGGTGTCGGTGGGGTCTTGAAGCAGGGTGTTGCCACCATCCAGTTGCAAGAGCACAAAGGACAGAGCAGCAATTCTGAAGTCACATTCTGGAAGGAACCTTTTCACTTCCTTTACTGAAGAACAGATGCCAGGCTATCTCTGTTATTTTTGTGATGTGGGTGCTAAGAGTGAGGTCAGTTTTAAGGGTGAATCCAAATGACTTGGCATTGTGTGAAAGTTGCAGTTCAATTCCATCGAGGCTCAAGTTGTTGAGCCAGGGCTGTGGTACTTGTTTGTTGGTCTTTCAGCAAATATTAGGACTTCTGTTATGGTGGTTTTGAGCTTCACGCAGGTGCAGGAGATCTAGGTCTGGTCAGAGTTTGAGGCATTAGATGTCTGGAGCGAAGGACATTTTCAAGTAGAGATGACTGTCTTCAGTGTACTGGTGAATATTAAGTTTGTTAGCAGTGAGCAGAGTCTCAAGGGGCTCCATGTAGAAGTTGAAGTTGACCGGGGCAAGATGAAACCTTACAGCATCTCCTGGGACCTAGAAGTGCCCATGTGAATGAACCAGCATCTGTTGGATAGGTGAGGAGAATCAGTGAAGGGTATTGTCGAGTTCAGGCCGACCGTGATGGAGGGCAGGCCAGCTACGAGACTCATGCAGGCCCAGTTGAAACAGTCCCTTGGATGGAGCAAAGTGTTGATGCTGAGAGCACGATGCATCGATCTTTCCCACGCAATTGACTCACTGCATTGTCGTCAAGCTCCGTTGAAATATAGGCAATGTGTCGTCGAGCCGCACAGAGCGTTGTCATTGGGCTGCATGGGCTGTAGAACTACTGGGGTTGAGCCGCCCCTGCATCGGCGTCGAAGGGCGATGCTCCGGTACCAACCAGCGCAGTGGTGACGATGCATCGGTTTTGTAGTAAAAAGCTGCAGAACTCACTTCTTAGGCCCAGGACTGGATGGGGCACCTCAGGCAAGGATAGGACTCAGAGTTGGCAGAGTCCAGCAGCACCAACAGGATTGGAGGAAGCCTTTTGTGTCCCTGAGACTTCAGAAAAAAGGGGGCAAGCCAGTAAGCCCTTGGAGTCATTCTGGGTTCAAGTGAGATGGGTCCAGTCCTTGTCCTGAGCAGGTCAGAGATCAGCAGGCAGCACAGCAGCTCAGCAGAGGAGCAGTTCTTCAGAACAGTCAGCCAAGGCGAAGTGGCAGTCCTTACAGCACAGTAGTCTTTACTCAAGCAGAGTTCTTCCCAAGTCCAGTAGTGTACTGATTTCGTAGCATCAGAGCCCCAATACACATACCCAAACGTGCTTTTGAAGTGGGGGGTGACTTCAAAGCACATCCTTGAAGTTTACAGGTCCCCTTTCATCCCAGCCCTGTCTGCCAGGCTATCTGTGGCGGGTAATCAGTCCTTTGTGTGGGGAGGACACAGACTATTCAGATGTAAGTGTGAGCTTCTTCTCCCCCTTCCTACCCAGGAAGGCTATCAAAATGCAGGTGAATGCAGATGAGTCCTATATCACACCCACCCTTCCTGTGTTTGTGGCTGTCTAGAGGGAATGCACAAAGTGTAGCTGTCACCCAACCCAGATGTGTTTTGGTGACAGGCTGCAGGCACACAGAGCAAAGTTAAGATCAGAGAAATGTCCACTTTCTAAAAGTGGCACTTCTATAATCGTAATGTCAAATCCAGCTTTACCACTAAAGAGGGTTTTTTTATTACCATTCTAAAGGTATGAAATATGATTTAACTACTCCTTTTGTTTTAGGCTGTCCAGCTTGAGTTTGTCCCTTCCCTTGCCCAGACCTTGTTTACTGTATCCTTCCAAGATCTCACTTTCTGTAAACAGGTCTTTAAATCTTGTTCTTATCTATCCACATTTGCTCTGCATTTAAACACAAAGGTCAAATGTCAGGCTCCTTCTTTCATGGGAGCTTGGTGTTTACTTTTCTTTCTGTGACTTTAAAGTGGGACTGTTTATAGGAAAGCGAGAGGAATGCAGATTACTGTCCCCATGGAGCCCACCCATGCCCCTCCTGTGCTCCAGTTTATGAGGCTGTAACATAACCCTGAAAAAAGGCCTGCAGGGAGGAGGTCCACGCACTTTCAGCGGCAACAAATATTCAGAAAAACACTCTATTGCAAATAGAAGGCTGGACTTAATTTTTATACTTCAATCATAAGTGTACAAAAAATTATTTGTCTATATTCATCCCTACTGGGGCCAAATATCCTGCCTCTAAAATACATTTTGATTCCAATCTACTAAGGAACAGTATTCTTTCACCACCCCTTCGACGTTGAGGTACACAATCAATTCCAAAATGTTTCATAGTTTTTTCCAGTCACGCTCGTTAAAATGGCGGGCTGTGCTATAGCCTGTGTCAAAGTTGGTAATGGCCCTAATGTATTTAATTATGCATTTTTTAACCAAAAAGATGGTACTTCCAATTAACCATTTGCCATACGGGCAGGTGATAACATATACCACGTGATCCATTTTGCAAGTGATGCTCTTATTGATCTTACACTTCTTTTAAAGGTTATAGCTGGCTTCTCATTAATTACCTCTTTCAGGGTCTCATCTTGCAACAAAATACCCCACCTTCTACTCTGTATACCTCTCAGTGTTCCTGCTTGTCGGGTGTATTTTATTATGAAACAAATGGGTTCTCTTTTTAGCTCTTGATTCTCTTCAAGATTAGATGTATATAAGATCACTTCTCTGTAAACCTTATCTTCCCTTTCTCTAGCTTGTTTCAGCATTTTCTCAGGTTATCCTCTCACCTTGAATCTCTGAATCACATCATGCCTGCTAACTTTATAACTTTCTTCTGAGCTGCAATTTCATTTAGCTCTTAAAAATTCACTATAGGAGCGATTCCACCTAAAGTTCTGGGGGTGGTTACTCATGGCATGTGTTGGAAATGGCCCTTTTTGCAGGGTTATCCCCAAACTTTTTGCTTCTTCCTCCTATTGTTTCCTAACCTGCTGTTGTTGGTTTAAGGACTCTGGACACTTTACCACTGTGATTCAGTGCTAAAGTGCATATGCTCTCTGTGTAAATTGTGTTATCGATTGGTGTTTCCATGATTGGCATATTTAAGTTACTAGTCAGCCCCTAGTAAAGTGCACTGAGTGTGCCAGGGCCTGTAAATCAAATGCTACTAGTGGGCCTGCAGCACTGATTGTGCCACCCACACGAGTAGCCCTGAAAAGGTAACTCAGACCTGCCACTGCAGAGTCTGCGCGCAGTTTGTAACTGCCGTGTCGACTTGGCAAGGGCACCCACTTGCCAGGCCCTAACCTTCCCTTTTCTTACATGTGAGTCACCCCTAAGGTAGGCCCAAGGTACCCCTGAGGGCAGGGTGCAGTGTATGTGAAAGGTAGGTCATGCCTTTATGTGCGTGCCATGTCTTGATAGTGAAATACTTCCAATTTCGTTTTTCACTATTGAAAAGCTATTTGGCCCATAGGAAAGCATGGGAGTTAATTTATAACATATTATAAATATAACTTCCTATTGGGACCGGATAGGAAAATAAAGTTTAGTATGCCTGAACTCAGAATCTAAAGATGCATCTTTTAGTAATGGTGATTTTTACATTATGTGTTTGAAAATACCACTTTTAGAAAGTAGGTATTTTCTTGCTTAGCCATCCTGTGTGCATCTGCTAGGATGTCGATTGACTGTCTGGCTTTGGAGTGACAGGGGCTGGGTATGTGCAGTGGCTCCAGAGAGTCTGATGGGTCAGGGCTGGGCTGAATAGACCTGGGCTGCATTTAGAGTAGTGGGAGGAGATTTCCTTGCACCTGAATGGGCCTGGTCAGCCTTCCACAATACTGTCTCCTCCCCCTGCCAGGAAGCTGGGCCAGAGAGGACAGAACTGGTTTGGACTAAGCACAGACGCTCTCTGCCTGAGAGGACAAAGGAATTTGGGGTATAATTATTGGGGCCCAGAACTTTAGAACTCTTTTGGACCAAGAAGACTGCCAAGAAGAAGAGCTGGAGAAGCTGGAGAAGCTGGAGAAGCTGTGAGGAGGAACTACCACCTTGCTGAGTGCTTTACTGTGTTGGCCTGCAGTGGCTGCTTCTGTCTTGGGCAGTGAAAGGACTGGACTGAACTTTCTACTACTTCTTTATTGAGTTTCTCCAAGGGCTTGAGGTAGAGCTTGACCCCTGTTCAAGAAGTCTCAGGAACAGCAAAGACTTCAAGCTCTTCTGCCATCAGCACTGGGGACTGTGTGTTTTGTGCTGCAACAGAAGAAAAGCAACCCGACGCCGTCTACGACGCCGCTGCCGACTCTGTGTCCTGAAGGCACAGCAGAGGGCAACGCCGCACCGCAACCCTGGTCTCACCACCGCCACCACCTGACGTCGCCACCGAGCCGCTGCTTGCACCGCGACCTGTGGGCACCGCACTCCGCAACGCCTCACTTCACACCGTCGCCCTGGTATCCCCGACGACACAGCTCCACGCCGACATCGACGCCGCTGCTTGAACCGTGGTTCGAGGGCACCGCTCGTAAGTTACACAAAACACCGTCCTCATCCCTCGCTGCAGCCTTGGCCTACTGATGCCGGCACCATCAACTCCAGTTCGTCAGCCGACGACAACGCTTCAGCAACAACGACGCTGCTGCTTGCACAGTGACCTGCCAGCACTGCGACGAGCACCGCATCACTTTGCACCGCAGCCCTGATCCCACCGACGCCACTGGACGACCGTCACCGAGCCGCTGCCTGCACCGCGACCTGAGGGCACCGCACCCCGTACCGCAGCACCCGACGCACCCGACTTCAAACGCGAGGAGTTCGATCTGCAACGCGTGTGACTTCAAAGGCCCGACGACTCCTGCACCGACCTCCGGAACCGACGTCTGCGGACGCTGTGCTTTCGGAGCTCAGTGAGAGGTCGCCGACGCCCTGCATTTCTAAAGGTACTGTTTTGCGGGTCTTCCTGACACCGTAGCTGGCCGGCGACGCCGCAGTCAGCCAGAACTGTTTGGATTTGTTGTTCACAGCGCCTTGATAGCCCCAGACAGAGCTATCGACTTCAAGGAACTTAATTTCAAGTTTATTTTGATAACTGAAGGTTTCTCAGTACTGTATTGTGGATTTTTATCGTTTTTGGTCTTGTCTTAAGTATATAAAAATATTGGATATTTTTCTAAACTGGTGTGGTGTCCTTTTGTAGTGCTTACACTGTGTTACTGTTGGTTATGTGCAAATGCTTTACACACTGCCTCTAAGATAAGCCTGACTGCTCGTGCCAAGCTACCAAGGGGGTGAGCAGGGGTTATTTTAGGAGTGTAACTCCCTTATCATGACTAGAAGGAAGGGTCCCTACTTGGACAAGGTGCCAACCATTGCCAACTAGAGACCCCCATTTCTAACAGCATGCAAGATTGAATTCCCTGCATTAGCCTTCCTAAATTGCCTTGTTTCCAATGATTGTTTTTTTACTTGTAATTTCATTTCTAAAAAGTCTATAGTTTCTCTAGTATAGTACATTGTAAAACGTAAATTGACTCCACCCTAATTTAGAACCATTAAGAAATGTTCCAAGTCAATGTCATCTCCTTTCCAAATGCAAAACACATCGTCGATGTATCTCAACCACAATACCACTTTGTCTGTGACGTATTCTAATTCTGTGGACTAGAGCACCTGGTCCTCTCACCAGCCCATGACTAAATTGGCATTGCCGGTAAAGAAGCAGCTGTTCATCGCTGTCCCTTGTAGTTGTTTAAAGAATTCACTATTAAACATGAAAATATTTTCATTTAGACAAATATTTATCATCTCTAACAGCAATGGGAGAATGTTAAAGGAAATTGATCGTGCTTTTCCTCAAAAAATATTTGCACGCTTTGAGTCCATCAGTGCATTGAATGCTTGTGGACAAGCTTCCAACTTCTAAAGACAGTGGTCCCTAGACACATAAAATATTATAAAAATAAATTTAGACTGAATCAGTGCTATATTCTTTGTCCAGCCGGACAGATTTTTAATATGCAAATGAATGTATAACATAAATTAAGAAAAAAATCCAAGTGGGACACAACCTGCGTCCTAAAGACAATAACAAACAAACAACATTTAAGGAAGGGTTCAGGCAAGGGGGACGTGTCTGCATAAAAATTTAAGAATATATCAGACGTAGTAACGTGAAACCACCATTACATATCTAACATCACAATTTGGTATATGCATATGGAGTACATTACGTCGACGGCGTTTCGATCCCTTAGACCAATAGTGGGATCATCATCAGGACAATTCAAATTAACATGCCTGTGTACATATAGCAGTTATTACTGTAATTGCGCAAACCATGAAATTAGGAAAAAAGGGGGGAAAGAAAGGAACATAAGGTTACACAGGGCATTAGCTGATCCATACAGTATTGTAAAGGAAATTATTATAAGTGTTGTGAAACCATGCGAACGGCCGAGTGAATAGTTTGGCTGTGCCAAGGAATAAAATCTGAAGAGAGAAAATGAGAAGGACAGGAAGAAACCAAAACCAAGAAGTCTGTCATGGCAAGGAGTGGATAAAAAGTGAATAAAAAGAATGAAATGGCCGTGCTGCATATACCATTAACAATAAAACTGTTGCAGGTAAAACTAAAAGGCTGAAGGGGGACTAGCTTACCAGATTTGAGCCCGAGATTCAAGGGCACAGATCAACCTCTTGTCAATTACAAAAGTATGCGGACAACCCAAATTGGCTTGAGGGCATCCAAAGGATCCAGGCGGAATTACCGGTACACTAGGCGATTGCCTGAAAGAGGAGGACTAATTAGGTAATCTTCCCGCTGATTTGTAAGGACATACCAGTGGTATCAACCAACTGTCAGCTTACCTTAGGATAGCGGGTGTAGGTAAGTACCCGGATCGCTGGCAGCGGATATAATAATCTGCGAAAAATTACGCAAAATTAGGGGGAGTAAGGGTCAACCAACCAAGGTCAAACAGAAACACTCCCGTTGAAGTGTTGGGCATACCCGTTTGTTGGAAAGTCATCCTGTGCCCTGGGCACCCCCCAACTTTTTGCTGACTGGAACTGGTGGTAACTGACTCTGACTGACCCTGGGCTCTGTTTAACCAGGCCCAGGGCCAGTGCCATGCTGAAACACTTAGATAACAGTAAAGCACCTACATACACTAGGGTACACTTTGGGTTGGGGTACCCCTGTAATTGGCATGACCTACCCCATGAGCCCCTAGTATATAATAGGGCAGGGGATTGAAACTACCTAGAAGTCCCCAGTATCCTGGGGCATGGCAGTTTAGAGGCCAGCAGCCTTTTTGCACTTGCATGTGTGCACTGCTGAAGCCTGTGGTCAGTTTAAAAGCAGCTCTGGGTGCCAGGACTGCTCTTAAACATGCAAATTGTGGCCAAACTCGACTTTGGGGTTTGGGGCACTTAAAACTGGTCAACCTAAAATGTTTTTGCATAATAATGACCCCCAGGGTCTCCCCTAGGTATCCCAGGGGTGGGGGGTCAGGTATCTATAAGGTAGACCCTTATAAAATGAGTTTATAAATGCCCTGGGTTAAGTGAAATTCACATTTCACTCTCCCCATTGTTTAAAGTGCTGCCCAAATTCGACTTTGATGCTGGGGGCACTGGGCCTGGAGGATCTGCAATATTTTTACAGATTCAACACCCCTAGGGTCTCCCCTAGGTGACCTATGGGGTGGGGGTCCTGTGAAAATAAGCCAAGTACTTATAAAATATGTTTTTGTAGGTCCTGGTGCTGGAAAAATGGCCCACGTCATTTTTCCCATTGCAAACCCCATGGCCCATAGGATAACATGGGGGAAAGTTATTAAACAATAACTATTAAGAGGACAGGGATAAAGATTCCATTCAAAGACTCACTAGAATGGTATGGATAAATCCTACAATATGATGTTATTGAATTTTTCCCAAAGTGAACAGACAAGAAGTTATAACACTTTCTTAGTTGTAGTTCCAAATCCAGCCTGCCAGTGCTCTGCCCTGATTGGTCAGAGTTAAGAGGATTAGCCAGCCTGCCTGAAGAGGTGATAAAGATCCCCTGGGGTCAGCCAGATGGACTGGGAGGGCAGTGAGCTGTTCTGCAGGAATGCCAGGCCAGGGGGAGGGGTCGTAAACAATGAGCTTCAAAGGGGCAGAGCCCAGAGCAGTGTCATTAACAGCTTTGAACCCCCACCCCAGCCAGATGGCAGGATTAAGGAAGGTATGTGCAGATGTAGGGAGGAGAGGCTAGGTTAATTAGCCAACTCAGTGGGAGTGTTTAGCCAGCTCTTACCTCCTTGCTGGAAAATCAGCCATTATGGATTTGGAAGCTTTGTTGCACTCTGGGATAAAATAATGCCACACTCTGCAGGAAGTAGTCACTCAAGTGGGCAGTTACCCTACTCCTATTGGTGAAGCCTGACCTCCTGGATGACCCAGAGACTGTGGAATAAGTATCTGAGAGAGGCCCAGCCCCTCAGATCTGCTGCTTGAAACTGAAGAAAGCAAGACTGGCCCTGCTGGAACTTCTGCTGTGCAAAGACTTCTAAGGCCTGACCTCTGGAGACTGCACCCCCTGAAACTACAGCTTTGTGGACTAACTGTGCTGAGTAAAAGAACTCAAGAGTGGACTCCCTGCAAGCTACAGGTTAACAGAGCTCATCTGGACCCTCACCACCAAGAATCACCAACCTGGGGAACTACCAGTGGATTTGTAAGGGTGACGTCCAGTGCATTGTGGGAATTGAAGTCCTCAACTTTCAAGGACCATCTTGGAGCTTCCAGACCCTTGGAGTAAGTTTGAGACACTTTGGGACCCTTTGAGGAACTTCAGGAAGAAGTTCAGGAAGTTTGGGGAACTTTGGAGGAACTTTGGAAAAAAGCTCCATAGGGGGACCGACTCATCCTGGTCAGCCAAGCCGCCTGCCTTCAACCGCGAGCCGGCCAAGCCCACCAGGTTCGTCCCGCTAAAAGCTCCATCGCATCGACTTCCAGAGATTGACCGGGACTAGAGAAAATCTGAAGCCGGCGAACCCTCACCGGATCCGGCTACATGAGGAGCATCGAGGGACCCCAAGAGAAAAAGCTCCAGAAAAGCTTCTAAGTCCGCTCGTAAGAAAGTCGACCGGGATCAACCGCGAGCGCCAATCCGCCTGCCTTCCATCGCGTGTCGGCCTGGATTGTTGGATTGCCCCGCTAAAGCGATCTTGAAAAAGTTTCTAAGTCCGCTCCAGGGAAGTTCACCGGGAGATCGTCGAAAGGCTGCCCGGCGGAGCCGCACCGGATCCGGACTGACGGAGAGCGTCGAGGGGCCTCGAGGAGAAAAGCTCCAGAAAAGTTTCTAAGTGCGAAGGTAAAAACATTGACCGGGACCTTCCGCGTGGAGTATCCGCTCAGGGCTCCATCGCGGTCGGCCTTAAACTTTGACTTTGGCCCGGTCTATCGCGAGGCTATGTCCCAATATGGTGCTATATGCTTCTAAGTGCTAGATTTTATTTAAACTTTGAAAATTCATATCTCCGGTTCCCTACATTGGATTTTTGTCGTTTTGGTGTCATTTTAAAGATAAAAATATTTCCTATTTTTATAAATTGGTGTTGGATTTTTATTATGTGTTGTGTTTTAATTATTTACTGAATTGGTGTTTTTAAATGCTTTACATACCTGTCTTTGAAGTTAAGCCTGTCTGCTCGCAGCCACGTTACCAGGGGTTGAGCATAGGAATAATTTTCTTAGACCTATGCTGAGTCCTATCAAGTGTTTGTGGTCTTATTACTAGTGGCAGACCTACATTTGCCCCTACCAATAACCCACTTTCCAACATTTGGTGCTCAGCGGTGTGGATGTGGACTTGTGTTTAAAAAATACACCTTTCAGTGAATGAATTAAGATTATAAAAATCCTCTAAATTGCCTTAGAACAAAACTTTTGAGTTTGATTTTTGGAATTTGGACTAAACTGTTTTTAATCCATTGTTTTGATTTTTCCAAATTGTTCTAAGTCTATTGTGCCTAGTGTTGTGACCCAAAACTAGGGAACCATGGAGTTGGACCTGGCTAAACTGTCCCAGTGTAAGTTGGCTGAGCTTAGGGAACAGTGTAGGCTTAGGGGGCTGCCTGCTTCCAAGAGGTATAGGAAGGCAGGGTTGTTTCAGTTTATACAAGCCCATGACCAGGCAGCTGAGGAGAATCAAGGGGGATAGAGGGTTTCCCCCCTACCTCCTCCCAGAGGGGAGGAGGTTGAGGATGATGCCTCTTCCATTATAACTAGTGTAAGCCAACAGAATCCTGATGGTGGGAGTGGGGCAGGGTCCCTTACTCAGGAACCACTACGGTCCCTTGCAGAGAGACAGCTTCAGGCTCAATTAGCTTTGATAGCTTTAGAGCAAAGGAAACTGGATTTGGCTGAGAAGAGGTGGGAGAAGGAGGAGAAGAGAAATGGTGGCAGCGAAAGCGAAGAAGATGCTGAGATGTCCAGGGGTGGCAGATTTGAACCTAAACTTCCAAAGGGTATTGTGCCCAAGTACACTGAGGGGGATGACATTGACAAATGGCTTGCAGCTTTTGAGAGGGCCCTTAAGATGAGTAGGGTCCACTCTAGGTATTGGGGTGCACTCCTGTGGGAGTTGATTCCAGTAGCTGGGAGGGATAGGCTCCTGACCCTGAAGGGAGAGGATGCAGAATCATACCAGCAGATGAAAGCCTGCTTAGTCAAGAGGTTTGGTCTGACTCCAGAGCAGTACAGGGTGAAGTTTAGGAACACCCAGAAATTGAATTCCAAGTCTTGGATAGACTTTGTGGATGTTTCAGTGAAGGCACTGGAAGGCTGGATTTGTGGTAACAAAGTGAGCACTTATGAGGGATTGTATAATTTGTTTTTGAAAGAACACATTTTGACTCATTGTGCAGAAGAGAAGTTACGCCAGTATCTAGTGGACTCTAAGCTGACAGACCCCAGAGAGTTGGGGGAGTCAGCTGATGAGTGGGTGAGAACCCGGGTTTCCATTCAGCACCAGGGGGGTGACCAGAAGAAAGGAGGACAGGTCCCTCCCCAGGGGAAAGCCCAGGGAAATGAAGGTCAAAAACCTAAGGAGTCCTCCAAAGACCCACAAAAACCTGCACAAGGAGGGGGGCCCCGAGCCAACCCAAAACCCAAGGGAGGTGGATTCAGGGAAAGAATGGTAAATTCTTTGATCCCTCAAAAGTGGGTAAGTGCTTTGACTGTAACCAGCCAGGGCACAAGCAGGGAGATGCTGTCTGCACTAAAAAGCTCCCCCTAAGGGGCCATCCACAGGGATTGCCAGTGTCAGTGTAGGGGTGGAGAGTGGTGCCCCAGTGGAGGGTAATCAGGTGGGGCAAGCAACCTTAGTGTCCCTGGGTGGGGTGAATATTGCAACCCTTACTGCCTTACCTCCAAACATGGATAAGTACAGGCAGAGGCCTAAAGTGAATGGGACTGAGGTGGAGGCTATCAGAGACACTGGGGCTAGTGTAACTATGGTCCTGGATGAGCTGGTGCCCCCGGAGAGTTTGTTACCTGGTGAGTTTCACCAGGTGACTTATGCAGACAGCACCACCAAACTCCATCCTATGGCTGTGGTGGATTTGGAATGGGGAGGTGTGACAGGCCCTATGAAGGTAGCTGTGTCAAAGGTGCTCCCAGTCCAGTGTTTACTGGGCAATGACCTTGAAGCCTCTGCATGGTCAGAGGTGGAGAGAGGACTCCATATGAAAATATTGGAGCTCCCTGAGTGGGTGTGTGCTGTGACTAGGTCACAGACTAGCCAGACGGGAGGGGCTGGACACTTGGACCCTGGAACAAAGGGCCAAGCATCCATGGACAAGGGTACTGGGCCTGGTGAGCCAGCCCAGGGAACTCCAGAGGTGCAGGCAGAATCTAACCCTGATGGGGAGGATCTGGCCTCTGAGGGAGGGACTCCATCCCTGCCAGAGCTGTCAGATTTGGCAGAACTGACAGGAGCAGGTGGACCCTCCAGAGAGGAGTTCAGTCAGGGACAGCGTGACTGTCCCACCCTTGAGGGCTTGAGGCGGATTGCTTCTAAGCAAGAGGAAGGGGATGACAGTGGGTTTCATAGAATCTACTGGGAAGATGGACTGCTTTATACTGAGGCCAGAAACCTCAAGGAGGGGGCCACCAGGAGGTTGGTGGTGCCCCAGAGGTACAGAGAGTTCATCCTGACTTTGGGTCATGACATCCCCTTGGCAGGACATTTGGGACAGATAAAGACATGGAACCGGTTGGTGAACCATTTCTACTGGCCCCATATGTCTGAAAAGGTAAAGGAGTTTTGCAGCTCCTGTGTCACCTGTCAGGCCAGTGGCAAGGCAGGGGGCAAGACAAAGGCTCCCCTAGTACCACTGCCAGTGGTTGGGGTTCCTTTTGAAAGGGTGGGGATGGACATTGTTGGTCCCCTGGACCCACCTACTGCATCAGGGAATAGGTATATCTTAGTGGTAGTTGACCATGCCACTAGATACCCTGAAGCCATACCTCTTAGAACCATTGATGCTCCTGCAGTGGCTAGAGCACTACTTGGTGTGTTTACCAGAGTGGGTTTTCCAAAAGAGGTGGTGTCAGATAGGGGCACGAACTTCCTGTCCAGCTATCTGACTGCTATGTGGGATGAGTGTGGTGTCAACTACAAGTTCACCACCCCCTATCACCCACAAGCAAATGGTCTTGTTGAGCGATTCAACAAAACCCTGAAGGGCATGATAAATGGGTTGTCAGAGAAACTCAGGAGGAGATGGGATGTTCTCCTCCCATGCTTACTGTTTGCTTACAGGGAGGTGCCACAGAAAGGGGTTGGTTTCAGTCCCTTTGAGTTGGTGTTTGGACACCCTGTGAGGGGGCCATTGAGCCTGCTGAGAGAGTCTTTAGAGAAGCCTCTCAAAGAAGCAAAGGACAATGTGCTGGACTATGTGCTAGGCCTGAGATCTAGAATGGCCGAGTACATGTACAAGGCAAACAGGAAACTGGAGGCCAGCCAGGAGCTCATGAAGCACTGGTATGATCAGAAGGCTACTATGCCTGAGTATACTCCAGGACAATTGGTGTGGGTGTTGGAGCCTGTGGCTCCCAGGGCCCTCCATGACAAGTGGAGTGGGCCCTATCCAATCTTAGAAAAGAAGGGTGAGGTTACCTATTTGGTGGACCTTGGCACCCCCAGGAACCCTCATAGGGTCCTGCATGTGAATAGATTGAAACCCCACCATGACAGGGCAGACATGACCATGTTACTGGTCACTGATGAGGGTGTGGAGGAGGAAACTGAGCCTGTGCCCGACCTCCTCTCCACTAATGTGCAAGATGGGTCAGTGGAGGGGGTGATACTCTCTCCCAAGTTGACAGACCAGCAGCACAGAGACTGTAAGCAAGTGCTGGAGCAGTTTGCTGGCCTGTTCTCCTTGACCCCAGGCATCACTGAGTGGTGTGTGCATCACATTGACACTGGTGACAGCCTGCCTGTCAAGAATAAACTGTACAGGACATCTGACCATGTCAGAGCCAGCATTAAAGCTGAGGTTGCTAAGATGCTGGACTTGGGGGTAATTGAACCGTCTGAGAGTCCATGGGCCAGTCCAGTGGTGCTGGTACCTAAACCTAATCCTCAGGGTGGACCCAAGGAGTTAAGGTTCTGTGTGGACTACAGAGGATTGAATGCAGTCACAAAGACTGACGCTCACCCTATACCTAGAGCTGATGAGCTCATTGATAGGTTAGGGGCTGCTAAGTACCTGAGTACTTTTGATTTGACTTCAGGTTACTGGCAGATTGCCCTCACTGATGGAGCAAAGGAGAGGTCAGCATTCTCCACCCCAGAGGGACATTATCAGTTCAAGGTAATGCCCTTTGGTTTAAAGAATGCACCTGCCACCTTCCAAAGGTTGGTGAACAGGGTCTTGTCTGGGTTGGAACAGTTCAGTGCAGCTTACCTGGATGACATAGCTGTGTATAGTTCTACCTGGGGAGATCACTTAAGCCACCTTAGGGAAGTGCTTCAGGCCATGCAGCAGGCAGGCCTGACTATTAAGGCAAGCAAGTGCCAAATAGGGCAGAGTTCTGTAGTGTACCTGGGCCACCTGGTAGGTGGGGGCCATGTACAGCCTCTCCAAGCTAAAATCCAAACTATTTTGGATTGGACAGCACCTGTTACCCAGACTCAGGTCAGGGCCTTCCTTGGACTGACAGGGTACTATAGAAGGTTTGTTCAAAATTATGGGACCATTGTGGGGCCCCTAACAGAACTGACTTCTAAAAAGAGGCCCAAGAAGGTGATTTGGACCCCAGAGTGTCAGAAGGCTTTTGACACTCTGAAAGCTGCTATGTGTTCAGCACCAGTGTTACTGGCCCCTGACTACACAAAGGAATTTGTAGTTCAGACCGATGCTTCAGAGCAAGGGATTGGGGCAGTGTTGGCACAACTAAATGAAGGGGGCCTTGATCAGCCAGTTGCCTTTATTAGCAGGAGGCTTCTTCCCAGAGAGCAGAGATGGAGTGCCATTGAGAGGGAGGCTTTTGCTGTGGTGTGGTCACTGAAAAAGTTGAGACCATATTTGTTTGGGACTCACTTCCGTGTTCAAACTGACCACAGGCCTCTCAGATGGCTCATGCAGATGAGAGGGGAGAATCCCAAGCTGTTAAGGTGGTCCATTTCCCTACAGGGAATGGACTTTACAGTGGAACACAGACCTGGGGTTGCCCATGCCAATGCCGATGGACTTTCCAGGTTTTTCCACTTAGCTGAGGAGGACTACCAGGGTATAGGTTAGTAACCCCTCACCTTTCGTTTGGGGGGGCTGTGTTGGAAAGTCATCCTGTGCCCTGGGCACCCCCAACTTTTGCTGACTGGAACTGGTGGTAACTGACTCTGACTGACCCTGGGCTCTGTTTAACCAGGCCCAGGGCCAGTGCCATGCTGAAACACTTAGATAACAGTAAAGCACCTACATACACTAGGGTACACTTTGGGTTGGGGTACCCCTGTAATTGGCATGACCTACCCCATGAGCCCCTAGTATATAATAGGGCAGGGGATTGAAACTACCTAGAAGTCCCCAGTATCCTGGGGCATGGCAGTTTAGAGGCCAGCAGCCTTTTTGCACTTGCATGTGTGCACTGCTGAAGCCTGTGGTCAGTTTAAAAGCAGCTCTGGGTGCCAGGACTGCTCTTAAACATGCAAATTGTGGCCAAACTCGACTTTGGGGTTTGGGGCACTTAAAACTGGTCAACCTAAAATGTTTTTGCATAATAATGACCCCCAGGGTCTCCCCTAGGTATCCCAGGGGTGGGGGGTCAGGTATCTATAAGGTAGACCCTTATAAAATGAGTTTATAAATGCCCTGGGTTAAGTGAAATTCACATTTCACTCTCCCCATTGTTTAAAGTGCTGCCCAAATTCGACTTTGATGCTGGGGGCACTGGGCCTGGAGGATCTGCAATATTTTTACAGATTCAACACCCCTAGGGTCTCCCCTAGGTGACCTATGGGGTGGGGGTCCTGTGAAAATAAGCCAAGTACTTATAAAATATGTTTTTGTAGGTCCTGGTGCTGGAAAAATGGCCCACGTCATTTTTCCCATTGCAAACCCCATGGCCCATAGGATAACATGGGGGAAAGTTATTAAACAATAACTATTAAGAGGACAGGGATAAAGATTCCATTCAAAGACTCACTAGAATGGTATGGATAAATCCTACAATATGATGTTATTGAATTTTTCCCAAAGTGAACAGACAAGAAGTTATAACACTTTCTTAGTTGTAGTTCCAAATCCAGCCTGCCAGTGCTCTGCCCTGATTGGTCAGAGTTAAGAGGATTAGCCAGCCTGCCTGAAGAGGTGATAAAGATCCCCTGGGGTCAGCCAGATGGACTGGGAGGGCAGTGAGCTGTTCTGCAGGAATGCCAGGCCAGGGGGAGGGGTCGTAAACAATGAGCTTCAAAGGGGCAGAGCCCAGAGCAGTGTCATTAACAGCTTTGAACCCCCACCCCAGCCAGATGGCAGGATTAAGGAAGGTATGTGCAGATGTAGGGAGGAGAGGCTAGGTTAATTAGCCAACTCAGTGGGAGTGTTTAGCCAGCTCTTACCTCCTTGCTGGAAAATCAGCCATTATGGATTTGGAAGCTTTGTTGCACTCTGGGATAAAATAATGCCACACTCTGCAGGAAGTAGTCACTCAAGTGGGCAGTTACCCTACTCCTATTGGTGAAGCTTGACCTCCTGGATGACCCAGAGACTGTGGAATAAGTATCTGAGAGAGGCCCAGCCCCTCAGATCTGCTGCTTGAAACTGAAGAAAGCAAGACTGGCCCTGCTGGAACTTCTGCTGTGCAAAGACTTCTAAGGCCTGACCTCTGGAGACTGCACCCCCTGAAACTACAGCTTTGTGGACTAACTGTGCTGAGTAAAAGAACTCAAGAGTGGACTCCCTGCAAGCTACAGGTTAACAGAGCTCATCTGGACCCTCACCACCAAGAATCACCAACCTGGGGAACTACCAGTGGATTTGTAAGGGTGACGTCCAGTGCATTGTGGGAATTGAAGTCCTCAACTTTCAAGGACCATCTTGGAGCTTCCAGACCCTTGGAGTAAGTTTGAGACACTTTGGGACCCTTTGAGGAACTTCAGGAAGAAGTTCAGGAAGTTTGGGGAACTTTGGAGGAACTTTGGAAAAAAGCTCCATAGGGGGACCGACTCATCCTGGTCAGCCAAGCCGCCTGCCTTCAACCGCGAGCCGGCCAAGCCCACCAGGTTCGTCCCGCTAAAAGCTCCATCGCATCGACTTCCAGAGATTGACCGGGACTAGAGAAAATCTGAAGCCGGCGAACCCTCACCGGATCCGGCTACATGAGGAGCATCGAGGGACCCCAAGAGAAAAAGCTCCAGAAAAGCTTCTAAGTCCGCTCGTAAGAAAGTCGACCGGGATCAACCGCGAGCGCCAATCCGCCTGCCTTCCATCGCGTGTCGGCCTGGATTGTTGGATTGCCCCGCTAAAGCGATCTTGAAAAAGTTTCTAAGTCCGCTCCAGGGAAGTTCACCGGGAGATCGTCGAAAGGCTGCCCGGCGGAGCCGCACCGGATCCGGACTGACGGAGAGCGTCGAGGGGCCTCGAGGAGAAAAGCTCCAGAAAAGTTTCTAAGTGCGAAGGTAAAAACATTGACCGGGACCTTCCGCGTGGAGTATCCGCTCAGGGCTCCATCGCGGTCGGCCTTAAACTTTGACTTTGGCCCGGTCTATCGCGAGGCTATGTCCCAATATGGTGCTATATGCTTCTAAGTGCTAGATTTTATTTAAACTTTGAAAATTCATATCTCCGGTTCCCTACATTGGATTTTTGTCGTTTTGGTGTCATTTTAAAGATAAAAATATTTCCTATTTTTATAAATTGGTGTTGGATTTTTATTATGTGTTGTGTTTTAATTATTTACTGAATTGGTGTTTTTAAATGCTTTACATACCTGTCTTTGAAGTTAAGCCTGTCTGCTCGCAGCCACGTTACCAGGGGTTGAGCATGGGAATAATTTTCTTAGACCTATGCTGAGTCCTATCGAGTGTTTGTGGTCTTATTACTAGTGGCAGACCTACATTTGCCCCTACCAATAACCCACTTTCCAACACCGTTATTTAAAACAAAACTATCAGCTTACCGTAGGATATCAAGTATGGTAAGAGTGGATGCCGGAATCGCTGGCGGGGGATGTGATAATCTAAGAAGGACAATTAAGGAGGAGTAAGAAGTAAACCAACCAAGGCCTACCGTTAAAATAAAACGAACAAGGTGAGGACGCAGCCTTACCCCAATCAAGTGCACGACGGCAATCCAAGTGGAGCCAAGGTCGTGATCAGGGCTGGAAAAAGTTCCTAAGGATAAAATTTAAGCGCTGCGGTTATTAGAGAGAACCAGGGCAGATGCGGGGAACCAAACCAGCGTGGATACCATATAAACTTACCGAGGGGTTCTCGGCTTACAGCAATATTAAGCGATCCCGGCGGCAAACAACCAGAGTCATTCCTTGTTGTTGTCTGAACGCACAGCCTGGGCGTGTATAAGGAGGCTCAGAGAAAGGCATGTGATCAAGGTCACATGACAGTTCTAGACTCAGCACTAATTGCTTAGGGTCAGTCAGTAACCTCGGCGGCCATATTAGAATACGCACCCAGTGTATTAAGTGAACTAGTATTACCATAGATAGAAGGGGAGATGGTGGTTAAAACCAATAATTAACAAGGGATGCTCACAGCATTATTGGGCGATCCCGGAGGCAACAAACAGAGTCAGAAATCCTGACCTTTGAGAAACTGGTCCTTAACGATGTGACATGGTTGGAAAACCAGAGGGCATTTGTACCTTACAATATATCTCTTGAGGAAAGAAAGGCACTTTCTGCTTTAAAAATGAATCCATCCCTTGTCATAAAACCTGCCGACAAGGGTGGAGGAATTGTGTTACAAGAAAAAGAAGAGTATAAAAATGAAATCTTAAGACAACTGGGCAATAATGAGCATTACTGTAGACTGCCAACAAATCCGACTACAGAGATACAGAAACTCATTGTTCAAGTCACCAATGAGGGTTTAGAAGCAGGGTTCCTCAGCAAGAAAGAACATCTATTCTTGAATATTAAATCACCTAGAACACCGGTGATATATACACTCCCTAAAATTCATAAAAATCAAGCAAGACCATCTGGCCGCCCAATAGTTTCAGGGTGTGGGTCCATTTTGGAACCTTTGGGCCAGTACGTCAATCATTTTATCAAAGAATTCGTACCAGAAACGGAATGCTACATACGCGACAGTATGGCCATGATAAATCTTATAGAGGAATACCCTTTTGACCCTGCATCTGACACACTATGTACGTTAGATGTGGAGTCACTTTACACCAATATTCCCCAAATTGACTCCATGCTCGTTATTGAACGAGTATTGAATAGACGTCCACATCCACATGCAGTTCCAACCATTTTTATACTGCAGCTCCTAGAGATCTGTCTCACTAAAAACTTCTTCCTTTTTAATGACCATTACTATGGACAAGTCAGAGGTACATCTATGGGAGCAGTCTTCGCTCCGTATTTAGCGATCCTGTACATGGATGATCTAGAGACAGGGCGCATTCTCACATCTACGAACCCCTTCCACAGTGGCATTGCCGTGTGGAAGCGGTATATATAGATGACATATTCATGATCTGGCATGATTCCCATGACTCCATGGAACAATTCCTCCACTGGTTGAACAACAATTGCGGTGGATTGACCTTTACTCTTTCGCACAATAAACAGATTATTCCATTCCTTGACTTAAACATCCAGCATCAAGAGGGACACCTAATAACAAGTTTATTTAGAAAGCCTACGGAGCGGAACACGCTGCTCCGGTATGATAGTCACCACCCCCGGGCCCTTAGGGATTCACTTCCTTATTCTCAGTTCCTCCGTATTAGGAGAAACTGTTACCGGAAAGAGGATTACTTTATTGAAGCACAGGTCCTAAGTGATAAACTCTGCACTCAAGGTTATCCTCGGAGACTAATACGTAATTTCCTTAAAAGGGCTTGGTATTGTCCCAGAGACGTACTCCTAGAGCCCAAAACTAAAAACACACAGAACCGGCTGGTCTGTGTCACAACTTTCTCACCCGTATCGCATGCCATAAGGAAAAGCGTCATTAAACACTGGAAAGTACTCAATGCTGGGGTACTTAATCTCGAGCGTCCCCTGTTTGCCTTTCGTAAGGCTAAAAACATTAAAGACCACCTGGTTCGTGCTGCACTACCCCTCACGGATGTTAAAGGTACCTTAAATGATTTTTGGGGGCTACCGCGCCTTACTGGCCATGCAAAATGTGGAGAATGTATTGTATGTGAGACCACAATTGAGGGAAAAGACTTTGTATATGACAAAATTAAGTTTGAAAGAATTTTTTACAAATTGTAACAGCTGCAATGTTATATATGCTATTTTTTGCCCTTGTAACAAGATATATATTGGTCAGACGATACAGAAGGCACGCATTAGGATCTGTCAACACCGTAGCAGGATACGCTGCAATACTCCTAATGCACCATTGGTAGATCATTTCAATGCGACAGGACACACTGAAAAAGACATTAAATGGACAATCATCAATGTGATTAAACCTCCCCCAAGGGGTGCTGATATCCACCAGCTACTTAATAAAGAGGAATTGAAATGGATACTGAAAACTGGCAGTATCCATAATGGCTTGAACCGCCTTGAGGATTGGACTTCTTTACTCTGACTCTCTTGTTCCCGATTGGAATAAGGTTCTCTCTTAATTGCGAAATGCTCATTAATTGTAATGTACCAAAAGGATTTTTTTCTTACTCCATAAATGCCCCTCTTTGTTATTTATTGGTTTTAACCACTTTTCTCTTTTTCTATCCATGGTACTATTAGCTCACTTAATACACAGGGTGTTTTCTCTAATATGGCCGCTGAATTCACTGACTGACCGTAAGCAACTAGTAATGAGTCGAGAAATGTCATGTGACTCTCTGAGTCGACTTGTATGCGACCACCTTGCGCGTTCCTTGCGCGTTCAGACAGCAACAATTATTGACTCTGTTTGTTGCCTCCGGGATCGCTCAATAATGCTGTGAGCATCCCTTGTTAATTATTGGTTTTAACCACCATCTCCCCTTCTATCTATGGTAATACTAGTTCACTTAATACACAGGGTGCGTATTCTAATATGGCCGCCGAGGTTACTGACTGACCCTAAGCAATTAGTGCTGAGTCTAGAACTGTCATGTGACCTTGATCACATGCCTTTCTCTGAGCCTCCTTATACACGCCCAGGCTGTGCGTTCAGACAACAACAATGAATGACTCTGGTTGTTTGCCGCCGGGATCGCTTAATATTGCTGTAAGCTGAGAACCCCTCGGTAAGTTTATATGGTATCCACGCTGGTTTGGTTCCCCGCATCTGCCCTGGTTCTCTCTAATAACCGCAGCGCTTAAATTTTATCCTTAGGAACTTTTTCCAGCCCTGATCACGACCTTGGCTCCACTTGGATTGCCGTTGTGCACTTGATTGGGGTAAGGCTGCGTCCTCACCTTGTTCGTTTTATTTTAACGGTAGGCCTTGGTTGGTTTACTTCTTACTCCTCCTTAATTGTCCTTCTTAGATTATCACATCCCCGTCAGCGATTCCGGCATCCACTCTTACCATACTTGATATCCCACGGTAAGCTGATAGTTTTGTTTTAAATAACGGGTATGCCCAACACTTCAGCAGGAGTGTTTCTGTTTGACCTTGGTTGGTTGACCCTTACTCCCCTAATTTTGCGTAATTTTTCGCAGATTATTATATCCGCTGCCAGCGATCCGGGTGCTTACCTACACCCGCTATCCTAAGGTAAGCTGACAGTTGGTTGATACCACTGGTATGTCCTTACAAATCAGCGGGAAGATTACCTAATTAGTCCTCCTCTTTCAGGCAATCGCCTAGTGTGCCGGTAATTCCGCCTGGATCCTTTGGATGCCCTCAAGCCAATTTGGGTTGTCCGCATACTTTTGTAATTGACAAGAGGTTGATCTGTGCCCTTGAATCTCGGGCTCAAATCTGGTAAGCTAGTCCCCTTCAGCCTTTTAGTTTTACCTGCAACAGTTTTATTGTTAATGGTATATGCAGCACGGCCATTTCATTCTTTTTATTCACTTTTATCCACTCCTTGCCATGACAGACTTCTTGGTTTTGGTTTCTTCCTGTCCTTCTCATTTTCTCTCTTCAGATTTTATTCCTTGGCACGGCCAAACTATTCACTCTGGCCGTTCGCATGGTTTCACAACACTTATAATAATTTCCTTTACAATACTGTATGGATCAGCTAATGCCCTGTGTAACCTTATGTTCCTTTCTTTCCCCCTTTTTTCCTAATTTCATGGTTTGCATAATTACAGTAATAACTGCTATATGTACACAGGCATGTTAACTTGAATTGTCCTGATGATGATCCCACTATTGGTCTAAGGGATCGAAACGCCGTCGACGTAATGTACTCCATATCCATATACCAAATTGTGATGTTAGATATGTAATGGTGGTTTCACGTTACTACGTCTGATATATTCTTAAATTTTTATGCAGACACGTCCCCTTGCCTGAACCCTTCCTTAAATGTTGTTTGTTTGTTATTGTCTTTAGGACGCAGGTTGTGTCCCACTTGGATTTTTTTCTTAATTTATGTTATACATTCATTTGCATATTAAAAATCTGTCCGGCTGGACAAAGAATATAGCACTGATTCAGTCTATATTTATTTTTATAATATTTTATGTGTCTAGGGACCACTGTCTTTAGAAGTTATATACGTACCCAAGGTCTCTGACCAATTGCATATTGGGTTCCCTTGTGCTTTTTCAACATTGTGTACAAGCTTCCAACATCAAGGAGACCAAGACAAAACATGACTCCCAATTAATGTTCTGTATTTTGACAATGAAATCCTTTGTATCTTGTATATGAGATGCTTAATTTTGTACAAAAGGAAATAAGAAATGGTCAACATAAAGCAAAGTGTTTTCATACAGGCTGTTTTTTGATGATACTATAGGTAGCCCTGTGGGATTTGCATTATTTTTGTGGATTTTAGGTAATAAATATAAATTTGGTATTATGGGTGGATCATTCATCAAATCCCATTCGATCAATCCACTGTTGTACCATTCATTAAGAGTGGTATTTATTATGTAGGTCTAGAAAATATTGCTTGTCTATCCTCTGATAATATTCACTGTTATTCAGTTGCCTATATACATCCTCAAAGTATTTGTCTTTAAACATTAGTACAATATTTCCACCTTTGTCAAATGGTTTAATAATCACACTTTGACCTTTCTGTAATGATGTCAAGGCATTATATTCTTCCTGATTTAAATTCTGAGGGACCTTGGTTGTTTGATTCACTTACTGTAAAATATCTTTGGTAATCAGTTCATAAAATACATCAATGTTATCTTTCAGGATTTGTGGTACATATTTAGATATAGGTTTGAAGATTGTCTGTACAGTTATGTCTGTTTTCATGCCAAATTCATTAGGTATCATCACCCTATAATTGGGATCAAAGCTATAGGCATATCTGTTATATGACTCAATTCATATAGTGTTCTTAACATTTCTATATCATCAATGATCAGATTCGATTTATCAATAGTTGTTAGCATAATGGTTTCTACTTTTGTTTGTTTTATTAAATGTACTTTATGAAGTTTAAGTTTACGTAAAAATTTGAACAAATCAATCCCCATTTGTGCATAATCAGCTTGAGAGTATGGACAGAAAGATGATTCTAAGCTTAGAACATTAGTCCCTATATCAGTTAATTTCTGTGAGGAGAGATTAATTACCAATAGTTGACTTCACAACTCTGTTCATCCATTATTGTTTCCTGTCTCCTCGCCCGCATGTTTCCATGGTGCTATTCTTGTCTTTTTCTGCGTTTCTTGTTTTTTCTCTTTTTCCTCGACCTTGCTGTTGAAAAGTTTGATTTAACTGTTCATTGCCTTGTCTTAATAGTCTGAATTCCTCAGAAAAATACAATTTATTTTCTTGCACCACACTCGCTTCATCATTAGAGTCCAATTCAGAACTCACATCCGGAGCTGTATCCTCCATCCTACTATCCATCGATTCCAAGGGGTTATCTTTGGTTATCTGCATTCTAACTTTATCAAACGATTTTGCAAAAGTTAAGATACATCCTGATTCATAGTCATTTTCATCCTTCTGAAATATTCTTCGTTTGCATTGGATTATCTCTTTCTCAAAAATTTTAATGCATTCCACGATTTCAATGCATTTGTCACTCAGTTTTGATCCAATCTATTCTTTAATTCCTCCAGTAGTTTATGGATCTTCTCCAATAAATCCTTGTTCTCTCCCATGCATATTTGATCAAAAATTGTAACGTTCCCTGTGAGCATTTGTTTAAGGTCTATGCCCTTTCATCCAATAAATTAGGTTTTGGGTTAAAAAGTGTCAGGATAATGAAGATTCAGAATCCTCTTGCGACATGTCCCACCTCTAAGTTCTGTTGCAGTGATGTCGCTTCCCCCCATCTGCTCACTTCTTTCATCCGTAGTTTCCCCTATAGCGATATCTTCTGTTTCACTGTTAGACTGGCTCCCTGTGTGGGGCTTGAATTGGCACTGTTATTTGTAGTACCTGCTTTTGGTTTGAGAATCATTGATGCCGATGCCTCCCATCCTTTTAAGAACTCCTCTGCCATTGTTGTTTATTCAAATCACAGCGGCTGATCGTGTGCATGAGGTTAATTCCTTTGCAGGCTATGGCTGCCTAGAATCTATTGTAATTAAAAACAGAATCACAAACACCGGTAACCTCACCATCCTTCGACGCCGGACTCAACCTGTGTATACTGTTCCGTCCTCTGTTCCAATCTCTGCGTGTAGCCGGCGGGCATCCGTTCCACTATCACTTCGGTACCCTAGTCGAGACATAGGGACTTCCAGCCTCCGAGTCTGGGCTCGTGCTCGGTTGTCTCAATACCGCCAAATGACGACATGAGTTTCCTCTCTTACTTTCATTGGTATGTACAAACAAGCCACTACGACCAGTCCGGGTGCTGTGCAATACAGTTTACTATGGCAAAGAAACGGATGCGTCTCAACCCTGTCCGGATGTTGGTCACATGATTAGTCACAAATTAATTCATTCATGAATTACATAGTAGTGAAATAAATAAAAGACTATGCTTCCCCATATGGAACACCCACATTTCATACATAGTAATGTGAATAAGTTACATAAAAAACAAAATAAGCAACCATGTTTATGCCATAGATAGTTATTTTACAGATATATTTGTCTAAAACTCAAATGATTTAAATACCATGTAGGTGTAAGCGTGATATCAGTGAAGATGTGCTCAGACAACAGAATCACCAACAGTGCGTTAATCATTAACAACTAAGTAGTGTGTCTGTGGAGTAGTTAGAACAGTTACAATTACATGGTATTCAAATCATTTCAGTGTCAGACAAATATGTCTGGTTGCAGCCGCCATTTTGTTTTTTGCTTGGCCTGGGGAGGGAAAAATAAAGTGTGAAAACAGATAAGGTGTTAGGATACATGTATCCTGACCTCATTGGACAGATGGAGGTGTCCTTGAGGGACCCCTCATGGGCAAGAAATTACCCATAAATTGTTTTGGGGCTGAATTGGGGAGCTGCGGATCCTCCGCAGGTACCGGTGGAGGAATCGCATGTACCCGCAGGAACCTGTGGATCCAAAGCCTAATTGGAAAAAGAAAAACCTCATCCACTCTCACACCATACACATGCCCACGCACAGCCATAGGCCATGCGCAGGCCGTGGGCAAAGGTGCCTGTATCAACGTATGGTAATTATATATTACTTTACGTTAACAAAACCATAGAAATCCACTGAAAAAACAAAGGTTATAGGGACGTTATAGTTAGGTTCACATTTTACCCACACAATTCCATAGAAATTCAGCAGTAATAGTTATACTATAGTTATACTTATCTGAAGAAACTATAACTTGTGCCGTTAAGTAACTTTAGGCTACAAGTTATAGTTTCTTAACATAAGTATAATTATAACCACAGAATTTCAATGGTTTTGTATGGGCAAAACGGGAACCTGTGGTGAAATATATTATCAATCCAGATCAAGTAAGGTTCGATATTAGTGCTCATTGATACATGGGTATTCACCTCAAAGGACTTCATTTTAAACATGCTTCGTAATCTTTATTCCCTACAAATTTCTGCATGGCGTGATTTAACAATGGCCTTTGCATCGGCCTTAATGTCCCAGGGATGTGTGAACATATCAGTAAAGCCCAATTTCAGAAAAATGGATTTAATATACACCGACCACTGGATTTTGTTAACATTTTGTAAGACTAGGCAGTCAGAGATGCACTCTCCTACCAGTTCAGCCTCAGGATTCAGCCATCATTTTATCCACAACAATAGTGGGGCAATTTTGATCTGGTCCTCTATAAACGGGATGCCCAGCTCCTTGTGGCAAATAAAATGTGTAGTGTTTTTCTGCACTGCCAGCAATGTACGGGTAAAACCATTTTCAATGTGCTGCAGTTTATCCACGTTTTGAAACCCCCACACACCAGCCCCATTGACAGCTGTTGAAATACATTTGGATTTAAACAGGGCAATCATCTCAGACAGGGGTTTGTGATTTAAAGTCCTTGAAAATTTGAAGATAGCTTCTGTATTTCTATTAATTTGTACAGATTTCGTTTGGATATGTGCCCTCCATCTTAGAGTGGAGCTAAAAAGTTATTCCTAAGTAACCATGCACTTTATTTTTCTGTGTAAAGATCCGCATGTCATGGTATATGATTTTGCCTGATAAACTTTTAAACCAAGGCCTTCTATATACTCCATATAGTATTTTAGCAGCTTTTTGAGGCCATTTGGCGTGCATGCAGTTAGTACCGCTTCATCTGTGTAAAGAAGTATGGGGAGAAGGTGCTCACATATCTTGGACATGTCCGCCCCAGCCTGCACAAGGGGTTCAGTTATGACATTAATATGTAGTAAGAACAGAAAAGGAGCTAGGATGCAGCCCTTTCTTACTCCTTTAAGGGAAGACATTTGGGAAGCTAATTTCTGCTGTGGTCCACAGCGTACTGCTACTTTCAGGTCGTAGAGTAGACGTTTTACTAAAGTAAGGAGATTAAGTTTGACCCCCATAGTCTGTGTTAATTCCCAAAGTTTGACCCTACTGACCCAATCGAATGCACTTGAGAGATCTATAAAAGGAATATGGATGGCCCCCCCTTTTGCCGATACATATTTGCTAGTAATAAGGTGCAGGTTTAATGATTACTTTATAGTGCCTATGCCCGGTCTGAACCCAAACTGAATGGGGGTTAAGATCTTGTTCTCATTTGCTCACGGCCAATATTACCCTACCCAAGATTTTTGCAATAGCGTTAATCAGAGATATTGGCTTATAACAGGCCGGGTCTGATTTGTCTCCTTTTTTGAAAATGGGAACTAAGGTGGCAGAGCACCATGACTCGGGTATGTGGCCTTCCACTACACACCTTATAAAGTTTGTTAAGACCGGACTCCAGAGGTATATGTTTGATTTAAAGACATCAACTGGCACCTCATCAGGTCCAGGGGCTTTTCCAGGGGCTGAGCGATTTATTGGCAAGACTACCTTGCCCAATTCAATAAGCCTTAGCAAAGGGACCTGAACTACGTTCTACTCAGCAGGCCCGGGTAGGTCAACAGTGTGGCGTCGACCTTCCTGATTAGGATGAAAAACTCCCGTGAAATGTGATACCAATTTAACTTCTGGAATCAGAGCCTCTAACCTGGGGGTGTCAGAATTTGAGAATAAAGGGTGATTTACTACCTCACAGAATTTTGCACTGTCCCTTAAGGAGGCAGCGGCTGTGTAGTCTTCCCAGGCTTTGGTTCTTATTTCCTTTTTTTCTAGCTTCCACAATGTTCTTATATTCCCCTCTCACTCTACGAAACGTCATGGTATATCATGGGGTCGATTTTAACGCAAGCTTTAAACACTTATGGGCAGCAGTGCAGGCAACATTATACCAACAATGTAAAGGAGCCTCTTTTATTGGTCTATTGACCATCATGCTCCCAGATGTTTCCTCACGTAAAAGATTAAAATGCCTTCATACGGTTGGAGGAGAGAGGTTTTCTGCCAAACAAGCTATTATGGGTTCCAAGTTCTCCTGAACTATTTTTTGTGTAAAGCACACTGGATCGATTGTTTCCTACCTAACCCTCATTCCTTTATTTTTGTTAAAAACCTGTTTACTCCCTTTGTTTGCAGAGATTTTCTTGGCAATTAAATCTAGGGAGAAACATACCTGGTTATGATCACTAAGGCAGTTAGAAATAGCTTTCAGATCAGAAACAAGGAGGACTTCGTCTACTGAAATTAGTATAAAATCTATAGTGCTCTCCTTGGATCTCCCGTAAATGTAGGAATAGTTTGACTGGAGCCTGACCTGACTCACCCAAAATGACTAAGTCATATTTTAATATAATAGTGTTTAACGTATCCCCCAAGTAGTTAGGTTTAAAGTGTGCCCTGTCCAAATCATCTTCCTGCGGCAGACCACACATGTGACTATCTCCCAGCAAACAGAGTATGATGTTGAAATCCCTAACCCATACCAGGATTACTTTCTTTTTTTTTTGCTGCAGAAAAAAATCATCTAAAAATCTTCTAGGTCATCAATACTTTGCACATCTGCTGGTTAAAGATATTATTATAAAAATTGCTTAGCAGGATGTCCTGTTCCCTCCTGAAGGATATCTGTGAAGCCAAAAATTGCGAAGAGGACCATTTCAGGGCCACATTAACCACATAAATTTTTCCTGACAGAAAAGTAGCAAGACCCTCTCCCCCCGTGGCCTGCCTTCTGAAGAGGGAAGTGCGGGTGTATAATGAGCACAGAAACCATCAATGTGGAAGTAATTAAATCCATGTAGAAGAAATACAGGTCATAGGGGAGTCTCTTGTTTTGAATACTATTTGCTTGTCCCCCCCTTACTCCCAGACCTTACTTACTGACAGGGGGGTCCCTTGTTCCTACAAGAAGTAATTAATCATCCATGTCTCTTGAGCACAAAACAAGACAAGAGAAGAAACAATGTTTACCCAATCTGTGTTTGATAGCTTAGACCTTGCACCTGCAATAGTCCATGTAGCCAACTTCAGACCTTTATAACTAACTAGTAATTTAGCCCGGGAGCCTAATTCTAGAGTTTGGGGAGCCAGACCCTGGGGACAATTTGCCTGACCGTCTGTTTTCCATGTGGGAAAATCCCCCATCTGGTGTGCAAGTAAAGCTGGTTGGCTTTCTTCAGGTTCCACAGTGGACCGAGACTCGAATTTAGAGGGTGTAGGCCCACAAGGCAAATAACTACATGCGACCAGGGGATCAGACCTATGATCTAAGTAGTTATGTTGTTATTGATCTCTCCTGTATGAAGTCAAGCATTTTCATCCAGGGTGGCCAGGTCGCCCTCTGTTTGCCACGTTGTTACTGGGTCTGGCGTAATTTTCCCTTGGGGTAGACGATATTAAATATCTGTAAAAATAACTCAATGGCAAGATTTTAATAGGGCTCAATTTCTTCATGCATGCTCTGGCCATTGCCAGAATGTTCCCCGCTAACCAAGGATGTCTAAAATTTACAATGACCAAGTCACCTGAAAATTGTTTTTCAAGTGGTCCATTGCCCCTCACAGGTCAGACAAAAATCATCTCACTGAATAAATTCCAGTGACCACTAATATTGTGGTTCAGCCAATATGCCACCTCATTTTTTGATGCCATTCTTGACTCAACTGAGCCAACTGGTAAAACGAGGATATTTGCCAAGATGAATATATAGGTACTGGCAGCAGGAGAAAGATTAATCACTGTGAGGGGGTCAGCTCTAAAATTGCCTTTGTCATCAATTACCGTAGGAGGCGTTATGGTAGGAGGAGTTAATGAGGGCTGAGGCCTGCTTCCCTGACATGAGGGTTTGGAGATTAAACCCATAGCTGTATTGCCAGCCTGATTACCAACTCCACCTCTTTCTACAGCGTGAGCCGAGGTAATCGCTGAATGCACAATCAAATTTGGTGCGCTTTTAGCCCCCACCCCTTCCTCCCTAATATCCGATCAGGCAACACTGAGTTTAGGTAGACCTTGCTGGCGATGTTTAGATTTTTTAAACCATCCTCAATGGCTCTAAGTCGCTCAAGCACTGGGAGTAGTTTTAATTCCAAAAGGTCTTTGAAGGGTCCACCTATATTGGCCCAGATCTCTACATTTGGAGCAGTGGAGAAGGAGCTCTACACTGCCCCAGATCCTCTTGATTCCCTTTCCTACGCTTCATTGCCTGCCCTGGCTCTGGTCAGTGTTCAACAAGTTCAAATCTCCCCAGCCGTAGCCAGCATGGATCGGAAGTTAGCGGAGCGGGAGGGTGGGGACACGGGGTAAGCGGGTAGCAAAAAATAAAATAAAAAACTTACCTTCTCAACGCTTCCTTGCTGTGTCTCTCCTCCATAGTCCTCCCTCGCTGACCAGAACAACAGGAAGCACACACAGGCTCCCAGTCAGCCACTCATAACGCTGCCTTAGCAGCATTGTTATTGGTCTGAGAGCGCCGTGTTTCAGCGTTCAGACACTGACTGGGAGCCTGGGCATGTTCTCCATGCAGGCTGTAATGCAGCCTGAAGGGAGAACATGCAAAGTGTGCAAGACTGTATTGGGCTCTCGAGTGGGCTGGCCAAGCAGTCATTGTGCACTTAGGAGGGTGCTACCACTCCTCTCCTGCCCGCGCCCCCTCACGCAAAGCTGCGGAAGTAGGAGAAAATAAAATGATAACAACACGAGTTATTGTCATTTTATTTCTCTTTATTTCACTGCTAAAAAGCAGTGGGGCAACGCTACTCCACCTTGGAGGAGGAGCCGCCACTGAATCTTCCCTACCCAGACTTTCCACAGCAGCTGATGGGGGCGTGATAGAAGAAGGATTGACAGAGAAGGCCGGCCTAGACCGTGATGGCATAGGCATAGGTGGCGAGGACAGGGCAAGGTCCTCCGCAGTGAGAGACGCCTTCGGCCAGTTTTATTTAATTAGAAATAACATCTACTGCCCGCACCAAAAAATTGTCAATTGTTGTTCGCGGTTGTACCAAGGGGGGCGCAGCAGCCATTGTAGGGATTTTCCTTTTCCTCATTTCCACGTGCATAAACCACCCAAGGAAAAGGGTCAAAAAGGGGTGGCAGGAACAGACACCCAAAACCTTGGGCCTCATTTATGAAGTTTTGCCAAAGGGCAGCACCGCAGGCCTTCCTGCTGCGCTGCCCTACGGCAAAAGAAAAGGGCAAGAATGCGCTGTATCTTTGAGATACGGCGCATTCCTGTCCTTTTCCCCTGTGCCGGCGCCCAGTGGGCTGCCGTGCGCCAATGCAGGCACCTGTGCACCATGGTGCATAGGTTCCTGCGTTGCGGGAGGATTATTTTTGTGAAGGAAGGGACAAAAACAATCACAAGAGGATTTTCCCTCTTTCTATGTGTGCTCCCCTGGGGAGGCGTAAGTTTTTGGCGCTGCCTTAAATGTACGATTTCTTGTAAATCTGGGGCAGTGTCAAACAGCCAAGGATGTTGCTGGGAATGCCCCCAGCAACACCCATTGCACGCCCCTTTAACGCCGAAAACGGTGTTAAAGGGAACGATATTTACATGGCAGCATTAAGCCAAAAAAAAGGCTTAGTGCTGCCTTGTAAATCTGGAGCAGGCTCCTGCGTCATGGAACGTCACAAAAAGTGATGTTCCTGCGGGGCAGGATTTTGTGCAATGCTTAAAAGCAGTGAGGTTCGGGCACCACAGGAAAGAAAGAGGGCCCGACTTATTCGGTCCGCTTTTAAGCCGGTCGGAATCTCCTTCCTTTCTTCGCGACACCTGCCTCATGTAAGTCATGTGAATCTGGGAGATGAAGTCCCACCCCAGACTAGGGAACGCAAGAGGTCAGAGAGGCACAGGCACAACAGCAACAATGATGACAGTAACACAGCGGCCACTTACTTCCTCCCTCGGACTTGCTGAAAACTGCTGCCTCCACCCACAGCCATTACAAATTCAGTGAAGACTCCATGGAACTCCGCGCCCTGAGAGTCTGCTTCTTGATGAAGGGTCCAGTGTGGTGAAATGGTAAAGGGGATCTTACTCAGTGCTTACTTTCAGGTGCCCCTGTAGCAAAAGCATGCAACAGTCAGCGACCAGGCACCCAGAGCGCTGAAACCACCCACTGCCCTGCCTTATACCCGTACCTGCCCATCTCCACGAGCAAGCCGGGCACAGTGACAGCAAACGGAGTCAGAAACAGAAGCGGAGCCAGCAGATGGGCGGAGCAACAGGAGCACTAGGTAACCAGAACGGGAGGAGCTGGGGTAGTAAAATGAGGCCAAGCATAGAAGCGCAAGAGTAAAAAAAAAAAAAACTCCATGATTCCACTACGACCCCACTACAGCCAAAGAGCCTGTGACGTTATAGTGAGGCCAAAGAGGCCACGGCGATGTTTTCCATCCTCGGGCAGGGCTGCCACAACATCACAGAAACTTGCATTCTGGCGAGCTCCTCAGGCGTGTAGCATGCGTGACGTGCAGAAGTATAGAGAAGTAGAATAAGAGGAAAAGAGAGGATAGTAAAGGAGAAAGAAGAGGACGAAAAGAGGGAAAAGAGAGAAGAAAAGAGAAAAAGAAGTATACAATAGTCAAGACTAACTGAACAATATGGGTGTTATTTGATAATGAAAACATAAAGATAACAACATGGTAAATATATAGAATAATATATAGAAACAAACTGTAACATGGCAATAAATATAGCCTTATACCCTTCCGTAGCAGGCTACACCGGCCATTAAAGGCCTGCTCCTGCGTTTGGCTCGAGCCTTTAACAAGGGAGCGGGACTTTAATGCCAGGTTAGCCCAGCTATGGAGGGCTATAAGGCTATTAGAACATTCCGCCACTAGAGGGCAGAATGTTCTAAAAAATAAAGCAAAGGCCTCAAGGAGCTCGAGGGGATTGTAATCTCCTCGGGTTCCTTGATGCCTTTGTTCACAGCAACAGTTGTGAAGGACAACATTGGAATGTTGAAGTTCTGGGCTTCTACCGGCCATTAGCAGTCCGGAGCACTCCATTGTTTTCAAAGTATCTCCCAACATTACAATGTTCTAATTAGGCTTCACTACTTGCATGTAGGGATAAGTGTCCAGTAAGTGGTTCCCACAATGCCTCGCGTCTGGCAAATAAAAAAGTAGAATGTCAATTGTGCCGATCCAATCGGTGGTTATGACAGACCAAGTTCCGTCACTGTTGTAGACTCCCAGTTGGAGGTGACTCTCTGTAACCTAATCGTGATCACAAGGTCTACTAATTTGCCACACAGTCTTTTACGAGACCAAAGATTACTCAAACCACCGAGAAATAAAGCAGTCAATGAGAATAGAGAACTAATACCCATACTGTCACTTATTATTGTCCACACTAGATCCCAGAATAGAGAAAGCCTAGGACACATAAAAAACATGTAAAGGTATGTTCTAGAGTTTGTATTGCAATGCCAACAAATATCTCTTTTGAACAATTTTAGTTTGAAGAGATGTGCTGGTGTACAATAAAGCCTATTATAAAAATAGTATAGAGTTTGAGTAAGGTAAGCAGGGCGTTCAGTGGTTTGGATTTTCTCCCATAATGTTATATCAATCAATCAGGATTTGTTAAGTACTGCTTTTCAACCGTGAGGGTATCCAGGCGCTGGGAGGGAGGGGGGGAATTGCTGCTGAGATGAATTAGTCAACGAACCAGGTCTTCTGGTCTTTCTTGCACTCCTGCAGGGTGGGGGCTGTGTGGAGGTCGAGGCTGTTACAGGACTTGGTTGCCAGGTGTGAGAAGGCACAGCCGCCACTCCTGCTTCTGTGGATGCGCAGTGTGTTGGCCAAGGAGAGGACCGAGGAGCAAAGTTTGCGGGTAGGTTGATGGAAGTTCACCCTGTGGTTGAGGTAGGCTGGTCCCTTGTTGTGAAGGCCTTTGTACGCGTGGGTGAGCAGCTTAAATGGCACCCTTTGCTAATGGGAAGCCAGTGTAGAGCAGTGAGTTGGGGGGTAAATGTGGGTCCGCCTCAGGAGATAGAGGATGAGTCTGTCTGCTGCGTTCTGGATGATCTGGGGTCTGTTTAGTAGTTGCGTGATGATTCCCATGTAGAGGGAGTTGCCGTAGTCTAGGCGGCTGGTGATGAGGGCCTGGGTGACGGTGCGTCTGACTTCAAAGTTGAGCCATTTGAAGATTTTTCTGAGCAATCGCAGGGTGAGAAAGCAGAAGGATGAGATTGAGCTTATCTACTTCCTCATCGAGAGCTTGTTGAGTATTAATCTGAGGTATTTTACGTGCTCTGTGGGTGTGGTGCCGAGTTCAGTTGGCAACCAGCATTCGTTCCACAGGGAGTTGTTGTTCCCAAAGATGAGTATTTCTGTTTTGTCTGTGTTGAGCTTGAGGC
Organism: Calotriton arnoldi; assembly: GCA_963921515.1. Classification (NCBI taxonomy): domain Eukaryota; kingdom Metazoa; phylum Chordata; class Amphibia; order Caudata; family Salamandridae; genus Calotriton; species Calotriton arnoldi. The sequence goes on from CAWUFW010002895.1 coordinate 1,738,451, forward strand.
ATCTGCTTTGCATCTAGCTTGCAACACTGGTCATGCACCTATGGAAGTTAGATTTGGTGTTAGTCGGGTCTGAGGAGAGTGAGAGGATGAGCTGAGTATCATCCGCGTAGGAGATTATGTTCATGCCATTGGATCTGACCAGGGTGGCTAGAGGTGCCATGTAAGTGTTGAAAAGGGTTGGGCTTAAAGAGGAACCTTGTGGGATGCCGCAAATTATGTTTTTCGGGCTGAGGTGAAACGTGGTAGGCGAACACTTTGGGTTTGTCCGGATAGGAAGGACGAGACCCATTCAAGCGGTTTCCCTTGGATCATCGTGTGGTGGAGGCCGGCAGGAGGGTGTGGTGAGACACCGTGTTGAATGCTGCAGAGATATAGAGGAGGATCAAGGCGGCGATCTCTCCCATGTCTAGGAGAGTTCTGATGTCGTCTGTGGCCACAATTAGGGCTGTCCCGGATCTGTGATTTGAGCAAAATCTGGATTGGGAGGGGTCCAGTAGGTTGTTCTTTTCGAGGTGGGCGGTGAGTTAGAGGTTTATAGCTTTCTCTAGCACCTTGGCTGGAAATGCAAGTAGTGAGATGGGGCGGTAGTCTATGAGCTCTTTGTGGTGTGCGGTTCGTTTGTTTGAGAAGCGGTTTCACTTCTGAATGTTTCCATCCTTCAAGGAAGGAGGCTGATGTGATGGATGTGGTGATGATTGTGATGAGTTCTTTGCTGATGGTGCTTTTTCCTAGGTTGAACATATGGTGGGGGCAGGGATCCTTGGGGGTTTCCTGAGTGGGTGGAGCCCATGATTATGGCTGTTGTGTTCGCAGAAGAGGCTCCCATGCGCTTAGTGAGCTTTTGTGGAGATCAGTGTTGTTGAAGAGTCTGTTGAGTTCAGTTACCCGTGGTTGGGGGTCGAAGTTGTCGTAGATGGTGGTGATTTTGTGTAAAAAAAGTCGGCAAGGGTATTGCAGAGCTCCTGAGAGCGGGTGACGACATTCTCGGTGGTAGCGGGGTTGTAGAATTCTCTAATGATGCAGAATAGTTCCATGCTGTGGTTCAAGCAGGTATCCAGGCTGGAGGCCAAGGTGTTTTTTTGGGTGGTTTTGAATGGTAGTTGTACCTGTTGAGGACTAGTTTGTAGTTGTTACGAGGAAAACGAGTTGAAGGAGGAAAAACAAGTTAAAAGGGAGCCTGCAAGATAAAGCAAGTTAAGAGGGAGAAAAACGTGTTAAAAGGAAGGAAAAACGAGTTACAAGGAGCCAGTAAGATGAAGCAAGTTAAGAGGAGCCTGAAAGATAAAGTAAGTTAATAGGAAGAAAACGGGTTAAAAGGAAGGAAAAATAAGTTACAGAGAGCCTGAAATATAAAGCAGGTTAAGAGGAAGAAAAACGGTTTAAAAGGAAGGAAAAACGAGTTACAAGGAGCGAGTAAGATGAAGCAAGTTAAGAGGAGCCTGAAAGATAAAGCAAGTTAATAGTAAGAAAACGGGTTAAAAGGACGGAAAAATAAGTTACAGAGAGCCTGAAATATAAAGCAAGTTAAGAGGGAGGAAAACGGGTTAAAAGGAGGGAAAAACATGTTACAAGGAGCCTGAAAGATAAAGCAACTAGATAGGAAGAAAAACAGATTAAAAGGAAGAAAAAAACGAGATTACAAGGTGCCTGAAAGATGAAGCAAGTTAAGAGGATCCTGAAAGATAAAGCAAGTTAATAGGAAGAAGATGGCTTAAAAGGAAGGAAAAATTTGTTACAAGGAGCCTGAAAGATTAAGCAAGTTAATAGAAAGAAAAACAAGCTAAAAGGAAGGAAAAACGAGATTACAAGGTGCCTGAAAGAAGAAGCAGGTTACGAGGACGCAGAAATGTGGTGGTGGTGGGGACGAACCTGGAGAGGAAGCAAGGATGCGAAGCACTTCTGGCTTAGCACAACGAGGGAGAGCTGGCCCAATTGGATTGTAAAGCAAACACAAGGAGATGATGGACGGAGCGCTGAAACTTTTCAGACACTCACCCCCAGTCACAGATCTGGGTTGAATCCATCATCGTTCTTTAGCTCACTTTGCCACCCCAGTTCAGACGCAGCTATATGCAAATCAGTCTTAACCCTGTGCCTCATGGGAACAGTCCAGCCCGAACTGCCAAGCCATGTCTTCCCTGGACCGGAAACAAGCATCCTGGGACCGGTTTCGGGCTAACAGCCCTCATCAGCCAGGCTAGCTTGAATCCAGTGGCAAAGTGAGCAAGGGACCCACGTCTGGGCATACCCTGCCAACTTAGGGCGAACAAAGCAAACACAAGAAGATGATGGATGGAGCGCTGAAACTTTTCAGACACTCACCCACAGTCACAGATCTGGGTTGAATCCATCATCATTCTTTAGCTCACTTCGCCACCCCAGTTCAGACGCAGCTGTATGCAAATCAGTCTTGACCCTGTGCCTCATGGGAACAGTCCAGCCCGAACTGCCAAGCCATGTTTTCCCTGGACCGGAAACAAGCATCCTGGGACCGGTTTCGGGCTAACAGCGCTCATCAGACAGGCTAGCATGAATCCAGTGGCAAAGTGAGCAAGGGACCCACGTCTGGGCATACCCTGCCAACTTAGGGCGAACAAAGCAAACACAAGGAGGATTGTAAATCTGATTCCCAGATGAGTTCGGTTTAGATCTGGATCTGTCTGTTGGAATATTTTTCAATGTTTTATATAGAAAAGCAGCTTTGGAACGATTGTGCCCAGTGCCACTTTACCTACCACTTTTATAAGGAACAGTGGTCCCTAGGAATTCTACAGTTGCAAGGTGTTTAATAAAAATATAGACCCAATCAGTACTATATTGGTAAGTGACGTGTCCAGCCGGACAGAGGTCCAATATTTAATGACAAAGCAAATTATTGAAATAATTCGTAACAATACAGGTAAGTGAGGCACAGGCCTGTGCCCTCACTACATAAACAACAAAAGAAGGAGTGGACAACATATACACTTTAACAACAAAGGAACAGGTTCAGGCAGGGCTATTGATTTGTTAAATGTATAAGCAATGGAGCCAACAAATCATATTAGTGCACCTTAACACAACAGTAAACATTTCAAAGTAGTGTTTAAAGTGTTTTTTGTGTCGACGACGTTTCGATCCATACATTAAATACACGGATCATCATCAGGACTAAAACATAAGCTAGCCTGAAAATAATGCCTGGATAAACAAAAATAAGAAAGGAAGGAAAAAAGCGGGAAAAATATATTTTGGTTAGATATGAAGGTATGCAACACATGGAGTATATACATAGGATGCCGTTTTGTACAATCAGTGTCCTAAACACCTGTAATTAACAAGAGTGGATGGTGACCTGTAGCAAAGGAAAAATAGTGCTGTGAAAATAACCAGAAGTGATAATATGGAACAGAAAAATAGGAAGAAAACAGGAGTCAATCGAAGCCTTGGTCCATCGCTGATAGAAGGAGTACTCGAAATGATAATAGCATAAGAAAAAGGAATGGAGAGAAACACGAATGAAGAGAAAAACGGGAGGGAGTCGAACGAATCCTTATTAATGCGCTGAGGTGAAGATCTGCGAAAGGAGTGGTGGCATAGAATAGCAAAAACAAGCAATTAGCAACTTACCGGTCTCTCAAGAATGGGAGACCCGAGTTTGAAGCGCATGAAGCGCGTGTCTGAGCAGATAGGGGGAAGCTGCTGGAAAATTAAGGGAGAAAATAGATGAAACAGGAGTAGGGATAGGACAGAAAGGGAAGGATGCAAGGAAGTTGAGCTTACCAATTGTGAGTATAAAGATGTCCTATAGGTTGTGGGATTACATGTAGATAACCTAGACAGAAGGAGATAATGAGTAAAGGCAAAGAATGAAAGGTAGGAGAGATATAAGATGCAGGGGAAGGAGGCTCACCGGTGTCAGGGGAAGGCGTGCGCCGGGCGGGGGATACAGGCAACGTGGTGCCAGGTAGACGCGGCGGTCCTTCAGTTACGGGATCCGCTCGGGAATTCCTGTCAATGAAGCAATGGTGGAGAGAATCTCAGAGCGTGCGAGAACAGGTCGCTGGTTAGATATTGCGACGTAAGGAAGGTGAGGGCGCTTACCTCAATGGGAGCTGATTCATGTAAGGTCCCGGCTCTATGTGTGCGGCTCAATGTATGCGATAGAGTGAGTGGAGGAACATGCTTCTAATAGGTAAAGGAGAGGTCAGCTGACATAATGTGAACAGAGAAAGGGGCCACAGAGTAGGTGAAATTGGTGAAAGAGAGAGCGGACTAAAAGTAAAGAAGTGGCAGACATATTGGAGCATTGCCGAATAGTACAGAAAGGGAAAGGAGATAAATAAGGAAAAAATAAAAATAAATAGTTATGGAAGACCATTAGAGAGTGTACATAGTGTGAAATAGTAACGTGAAGGATGGGAACTTGGCCATCAACATTTGACTGGAAACAACATTCGCAATAAGAACAGCATTTAGAAATGGAATGATAACCGAAGGGTTAATCTTGACTGGCTATATTTATACAAGTGTTGTCCAATCTTCAAGTCTATTCAATCCGGTGTGGAGGCTATTAGTCTTCAGGATCCATTTAAGCTCTTCTTTGTTTAGAATTTTGGAAATGTCTCCTCCTCTGGGTGGTAATTTGATTACGCTTATCACAGTCCAGCGTATCTCGTCCTCAGAATGTCCAAGTTCTGTGAAATGATCCACTAACGGGGCGTTTTGTGTTTTACATCTTATTCTGCTCCGATGCTGGCAAATTCTCATGCGTATTTTTTGAGTAGTTTGTCCTATGTAGATTTTCTTACATGGGCACAGAATGGCATAGATAACATTTTGTGTATTGCAGTTTGAAAACGACTGCAATGTTATTTTAGTTTTGTCAAACACAAATTCTTTACATTCAATCGTGTAGGCTAAAGTATTAAACAATAAGCTCACAAGCAGGGGCTACCCACGCAGACTAGTGCGCAATGCAATGAAAAGAGCATGGTACTGCCCTAGAGAAGTTCTACTAGAACCTAGAGAAAAATCCACCCTGAACCGACTTGTATGCGTTACCACTTTCTCTCCTGTCTCCAATATCGTCAGGAAAACCATTATAAGACACTGGGGTGTGCTGAATGCCGGTTCCCTCAATCTCGAACGCCCCCTGTTTGCATTCAATAAAAATAAAAATATTAAAGATCATCTTGTCCGTGCAGCCCTTCCCACTAATAAACCTCCCACCAACCTTAATGACCACTGGGGACTTGCACCATTACTAGGTCATGCTAAATGTGGCAATTGCAGCGTATGTGTATACACGATTGAATGTAAAGAATTTGTGTTTGACAAAACTAAAATAACATTGCAGTCGTTTTCAAGATTGGACAACACTTGTATATATATAGCCAGTCAAGATTAACCCTTCGGTTATCATTCCATTTCTAAATGCTGTTCTTATTGCGAATGTTGTTTCCAGTCAAATGTTGATGGCCAAGTTCCCATCCTTCACGTTACTATTTCACACTATGTACACTCTCTAATGGTCTTCCATAACTATTTATTTTTATTTTTTCCTTATTTATCTCCTTTCCCTTTCTGTACTATTCGGCAATGCTCCAATATGTCTGCCACTTCTTTACTTTTAGTCCGCTCTCTCTTTTCACCAATTTCACCTACTCTGTGGCCCTTTTCTCTGTTCACATTATGTCAGCTGACCTCTCCTTTACCTATTAGAAGCATGTTCCTCCACTCACTCTATCGCATACATTGAGCCGCACACATAGAGCCGGGACCTTACATGAATCAGCTCCCATTGAGGTAAGCGCCCTCACCTTCCTTATGTCGCAATATCTAACCAGCGACCTGTTCTCGCACGCTCTGAGATTCTCTCCACCATTGCTTCATTGACAGGAATTCCCGAGCGGATCCCGTAACTGAAGGACCGCCGCGTCTACCTGGCAGCACGTTGCCTGTATCCCCCGCCCGGCACACGCCTTCCCCTGACACCGGTGAGCCTCCTTCCCCTGCATCTTATATCTCTCCTACCTTTCATTCTTTGCCTTCACTCATTATCTCCTTCTGTCTAGGTTATCTACATGTGATCCCACAACCTATAGGACATCTTTATACTCACAATTGGTAAGCTCAACTTCCTTGCATCCTTCCCTTTCTGTCCTATCCCTACTCCTGTTTCATCTATTTTCTCCCTTAATTTTCCAGCAGCTTCCCCCTATCTGCTCAGACACGCGCTTCATGCGCTTCAAACACGGGTCTCCCATTCTTGAGAGACCGGTAAGTTGCTAATTGCTTGTTTTTCCTATTCTATGCCACCACTCCTTTCGCAGATCTTCACCTCAGCGCATTAATAAGGATTCGTTCGACTCCCTCCCGTTTTTCTCTCCATCCGTGTTTCTCTCCATTCCTTTTTCTTATGCTATTATCATTTCGAGTACTCCTTCTATCAGCGATGGACCAAGGCTTCGATTGACTCCCTGTTTTCTTCCCATTTTTCTGTTCCATATTATCACTTCTGGTTATTTTCACAGCACTATTTTTCCTTTGCTACAGGTCACCATCCACTCTTGTTAATTACAGGTGTTTAGGACACTGATTGTACAAAACGGCATCCTATGTATATACTCCATGTGTTGCATACCTTCATATCTAACCAAAATATATTTTTCCCGCTTTTTCCTTCCTTTCTTATTTTTGTTTATCCAGGCATTATTTTCAGGCTAGCTTATGTTTTAGTCCTGATGATGATCTGTGTATTTAATGTATGGATCGAAACGTCGTTGTTGGACTTGGCCCTTTTTGGCAGGTTCACCCCTAAACTTTTTGCCTTGTCTGTAACCTGGTGTTGGTGATTTTAGGCCTCTGAGCACTTTCACACTGTGGTCCAGTGGAAAGTGCGTGCGCTCTCTGTGTGCTTGTGGTGAGATTGGCCTGCCCTCCCATAGGAATGCATGGGGGATAAGTGTGTCCATGGTAATTCCTGGTATGAGAGGAGCAGTGTGCTCAAGTCTGGTATGTATGAATTTGTGAGAATAAATGCTGCGCAATGGTGTGCGCAGATTTATTGTGACTGGTGTACAAATGCCACTTTTAGAAGTTGACATTTATGTGTGCTCTGTGTCTGCCTGCCTGATGTGAATTGCATGTCTGGCTTGTGAGTGACAGGGGCTGGGAGGTGTGTGTGGCTCCAGGAGGGGCAGGGTGAGTCAGCGCAGGGCTGAATAGGGAGATCTGCATGTAGATGGGAGGGAGGAGTTGCACCTGGGACCTGAATAGGGCTGTACCTTCCCTCCACAATGCTGGCTCCACCTCCTGTGGTGCGTCTGATGTCCCTGGCCTGTCCTGTGAAAGGGAGAGAGGAGCTGAGCAAAACAAAGTGCTCAACAGCTCCCCTGAACCAGTTGTATCTGGTTCCCCCATGCCCTACACTTTGAGACAAAGGGATTTAGTGTATAAAAGAAGGGGCTGTGACCCCATGAAAATGTTCAGTTCCTGTGCTGTGTGCTGTTCCTGACTTGCTGGGGCCCAGGAGGAACCACCATGGGGGCTTGCCTCCCTGATGGAGGGCCCTGTGTGCTGGCCTCCCTGGGCCCAGCTATGCCCTTAATCTCTCAGGACTTTTAGGTGCTTCATGCGCCCTGTGAGCGCTTTCTTTTAATTTTGGAGAAGAGGAAAGCCTGGGCTTCGCAGCACGGAGCTGCAGCCCCTTTTAGAGGGAATCCCGACGTGGGGATTCCCCCACATTTCGCCGCTGATGGTGTTTTCCTAGCGGGTGCCCACCCCGCATTGGTGTGTCCTGGCGGGTGCCCACCCCGCATTGGAGTTGTATTTGCGGGTGCCCACCCCGCAGTTTTGCTAATTTTATCACGGGTGCCCATCCCGCTTATGCGCTGTTGTGCCGGGTGCCCACCCCGCACTTGTGGAAGGAATCACCGCCGCGACCGGGCCGAAGCGAAAGGAATCTCCGGGCCGCTTCTGAACGCGACCCGGAAGTCAGGCAGGACGAGCCTGACTGTGGGCGGGGCCTCGCCTGAGGAGGTTGGAGGAGGCGGAAGTAGTGGCGGCCCGAGCGGGGCTCCCGTGAGCTGTTGGGAGCCCCGGCGCAAGAAAATAAGCTGATGGCAGGCGGGAGCCCACCCCGCCTGCGTGGATGCTGCTAGTGCGGCCGGATTCGAGGCAGGGCTCCCGAGAGACGGAGAGAGAGCCCCGCGTGCGTAAGAAGTCTGGCGGCTGCAGAGGGGGCCCGAGGCTTATTGTCGGTGCCTGCCCCCGCCTGCATAGACGGAAAACTGCCCAGGAGGAGGCCGGAGCAGGAGACCAGCGGAATCCCCAGAGAGCCCGGTGAGTGGAGCAGCTGCTTTCCGGTGCCAAGTGCTAGTCCTGAGCGACCCGCGAGAGAGAGCGGCCCGCTCCTACCAGAGGGGACCATTTCAGATACAAAGTCCCTCAGAGGGACTTGGGGGCAGTGCCTGGGCACAGTTTGTTGGTGCCAGTGAAGGCACCATGCCTATTTCCCTGGGCGGTCCCGCGAGGGAGCGGGCCGCCCCAACAAGGGGCATCATTATTGTTAAAGGGCCCGGAGGGTCCCGAGATGTCCATACCTAATCTCGCCACAGCTGCCCCGCCTGGCAGTGGGCAGCTGCCACGTGTTGGCATGATTAGGGAGTCCCCGAGAGGGGCTCAGGAGGCACGCTGGTGCCAGGGCTCATTTCCCCAGCTGCCCAGCAAGTAGTGGGCAGCTGCCACATTTAGGCCAGCAGTCCTTGGGGGCATTCTTAGTGAGACAGGAGTAAGGTACACCCCTGTGCCCCAGCGCAATTGCGCACTCTTGGGATTCTGCTGCATTGGCAGACAGTTCTGTCATTTTTGGGACAGAAGAGGGCACAGTGAGTGCCCAGGCCCATATTGCTTATTCACAGCTGCCCAGCAATTAGTGGACAGCTGCTACGTTTAGGCTTGTGCAATGGCGCACTTTTTGCTTTAGCTGCAAGTGGCAGCTTAGCGCCCTGACATTGGGACATAGGGCATTTGAGCCCCTAGAGAAGGCCAGTTGGCCTAGGGACAGGTTGGTGACATTGGAAGAGCGCCAGGCTCTACAGGATTGCGTAATGTATTTATGCCTACTCTGAGTGTTGCCAAGAATGATTTAGGCCCATTGCGTAATGCGTTTATGCTAATGAGGTTTGGGCCTAATGTGGTTATGCCTAATGTCATGTTATGATGTCTTGAGGTAGTGTCTATTTGCGTAATGTGTTTATGCTTATGAGGTTATTGCATAATGTGTTTATGCAGGTGAGGCCCATTGCGTAATGTGTTTATGCTAATGAGGTTTGGGGCCTAATGTGGGTTTATGTCTAATGCTAATAGTATAATGCTGAGGTCATTATAGTACCAGTAGTTACTGGTTGTGTTTTATATTTGCATTTACTTACCTGATCTGATGGTTCTGACCGTGGCCCGATTGGCCTGGTCCTGTATATAATTCCCCTGTGAATATTGCCCGTGCCAGTTGGCACAGTGTAAATGTGTGATTACGGTTCTAATGTATTTATGATAATACAAAGGCTATTTTTTATATAACCTTGTGTGGAATTCCTTTTGTAGTGTGCCTAGTGTGTTGCTGCTGTGTGTGTGTTGCGCAAACGCTTTACACATTGCCTCCGGGATAGGCCTGACTGCTCGTGCCAAGCTACCAAGGAGGTGAGCAGGGGTTATCTTGGGTGTGTAACTCCCTTGCCCTGACTAGAGTGGTGGTTTCTGCCTGGCTTTGGCGCAAGCCTTAGCCAACCAGAAATCCCATTTCTTACAGTCGTCGACACAAAAAACACCTTAAACACTACTTTGAAATGTTTACTGTTGTGTTAAGGTGCACTAATATGATTTGTTGGCTCCATTGCTTATACATTTAACAAATCAATAGCCCTGCCTGAACCTGTTCCTTTGTTGTTAAAGTGTATATGTTGTCCACTCCTTCTTTTGTTGTTTATGTAGTGAGGGCACAGGCCTGTGCCTCACTTACTTGTATTGTTACGAATTATTTCAATAATTTGCTTTGTCATTAAATATTGGACCTCTGTCCGGCTGGACACGTCACTTACCACTATAGTACTGATTGGGTCTATATTTTTATTAAACACCTTGCAACTGTAGAATTCCTAGGGACCACTGTTCCTTATAAAGATAAGCACCCAAGGTCCCTGGCTGACTTGGATTGGGTTCCCTTGTTCCTTCTAATATACTTTACCTACCACTGCACACACACCAGCTCACTGACCAACCCCACCCCAAACACACCACATATACTACCTGAACAAAAACACCAACTTGCATGGCCCCTTATCAACACTCGCTCACTATACAAGCATTCCACTGAATTATGGAACCTTCATTGCCACCCTTGCACCCGACATCATCTTCCTCTCTGAGACCTGGCTCAACCCCACATCTGCCCCAGACATTGCCACAGCGATCTCCGATGGATATTCACGCACCTCCAGACCTTCACCTCACTTCCGGAAATCCGAATGGCTCTCAAGACCTGACTGTTCAAATAAGCCTCCGAGGCCAGCAAGTGCTGGATACTCTACTGGGTGATTGAGTGTGTTTAAATGCGTTGTGGGCCTTATGGGGGAGGAACTTCCAATAGAATGTCTGTTGAGGAAGTGATCAAGGATTTGATTGCAATCACCGTCCAAAATGAAAGTTACAGCGGAATATTGTGCTATCTTTTGAGAGGAATTCCTCCAAACGGTTGGGCCAGGGTGTTTAGGACCATAAACATTCATAATTGTAAAAGTGATGCCATCAATTTTGAGCTGGACTAAAACCCTCTACCTTCCTCGTCATTCTCCTGGGACACAAGTGAAATGTTTAAACGTTTATGATGCAGTATTGCCACCCTGTTTTTATGGCACACAGGGAGAAAAGCCAAGTTTCCCCACCCATTGTTTCTTAAGTTTGTTAATATCTGCATCAGTAAAGTGCGTTTCTTGAAGTAATGCTAATTGGCAATTTAGTCTTGACAGGTGAGATAAATAATATTGGTGTTTGATGTAATTTTTAAACCTTTGACATTCCATGTTGTTATTCTGAGCAGCATTCTGGAAGAAGTCATCCATTAACATCAAAATAATACATAGACATTGTAGTTGTGAACGTAGTAAGTATTTGCTTGAAAAACAACTTAAAGAGGGGAAGACAAACAGGAAAAAGAAGAAACAGGTAGGGAAGAATAAGAGGGAAATAAAACCCTAAAAGAATATAAAAACAAGTGGACAACATAGGAAAACAGTTCCTTGGTTGCAAATATGTCGCTAGTAATGATAGAGACCATACTGAGGAATGTAGAGGTTGCAGAGCACCCAAAGAAGATGTAACCAGACTCTGCTCTGATTAGCAAGAAAAGAAACCACAATGAACTTAAGAAGAGATGTACATTACCACTTAATAGGGATATAAGAGACTGGCCTGTGTAATACAATGTAAAACAGTTACTAGGAAGTTAAAAACAGAAGGATAGATAGTACAGCCAAAACACTTACCATGGGGTACAAGGCGAGGGAGTCTACAGGAGCAGTGCACAGGAACATTGGTGCAAGGAGGATGAAGATAGATGTATATTCCATATGAGAGTCTGGTACTGAAATACAAAGGGAGAAAAACAAGTAGAGTAAAAGGGAAATTGATCCGAAGCAAAATCACAGTACCTAAATATGAAAAAGCAGAGAGTTAATCATAAACAAGCTAACTTAGTAACAACAACAGTCATGTTTTGGCAGTAGCACCGATCTCCATTTCCTCATAATGATATTGGAAGAGAAAGTCCTGCAATTTAGATGGGTCTTCAAAAGTGTAAGGGATATCTTTGTAAGTGATCTTGACGAAACATGGGTGGACTAAACCGTATATAATGTTCATGGACTTTAGTTGCAGACGGAGTTCAAGGAAGCGATTCCTTCTTACAGCTGTGACATTGGAGACATCCTGTGAGAAATATACCTTTTGACCAGACTGCGGCAAGGGCCCTGCTTGTTTGGCTGCAGAAAGAATGCCCATTAAGTCAGTGTGCTGCAAGAAGAGAATAATTATGCCCCTAGGTCTGGAATGAGGAGTCGTAGCAGATGGTTTGGGGCCCAGGTGGTGAGCTCTTTGAATGTTTAGTGGGTTGTGCTCCTGTAGTTGGACAATGGAAGGGATTACCTGTTGCAAAAAGGCGATCCTGTTGGAACCTTTTGAGTTCTTCGATATACCATAAAGACAAGTTGTTTCTCTGATTTCAGTTTTCTAAGTCTTCAGTGGTCCGCTTGAGTTGTTCAATTTCTTATGTCAACTGAGATACATCTGGATGGAGTCCTCCACATCACTAATATGCTGTTCTATAGCTGTAATACGTTGGCCAGGAGTGGACCATTTCTCCTCAATATATAGAAGGGAAGACTTAGTTTCCACACAAAAAAAGGTTTTAGGGCTTTGATTTCTTCCATAACGTCTTCTAATGTGAGAGGGGATGGTGATTTGGAGAGAGATTCCAAGTCTTTCTTAGGTTTTTTGACTGAAATAGAAGGCTGTTTAGTAGAGACTAATGCAGAACCAACCATCCCAAAGTCATTGGTGCCATCCATTAGGACTGAGAAATTCTCAAGCATGAGGTCTAGTTGATGATTTTCATGGCAAATAGTAAGCTTGGCTGAGGATGGGAGAGATGTGCCCTTTTTTCTCCGCTTCAGAGATTTGCCCATAAATTAGTATGATTTTCCCACACTCATAAAAAAATAAAAATTAAGGATAACAAGTTGTGAGTGCAGAGAAAATACCTACAGGCCCAACAGAAGGATGGGACCCATTGAGGTGTCAAAAGCAGTTGTGCAGCGTACCTTAGGCGATCTGCGCTGCTCCTGTTGTGAATGTCATGCAGAGGATACATAATAGCAGGACCCCAAGTGGCAGGGAAAAACAGACAATGTAACAGCACCAGCAATAAGGTGATGTGAGAAAGGCACTTCCATGCAGTAACACACTGCTGCAGAAACAAATGCTGTATTTCCAGAAAATTCTTCAAAAGTAACAAGACAGCCTTTTACTTTGCTCCAAACATCGAAGTAATACTGCACAGGATGTAAAGGGAGACAACTCCAGTCACCGCGTAAGAGTGTTCAATTCACCTCAGGAGCCTGGAATGGCAGCCCTCCTGATGTATGAGGCTCAGCATGAAGGACAGAATGCTGCCGTTGTGTTTAAATTGAATAGAAATAACAGGATCTGGAGGCCACTTCCGACTACTGAATTTAGTGGTTTTAGAAGGAAATGATGCGGGGAAGTAGCATTAATCCAAGAATTTGCCACAGCCGCTTGGGAGAACTAGAGCCCAGCGGTCATCTTGGCGGCGCTTGTGACGCGCCATCTTTCCTGCTTTTGATTTGATTTAGATTTTATATTTATAAAGCGCAGACTAATGCCCAGAGGCGTCAAGGCGCGAAACCTGATAAGGGGAAGACTTGAAAAGGAGGAGGCAAATAAATCTCTAACCTATTGTGAACAAGCAACAGAGTAAAAAGCCAGGCCTTAAGGGCCTTCCTGAATAGAAGCAGTTCTGAGGAATTTTTGAAATGGGTGGGAAAGATGTTCCACAGTTTAGATGTGATGGCAACAAAACTTTTGCCACTCCAGTTAGCTAACCGGTATCTGGGGACCTCAACCAGATTGTGGGTGGAAGACCAGAGATTTCTTGGTGGAACATCCCAGTGGAACTGGTGTATTCAGTATTCCGGTCAGGAATTGTTTAAGGCCCTAAAGGCAATATGTAAGGCTTTAAAGTCAATCCTTTTCTTCTTGGAGACCCAATGAAGGGACATAAGAACTTGTTTGGCAGACTGATGCCTGGGAATCCCCAGCAGGAGTCGGGCTGCCATGTTCTGAAGAACCTGTAGGCAACCGCGGGCTGTGCAGGTAAGAGCGGTGGGGTGGTGGGGCCAGGTGGGGGGTTTGGAGGGGGATTTCGACAGACGACGACAAGGGAAAAGTAATTATTTATTTATTTTTCCCTTGTGGTCATCTGTCGAATCCCTCCCCCCCCAACCCGGCCCCACCGCTCTTACTTGCACGGGCCGCGGCTGCCTGTAGCTTGCCAAGAATACCTTTCTGTAGACTGACAAAGAGGTAATCTAATTTAGAAAGGATAAGAGCAGAAACAATTGTTTTTAGAGCTCTTGAGGTATGAATGGAAAGATTTTCCTGAGCATTTTTAATGTGTAGAAAGTGGATGAGGCAATAGCATTTACCTGGTGTTCGAAGGATAAAGCTGTGTCGAAGATTGCTCCCACGTTTTTTGCTTTTCTTAGTGGAGTGGGAAGTGAACCAACTTCTTGAGGCCACCAATTAGGTGACCAAAAGGAGATGTTGGATCCAAAAAGCAATACCTCACTTTTGCATGAGTTTAATTTATTTAACTGGGCTGTATTTTTCTGTGGATGTCATAGATCTATATGTTATAAAGATCACAATTTTGGAAAATGTTTATGATATTGTCAAAAATTTGATGTCTGAAACGTTTGATTATCTTATGAAAATAATGATGACCTATAATTCTGTCATAAGTTTTGCTATCAATGATACAGTTTATCTATAAATTTCTTATCTTGTCCACTCAGTTTTGAAATGTTATCCTTGAAAATATACTCACCCTAGGTGGTAACTTGGTTTACCTGGACTTGTGATCTATCTATCTATCTATCTATCTATCTATCTATCTATCTAGCTATCTATCTGTCTCTGTCTGTCTGTCTGTCTGCCTGCCTGCCTGCTTGCCTGTCTGCCTGTCTGTCTGTCTGTCTGTCTGTCTGTCTGTCTGTCTGTCTGTCTGTCTATCTGTGAACTGTAAGGCCAGGTCCCCTCTGAGTGGGAACACAAGCAACGCCAGACCAGTTTTGGCTTATTTTTCCAATATTTTTGTATTCTTAGTGAACTGCTGTGTTTACAATGGTGCAATACTTTTGTAACACAATATTTATGTCTTCTATATTCAGACATGCAGCTGTCAACATAAGCTGGGTGTTCAAGCTTTAGGATCAGTGCAAATACTCTGCTTAGTTGTAACAGTTGTGGCTGACAGAGGTGATTCGTTTGAAGAGAGGAGTGAGGGGCACATTAAATGGGAGTGAGGCTATGCATCGTGTGCTGAGGGGAATGATGCCAAAGGTGAGTTGGGAAGTGAGATGATAAGGGATCCATCTGTTGGGAGTAGGCAATTTAGGACAAAACAATCCCCTATATTCCCTGTAGTTGTGTCTCTGAAGAAGGATAGCACTACTTTGGCCAGGCAGAAAATCACAAAGGCTCATGCACTTGCCAACAGTCTTTCTCAGCATGTGGAGAGAGATTCTGAAATGACCTCCCTTGCACCTCAGACTTGCTCATTTGTTGGTGCCATTCAGGGAAAGTCTCAAAACCCACCTTTTCACAGTAAGGATGCTTATTTGTCAGTCACATTTATCCTTTCTTCTTCATGTCTATCTGCATTATTACAAGGCAATTGATTTATCTTATATCTCACACAGGTCACAGCCTATTTAATAATGTCTCAATTTCAGGAAGGACCTTAGATGCTCACCATTTCAGAACATGGAAGGCCCCAGGTTTCTCTACGGTACCCCAAAAAACCTCTTACTTCTTGGTTTCAAATGCCATCTGATATTCACTTTTGATAACAAACAACTTAAGAAGGAGTGACTCTGGAAGGGCATGTTGGTGACTTTGTATAAGATAAGGAATTGAATATAATATATAATGTATTGCAGTCCTTACTTTAACCCTGTAGTATAATTTCGAATGTTGTCATCATCTAAATGCATATGAGATTTAAACAGTATCTCATACAAATGGTAGTGAGCAACTGAGTGGGGAGCACCTCTGCTTCTGGCAGAAGAGATTCTATGGGACTCTATTACACTTAGCAACAGTCATGATAGCAAAATGCACACAAACCCTTGGGATTGCAAGTGCTGAAATCCAAGTGCCAGCTCTGCATATCTCCAAAAGAAAAACTTGTCTAGTGAAAGCAGTGGAAGCCTCCACAGATTCTTTAGAGTGAGCCTCATGGTAAAGGTGGACAGGCCAAACAATTCAAAAAGCGAGCTGAGCTAGGGGACTGATGCTTCCTTAGGAGGAAAATACAAAGCGGCCCATCAAAATATTCATCAAGTGGGTCATGCAAGAGGTGGCATGTAAAATAGGTGAAGACTGCTTACATTCAGAAATATTTTGTTATTTGTTGACATTTGCAATTGTTTTACTTTAGTATATTTAGATAATAATAATATTGCATTGAGTGACATCTATTAAAATCCACCATTTCTGAACATTCCTGTAGCAAGAATTAAGTCTGAATACCCTAAAGCTGATTTCATGTGTGAACCAAAAGTCAACTGCATTTTGGTTTGTACTGTACAACTGGTTATTTGTATTGTGTTTGCAGCAATATGTACTATATTAGAGAAAGTATGAATTATTATTTTCTTTCTACAATGCACACTGAAATAAATGGCATGGGCCAGTTTCCCACAATTTTAACAAGTTGCTATGAATATTGCGTTTTTTCTCTTCTGGGTGTTCCCCTTCTTTCGTTACATGTGCTAATTAATCAATCAAGAGTGTATACATGTGATTCATGGAATGGACATTAGTTTATATGATTCTGTTGTGCAACATGATAATCAGATGTGCTTGAATATATTTGCAGTATTGAATCTAAAGGTTGACTCTTCTGTTTCACATTATTTGTTATTGATTTCTGAGTAGTTTCTACATGGTTGATAACTACATATCTATTTTATTGTTGTTGTTCAAAAGAACAGAGTCTCGCAGAATGATGATAAGTGAAAGGGCATCGGGCTACTCTCTGTTAATTTGGCTATTCTGAAAGTTTTAACAATTCAAAGCTGAGCACAAATCATGAGTAGCTAGAGGGGAATCTTTACGGCAGGCAACAACAGGACAAGTCATGCAGAATAATTTCACTGATTCTAACTGAAGGCTATCGAGAACGGAGACACTTAACCTTCACCTCACTGAACCTGTCAGTGCAGCTGGTCTCTAAGTCCCTGCTTTTTTATTGAGCCCTATTGTTCAAACACAATGCAGGTGTGAACCATCTAAAACTCAAAATAGGGTTTAATATTCTGCTGCACTAGAATACAGTTCTGTTTAGAAGTAGCAGCATGGGGGTTGAAATTTTATAAATGTATAAAAGCAGAAATGTTGGAGTTTTTCTTTTTATTCACTCTTTTGGTAAACGTTGCTGCTGCCATTTTATTTGTCTTTATTTTAGTTACAATTCATGTTGTGTGCACTAGACTAGGATTTTGATTTTAAATAAATCTTGGAAATGTATTTTTCGTATTCTAGTGTTTTTGAGTATGTTATTTCTAATGAAAGAGGGCTTGGGGTTCAACTAACTATCCCTGTAATGTCTCATGGGATTGATCGTTATCTGAAACACAGTGCACTCAAATATTGCTCAGTGGGTTATGCAGTGGTTGTAGTACAACTGGTTTTCTGTCTCAGTTGGCACATTGATTAACTCCTTAGTGCTAGAGGGCCCAGAAAACCTCTGTGTTTCTTCGTGTTTTTAGAAAATCTAGAAAACATATCAAGGTGGGTAAATAGGGATTACAGGACAGGTTCTCCCAGCCACATAGGGGCCGATTCCGATCTCGGCCGGTAGGGCACCGAATCGGATTCGGCTTAACCGGATCCGATTCGGAGCCCTCTTTCCCGACCGATTCGTACGTGCGTCCGGCCGAGCGAGTACGATGCGAGCGCACGCGAAATCGCAGACCGACTCGTACGCGGGTCCGAACCGCTCCGACCGACTCGCACAGACACGACTCACACCGCGCAATGGAGACGTTCCCCGGCCGGGCAAGTACGATGCGCGCCGCGAGCAGTCCGACCGACTCGCGCCATCCGGCTCGAAAGAGCAGTCGGAGCCGGACTTTGGGGCTCCATGTCGGACCCCCCTGTATGCGTAGCCGCGCGAGTCGCACACAGGGGGGACCCATGGGTCCCCCCTACCTGTGCATGTACGCCGTGAGTCGCAGCGAGGCATACCCGCTGTAGGCGGTGCCCTTGTTCGCCTCGCACCCATTGAGTCAATGGGAGCCCGCGTACGCGTTGTACGTCCGGCTCCCATTGACTTCAATGGGAGTCCGACCGACTTGAGTCCGATTGCATGCGTGCGCATCGTACTCGTTCGGTCGGACTGCCAGAGTCCGATTCGGTCGGAAATCTCTCCGGGTCCGGCTCGGTCGGAGTGATTTCCGGCCGAAATCGGAATCGGCCCCATAGTCTGTAAAATGTTTCTAGTGTACAAAAGGACCATAATCTTGGAATAATCATATTTCAAGAGGTAAATTAATATACTATGTTGAATAAAAGTGAGTTTCTAGTTATACATATCACATAGTGTATCAACCCAACACTTATAAAACAAGACAGAAAACTACAGAAGTTAAAAAATGCGTCCTTGTTTGTTCTCTCCAGTGCAAAGTTAAATGTAAGGAAGGCAGAAAACAATATGTATATAATATTACTTGACTTACTTGACTTGATAAACAAAACTATTTCAAGATACGCCCTACACCTCAATAGAGATATTACATTAGATTAATGAAATGAACATGATAACAAGATGGCATGTGTAGGAAACTAGGTTTTTGTTGCAGTACCCCCCTCCACTCCATGTTTTGCTTGGGTTTTGATGCAACTTTGACTGAAGTTTACTGAGTCCCTGCTAACCAGGTTCCCAGTACCAGTGTTCTTTCCCTAAAACTGTACAATTGTTTACCCAATTGGCAAAACCTTTAGTACCCTCTGTAAGTCCCTAGGCTTTTCTTAGACATTATAAGAGAATATACCAGACAGACCAACAATCATCACCTGTCTATATTGCAAGCTTTTTAGACAAGCTACCAATTCCATTCTTGAGCAGAGGACATAGAGAAATAATAACGGCAGAATTCACTATTGAAGAAATAGAAATAGCAACGAGCTCAATGGCAAATTGTAAAGTGACTGGGGAAGATGGACTGCCAGCAGAACTATATAAAAGGTTTGCCCCGATTTTGAATACACAACTCCTTAAACTAGCTAACCACATATTAAAAGGGGGTATGCCTCCGGCCTCCTTTCACACAGCGGTGGTAGTTAGTATTCTGAAAAAGACAAGAACAGGGAAAACACCAACTCCTATAGGCCAATAAGCCTTCTCAACGTGGATTACAAAATTTTCACAAAGCTTCTCACCAACAGGCTCAATAAAATGGTGGGATCCTTGATCCATAAGGACCAATGTGGCTTCGTTGCTGGTAGACAACTCTCAGCAAATACAAAATTTGTAATAGAAGCTTTGGATTATTTTAATAAGAATAATATAGAGGCGCAGGTGTGGTTTTTAGATGCTGAGAAAGCTTTTGATTTGGTGTCCTGGGAGTGTCTTTTTTTAATTCTTGCTAGGTTTGGTTTTCCAGAAGGTTTTATACAAATAGTAAGACATTTATATAAGGGTTCACAAGCTCAAATAATAATTAATTCTAGAAATGTGGGCACCTGCAGAATAAGTAGGGGTACAAGGCAAGGGTGCCCTCTTTCTCCAATTTTATTTGCCTTATTTATAGAGCCCCTGGCAATAGCCATCAGGAAAAAAGCCTTACAAACTGCCCCCTACAGGGCATGACCAATTTAAAACTATATGCAGATGATATTGTTTTATTTTTAAAACCCGGGGAGAACATTCAGAAGGAAATACTAGAGATTTTTTCAGAATTTCAGGCAATAGGTGGATATAAAATAAATAGGGACAAGACGGAAGTTTTGCTATGTAACTGCTCGGCTGAGACACTAGTACCAAGTTTTCGACTAATACATCACCCCCGGCCCAAGAGATATCTGGGGATACAGGTTTCGGAAAGAGTAGAGGAGTTATACATATTAAACTACGTACCCTTGGTACAAAAAGTTAAACGTTTACTAGTAAAAATGGAATCAACTCCCAATATCTATAATAGGTCGGGTGTCACTTTTGCGAATGTCAATCTTACCACTATTTAATTTTTTATTTGCAGCAGTCCCGTGTGTACTACAATCATCCTTTTTTAGAGAATTAGATAGCCTATTTACATCCTTCCTGTGGGCCAACAAAGTACCAAGACTTGCACTAGCCACTTTAAACTACCCGATTGAGGAGGGAGGGTTATCCCTCCCAAACCTAAGGGAGTATTATTACACACATTTTGCACACAATAACTATAGATTTTATGCCCAGCTTAACTCTACAGATATGGATAATTTTTTTATGGGAAAAATATTAGATGAATATAAAATCACAGATCTGATGAGGATAGCCAAGAACCCGAACAAAGTGCGATATAAGGTGCTCCAGTGGCTTTTAAAACAAAAAATCCAACTGTTGAAATTTTATGATATCCCACGGTTATATGGCTCTACAAAATTGGCTGACCTATATGCTGGGGAGGTCAGGTTGCTGCAAAAAGGTGTATTAAAGAAATGGGAAGAGAATGGGTACAGGCAAGTGAGAGACTTTCTCAACTCAGACTCACTGAAAAAGTGGCCAGAAATAGAGATTGGGCTGCTTCATTCAAGGGATATGCTTAAGTGGTCATTTATTCAAATCAAACACTTTTTAGAAAATATTGACACTAGATCGCTAAGAGTAAGATCAAAACTAAGGGAAGCAATACAAGAAACAACGAATAAGCGGTCAGTAGGCAACTGGGTGAATTTTTTTTATGAAAACAAATCTTCTGCTGTCTACGAAAAAGCCCGAGATAAATGGCAGAAGAAGGAAGGTTTCCAGATCCCTAGAGCGGTCTGGAATAGAATGAATAAATTTAATGTAACAACAATAAGAGGCGCCAATTTTAGAAGAATGCAATTTTACACAAAATGGTTAATATATAGGACCCCATCGTTTCTCCATAATATATACCCCCAGATCGAGGATAGGTGTTTTCTTTGCTCTGAGGAGGGAGGAGGTACTTTGTCTCATATTGTTTGGCATTGCCCAAAGATAAAGCAATTATGGGAAGAAATTGAGAAATATCTCAGAACGACCACAGGCCAAGCATTAACTATTGACAAATATATTGCAGTTCTGGGATGCTCTCCAAGCATAACAATGGAGAAAATGAAAGAGGAGTGGGTATTTATATCAGCCCAGGTGGTAAGATCTTTAATTCTACAAAATTGGCGGAGTAATATCGTACCCACATTCCAAGCCTGGAAAGCTAAACTGCATAAAGTTAAAGAGCTGGAGAGACGCTATGCTTTAAGATTAGGGTCTCTGATAAAAATTGAGAAACGCTGGAAGTTCATAGGAAATTTAATCTGTGATCTGTTTAAAACAAAATGATAATGGGAAATTGTGCACAGCGCGGCTCTATTTGGCTTTTTCTGGTTTTAGGTATGAATTCTGATAATCTGACGTTGATGAGATCTAAGAATGGATTATGCTTGAGGGAATATGTCACCCCAAAAATTGAAATTAGGCACCGTAAGCACTTTATTTTGTATATGTATGTTGAATCATGTATTGAACTCTCAAAAAAAAAAATAAAAAAAAAAAAAAAAGATGGCATGTGTAGGAAACTGGGTTTTTGTTGCAGTACTCCCCTCCACCCCATGTTTTGCTTGGGTTTTGATGCAACTTTGACTGAAGTGTACTGAGTCCCTGCTAACCAGGTTCCCAGTACCAGTGTCCTTTCCCTAAAACTGTACAATTGTTTACCCAATTGGCAAAACCTTTAGTACCCTCTGTAAGTCCCTAGTAAATGGTACCCCTGGTACCTAGGGCCTGAGGTGCCAAAGAGAGTGCCTTATGGGTTGCAGCACAAATTGTGCTATCCTAAGGGACCCCTCACTAAGCACATGCAAGACCGCCATGGCAGGCTGCATGTCTTGGTGCAGACAAAAGTGGAAACCTGATATGTCACACATCCCTTGGTGCTACGTCTCTAACACTGCATGTCATATTTGTAAGTCACCCCCACAGCAGGCCTAACAGCCCTAAGGCAGGATGCTGAATTTTACCTGTGAGGGCATACCTGCATGAGCAGATATGCCCCTGTGCTGGTCAGTCCTATGTTAGGGGTCATAGAAAGCTGCTTCCTTTGCCTTTACTGGCTTCAGTTGGTTGAAAAAAGCTTGTCCTCCTGATGCACATTCTGTACCTATTCTGTATGTGTGCTTGTGTGTATGCACATGCTGCTGCCACCTGCCCACACCTTGGGCAGGTTTATTAGAGTTCTGTGTCATTGCTTCTTTGGCCTGGAATTCAAATGCCAACCGTGTGACCACCAGATCTAGGCATTTGGCTCAAGCAATGCCTTTGTTATCTCATCCACCTCAGGACAGACTGCCTAACTAACTCATCACTCTGCTTTGCCATTGCCTATGCCACCTCTGTAGCGACTAACCTTTAAACCCTAAATCAGCCCTTAATCTTCTCAACCTTCTGATGGTTCCTTCTCAATAGGAGTGTGAGATGTAAGTAAAACCACATGGAGACACATAGAAATGAAGGCAGATAAGGACCACCAGGTCAATGTAAACCGCCCTCTTTTATCACAGCAAATCTTGAACCCATGTTTAATCTTGGTTACCAACCTCTATATTTCCCTCATATCTGCTTCAATTCTTTTCTTTTTGCAAGTATAAACTCTCTTAGAATCTGAGCCTGCATTGGCCAGTGGGATTTTGCCTTTCTGCCTTTCTGCCACTGCCATCAGGACGTAAGCTGCACCCACCACATTTCAATTTGTTCCTATGGTGTTGGAACTTAGGTTTATGGAGCCTGTGAGCGTAGCAGTCCACCATGCACCGGTCCACAAGGAGTGTCCAGCACAGGGTGTGCCAGACGCTAGAGTGGGTGCTGGTGTGGCACTGATGAGGCGAGGTTGAGGCGAAATGCCACATGCCACATAGACAGGAAGAGAGATCAGCAGTAGGAAGCAAGGCATTGTGCAGGTTTTTGGCACTTATGATGTACCCTAAAAATGGAGTACTCAAAAAGAGTTGCACACGTCACTGCGTATGTACCTCTGCATGCCCACATTTTGGTAAAAGATGATGGTGAAGGAGAGATGGTAGACCTGCCTAAACATCTAGGTAGAATGTGGCTTCTCTGTTGAGCCTAATGTGGCAATGAGTCTGATATTTGAACTTTATGCTGGAGTTTCCTGCAGAAATAAGTTGTGCATCCTACAAAGCCCCACACAATTTATATCTTCAAAGCACCCTCACAAATACCCCCACAGGGTTCACTGAAATATTCTAAAGCCCACTCTGCAGTCTGGTGCAGTCCTAGAAAGGGATTCATCAGATTTCCAGTCAAATGATCTAAGAAAAAGGTCTCTAAGAGAAATCAAGCCAATAGAGAAAGCTATGAATAGCAGGTGAGCGGTTTGAGCAAAGGAAATAGGTGGACACCAATGACCATGCTTATAAAATGAAAGGATCATCAGAATGAAGGCCATCCTCTGATAGCTGCCTTCAAGGCCCCGTGCAAGCTGTTTTGATGCCACAGCCAATGTAACATTCTGATACCTGCTCTCTCATGATTTGTTGGCCCTCCACTAACCAAAACCTATATGTGCCTTGTTCCCATCCACTCCCACATCAATGTTCAGAAAATTTATATTATGGGAGCACTGTACAAAACATCAGGCAGTGCTCTCGCCAGAGATTTTTTAAGGCGTGGGCAATTGCCAAGGGCTTCACCTTTGAAGGGGTCCCTTGAGAAGGATATATTTCTCTCTCTTTCTCTATCTCACCTTTGTCTATTTCTCTATCTGAGCCTCTCCACAGTCATCTTGAGGATGTTTGGGGCACTGGGCAAGACACATATGAGGAGTGATTAAGTGATCCCATTTCTGAAATATATACGTTTTATATTTTTGGACGTGTGGGGTTCAGTTTGCAAAAACTGGGTAATTCAAAATTGTTTGAACAGGGGCCCAAAAATATGTCATACCCGGGGCCCCAAAAATCCTTAATGTGACACTGTGCTCTCCAGCGCCACAGGACTTTATGGGTAATGGAAAGTAATGATTCTTAATGTATTGCATTACATATTTTGCTATTTCTCATAAATAAATAATTGGAAGTCAATAATTTTGGTTATTGGACTGCTTATCATATTTTATGACCCCCCATTCAGTAATAATAGTGTCTTCTGTTCAGATGCCAACCAGCGATTCATTTTTAGGTCTCACCAACCAGACAGCACAAGCTACCTATTTACGACAAAACCTACTGTCTTGGCTCTATTATCACTCTCATTTACTTGCTTTTTCTTTGTTAACTTGTGTGAGCTTTCCTTCCTCTCTTTGTGTTTGTCTCTCTCTTGGAACATGGCCTCATTACTTGTGTCCTTTCACTACTTACTTTTCAAGCACTAATTTTTTCATTTTTGGCTAAGCAGTCCATGAGAGTGCATGGGTTTTTCAGCTGTTCCATTTGTACTTCTCTTACCCCCTGTTGCTTTCTCTTACCTACGGGCTTCACTCTCGCCCCCTCCACACAGCATTTGCCCATGTGTGCTTCTCCCTCCTTGCTCTGTTTTTGCTTGTGTGCTTCTCCCCCAGCTCCATGTTCTCCGCCCCGTGCTCCACACTACTCACTCTCTCTCTGTCAGGTACCTCTCCTCCAACCCTCCATATTCCTTCCACTTTCCCAAACCCTCCAAGATGCTTCTGCCCTCCCAAGCACTCTGTGTTGCTTCCACCACCTATTTAAAAAAAAAAAGAATTCAAGTTACTTTCTTTTATTTTCATTTACTTGACCAACTCGGATCATTAAGTAAAAAGAAAAAAAAGTCATTTAGTAGGCGCACACATGAATGGTGCACATGTCTATATGTTGCAAAGTCCATACGCGTGGTAGGCGGCGAATCCCATAGGTGTCAAATAGGAGACCTATTGGCTTTGCTGGTGGTAGCTGGTTCGTGGGGTGTTATTGCATAATTAGTAGTGTTGTTGAAAGAGGTGCATCATTCACTTTTTCCTAAATTGGAGCAGGGTTGTAGTGGCCTTGATGGGTTCGGGGATATTGTTCGAGATCCAGTGTGCATATCTGGAAAAGGCCTTTTGAATTTTTTTCATATTTAGGTCTCAGCTAGAAGCACATGCGGTCTCGAAGAGACTGTTGTATTCAGTATGTGGGCTTCAGCTCGCCCATAGGCTTTCCATTTGCAGGCACCATCATCGCTCTCATATTCTTGCTCCACATTTGTCCATGGCATGTATGCGTCATGCCTATTTTTGTGTTTAGCCCTCCCCGAGACCATGGACCAATTACTAGTATCCATCCATTGCTCCCATTTTAGAAACTGTTTTAGGGACTACTTTTTTCTGTGTTTAAGAGCACTTGACACGAGACCTCGTGTTTTCACTTGATCCGAGCTCCATTTCTGTGAACAGGCCTGTAATCTTGCTCTTATCTTGTCACATTTTCTGTGCATTCAGAGACCGAGGTAAAATATCAGATGTTGTTTTCGAGGGCGCCAGTTTACTTTTCTTTCTCTGACTTCAAAGTGAGAGGAATTTTTTTAATTAATGTCCTGGTGTTAACTTGCCCGTCCCCCTAACTCCCTCCCGCTTTACTGCTTGACCCGTTCCCATACCCCCTCCCTCATTGCTGCTTATTTTTAAACCTATTGAAAAGCTTTGGCTGCTGTGCTACATAGCTTTTAAAAAAAAATTGTTATGCCGTGGTCAACGCAGGTCACGCCATAGTGCTTTTTTACTTTAACTAATGTTGCTTGTTAATATATTGAGGGAACCCAGTCCAGGGGACATTGGGGTGCTTTACATTTAGCAGCAATTACATTGCACAAGGTCACATACATTTGTACGGATGTGCGCAGAATCACAGGATGTTGAGCAACATTGGACTCAAAACTAATTATAGCAGGAATCAGCGCCAATGGAGTACTTTACATTCACCATCTGTCACATTACACACAGTCAACTTCATTTTTTATTTTTAGGATGTGCCCAGAATCACAAGTTGTTGGGCTGATGCCAGGACTCAAACCTCGGTCTCCAGCTCCAAAGTCTGCAGGCCGCTCCTTAAGCCACATCCTCTGCCTTCCACGTCTCCCCCCTATTCTTCATCTTGTCCTGTGCTTCTCCCCGCTCTCCTGTTTCTTCAACCTCACCCAGACCCTCTTTCTAGTTTATGCACAGTGAGTGCCACCAGTGTATAACGGTTCAGGAGCTAAACTCTGTCGCCTGGCCCAATTCATTCTTGTGTTGCTTCAATCGCTTTGTTTGTTCCTTATAGCTGATTGCTGTGCCATTTGCAATACAGAAAAGCAGACAGTAAACTGTCTATATTACACAAGCACTGCCACAAATGTGGCTGGGTTTGTGTACCTAACGTAACTAATACGGCTACAGGCAGTTTTTGCCGACAGTGCTAATGAGAGATGCAGAGTTGTGTTAAGTGCATAGTGTAAAAAGCTGAGACCTCCAGCTCGAAATGGCTGTGTATTGCAGTGCTGCAGTTAGATTTCCCTCTGTTACTTATGAGAGGGCTTTCCAGAGCAAGTACCTGCTGACTGTGGTTCCACACTTTATATATCTGTTACTTTACAGCTCTGTGATTCTGCTGACAAAGGGCTTTAATTGAATCTCTGATGATACAAGTTTTATTAGGTGAATTGATGGCACCCCTGTTAGCTGTACATCATGAGGTTATTACTGCTTGGAGCAGCCGATGAGGACGGACGCGAGCTGATGAGCTCCGACTGCCGCTTCCCCATAAACATTCATCCTGATTCCCAGACAAAACCGGGAGAGCTGAAAGTTACTCAGCGGGGTGCCGAGACGAGCCGACACTGCTCCAAGGGGCCCTGAGGAGCTGTTAACGACGAAAACGAAGGCAAAGCTGCAACTCACTGGCCGGGCGGACTAGCGACCAAGATGGCGGCCATGTTGTGACGGCCGCTGCCCATCTGCTATACACCGCTGGCGGCCGTACAAACCCAGGCGCAGTTAACAGCGCTGACCAGCGGAGCCCTGCGAGCCACGACAGAGGGGGAGAGTCCGTGGGACACGCTGCAGCCGGCGACCTGTCCATTCCCGCTGAGACGCGACCGAGCGGACGGGATCATCGGCAAAATGGCGCCCAGACCGCAGACACGCTGCAGCAACTACTGAGGTGGCTAAGAGGCCTCCGGCGGTGGATCTTACCTGGCCCCCTGCAGGGACGGGAAACCCGTGAGTACAAGTGAGGCGTGGGGGCACGCAGCGGGGCCGAGAGACACCTGCAGCTGTGTGGCGCCTGGGAGGGCGAGTGGCCCAGTAGCAGTGATTGGAGTGGAGGGAGCAGCACTGCCTTGGCACCCATACCATGGTCAGCGGAGGGAACATCCAGGGGGACTGAGCTGCATCGGCGATGTACTCCCGCTCTTGGCACCCCCTGAATGGACTGAAAGAGTGGAGGAGTGCGACCGAGGAATGCTGAGGGGGGAATGAGGAATCCTGACGGCGGGTGACACCCATAGATTTGGCTAAGTTGAGGCAAACTTTGGAGCCACGTTCTGACACACCGCAATCGGGTGGACGCAGTGCGAAGGCGAGGGCTACTTCTTTGAGGAGAGAGAGAGCGGCGCTGTGCCAACGCACGGGACTGAGAACGATCGGAGTGATTCCTGCTTAATCCTGTCAGCGCTCGAGCGACCGTAGCCCCCCAGAGGGGTGAAAAAGTCAGAGAGTGGGGGATCCAGTAGGACGGTAGGTGGCGACGCCGGGGCTCTCGCCTAGGAAGTGGCCCGAGTGGTGGCCGGCGCCCTGCGGCCCGGGCCGCGTGGGTGAGAGCTGACAGAGACCACTCTCTGGCATGCAGCCCTGCATTTCCAGGGGGGCTCCCTGCGCGAATTACCAAGGACAAAGAACTAGACCTGGAGAGTGATACCCACATACCACACGATAGCTGTGGCCCTGTCCCTACTGCAGTGCATTGCGAGCGCCCAGAGCTGGGGCGTTGAAGCCTAGAAGCGTCCGGTGGGAGAGTCGTCGCTTGGCACTAGTAAAGACCGGACGGTGAACAGAACCATAAGCACATCGGGATGGGGCGAACGCAAAAGAAGCGGGGGTTCGCTGCCCTCAGTGTGGATGCTCCAGGGACCCAATCCGATGTTGAGGATGAAGACCCAGAGACAGGAGTTGATACACTGACTGACATCATGCAGGCAATAACAGCCTCCAGGGAGGCACTGGAGGGGAAAATCGATGCTATTGGTACAGATCTTAGCCTGCTAAAAGACGATAATCGCTAACTTAAGGACAGAGTGTCCAGCAACGAGAAAGAAATGAGTGGCCTGCAGGAGTCAGTACACGAGATGCGTCGGTCCCTCACAGATCTGGAAACTAAAGTAAAAATCCTGGAAATGCGGGCAGAAGACAGCAAAGGAAGGTCACGAAGAAACAATATCCGTGTCATAGGGATCCCTGAAAAAACGGAAGGGACAAATATGGTTCGCTATTTAGAGAACTGGCTCCAAGTTGAGGTGGCTCCGACGGGCCTGTCCCCCTTCTATGCACTGGAGAGGGCACACAGAGTTCCAGACAAGCCTCCAAAGCCAGGGGCTCCTCCAAGACCCATTGTGGCGCGCCTGCTACACTTTCGTGACAGAGACCACATCCTACAAAGTGCCCGCCTAAAACAGGAATTACGAATTGACAATAGCACTGTTATGATTTTCCCAGATTTCACGAAAGAGGTCCAACGGAGCAGAGCGTCCTTCACTGCTGTCAATGCCAAGCTAAGACAATTGCATCTGCCCTATGCAATGTTATTCCCTGCTCGACTCCGGGTGGCAGACCCAGCGGGAACCCGCTTCTTCAATGCGCCGCAGGAGGCCTGGGACTGGCTCGAGGCCCGCGGATCAGCGGATTGCCGGAAGTCTGTTCAGAGCTCCCAGCAACAAAGCCCCCGCAGACGTAAGAGTGGCTCCGGGGCCCCCTCGCCCAGGGAGCTCAGCCTCGAACGCCACAGAGCATTGCAGGCGGTGGTGTCACACAGCCAAAACAGTCCTCGCCCATCACCGAGCGGGAGCGGACATCGCACGGACAGTTTGGAGACCTCACAGAGCCGCAGTGACAACGACAGCCTGGGAATAGACTTGCCACAGGTCACGCCGCGAACGGCCGACGATCGCATGTAAGGAAGACGGCAGATGCGGCGGCTCCTCGGGACCGGCTGGCCACATGTTGACGGGGAAGTATCCACGAACCTGCAGTCTTTCTCTCCTTGTTTGAACTATGAATACTGTCCAACAGGTCTGGGACTTGCTGTTGAGGTCAGTTAATGGGGAGGCGGTGGGGCGGGAACTTGGCGTGCTGTTTATTGGGTGCCCACCCTTGCCGCTACCACCGGACGATGGTATGTTTTGATACTGTTTGGATGGGGACTCTTTTTGGTTACCTGTCCGGGGAGGGGGAGTTGGGGACGTTATTGCAGTTGGGGACTGTTAAGGGGATCCAGACGTGTCACGGGGGGAAAGTTTTTTAAAGAGTCCAAACATAAGCAACAGCAATGGGACCCCCATTAGGCTTGAACTGTCTATCGTGGAATGTGAGGGGGATGCACTCCATGCTCCGGCACCACAAAATACACTCCTATCTGGTGCGCAGAGGCATTCAGATCGCATTACTCCAAGAAACCCATCTGTCAGCAAAGGAAGGGAAGGCGTTGCAATGCCGATGGAGAGGGCAGGCTTATTACACCACTTACTCTGCTTTCGCGAGAGGAGTTTTAATATGGATACGAGCAGGCATTCCATTCCAATGCACAACACAGATGATTGACCCTGAGGGCAGGTATGTGGTGGTGAAGGGAGACTAGATGGTAGGGATCTTACACTAGGCAGTATATATGCACATAACTCTGACCAGCCAGCCTTCTTTTCCCACCTGTCCAAGAAACTTGCAACTGTCCTTGCGGGGGTCGATATTGTTGGGGGGCGACTTCAATTGTATATCCGATGTTATTCTTGACCCCTCGCACCCCCCCTCCCTAATGCACCCGCACAGCAGAGACACGCCGTAATTGGCAACAGACATGGGGCCTAATAGATACTTGGAGGGCACACCACCCCGAGTCCCGGGACTACTCCTTCTTCTCGGCCTTACATGAATTACATGTTCGGTTGGACGCAATACTGTGCTCCCCCGATGTCCATGAGGGGATTAGCTGCAGTGAATACCTCACCAGAACCCTCTCTGACCACAACCCTGTACTGGTAAAGTTACAATGGTCGCGAGCGCGTTCAAAAATCCCCACCTGGCGCCTGCGCCCAGAGGCCCTAGATGACCAAGCATTCCGCGCTACGATAGGCTCAGCTATTAATGCCTACTTTCAAAGCAACGAGGGTACGGCCACATCATCACTTGTTGAATGGCATGCGTGCAAGGCAGTCCTTAGAGCAGTGGTTCCCAATGTGTGCGCCGCGGCACCCCGGTGCGCCGTCAGAACTAGCTAGGGGCGCCGCAAACAGATGTGCAAAAATTATATAATTGCAGTATATTTAGATCGTGTTTTACCATAGCAGCCCATTCTCCCAACAACCACACGGGGGTGCTGGTGACCGCACTATCATCTCCTGACGGTCACATCCTCTCTGATTCCTCCTGCCTTGTTTTATCAAGTTTACTTTTAAGTTCACCGCTGTAACTAACCCTGGAGGTAGGGACCACCCTTCCTACTTGCTGTGTGACATTTCTCTCACTGATCCAACCGGCCCCGGCTTCCTGACAGTCTTTGAAGTGAAAATAAATTAAACTTAATTGTACCCTCGGGACAATGACCTAACAGTGAATGTGTCCCCAGCCCTCCAGCCAAACGTACTTTACATGATCTACACGGATAGCCTTGTGCAAAAGACTTGGGCAAAGTGGGACCAACACTGTGACAATTAATATAGTCTGACATTTACCTGTGCCCATAATCGTTTCAAATAACAGAAAGACTGCCATTATCGATTTTCTGTGTGTGTTTGCTCTTTATTCAAATGTATGTTTGGAGGTTTCACTTTGCATTGATCAAGTTATTTTGTGTCCATTCTCAGCTGTCCCTATTTTTAACTTAACAATTGCTGAAAAAAATCAAAATATTTCCGTTCTAATGATCTCACTACTTTGCAAAAGATGTTATGACACACAGATTCCGCAGGTGCGTTCCTTTCTTTTTACCATCCTCGTGACCGCGGATGTGGAGGGACACCAAAGCAGAGCGAGGAAGGAATCAGGCGACAGGCTGGGGTCTGAAATCAAGAGACTCCTCTTTTTGTTACATCGCTCTCAGCTCATGTCATGACATTATGAGGCTTGTGATAAAATCAGGAGTTACAGGGGATCAGCTTTTGTTTGCATGCTTGTTGCTTTACTGTTACCTCTTGTCTGGCCTAAAAACAAGTATTGGGGACTTTAAAGGGACATGAGAGGAGAGAGGGGCACTGTCATTCCAAGAGGGAGCATGAAGCGCCTAGCACTTCCTCACCCTGTAAGAAGCTTCTGTGAATTGCTGTGTGCAACTTTATTGTGATGTGAATCTATACAAAGTGCACCCACCTTCTTTGACCTCAAAGATATATTGACATTTTAGGCCAATTTCAAATGGTCGTTATATGACAAAACTGTTAGAGGAGGTGGTGACATCACAGTTGCAATCAATTGTGCAATCTGTCAGTTAGGTGGATGATCCTCAGGCTGGATTCAGGCACAACAAGAGCTCTATTTTGGCATCCTATGTATTTTGTGGGATCTGTAGAATGACCAGGACAGTATTCTTACCGTGGTTCTCCTGCATTGGTTGACCTCTTTGACTGCATCTCACCCCCCATGCTAGGTCACCGCCTGGCACTGCCAGAGCTAACTGAGAACATACTGGCAGTCTTTTGTGATGATTGCTTAGTTGGCATCTATCTGTCCTTCATTCATATCATCATTCACTAGCCTGCAGTGTGGAGTCCCCCAGAGTTCTGCTCTCCCCCACACTCCTTAATACTATCCTCAAACACCCATACCTCTTCTTAAACCATTGCGACTATTTCCCCATAACTGTGGTGGTGACACTTCACTCTCAATCCACTGCCACCTGTCTGTGGTGCTTCTCCAGACTCCATGCTATCACCAGTGGTGCTTAACTCCTGTATGACTCCTCACACTGTGGTCCTAAACTCCACTGGTTTATGATATCATATGTATGCTGCTGACTCCCAGCCACATCTCAAGGTTCATGAGAATCCTGGCCACTCACGGAAAGTTTCACACTGTCCATCCCAGGATTGTCGTTGGGGCAGAGAGAGTGGTTATGCCTAAGTAGTGAGAAACCACAAGTCCTGCGTCCTGCCCCTGGGGTTGGTATCTCTGACCTACAGATCTGTCTTGTGGCCTGAGTCCCTGGCCCCTCCCCGCCCTCCCCCTCAGCCAGTGATAGAAGTCTGCAATTTGTGTATAATGTTCGATGGCGAATCTCTCCTTTGTATCTGAAATCAAAGCGATCTCCATTAGCATCTACTAAAAGGTGTACTTTGATTCTGACACCTTTCCCAGAGTATTTTAATCACCCTCGCAGTGGTGATCTCCTAGAAGCACCAACATTCGTGAATGCCCACACTGCTGGCACTGTGGGGCCTGCAGGCAAGAGGGAAGCCGTATGATTATATTACCTTCATTGGCTTCATCCCAGTCATTTTCAGGGAGAAAAATTGAAGTACTCCATAGGCAGGGCTTACATCCCCCCACCTGCTGAAAAAAAGTAACATAATGGGGAGCCACGGCCAATAGCCAATAGGTCAAGGGAGCCGCGGGTCCAAAAAGTTTGGGAACCACTGCCTTAGAGGGAGGTGCATATTTGAGCTGGTGGGGGTTCGGAAAGTAATCCTTCAAGACATAGAAAGGGATGATGAGCGACTGCGCAACCTGGAAAGGGACAGACCTGAAAACCCGGGCAAACAACAGGAGTTATTAGAGGCTAGGGAGGCAGTAGCAATACAGGTAGAGCGCTTGCGATGCTTAGGTTACTCGGGCACACTCGGAAAGGGACAAATCAGGAGCCCTTCTGGCTTGGCTGGCAAACCCGGCCAGGCGTGGTTCGGTGATCCTGGAACTTAAGGACCTGAATGGGGCAGCGCGAAACGACCAGCAGGGAATCAACGACGTATTCACAGCATATTATACTGAGCTCTATCGGAGTCAGATATCCCCAACGGAAGAGGAACTACTGGAGTTTACACGGGGGTGGACCTACCAGCCCTAGATGAAGACGCAGCAGTCTCACTGGGGTGTGCGGTTGAACTTGGGGCGGTGCGAAGAGCTATCAAGAGTATGGCTCGTAACAAAACCCCGGGCACCAACGGATTTCCAATAGAATTCTATCTCACATATATTGACTTCCTGGCTCCCAAACTAGTACAACTATATAATGATGCCAAGGGAATTGGCAAATTACCTGTCTCCACTAGAGAAGCGGTCATTATCTCGCTGCTCAAGCCGGGCAAACCGGCATGGGATAAAACTGCATACCGCCCATTATCCATGCTCAATCTAGATTATAAAATACTAAGTAAAATTTTACCTAATCGGTTGCTCCCCCACATGACCACCCTGATACACAGGGATCAATCCGGGTTTATTCCCACTAGAAACACAGTGCTCAATATCCGGAGGCTTATGCGAATCCTGGAAGCGGGCTCATATTGCGCCGAAGAGGCTACGATATTTGCTGTGGCCATAGAAAAAGCCTTCGACAGTCTGGAATGGGCTTTTCTATTTCACGTGATGCGGACAATGGGGCTGGGACCGGATTTTGTGAGCTGGACAGCTCTCCTCTATACCGACTCCACTGCCAGAATTAAAACCAGGGGGCTCATATCTGATGCCTGCAAGGTGGGGCGGGGTATGCGGCAGGGGTGCCCCCTCTCTCCGCTGCTGTTTGCCCTGGCAATGGAGCCGTTAGCAGCACAGGCCAGATCGGGGCGGGCGTACCGGGGGCTCAACGTACACGGGCAGGTCCATCACATAGCCCTATATGCAGACAACCTTTTGCTTTTTCTAGCTGATTCGGGAGCAGAGCTACTGGGGGCGAATCACTTGCTGCAAGCTCTCAGCAGAGTCGCTGGATTGAAAGTGAACTGGTCGAAGTCCTGCTTGTTCCCGGCGCGTGGGGGTAGGGCGGGCCCGCAGTATGTGGAGGGAGTGGCCTGGGAGCACAGCTGTTTGCCTTACCTGCGAGTACATATATACCACAGCCAGGAAGATATCCTAGAAGGTAATCTAGGGAAAGCCATAAGAGGGGGCAAAAACAAATTTTGAATTCTGGGGTTCCTTGCCGTTGTCTGTTGCGGGCCGAGTGGCCTTGCTTAAAATGGTAACCCTCCCTAGGTTATTGTATTACTTTGGGACCTTTCCGATTTGGATCCTGACAAAATACTTCGCACAGCTCAGGTCAATGATCACAGCCTTCATATGGGGTTCCGGCAGGCGCCGAGTAGCGCTCACTACACTTATGCGACGAGAGCGGATGGCGGGATAGCGGTCCCTGATTATGAGACCTATTACTTGGCAGCACAATTCCAATGGCTCACGCAGTGGGTGGCGAGCGCCACCAGAGGGGAGGAAGAGCGCGGGGAGGGCTTAGGGAACCTGTTGCTGCTATCCCGCATTATTCTGCGACTCCCGGTCAACGCCGCAACCCTCACCCTGGAACTTAGTACTGCGAGGAAATGCTGGAACCGGTATCTGAGGCGGGCTTCGCTTAAGCGCCCCTACACGCCAGAAATCCCATTGCTTATGTGCAGGGCCCTGCCCCATGGAGGCACCTGGCAGAAACTGGAGAACTGGGCAGAACGAGGGCTAACCAGCATAGGAGACCTTTATGAGGGGGGAGTCATGCTCCCGTTTAATGATCTACAAATCCACTATGACCTTCCCAGGGGCGACTTCCTACAGTACACGGCTCTCACTGCGGCTATCAGAAAACACTGGGGAGGAGGGCTTACGGAACCGCAGACATCTCTAGGTTGACAATATGTAGTGATGGCAGCACGTACATTTAAAGCAGTAACGTGCCTGTATAGACGTATGACACTAGAAGCACTACTTCCCCTGACGGTCCTGAAACTCAAATGGGAAACGGACATAGGGGAGGCCATCCCGGAGAAGGCACGAAGCGGGTTGGTGGAGAGAGCCTGGAAGAGCACTCGAAATGCACGCTTTCAGTTAGTACACTTCCATATTTTACATAGAGCATACCTTACCCCGGAAAAACTACACAAATACTTCCCAACCCATTCGGCGGCTTGCCCGAGATGCAATGCAGAAAATGCAGATTTTAAACACATGCTTTGGGATTGCCCACTCCTCGACACCTATTGGGAGGAAATAACGGCAACACTATCAGACCTCACTGATAGGGAGTTAGAACCGACCATGGCGCACTGCATCCTACACTGGTTCCCTCGCACGTCAAAGAACAAAATCACCAGTAAATTCTTAGACTTGGGGTTACTACTGGCCAAAAGAAACATTACCACGCACTGGAAGGCGAAACAAGGTCCTAGAATAATAAGATAAAAAGCAGAGTTCCTAAAATGGGCCGAATGTGAAGGAGTGATTAGGGTACAAGTAGCGCAACGAACAGGGAATGAAAAGGCCCTGGAAAGGGCGAGAGCTTGGGAAGCATTAGTCGTGGCACTCAAGTCCCATGAAGATAATGCTGATGGTTCCTCTGTAGGAGACCCCGTAGAGGCCTCAAACTAGGGCAGGGGCAGGCTTACAACCATTCAGCTCTGAAGCCTCGAGGCCGGAGTTGAACTCAGCCACTCAAGTAGAAATGCACTCCGCTGTAGGGCCATCACATGTAAACCTGGCGACTCTCTGCATAAGTGGGACTACCAACCTCTTGCAGCCTAGAACTAAGTGACACGTCTGGGGGGTGGGAGGGGTGGGATGCGGGGGGATAGTTGAGGGAGGAGGTTGGGGAAGGGTCGCACAACTGTAGAAACCACTGATTGTGGTGATTGCAAAACACACCTGAAATGTGGGTACGGTTACTCTATTGTATCACATCTGTTCCTCAAATAACCTGCTTGTATCCTTCCTACCTGGCGGAGGTGCGACCCCGGAGCCACCTTTTTGTTATCTGGAAAACTAATAAAATTTGTTTAAAAAAAACAAAATGAGGTTATTACTGCTTGGATAATCTGTGGAAACAGACACCTGGTGTAGTATTATTAAAGTGCATTAAAGCTGCCCAGTTTGCTTGGTACAAGTCACTTTCTCTCACTTCCAAGTGACTTACTCTCTATACTAGTAGTTTATCATTTAATGCCAAGCACCCAGTCTTGTGACAGGAGCATGCGGGTAGACACAAAGCAAATTCTCCACTACTGCTGTGCCAGTGCTGAACTATTACCTGCTGCATTTGGTTGGCATTTCACCCCACTGCAATCTACCCCACCTCAATACAATCAACCCATCTCCAATCCAATACACCCCACTCCTATCCACCCCACTCCAATCCACCCTACTACAGTCCAACTCACTCCAATCCACCTCACTACAATCCACACCACCCCAATCCATCCAACCCATCCCACTCCAATCCACCCCGCTCCAATCCACCCCACCCCACTCCAGTCCAATCCACCCCACTCCAATGCAGTCATCCTGCTCCAATCCGATCCAACCCACTCCAATCAAATCCACCTCACTCCAATCCACCTCACCTCAATCCCACCTCGCTCCAATCAACCCCACCCCAATCCAATTCACCCCATTCCAATCCAATCCACCACACTCCAATCCACCTCACTCCAATCCTCCTCACCCCAATCCACCCCACCCCAATCCAACTCACTCCAATCCACCCCACCCCAATACAATCTACCCCACTCCAATCCACCCCATTCCAGTCCACCCCACCCCATTCCAGTCCACCCCATTCCAATCTAATCCACCTCCCTCCAATCCAGTCCAATCCACCCCACTCCAGTCGAATCAACCCCACTCCAATTAACCCCACTCCAAACCACCCCACTCTAATCCAGTCCACCCCACCCCAATCCTATCACTCCAATCCAATCTAATCCACTGCAGTCCAATCCACCTCACCCCATTTCAGTCCACCCCACTCCAATCACCCCATCCAGTCCATCCACTCAATCCACCCCACTCTACCCCAATCCAATCCACTCCACTGCACTCCAGTCCAGTCCACACCACTAGCTCAATCCACTCCAACCCACTTCACCCCATTCCATCCACTCCACTCCCCCCTGCGCCACTTCACTCTACGACACTCTCTGCGACTAAACCACTGAACTCTACTCACCTCTATTCAACTCTACTCCCCCTACTCCACTCTACCACACTCTACTTCAACAAATCCACTCTATGACACTGTACTCCCTCACTCCACTCTATGTCGCTCTACTCCCCCACTCCATTCTATGACACTCCATGTCACTAACTTGTAGCTATGCTAAACAGCAGTCACACTGGTTCACAATATGGTAAAACACATTGCCAAAGCCAATAACTCTTGTATAGGTGCGACCTATTGGCTTTGCCAGTGCCTGTTTACACTTCTTAGTCTGTAGTCTGATGGTGTACCGGCTGCGGGTGTGCCGAGAGCCACCAGAGATTGAGAAGAGGGACTGAAGTGCGGATAGGTGGAGGGTGTGCGTGTGTGTGTGTATGTCACTATCCTGTTAGTATTT
The DNA here is from genome assembly GCA_963921515.1 of Calotriton arnoldi. Lineage (NCBI taxonomy): Eukaryota > Metazoa > Chordata > Amphibia > Caudata > Salamandridae > Calotriton > Calotriton arnoldi. The sequence goes on from CAWUFW010002895.1 coordinate 1,776,231, forward strand.
GGAAAGGCTGGTGGAGGCCTTTACATCATAGCTAGTCAGAACGAGGTCAGCGTAAATGATGGCTTGTCAATAAATCGTACAACAACCAGTCTTTAATCATCAGCTCAGAAGAAAGAAAAGACATTTGGCACGGGAGTTTGGAAGGCTGCTAGTGCTTTGATGCCTCAAATGAAGCGCACTCAACTCTGAAACGTGATGAGCCAAGCATTCCAACCAGTTCCAAACAGGCTTTGGTAAAATTATGAGCTTTAAAAGAAATGTGCAGAATCCTGTAATCCAAACGTGCCCGGATTCTCAAATAATGAATCTTGGAAGGGCTGTCAAAAATGCTTCACCCTCTTGATAGAACAGGCAGTGCCTGGAGTGGTCCCAGGAGTGGTCAGTCGATGTGACCCGAAGATGCTGAAAAGAGCCGTCCTAGACGAGTGGGTGTCAACAGACTACAGTACCATCATGAGTTGAGGAGAGTGAACCCTACTGACATTTTTACAGCAAGTACACAACTAGACACAAACAACATATAAATTGGAGCCTCTTTTGGAAACCTCCCCTCTTCCTCTTCTCAAAAACACATTACGAACAAGACAACTTCTCCTTGTACGCCCTTAGCTAATGGGTCGCCCCTCAGACAGTGTTCGTCGTTCGTAACACAATATTTGTAATAACTTAAAGATGTGTTATCTCTGGCTTCTAAACTTTATTCTCGTGTTCACTTCCTCCCCTCCTATTACATGTGGCGTTCTCCATCAACACTGATGGCTGTTGTATATTATTTGGTCTTTTTAAAATTGAGTTGTATGCCTTGTTTGCTGAATTGTATCCTTTAATTCCTTGGCAAGAACAACTCTGTTAGGCCAAAGTGTTTAATAAAACTTGACTTCATCTCTTCTGGGACATTCTTTTGCTTCCCTTTCGGTGCACTCACAAGTTGCATATCGCAGCAGGTGGTTGTGTGTGCAGTTAGGTTGCCTGGTGGAAGTTATATGCACTTTTGTGGTCGTGTGTGGCATTCCACTGCTATGTGTACAGTTTTAGTTTGATAAAGCTGTGTGCACTCTTGGAGTGATACCACGTTTCTGGTGGTGACATGTGCATGCATCTGTGTTGTCATTAAGTGTGAGTTGTGTTCGGCTTATCTAGCAACACACTGCATACTGTATTGGGCGGGTATGTGTTTCCCCACCGAGGGACTGATTACGATGTCGGTCGGAAAGCTTTGCGAGCGCAGTCTGAGGCTTTCCAACCGACACGGTTGGTTTGCGGTCTGACTGCCTGATTGCGATGTTGGCGGTCGGAACGTAAACCGTCTGGTCATTCCGACTCGGTTTTGACCGGGTGTCGGATGCTTCCAGCTGGTCAGAACCGCACCGTAATCCCCTATGGATGGCATTTCCGCCGTTGGGTTTCCGATGTCGGCTTCCCACAGCCTTTCCGTGCCGGCCTTTCCGACATGAATAGGCTGTTGGAAAGCAACTTTGGGTGCCCCTAGCAGGGCCCCCTTGCCTCCGCGGTCTATGGTTGGTGGCCGAGGGGATACCTAGGATGCCCACCTGTAAAACCCTGCACTGTGTGGCAGGCACCATGGGGTGTCTGCCACAGGGTGCAGGGTTTTACACACACACCCATTTCTCTACAGGGGCCTGTATTATGGCCGGTTTACGACCGTGACACAAGCTCCGATAGAGAAAAGTGAGTATGAGACCAAACAGTGTTCGGTCGCATCATAATCAGGCAGTCGGAACCGCCAACCTGAGGTCGGTCGGTCCCGAGTCCGAGACGGTGTCGGTCGGAGGCACGCCGACCAATACCATAACAAGCCCCCAAGTGTCTCTGGTCCCCAGGTTTGACAGATTTGTTAGTGGCGATGGTTAGCTGCCTATACCAATGTGTTTGAGCGCTGCCATTTTGTTTCTTGTACCACTGGAAGAGGTGGTTATAGGCTGTGTTGTGGAGCTTGTACCTGTCACACCTAGAGTGTGGTGTGATGTCCCAAACTTTGTAAATGCTTGTAATTGGTGCTAACATCAGTTGACTTCTTTTTTTAGTATGTTGATTTAAAGTTCCTTGTGACATGCATGTGTTTCTCTCACCTACTTCATGGTGTTATTCTCCTGTAAATCACCTGCTTATTGATGAGTATGAAGTGACCACATCCTTGCATCTCTGTCTTCATATATGTCACTCTTGCTTGGTGGAGAGGACGATTTTTATACTATTCTCTGCCACTGTTGTGAAATTTGCTCGGATTGTCTCTACGTGGCAAGAGTGTGTATAATTATTATGGTGGTTTTGCATGGTTATGGTTGGAGAGATACTTTGTTTATTTCATGCATAAATACAAAAGGGAGTTTAGCTGTGTTCTGTCTCTCTTAGTGGCCAGACTCACTCTTAAACATGCGCCAGGGAGCAGAAGGTGAGCTTGAATAAAGTGAAAGATTGAACTGAACAGGGAGGAGGATCTTAACCTATGTTGGCCGACAAATCCTTGGAATAAAATATACATTACATAAGTCATCCTGAGCAGCCAACACTACCCAGATACTGTACTTTATTTTTTACCGTTTGTTAATTACACCAACCTAATTGGCGAAATTGACTAAAGAGTTACATGCAAAATGTTGGCCTTGTAGTGAACTAAGAAGTGATTTGAAACACATGTTGTTTATATGTGCACCTTAAATTACTTTTGGAAGACATTCTGGAAGGAGCTGAATAAATTGTTTTGTGTCAATGTTCCATTCAAACTCTCAAACATATTCTTGGGCAGTCTCTTGAAGAACTGAATCAACTACTGCCAGAGCTTCAGACTGCTTGACTTATTGCTAGCGGTTGCCTTCCAACACATAACTTCGAATTGAAAAATGTGCAGCAAAGGCCATATTTAAATCTTAGTGGTATGCTGTCTGCTTCAGCCATAGACTGGATAGTATCACCTGGTTCACTGGCGGTTAAAAGAGAAACCTTGTTAAATCCTATTACAACTTATCCCAATTATTCTTGATTATTAGCAAAGAGCAATCATATTTTCTGTGAAGAACTTAACAAACCACTTTAATTGTTATACTTGTATTTCTGTCTGTAGATAAACACTAATATTTTATAGGAATCTTTTCATGCAGGATTGTCTACACCGCTTCCATTTCATGGTCACTCACTGTTTTTCCTTAAATACACTTCATTATTGTAATTTTTCAGTACCTGTTCTTATAATCCCCTCCTCCCCTTTCTCCCCTCTGATTTTCTTTTGTTAGATGCTCATATTCCTCGCTTAAGCTTTTTCATATAATTATTCTCTCATTGATGTGTAACAATTAGGTTCATAGTTTTTCAATACTTATGTAGTTGTCTCTGTTTCTAGAATGCAATAATCTCCTTTTCTTTTTGTAAACCATGTTTATTCTAATACATTGATAGAATATTATTTACAATATTGCTTCACACTTACAAAAACCTAATTTCGAACTGCATCTGTATATCAGTGAAACTTGCCACCCAGCAGCTTCCTAAAACAAGTTTCCTGATCAAAGGACACCTCAGTTTTCAAATTGTTAACAGCTCCAGTTAGACAACTGTGACACAGCCGTTTACAGTTATTTTGTGTGTGTAAGAACGTGTGTTACACGGGCCTCACGTTCAGTGATTACTACAGTTGTCCATGATGGGAGCTTTGTTTGTGTTTATGATCCCAAATATGCATAGGTTGGGAGGGATAGATGGTCTGGAGGACTCTTGGAGTGGACTTTATTACAATCATTCCTTATATCATATTCATTGTGAGATGTCAAGGAACGGTCAAAGTATGTAGTTAGTGGTGATCTCTAAGAGTGGGCTAAAGTCCTCCGTTGGCCAGCACTATGTTAGCGATCTTTTTAGTTATTTCATGCCTGTTCACTTAGTGATCGATGGTTTATTGCTTCTGACTGGTACAGGACTTGGTGATGGACGTGACCCATAGGGGTTTTGCCTTATTTGAGTCTACCAGGGTCAAGCAATATAAGGGATTTACTATGCATGTTTGAAATGCAATTGGGCCCACACCCACTGAGTGTTGTGATATTAGCATTAATGAGAGCCAGGTGGGTTATGTATGAATTTACATTACAATATAGTAGCCATGCTAGAAACAGGTCAGCTCTTCATAACTTACCTCTACCTAGAAAACTGTGTGCTGATTGTGGTGCTCCATTACTGTGAACTTTAGACTGTAAGCTGTATTTCAAGGAGTAATTATTTTTCTGGGTTCTATCTCAGGGTTAACGGATGGCGTTATCTTGGAAACAGTCATGTTTTCACCTCTCTTCTGAACTATAAGTGAATGTTTTGAATCTTGACTGGCAATGTATTGTAGTATTTGTGTAGTACCCCTACGTGGGGCGCTGAAGCGATTGCATAGTGTAGGGTATGTGGTTGGAAGAATGTTGTCTTTGTTTTGAACCTATGTGGGAAGTATTTACATGTTGTGCGTGATGAAACAACAAGTCAACGCAGTCGCCTCCTGCTTCCAAAACCTCCACACTCTCTGCAGAATTTTCAGATGGATCCTAGTCAACTCCAGAAAGACCATCACTCAGGCCCTCGTCACCAGCAATCTCAACTACAGCAACGCACTCTATGTCGTCATCTCCACCCAGCTCCTCAGAAGACTCCAGACCACACAGAACACTGCTGCCAGACTCCCCAAACAGAGCCACATCATCCCCTCCACCTCAGAAACATCCACTGGCTCCCCATCCGGAATAGATGCCAGTTCAAGATCCTCACACAAGCCTACAAAGCCCTACATAATCAAGGATCAGCCTACATCAGCCACTGACTCAACTTCCATCAACCGCAAGACAACTGCGCTGCTCCCTCGCTAGCCCTTGCGCACACATCCCTGCATCTGTTGTGGCGGAGGCCGCTCCTTCTCCTACATCGCTGCCAGAACCTGGAACGACATGCCCCTCCATCTTCGAACAGCTACCTCCCTGGCAGCCTTCAGAAGGAGACTGAAGACCTGGCTTTTCAATGGAGACCCCGCAGCCCCAGCTCCCTGATACCCCTAGGGGTGACAGTGTCGCACTACACAAATGCTGTTTGATTGATTGATTGATGACCACTGAGGTGCGTTTATCGTGTTATTATGGGACGCAGCATGTAGCAGTACGTTGGATGACGACACACAGTTTTACGGTTTTTAGTATGCTGGTAGCTTTGAACAGCTCTGCTGGCCCCTTTATGGTATTTCTTATGGTATAGTCTGCTTAGCTGGTTAATGCACTGAGTTGGCCAATCAGAGATTTTGTGTATAGCTGTGGTCCTGAGTTGACTAGGTTGGAGGGAGAAAGAAGTGTAAAGATATGTTGGCATGGGCATTTTTTATTATTATTCCATATCTGAGTGTCTTTGTGAGATGGAAAGAAGCAGTCAGATTGTATAGATTTTTGGGACTTGCAGTGGTGAACTATATTAAAGTCTGCCAAATTGTCTAGCAATGTGTGACTGATCTCCTCAATTTTTCTATACCTGTTCATTTGGTGATGGCCATTTTTGGCTGTACAGTGCTGGTGATGGAAAACCTTCACAGCAGACATGTCTTATGTGAATTTAAGAGGTGTAAGTTATAATTTGCTGCTGACCGCTGGGTTTTAGTATTATTGTGGGCCATAAATGTTATATATGCAAACACACATGAATATAATGCCACCGCAAAGCAAAGGTCAGCCCTTCTTAGATTACCTGCATATCCAAAGCAGTTTGCTGATTAAGTTGTTTGCAATTTGTAGATTGTCAGCTGAGGATTGCCTTTGAGGGTGCAACTGTTTTCTGGGCTCTGTTGCTGGGATGTGTGTGGTGCAATTATTTAGAAAATAGCCATGTTTGCAACTGTCTTTGTAAGTGTATGCTCCGGGGTGCCTATAATGTTGGCTGGTAGTGAGTTCCAGAGCTTGGTGGCTTGTACTGAGAAAGCAGTGCTTCCTACGGATTTCTTATGGTAAGGTGGTCTGATGATAAGTGGTGTAAGCCTGGAGTGCATTGTTCTGCTTGGTTTGTATTGCCTATAATTGACTTACAGGCATAGCGGTCCTTTACCTTGGGAGGGTCTGTGGACAATGCAGAGTGCCATAAACAATGTCCTTCTAGCTATAGTTAGCCTGTGGAGTGATTGCAGGACTGGAATCATGCATTTTCTTAGGTGAAGGCAGTGAAGAAGCCTTGCAGCAGCATTTTAGATGAGTTGTATTTTGCGTATCGTGAAAGCTGTTCCACCATTGTAGAGTTGTAGAGTCTGTTGGCATAGTCAAGTTTGGAGATTACGAGTTTGAGAATGGCTTGCAGTGTATGCTGGTGGGCAAGGTATGGCATGATGCAACATAGGGGCATATTATCAAGAACGGCGTTAAAATTATCGCCGCTTTAGCGGCAGAAAACTGCTGCTAAAGCGGCGATAATGGGCTTGATAATATACCCTTGAGAATTCCAATAGAAGCCCATGTTGACACCAGAACATGGGCTTCTATTGGAATTCTCAAGGGCATATTATCAAGCCCATTATCGCCGCTCTAGCGGCAGTTTTCTGCCGCTAAAGCGGCGATAATTTTAACGCCGTTTCTTGATAATATGCCCCATAGTGTTTTCATTGTGTAGAAGGCACTCTTTGTGACATTGTTAGCATGCAGAGTTAAGGATAAGCCCAAAACCATGGTTTTTCCTAGGTTTCTAACTTCTCTTAATGTTCTTGGAGGGGCTTGAAGTTCCTTAAGCCATATGGCTTTAGGATGGTACAAATGCCCGCAGGTCATAGTCTATGTCTTTGCGGAACTGAACCTTAGATGGTTATTCATCATTCATGTGTTTATGGCATGAAGACAGTCATCGAATTGTGAATTGTAGATGTCTTTGGGGCGATCAATTTTTAAAATGAGTTGGGTGCCTTCTACATAGTCGTAGCAGGTAAGGCTGTATGATATAAGAAGATTTGCTAAAGGGGTTAGGTAGATGTTGAATAATAGAGGGGCTATGATGGACCCATGAGGAACGCCACGGTGTTGTGTATGAGGAGGTGATGTGAAAAAGGGGTAGGTAGACTAGACTTTGTCAGTCTGTGCAAAAATAAGCAATCTATTTTAGAGCATTTTTTCATTGATTCTGAGATCGTAGTGTTTTTTCAGTAGCATGTGATGGTGGACAGTGTCAAATGCAGCCGATAAATTTAGAAGTAATAAGGCAGCTACTCCATTTTTTCCACTTTGAGTTTTGGACAATCACAGATGGATATGATGCCTGACTGTGCCCCTGCCTGGTTGGAAACCGGAGTGTTGGTCCGACGGTGTTAAAAATGGGGGTCTCTAGTTGGCAAGGGCTTGCACCTTTGTCCAAATAGGGACCCTTCTTCCTAGTCAGGGTAAGGGAGTTACACTCCTAAAATAACCCCTGCTCACCCCCTTGGTAGCTTGGCACGAGCAGTCAGGCTTATCTTAGAGGCAGTGTGTAAAGCATTTGCACATAACCAACAGTAATACAGTGTAAGCACTACAAAAGGACACCACACCAGTTTAGAAAAATATCCAATATTTTTATATACTTAAGACAAGACCAAAAACGATAAAAATCCACAATACAGTACTTCAAAATCTTCAGTTATCAAAATATGCTTTAAAAACAGTTCCTTGATGTCGATAGCTCCGTCCGGGGCTATCACGGTGTCGTGAGCAAACAAATCCAAACAGTTCTGGCTGACCGCGGCGTCACGGGTCAGCTATGGTGTCGGGACGACCCGCAAACAGTACCTTTTAGAAATGCAGGGCGTCGGCGACCTCTCGTTGGGCTTCCGAAAGCACGGCGTCCGCAGGCGTCGGTTCCGGAGGTCGGTGCAGGGGTCGTCGGGGCCCTCAAAGTCACACGCGTTGCAGATCGATCTCCTCTCTGTTGAAGTCAGGAGTGCTGGCGTCGGCAGGCGCCGGGTGCTGCGGTGCGAAGTGCAGCGGTGCGGCGTGCGTTGCCCTCTGGTCGCGGTGCGAGCAGCGGCTCGGTGGCAGCGTCGGATGGCGTCGTCGGTGAGACCAGGGTCGCGGTGCGAGATGAAGGCGGTGCTCGTCACGGGGCTGGCAGGTCACGGTGCAAGCAGCGGTGTCGTCGTTGCTGAAGCGCTGTCGTCGGCTGACGAACTGGAGTCGATGGCGTCGGTAGGCCAAGGCTGCGGTGCGGGATGAGGGCGGTGCGTCGTGTAACTTTACGAGCGGTGCCCTCGAACCACGGTGCAAGCAGCGGCGTAGATTTCGCGTGGAGCGGCGGTGTCGGGGATACCAAGGCGTCGTCGTGAAGCGAGGCGGTGTGGAGTGCGGTGCCCACAGGTCGCGGTGCGAGCAGCGGCTCGGTGGCGGCATCAGCAGGCGTCGTTGGTGAGACCAGGGTCGCGGTGCGGCATTGCGGCGGTGCCCTTTGCGGTGCCCTTTGCGGTGCCAAGGCGTCATCGTGAAGCGAAGCGGTGCAGAGTGCGGTGCCCACAGGTCGCGGTGCGAGCAGCGGCTCGGTGGTGGCGTCAGCAGGCGTCGTCGGTGAGACCAGGGTCGCGTTGCGGAGTTGCAGCGGTGCCCTCTGCGGGGCCTTCGGGACACAGAGTCGGCAGCGGCGTCGTCGTCAAGTGGCTTTTCTTCTGTTGCAGCACAAAACACACAGTCCCCAGTGCTGAGGGCAGAAGAGCTTGAAGTCTTTGTTGTGCCTGAGACTTCTTGAACAGGGGGCAAGCTCTACCTCAAGCCCTTGGAGAAACTCACAAAAGTAGATTTCAGAAAGTTCAGTCCAGTCCTTTCACTGCCCAAGACAGAAGCAGCCACTGCAGGCCAACACAGCAAAGCACACAGCAAAGTGGTAGTTCCTCCTCACAGCTTTTCCAGCTCTTCTTCTTGGCAGTCTTCTTGATCCAAAAGAGTTCTAAAGTTCAGGGGTCTGGGCCCCAGTATTTGTATCCAAAAATCCTTTGATCCTCTAGGCAGAGGGTGTCTGTGCCCAGCCATAACCAGTTCTGCCTTCTCTGGTGTGATTTCCTGGCAGGAGGTGGAGACGGCATTGTCAGAGGCAGACCAGGCCCTTTGAGGTGCAAGGAAATCTCCTCCCCCTTCCCCCATTGCAGCCCAGGTCTATTCAGCCCTTTCCTGACCCACCTAGACTATCTGGAGCCCTCCTGCTCCCCAGCCTTCTGTCATCCAAAACCCAGACAGGCAATCCACATTCCAGCAGAGGCACACGGGATGACTGAGCAAGAAAATACCTACTTTCTAAAAGTGGTATTTTCAAACACAGAATGTAAAAATCACCTTCAGTAAAAGATGCATCTTTAGATTCTGAGTCCAGGCATACTAAACTTTATTTTCTTACCTAATTCCCCGGGCCAGTTTTGTCTATAAGATGTTATAAACAAACTTCCCATTCTGTCCTATGGGGAACAGGTAACCTTGCAATAGTGAAAAATGAATTTGGCTGTAATTCACTATTAGGACATGCCACACACACCAGGGCATGTCCTACCTTTCACCTACACTGCACCCTGCCCACAGGGGTACCTTGGGCCTACCTTAGGGGTGCCTGACATGTAAGAAAAGGGAAGGTTAGGGACTGGCAAGTGTGTGCACTGGCCAAGTCGACATGGCAGTTACAAACTGCGCGCAGACTCTACAATGGCAGGTCTGAGGTACCTTTTCAGGGCTACTCACGTGGGTGGCACAATCAGTGCTGCAGGCCCACTAGTAGCATTTGATTTACAGGCCCTGGGACACTCAGTGCACTTTACTGGGGACTAACAAGTAAATCAAATATCCAATCATGGAAACACCAATCCATAACACCTTTTACCACAGGAGAACTTGCACTTTACCACTGATCAGCAGTGAGAAAAGTGCGCAGAAACACTAAGCCAGCTCATACAGAGTCAAAACCGGGAGGTCAGAAAGCAAAAACTCAGGGGAAACACGCCAAAAGATGCCAAGTCTAACAGACGGTAAGCCATAACATTTGGTAGAATTCCTAAAAATAGTCCACTTGATATGGGCCTGTAGTTTGTTGGGTCAGATGAGTCAAGTTTTTTATTTTTGAGGAGAGGTCAAATGTAGGAGATTTTCAGTTTACTTGGAAATTAACCTATTTATATGGACTTGTTGTGTAGGCATCTGCCTATCTCTCCTGCACAGGTTGGGTGAAGGATATCTTTAAATATTTTTGGTTGTTCTGGATCTGAAGGAGATCCAGATGATCTAGCTGCCATAATATTTTTGGGGAAATCTTTTTTGACAAGGTTTTGAAAGTATGCATTGATGATCTTGATGTCTCTTTCTCTGGTGGTTAGGTTATGGGTTGTTGTGGTGTTATCCGAATTCTCCATAAGGTAATTTTCAAACTTTAGAATTTTTTACATCAGTTCATTGGAGATTTTGTCACAGAAGTTCTGCGATCGTGGTGTTTCTGTGTTTAGGCAATAAGCATAAGCACTGATGAATTCAGTTTGAATTTATGGAGTTCTTCAGAAGGGCAGTCTACTTCAGTTATGCGGATGGAGCAGTGGGGTCTTTGTGTGGTTCTGTAGGCTCTGTTATAATGACATTGCATGCTTTTGTCTGCTTCATCTGATTTACTGAATTTGTGTTGTAGAATGTTTGAATTGTCTTTTCATTCTTTTGATTTTGTCATTAACCCATGTGGTGTTCTTTTTGTGGTCAACCCTGGATGTGGTTTTTGAAGGTATCTGTTTGTCTAGTGGTGGAGATGAAGTTGTAGAAGTTGTGTGTGTCTTTCGGCCGCATGTTTATTGGAGTTCTTTCAAGGTGGGCGTTGAGTTGCTGGATGTCTAGTTTCTTCCATTTTCTGTTCAAGTGTTTGTTGTTGTAGGATTTTGTGGTCTTTGAAGTGTTGTTATTGATAGGTGTGTATAACCTTTAAGTGATGATGTTGTGGTTGCACCAGCTTACGTGAAATTGTATGTAACTGTGGCTTTTCCTAAGGGTACAAATATAATATCTAGCTTTCATCCTGCGCAGTGAGTTGGGCCAGAAATGATTTGTTGTAGGATGAAGGCTTCAAGGTTGGTTGTGATTTATTTGGTTGTGGATGGATTATTTTTTGTCCAACCATATGTTGAGGTCTGGTAGAATGCATAGGTTTGGGTGGTCCAGATGGGTGTTAGTTACTTAACAAGAAGTACATCTTAAAAGTTGGCATTGTGGCATGGTCGTCTATATATTAAAGGAAGGAATGAGTAATAGTTGGAGTTGAGTGACATCTTATCATCAAAGATTCACAGCCATCCATGGGGAAGTTTTTGATTATTGGGTATTTGTAGTGTTTTTTCATGGATGACAACCTGGCCTCCGTCAAATTTGCCAGTATGATTTTTGGTAATGATGTGATAATCAGGAGAGATGCCTTCATGGCATGTGGATGCAGAATATTCGCTGAGTCATGTTTCTGTAATGTAGGTGAGGTCTGGTCTTGTTTCTCAGAGTACGTCAAAGATGTGAAAGCGATTTTTGTTCATGGATATTGCATTGAAGAGTAGGCATTTTAGTTATTCTGTTTCTGTCTGCTTCATGTCCAGTACTATGTGTGGAGGTGGAGGAGCATAGGGCATTTTGGTGTGGTTGGTTTGGGGGTGTACTGTGCTTGTGGCCTATGGTTGAGGTGGAAGGGAGATTGTTTGGTTAGAGAAATGAGAACTTTGAGATCCCTTTCTGTGTGTGGGGGGGCTTTATTTGGTGGGTCATGGTGTTGTAACTGCTGTGTTGTCTGGTGATTTTTGTAGTGTGGGGAGTTGTGGTGGGAAGGTACAATCAGGGAATCTTGCGATCATATGTTCACGCCTTTGCTTGAATTTTTAGTTTCCTTCTGGCAAGTGATATTGTGCTTGAAGGTTAGTTGGGTTATGGTTATTGAATTGTTGTATTGTTTGTGATAGGTTGTGTGGGGTTGGTGCTGTGGTCGTTTTTGTTTTGCAAAAGTTAGATGGTGATGGGGAGGTTTATTAGTAGTTAAAGTAACTCAGTGATTGTATATGAGGGGTCTGCATTAAGTATAGGTGGAGTTTAGGGAGTATTAATTGATCAATATTTTGTAAGTGAATAGTTGCTTACTTGATATTCTTATGGTGTAGATGCTGAGTTTCTGGCCCCTTCCAGACTCATACAGACCCAAAAAGGCAACACCCTTAACCTGTCGCCCTTTACCTGGATTCCTGGGCTGGAAGAAACAATGGTTGACTAGGATACATATCTTAATGACATAGTGAAAGAGTCTTTTATGATTTGAATACAGAAAAACGAAACAACTTATTTTTACCAAGACACATAATCAACAGGCTGAACAGAGTAAAAATCTCTTGCAGAAAACTCATTTGCAAGAAATATTTATGGTACGGCACACCATGGCGTAAGGATCAGGCAGTGTAAAAAAAAATGTACGCTGTCGCGGACGTGTTGTCACAGCGGAAAATGACACATCGGGAGAAAAATGGATGTAAGGCTGGTTAGCGGTACGTAAGGCGACTTTAACCACCCTAGCATCACTTTTCATTGCGTGAAGCATCAAAAACATATCAAAAATGACCGTTTTGGGGAAAAAATAATTGCCACACTTTACAGAAGCCAGCCATGGAGCGGGGAGAATAGAGCAGCAGCCAGAACAACAACCCCAACAACCCTAGCACCAGCCAGGATGTCCAAACAGACTCCCAGGAGAAGAGGGAGAGGAAGTGCAACTTCAGTGAGGAGGATGAAATCTTGATCACTGAGATGACAGAGCACCAACATCAGCTATTTGTCACCTCCAAATTGCCTTTAGGTGGCACTGCTCAGCCCAGTTCCCTCACGTTTCTCCCTTCCATGTACGAAGTGCAGTACCAGTCCAGGTACACCTTTGTATACTGGCACTTATAGTGGAAACATGAGTCACCAGAACTACAAGTACCAGAATAAAAAATTAAAAAAACATGTAATGGAACAACAAATCATGCATGGAAACATTAACCCTGACCAACCTGACTTTAACGATGCAGGCCTCCTTGCACCATGATGCCACAGTGTCATGTACACAAATATGGACTTTAAAGAAATGGAATGGGCTACTAAGAGGACAAACTGCACACCTGAGAGGGGGGTCGGGTGAGGGTCATGTGAATGATAAACACAGAAACATGCCAAGAGTCACATGTATAGTAAACTGCATGAAGCTACATTTCACACAGCTTGTCCTGACATGCGGGACGAGAGCACACAGGTGTCAGCTCCTATGGTAGGGACTTGATAAACTCCTGTCATTTACTAAACCGGACAGGGTATGTGGTAAAAGCAAGTGATTCATACCAGAGGACCATGTGTGTTGAAACAAAAGATGATGTGTTGGTCTGGTGGGTCGCTGGAAATGGAATGCATTGTGGGCTCTGCCTGAGCACGTTGAACTGCCACTGTGTTTGAATGGGAAGACATAGCATAGCAAGGAGGAGAGAAGGGATATGTGTACTGCAAGGTAGCCTGGCCAAGGCACATGCACTGCTGTGTCTGACAGTGTCACACTTGTGTTGCAGCTGGGAAGTGATGACACTTAAGAGACCGTTGTGGAACCACATCCTACATGTGACGTGGCCCTGGCTGAAGATGTAGCACGTCGCAGGAGGGAGTCTGAAGGCAAAATGTCTCACCATGCCACATATGTCAAAGTTAAAGGATGTAAAACAGGGATCTGTCAAGGTTTAGGATGAACTAGTCTGCCACTACAAAGGGCAGGAGCCAGGGATGGATGGAGGCTGAAGTGGGTGGGCCCAGTTGTGTGGCAAACCTGGCTAGGAACATGTCACCAAGTCCAGCACTACTACCATGTGGGCCACAGCTCATCCCATATCCCTCAAAAACAGCCAGTCATGTCAGTCCATTGGATATGGTGACGCATGAGAGTCAATGTATTAGCTGGGTTCCATCTGTGTGTGGCAGTAAGTTGAGTACCTGGCCCAAATCAGGTTTGGCAGAGGAGGCATTTACCCATACAAGTGAGGGGGTCTGAGTAAAAAGATGTGTGAAACTGTGCAGATGACCTACTCTTTCAGTGATGAAATGGGCTGAGTGTCAGTGTTAGCAATCTACCTAGTTTGACTGGGCCCATCCTCTCAGAGTTGCTACACAGTGCCCACTGTCCGCAAATATGGAGCCAACTGTGTGTGCTATGAAATCACATGAGTATACACAAACAGGAAACCCATGGTAAGTACATGCCCTCACACACTCCTGCTGTGTAGCAAGTTTGGAAGCTGGTTAGAGGTGTGCAGGATATGTGTGAAAAACTCAAATCGTGGCAACATGAAAGCACAATGTGCATGCAGGACAGCACAACAAGGCAGAGTGCTGTGGTGTACTGGGTGAAAGGAAGACTGCAGGATCATAACTAATTCATGAGCAAACCCACTTCACCTTCACAGGAGCTGTGAGCTGAATACTGGTCACGAAATGCAGGCACCCTGGGGACTAGGTGCAATGTGCACAGTAGTGGGTTCAATACGTCAAAACACAATCCGTATAGGCATCTTGAAAATGGAAGCTAATCACCAAGGCAGAGGTGAAATGGACCTCCTATTACATGTGCAGGAATGGCAGGGCCAGCGAGCTGTGTAACTGTGTTGCAACACGCCATGACACGACAGGTCAGCCCTGTCATACAGTAATGTGTGAATAATGCAGAGATATTGCCATCTAAAAGGCAACTACACTGCAACTTGGCCTCTAAACCTAGAGGGATCAGATGTCAGAAGCATCAGTGTTGATCTGACAGGGAATTAATAGAAAGTATGAATGTCAACCAGATTACTCATGTCACCATCTAACATAAATTCACAACAACATATATCTATTTCATTGCAGAGGATGTGCCAACAACTCCTGACCCGTTGCTTGTCCTGGATGAGGATCCTGCTGATAATGACAGGCTGCCAACCCTTGGCCAAGACACCCTCTAAGAAATCCTGTACTCCATTTGGACACCATCTCCGGTTGCAAGAACAGCTGACAGCGTTGCACTGACTCCAGAGGATCTGCCTATCACCCAACAAACACCACCAGCCAGCCCACCCCCAGCCCTGAACTCCTACGCTGGGGATTCCAACGTCGTGCAGTAGGAGTGCAGCGGGAGCTGGTAGATGAAGTGTTGGTGGGAATGGAGACTGTGGCAGGGACCCTAGAGGGAGTTCGCCTCGTAGGCGATAAGAGGCACCTACCCTCCGCTCCATGGTTTGGAACAGTCCCTGGCTGACATCGCTGATGTCATGAGGCAGAGGCACGAACAACTGTCCTGCTGCAGTAGCACCAGCAAGGCTGCCAATGAGCTGGGGGGGATCCACAACATCCGGGAGTCCATGGAGCAGAAGCAGGACTCCTACATAGCAGCAATGGGTGCCTTACACCGCGACGTTGTCACTGTGCTGGCAAACCAGCAGGCCCTTCTTAGTGCTGTGCTGGCTTAATTGTTGGCGCAAAGAAATGCTGCTGGGGACAGGGGATCCACATCTTCAGCCCCTGATGTGTGTGTACCTCAGTGCCACCGTGTACAACATCCCTCTCACAGGAGGAACCACACACATCAGTGAACAAAGATGTGGACTTCCCCTCTTTCCACTGAATACCTGGCTGGTAGCATTTCTCTGTGCCACATGGCCATTTTCCCTATTTACCTGTGCTTATGGCCATGCCGGTTCACTTCGCAACTGGTACTGTCCCCCATTTGCTTTCCCACCTGTTGATCTCATCTATTTGTGGACTGTTATGTGGCCCATCTTCCCTAATGACAACTTGGACCACCTCCTCACTGGAACACTCCTCTACTCCACATGGCCCAAGGCATGTATCCCCCATGGACTCTGTCTAGTCATCAAATGGCTCATAAACTATGTTGGGGTTGTTGCCCCAAGGACTGCCACTTGCTCATTGGTTCACGTGTCAATAAAACCACTTTCTGGTCATGATTGGACTAAGTACACCATGGTGGATGTGCTGACCCTAAAGACACTACCTAACATCTAAAGGAAATTATGTTTCATCGACCCAGGGGTAAATCTGCACAGTCCATGTTAAATAGTTTATTTGATGGAAAACAGCAATTACAATGACGGCCGAACCACAGTACACAGTACGAACAACAATTGTGTCTTTACCACACATGTTGTTATCACGACATGCCTTAATTAAAGCGGCGTTGGACTTTGAAGTCCAACGCTTTCCCTACTGGTGTGTGGACTGGAGTTGGAATAGTACATTTTACTATTCCAAAGTCCAGCGCTTTTCCTACCGCAATTAACTGTAAAGACTTGCGTGGTAAAGGAATGAGTGGTTAAGACGCATTCGTTGTTCTGACCGCATTGTTAAGGAACGCAAGGTTTATGCATGCGTGTTTGTGTCATACAACCTATGTGATCCCTATGTGTATCTAAACTAGCAAATAGTTACCCAAGGTCACATGCATGAAGTGCAACAGTTAGTAATCAGTCAATGGTAAGACTGTGTGTTATTTCTGCCCAGGTGGGGGATACTTCCATGCTTTCTAGCCAGTAAACAACAATAATGTGACAACAAAATATTGCTAGGGAGAGTGTGTAAGTGGCTGCCATCAGTGTGGCAACAAATACATCCTAGATTAGTGTCACAACTGGGGATCGGTACCAGGCCGAAGGTAGCCAAAACAAAAGGATCGTCCGGAGAGGTGGTCGTCTTATCAAGATTTTTATTTGTGACAAAAAACAAAAGTAAAGTCAAACGTCTGTTTGGGCATAAGAGAAGCTTCCCGGTTGGAGTGATCCCGTCTTCACCAGGGCTTCTCCTGGACTTGGGGTTTGGTCCCGCGTTTATCTCGTTCCCAGGAGTCGGTATTTCCGGTGTATGGGAAGGAAAGGAAAACAATACCGGAATCAGTGTTTAGGTAGGGCGTATTTCCTATAGCAAGGGAAGAGGAGTGAGGGAATAGGTCACCTCTAACCCAGCACCAAGTGGACCCCGACGTGACCTCCCTCTAAACAACGCCCTTCCCCCTCCCGTGTCCTGTGAACCCCTGGAGTTTCGCCCGTACCTTGACAAGCCACCCCCCTCCTGGAGGGTGGCTGGGCGAGACGCGGTCCGGTTGGCCTCCTGGCTTGATGTTTTCGTCGGCGGCAGCGCATCTCGGCTTGGCATCTTCCTCTACAGCCGGTCTGCTCGTCCCGTGGGGTATCCCGCTTCTGCTCTCTTCCTCCGTCCACGCCACGAACTCTCCTCCTCCGGGGAATACAGCTTCCGTCCTTGGTAAGAATTCTGGCCTTCTTGTGTCGCCCGCCTGTTCCTCTGATAGGCCGGCTTCCGACAGCGTCATGGGCCACGCCCCCGGGAATTCCTCTTGAGGGATTTGCTTAAAGGGCTCTAGCCCTGCCTGTATAGAGGGCGAGATGGCGTTTATGAGCGTTTTGTCGGTGTCAAAGGGTAACAAAGTCCGCAGTTCGTCATCAGATTCGTGACACACGTCCCCCCCTGGCATTCCCCGATCGGGGGAAAGGGGAAACCGGGACAGGTAGTCCGCGTTGCCTTGGTCCTTGCCCTTACGGTGTAGTACCTCAAAACGGAAGGGTTGCAGAGCTAAAAACCAGCGAAGGACCCTGTCATTGACTCCTTTATTCCTCTGAAGCCAAGTGAGAGGAGCATGGTCGGTATATAACAAAAAGGAACGCCCCTCTAGGTAATACCCGAGTTTTTCCACACTCCATTTCAGGGCCAAACACTCCTTCTCTATTGTGGGATAGGCTTTTTCCCTGGGGAAGAGCTTCCTGCTGATGTACAGGATGGGGCGTTCTAATCCCTCGCTATCCAACTGCGAAAGAACGGCACCTATCCCCACCCCTGAAGTGTCTGTTTGCAGAATAAATGCTTTTTGGAAGTTTGGAGTGAGTAGGACAGGAGAAGTGGTCAATGACGTTTTTAGGGCCATGAAGGCCTGGAGTTCCTGTTCAGAGGGGTTTCTGATACGGTTAGCCGTAGTGGACTTCTTTAGCAAATCAGTGAGGGGTGCTGCTGTTTGGGAAAACTGGGGGATGAACCGTCTATAGTAGC
Organism: Calotriton arnoldi; assembly: GCA_963921515.1. NCBI lineage: Eukaryota > Metazoa > Chordata > Amphibia > Caudata > Salamandridae > Calotriton > Calotriton arnoldi. The sequence goes on from CAWUFW010002895.1 coordinate 1,794,305, forward strand.
CAACCAAGCCCAAAAAAGCCCTCATCTCTTTCTTGGTGTTGGGAAAGGGGGTGTCTTGAATGGCCCTTACCTTTTCTGACTGTGGTTCAATCAGCCCTTCCCCCAACAAGTAACCCAGGTATTTGACCTTCTGGAAGGCGAATTTGGACTTTTTGGCGTTGATATGAAGGTTGGCTTCCCTCAGCTCTGTAAGAACGGCGGAAAGGTGTGACTGATGCTCCCCCCATGTTCTGCTAAAGACCACAATATCGTCCAAATAGGCGGAGGAATACCCTAGATGGTTTTTCAGGAGGGCATCCATGAGCCTCTGAAAGCTAGCGGGGGCACCATGAAGGTCGAAAGGCAATACTGTGAATTGAAACAGTCCATCTGGGGTAGAGAATGCAGTCTTTTCTCGGTCTTCCGGGTGGAGAGGGATCTGCCAGTAGTGAGGTCGATGGTGGATATGTAGCGAGCCTCACCCAGGCGCTCGATCAGCTCATCCACCCGGGGAAGGGGATAACCATCCTGCTTGGAGATGCGGTTAACCGCTCTGAAGTCAATACAGAAGCGGGTGCTTCCGTCTGGTTTAGGGACAAGAACAATCGGTGAACACCAATTGCTCTTTGAGGGCACCACTACCCCTAAAGTTAACATATCGGCCACCTCTTTTCGTAATGCAGCACGGCGTGCTTCTGGGACCTGGTAGGGTTTTTGTTTGACCACAACGCTGTCAAGGGTAGGTATCGAATGGGTGGCTAAAGACGTTTTGCCAGGCTGGTTGGAAAAGATATCGGAGTATGAGAGGAGAAGGGCTTGTAGCTCTTCTTTTTCTTTCACGCTAAGCTCGGGACCAAGAATGGTATCACGGACTGTGGTTTGAGCCGGGGGGCGAATGAAACACTGCGGGGTGTCTTGGGAGTCGGACCCAACCATTTTTTTAGTATGTTCACGTGATACATTTGGGTTTTATTAGAGGAGAGACGGAGCACATAAGTGGTCTTCCCGACTCTCCTTATAACCTCAAAAGGACCCTGCCACTCTTTTCTTAATTTGTGAGAGGAGGAGGAGAGAAGTATCAATACCCAGTTGCCTGCTTTAAACTCCCTCCATTTCGTCTCCTTGTCGTATTGTAGCTTGTGTCGTGTTTGGGCCTTGTCTAGTTGGTTTTGTGCTAAAATCCTCAATTTATGAAGCCTTACCTTCACCTGGTTTGCATAATCCAGTAAGGCTTGAGCCTCAGCCACCCCTTGTTCTTCCCATGTCTCTTTTGTGATTTCGAGGAGGGTGCAAGGCCGCCTCCCGAACAGGAGTTCAAAAGGGGAGACACCTAAGCTGGACTGTTTGGTGCTTGTTAGATTTGGGGGTCTCTAGTTGGCAGAGGTAGGTACCTTTGTCCAAATAGGGACCCTTGCGTCTAGTCAGGGAAAGTAGGTACACTCCCGAAATAACCCCTGCTCACCCTCTTGGTAGCTTGGCACGAGCAGACAGGCTTAGTTCAGAGGCAGTGTGTAAAGCATTTGTGAACACATACAGTAATCAAGTGACAACACTACAAATGGACACCACACAGGTTATATATTTATAAAAATAGGTATACTTTATATAGATTTATCACAAGACCATAAACGACAAAAATAATCCACAATACTGTTAAGAATACTTAGTTCTGATCAAAAAGGCTTAATTCAAGGTTCTGTGCGAGTCGGTAGCCTCCTCCGGCTACGGCGATGTCGAGAACAAACAGAGTCTAACAAATCCAGCTGACCGCGTCGAGACGGGCCAACACAGCGTAGACAGACTCGGTCACAGTACCTTTTACTTGAAGCGGCAGGCACGGGCGTGCGAGCCGGATGGCTGTTCGTCGCGGTCGCGATGCAAAAATGGAAGCGTTGCAGGACGCGTTGTCCCTCGATGCGGTGCAGGCAGCGGCTCGTTGACGTCGTCGAGACGGAGTCGGTGAGACCAGGGCCGTGCGTTGCAGGGCGAGACGGTGCTTCGATGCGGTGCTGGCAGGTTGCGGTGCGGCGACGGAGCCGGATTCAGGAGCTGGCGTCGATCAGTCCGGACAGCGGTGCGAGTCGGGCGGTGCGTCGCAAAGCGTGCGAGCGGTGCCCAACTCCGGTGCGGTCACAGGACTCGAACTCAGCAGCAGTGACCGTGTCGGTCAGACCAGTTCGATTCGGCGTAGCGAAGCGTTGCAGGACGCGTTGTCCCTCGATGCGGTGCAGGCAGCGGCTCGTTGACGGAGTCGGTGAGACCAGGGCCGTGCGTTGCAGGGCGAGACGGTGCTTCGATGCGGTGCTTACAGGACACCGAGTCGGTCGTGAGAGTCGGTCACAGCTCCCTACCTCTGCAGCCACTGAAACAGAGTTTCCAGCAGCAGTTCACAAAGGGGGTGAAGTCCAATGGTCCTGGGACTTCGGTCAGGGGGCAAGCTCTCTTCCAAGCCCTTGGAGATCCTTCACAAGTTGATGAAAGTCACAGCAAAACAAAAGTTCCTTTCTCCTTTCTTTGGCAGTCAGGCAAACCACTGCAGGCCAATCCCCCCAAGCAGCACTTCAGCTTAGGGATAGTCTCTCCTCAGTTTCTTCTTGGTTCCGCTCCTCAGCAAAGGTTTCTTCTTGTTCCCAAAAGTGATCTAATCTTCCTGGGGTCTGGGTGCCCCTCTTATACCCTGATTCTCTTTGTTCTCTGGAGGCAGAGAGGCCTCTGCCTAGTCCAAAACCAGTTCTGGTCAGTCCTGGAGCACTTTGTTTTTCTGACTCCTTCTTTCCTTTCAGAATGTGGGGCAGAGTGCTCAGCCGCCCGGCAGGAGGTGGAGCCAGCATTGTGGAAGGCAGGCACAGCCCTATTCAGACCCAGGTGCAACTCCTCCCTCCACTCTGGATGCAGATCTTTCTATTCAGCCCTGCGCTGACTCACCCTGTCTCCTGTAGCCACCCCCAGCCCCTGTCACTCAATCTCCAGACAAGGAATACACAACCTAGCAGAGGCAGGCTTGGATAGTTAGGCAAGAAAATACCCACTTTCTAAAAGTGGTATTTTCAAACACAGAATGTTAAAACCAACTTCACTAAAAGATGTATTTTATCATCCTGAGTTCAGGCATACTAAATTCGTTTTTCTACCATGTTCCCTGGGTCAGTTCTGACTATAAGGTGTAATAGTCAGTCTGCCCATTCTGGCCTATGGGGAGCAGGTAGCCTTGCAATAGTGAAAAACGAAAATGGTTGTAATTCACTATTAGGACATGCCACACACACCAGGGCATGTCCTACCTTATACTTACAATGCACCCGGCCCTAGGGCCTACTTTAGGGGTGACCAACATGCAGTAAAGGGAAGGTTTAGGGACTGGTAAGTTGGTGTACTCACCAAGTCGACATGGCAGCCCTGGGCTGCACCCAGGCTCTGCGATGGCAGGCCTGAGACACATTTTACAGGCCGCTTCTGTGGGTGGCACAACCAGTGCTGCGAGCCCACCAGCGGCATTGGATTTACAAGCCCTGGGCACACTGAGTGCACTGTACTAGGGACTGACAAGTAAACCAATCATCCAATCATGGAGTCACTTATACATATGTCAATTAACGATAGGGAGCACTTGCACTTTGGCACTGATTAGCAGCGGCAAAGTGCCCATGAGCATCTAGTCCAGCAAAAACATATCGGCAACAGCGGAGGCATTACGAAAAAATGGAAGGGAGACCCACGCCAAGGATGCCAGGTCTAACACTGCTCCTAATAACAAACAGAGCTAACGGAAGAAGCTGATCCCAATTTCTCCCATCCCCGGACAGGAGTTTTTTTAACGTGAGCTTTAAGTTTCCATTATTCCGTTCTACGAGGCCATCCGTTTGAGGGTGGTACACGGATGTCTTTATGTGCTTGATGTCTAGCTGTTTACAGACTTCCTTCATGAGGCGGGACACAAAAGGCGTGCCCTGATCCGTGAGTATTTCTCTCGGAAACCCCATTCTTGCAAACACCTCGATCAGTTTTTGGGTTATGGTTGTGGTAGTGGCTGTCTTCAGGGGGAGGGCTTCTGGATAGCGAGTAGCATAGTCCACAATCATAAGAACGTACTGATGACCTTTACTGGACCTGGGAAGGGGTCCTATCAGATCCATCCCTATACGTTCGAAAGGCCGCCCAAGAATAGGTAGAGGCTGTAGGGGTACTTTTGGAGGGATGTAGGGGTTTCGTTTCTGGCATATCTCACACTCCTGGCAATACTTTTTGATTTGGAGATATATGCCAGGCCAGTAAAAGTTATCCAGGATCACCTGACTGGTTTTCTCAGCCCCCACATGACCCGCTAACAAATGAGAATGGCCAAAATACAGGATCTGGTCCCTAAACCCCGTTTGTACTAACAACTGAGGTGTAGCCCCCTCCTTAGCGACGCGGTATAGAAGCCCATGTTGTTCTATAAAGCAAGGATAGGTTTTGTTTTGGGTGTCCTTTGGTTCCTGCGCTCTCTGCCACGCATGCCTAAGGGACGCATCATTTAACTGGGCCCCCCTGAAGTTTTTATCCATAGCCCAGGGTTCTGAGGTGAGGAGAGTGTCGTGTGGACTTTCTGGGACTATCTCTGTTTTCAGGGCACTGGCAAGGAGGAGGGGAAAACAGGGATTGTCTACCCCCAAGATTAGTGGCTCAGGAAGAAAGGGGAGAACCCCTACAGTAATGGTAGTCTGGGTGCCTGCTTTGGTGCGTATGGACAAGTGAGCTACAGGATAGACCCGGGTATCCCCATGCACACATCGTATGCAGACATTCCTTCCTGAGACAATCTGTGATCTAGGGACCATGTCCTCCCGGGCCACTGAATGCCTACACCCCGAATCAAGGAGGGCTTTCACTTCCTGGTCGTTTATCATGAGACTCACATAGTACATATGTCCCATCTCCTGGGCAAACAGAACCGATCTGGGAGCGTAGCTGACGTCCATAGGTTCCTCCTCGGGTCTGTCTCTCTTCTTCCTACAGAAGCGAGCTATGTGGCCCCACTCGCCACATTCGAAACACTGGGGGCTAGAGGTGATGGAAAGGTCAGACCTCCCTGGTCGAACCCTGGGGGGCTCTGGGTAGGTTTTGGTGGGTCTTCTCTCGAACTTTGACGTAACAGGACCCTTTTGGGGTTTTTCGGGTTCCTTGGAAGTTCCACGACCCTGGGCACGGGTAAATGAAGTGGCCATTTCAACGGCCTGTTCGATTGTCAAATTTGCATGCTGCCGAAGCCACCTTTGGGTGTCATAGGGAAGGGCTTCTAAATACTGCTCGAGATAGATTTTGTTCATTACATTCTCGAGAGTGGATTCTTGTGGTTTCAACCAACGATCGGCGGCATCCTTCATCTTGTAGAAGAGCGTTTTAGGAGTGTCACCCGCCGTTCCGCGTTCTTGCCGAAACCTAAGGCGGTGGGCCTCATCATCGACTCCAAGGCGGTCCAGGATGTACTGTTTCACAATCCCATATCCAGCACCCCCATCTCTGTTGACAGTCTGGTACGCCGCCTGAGCCTCTGCTGTGAGCAATGGCGCCAAGTAATAGGGCCATCGGTTGGTGGGCCATCCACTGGCCCGGGCTGCCCTTTCAAAATTAAGAAAAAACGCTATAGGTTCCTCCCCAGGTACGTATTTTTGCAGGGGGACAACAGTGCCAGGCGGTGCGGGACCTCTCCCTTGTCCCAGTCCCAGGAGGAGCTGGTT